>OY293832.1:45875365-47075365 GCA_958507055.1 Crioceris asparagi | reverse complement strand
GGTCTGGCAAAGATAAGAAAGTATTTTATCTTTGGTACGGGTTTACATTATTTTACATTACGGCGTACACATTGTTGATGTTGATATATTCTTGGTTCTGTATTTAGAACTCTCATAGGTAGTCAATTTTCGTATACTTCATACTGTTAAACTATTTATAGATATATTCATGTATTGCTTTTACAGCCTTTGGATTTGTATATGTAAAATTTCAATGTGAATATCTAAATTATCTAATTTGTTATTAGTTTTATGGGGATGATTCCTAAATATCCCCGAATCTTTTTTATCAAAGACATTTACCTAGGTACCTACCTAATAATATATTGATTCTTAAACCTAAAACCTAAAATAATGGAAGCCTCAAATTATAGTGAATAAAACATTATTGAATAAAATCTAAGAAGTTCATTTAAGCTATTATTGAAACATAAAAACCATTGTATTGGATTATCATTCAGATATTTCGTTTAATGTTTCTCCAGGTCCATTAATGATTTGATTCGATATTAATTTGATCTTGATCGAAAAAAAAATATATATCAGCTGTTATTGAAGTTTTGTGTCTCTGATTAAGTGTATTGCCTGTTGCCTACAATGATGACTAGAAAGTTCAATTTCCACAAAACGCATGTGATGCACTTGTTTGGTGGGAGAACTTCAAAAGCCCTGGCCATGTTGTCAATTCTTATCACGTCACCCAAGTATTTTTGAGTAATTTAATGAATTGATTTCACTATGCTCGCTTCTTTCTCATTTTCTCTAAGCAAAAATAAAATTCCACTAAAATCCCACTCGTATGGTGAAGTAATATAACCCAAATGTTCTTTTTTGTTATAATTAGCTAAATCTTAATATATCATGGACATTTGGCAACACAGCTCGTTCTCGTGTTTCTCTTTCCCAGTCAAGTGCATCCGTTTGTTTATATGCGCACTGCCAAGGAGGTGCTGCCATCTGTCACTGTGATCGCAATTTCTCCACAATTTTCCCATAATCAGTTGTTTGGATGCATCCAATTGGTTGACAGTTCTATGTGTACGTGCGTGCTAAATAATTCGAACGTATAATAACATCGTTCCTTAAACACATATTTTCGCGGTGATTTTTCTCGATTTAGAAAAATTGATTTGACAGGATAACGCGACAGTCTGCCTGAAGGATAGTGGAGGTACCTGCATGATTTCAAAAGTGAGTACCTTTCCATTGATCATCGATGGTGTCTTCAATATATAAAAAATAGGTATCTACCAACACAGCTTTGTTTCTTTGTTACAAGTGGCTGCCATTTTATGAACGATTCATATATGAGATGAATCAAATGTTTATTGTTTGTTTTTTGGTTTAATAATCAGTCGCAATAGAATTATTGTCATGACAACTACAAAGTGCGCCACTTTGTTTTAATAATATTAGTAAGAATCAAGATTGTCAAAATCTTGGACATGTTATTTTTTTAATTTGACGTTTCTTTACCCCTTTCACCAGCTCTACCCTTTTGCGTTCTAGTTTTACAACAATCGTTTGTTTTGTCTAGAAAATCCGGATATCCTTGCATTTACGAATAACAAAAGATGTCATAATGAAACAGACTTGATTGCGTATCGGTGTATTTGTCGAATGTCTTTGTTATTGATGATCAGCTGTTAAACTTCGATGGCATGTACCATGATACTGTATGTATTACGACGCAATTGGTGACTTTTTTGTTATGTTCCTATATATATATATATATATGTTTAACATGATATCAAATTGTGTAAAACTACTGCAAGTTTGCTGTTTATATTCTGCACAATATTATATTTCTTCTTTGTTCTTTTGATTTATCTTTAGGTGGTGAATTGAAAGTTGATTATATTGAAGTGGCTAGTTGGTGTAGGTAGGATCAGATTGTTGAACCCATCCATCCATAAATAGTGTAGCTTTTGAAAGAGTTTTAATTGACGTCTTTATAGTTTGAAGAGATGAGATTTGAAATATTTGTTTTATTGAGTGTTTTAGCATTTAGATCGATAAACTTCATTAAGAATTGAGAAGCGATTTGTTCATTAAAAACATATATCTCATTTTTTTCTACTATTAGGTATTTATTAAATTGCAATTTTGTGAATGTGGGTTTTTTAACTTGAAAAAATCAAAGGAAGGATTCTCTTGTGTTTTTCCATTTTCAAACTACAATAAAAACTACCTGCTTTTCGGTTGCTTTGTATCGAAAAGTGGGTAAAGACTAATAACCTGTCGAAAGTTTACGGATGGTTTCGCTAAAAGGGCTCTTCATATTTATTTATTTACGGTATTTAACCTGATGGAAATATTATATTTTTGTTTCGTGATATTGGGTTTCAATCCAGAATGTCTTTATTTATTTTTATATTATTAACCCTTATTTTTATACCTGGGAATTATTATAATCCAACCCATTTTAGCTAATACTGTACATTTGCTTTGGCAGATCAGGTAGTTTTTATTTATTTGTTAATACTTATTGCTAAATTATCTTCCATATACCTACTACACCATTTTTGATTCTATACATCATTTTAATTTAGGTAATCTTCTATTATAATTGGTACAATGTACTTACTTAACTAAATATTGAAATTTCAAATATCTACATAAATTTTATTTCTGTCTTATATCGTTCTGGCCTTCACAAATAGAATTAATATTATTTTGTATTTTTCAGTTAAATTATGAAAAATATTCATTTCACACTTTTGAGTTTAACATTCAGTCAAAAATTGTCCTCTCCAAAAAGCGGAAATACACATATTTCAGTATTTACCATTGCTGTAACTCGAAAACCTTTTGAAAAAATGTTCAATTCAAACGTTTCTGATGAAATTCAAAATATCTTCTTCCCAAAAATATTTAATTATTTATTTCCAAAAAAAAACGTAAATTTTATATGCCAACATTGGAGATAATTTTCGGAAAGCCTTAAATTGATAATTTTTCAAAAAATACCAAACGGTTTTCTAGTGAAAGGAACTTTTCGAAAATTCGATTTTCATTTTCATATAAGAGTTATGAGAATTAAAAATGCTAGTCGATATATATTATTTTATATTTTTTTAGAGCCAGTTCTTCGATTAATTTTCGAAAAATTACGGACCACACGTGTACGCCTATGGCGTCAGGTCTGTTATGATTCTTTTTTTTTTTCGTCATCGTATTGGCAATAAAGACAGAGTATCTTGACCTTGCGTTCTTGAGTCCCACGTTCGTGTGGTATTTATTTATTTTCTGCTTGATTTTGCCAAGCGGCGCGCTGGATGAGTTAGACTATTTGGAAGTTTTCGGGGGTGGAGAAGGAACTACCACAGACAATCAAGGGAGTGTGGGGGGGGGTGCTGTTGACCACCGTGTCGCGCCGCCTCTGTCTTTGCGCACTTTGCTGGTAGAGTAGTTCAATGTTCTTGTCTCGAGTGAGGTTATTTACACTTATATGTGGCGGATATATATTTATTGTTCTTTTTTTTGGTTAGTTTGTCTTTGTTTTGGTAGGTGAATTGAAATGGCAATGAAGTGTTTTAATTTTATTGTAATCGTTGTAAAAGTGGTTCTTTTTCAGGATGAATAAGGTGTTTTAACTTTTTTCAAAGACTAGGATTACGAAGTACCTAGCTCGTTGAACTGAAAAATACTAATAAAATCGGTCCTATTTTTGACCTACTTCCAGAAAAGGAGGATATATACAATTCGGTTGTACATATGTTTGCTTTTTTATGATGATTTTTGATACATATGAAAGAATTGAGTTGAGAAATGCTCCCATATTTAGAAAAACTCAAATCCAAAATCCCCTTCCCTCTAAAAACATCCCCCGATGATGGTGGAGGGGACAATTTTTCTACAAAATCAGAAATCTGTAACGACAGAATTGAAGGCAAGACCGTGTACGAAAACATTTAAATTGAACATTTTTTCAAAAGAGTTACGGTTTTCGAATTAAAGCAATGGTAAAGACATATCGTGTATTTCCGCTATGTGAAGGGGGCATTTTTTGCGAAAATTGAAAATTTGAGACAGCTAAATTAAAGAAGATATTATACGTAGCAACATTTAAATTGGACATTTTTCCAAAAAAGTTACGGTTTTCAAGTTACAGCAGTTGTAAAGTCTTAAATATGTGTATTTCCGCCACGATGTTTTCAAATAATAAGTACAAGCAAAGAATATACATACTTAGGTAATATGATAAGTACTATCTTATTTGGTATTAGTGAACATTGAACAATTTTCATGAATTTAATGTTACACTTAAAAGTGTGAAATAAATATTTTTTGGTCATGAAAATTGTTGAACCTTTACAAATATTCAAAACTTTAATATTGCCGTAACTCTGAAACCCTTGAATTTAGAATAAAATGTTCCTTTAAATGTTGCCAGAGGTCATCTTTTTTTATCTTGTCAGATGGTTTTTCTTTTGGGGAAAGACAAAGACATTGGTTTTTGGAAATGGTTTTTGAAAACAGATCAAAATCAGTGCATTGTGAACAAATATTAAAAAATGAGCGAAACGTGGAGAAATACCCAAATTAGAATTCTGGAAAATCGTACTCATTTACAATCATCAACTTCTTATTGGGAAGTGAATTATGCTTAAATTAAATTATCAGAGAAAAATGTCTTTTACATGATATTTACATACAGAAATACACGATAATCATACAATTTTGTGTGGAGCAGTGCATAAAATCAAGAATAACATCAATAAAATAAGTAGTAATTAATTGTATGTGTGCATTTAAAATAAAAATTGCTATTTATAGATACTTAGTTGGAGATCTTTCACATTCAAGATTGCGATGATTAATATCACAAAGTTCAAAAACATTTATATGTACTTGTGTATGTGTATATAAAGAATATCGATTGAATTCTTGTAGCAAAAAAGTATCGGTCAAGTGCGAATAGAGCTTCTTGCTTAGGTTGTTCGCATTGGTTTTTAGGTAAACTTTGAACGGTCCATGTTTGTACAGTTTTCAGATTTTGACACTTCTCTTTTCTACAAAATATATTTTACAAAAAAATTGGACCGACGTTATTAGTTGGTGCACTGAAAAATACGAAATAATATTAATTCTATTGGTGCTGTTACTTTCGGAAGTGGTGCAGTTGCAGTTAGATTGAAAACTTTTGGCACCAACTTCACAAATACCAACACCAATAGAATTAACATTATTTTGTATTTTTCAGTGCACCAACTAATAACGTCGGTCTATTTTTTTTGTAAAAAATATTTATTCATTCATTCATTAATCTGTTCATTCAAGACTTCCTTCCAATATATGTGTTTATTAATATGGAAAAATATGTCATCTGTGTACTTGTACAAGTTTTGTGTTTTGTTATTTGACCGATGATATATTTAAAATTTGAAATGTTATTTTTGAATATCTTGCATATATAAATACTTATATACATATTTTTAAATATACCCTCATATACAAAGGTTATTGCCAAGATTGAAGCGTGTTGTTGGTAAATATACAGGGTGTCAAATAAATTTGATTGCAGGAAAGTTATTAAATCATGGAATGGATGTCGATGAAATTTGGTAAATTTATAAAGGTGAATAAACTCGTATCAAAATTTATTGGGAAAAATATCCCACAGGCGTAGTGCGTTATTTTCTTTAATAATTTCATATTTCCAATTTCTAAGCTAATGAATTGAAATGAATTTACGTATAAAATTTGGATTAATCCTTTTTTTTGACCGACGAACCCAACTGGTGGAGGTATACAATTTGACTGTCTGCTTTATTTTGGTTTGTGCACGTGTTGTATATAATAAACTAAACGTAGGTACTCCAATTTTGATGATTTTTTATTCATTTGGAAGAGGAGACTTGAGAAATGCTCCCATATTTGCAAAAACTCAAATCCGAAATCTTCTTCCCTTCAAAAAACACTCATAGGGGGTGAAGTGGGCAGTTTTTCTCGAAAATCGAAAGTCCGAGGTGGCAGAATTAAACATAGGAAAATATCCGGAAACGTTTAAAATGAACATTTTTTCACGAGTTACAACGATGTTAAAATATGTGCATTTGCGCTATGTAGAGGGGGCAATTGGGGGGGGGATTGAAAATCTGAGAGAATCACATGAAAGACCAGATTATTTGTAGCAAGATTTATAATGAACATTTTTTCCTTAGAGTTACGGTTTTCGAGTTACAGTGGTCGTAAAATGGTAAAATCTAAAATATTTATGCGTTTTTCCGCCGCGATGATGTTTTGAGATCTTTAAATAATAACAAGTACAAGCAAAGAATATACGTGGTTAATAGGATAAGTACTATCTTCTTTGGTATTAGTGAACGTTCAACGACGATTTTTGTGACTCAAAGGTGTGAAATAAATATTTTTACAAAAAATAGGACCGACGTTATTAGTTGATGCACTGAAAAATGTGTGATACCAAAAGTTATCAATTTAACTGCAACTGCACAACTTCAAAAGTAACACAACACCAGTAGAATTAATATTATTTTATACTTTTCAGTGCATCAACTAATAACGTCGGTCCAATTGTTTGTAAAAAATATTTATTCAAGTAATATTTTTTTTATGAAAAAATAAATGTAATAATAGAAATAGTAGGTACATATTCCTGAAGTTAATTTCTATTTATGAAATACTATTCAAATAATTGATCTAGTAATACTGATAGAAATACGTCCATATTATATTTGAGACACTCTATATATGTATACCGAAAAAGTATTTATTATTTGTCTGTTATGGATTTTATCGTGAAAGTTGACTAATGAGGAAGTTTGATTGTTCAGTGTAGATAGAAATATCGATTTATAAATAAAGATAATATGCTAGATAGTCTATCCTAACAAACTATATGATAATATGCTAGGTACATACCTTATATATTATATATATTATATTTTACAAGCAACTGTATAAAATACTCTCTGAATCTCAAAACTGGTTTATATAGTGATAAAATAACGGAACTCTTATAATATCACTCTTATATATATATATGTCTTATCAGTACGTATGTGTTTCATCTTTTCTGAATCTTCATACAATAAGAGCCTTATGTATTAAAAAAATATAGGTATAGGCTTTCCTTTATTATATTGCACGTACGGAACGCTCATCAAGCGAGCTCAACTCGCGCTATACCACTTTTAGAAATTGATATCTTCGACGCTATACAATCCTGAAGTTATAATTTTAAAATCAATTTATTGTCGTAAATTTCAAACGGTTTATGGGATTTTTTTAAAATTTGGTACGGTGATAAAAGGAAAAATATTTCCATATAAAATTATTATAAATTCAGATACCTACGTAGAGGTTTTAATTTTTGATGATTTTCTATTCACATTTTTGACAACAAAATATTCTTTTATAACATTTAAATAATCCATAAAATTTGTGTAAAATTTGGATTTTAATATTTTGCTATAAGAATTAAATATCTACTATTTTTAATATTTTATAATAGAACGAAAACTAGCAAATACCAATTTTTATTGAGAAAATAAAATTAATTCCTATTTTAAAAAGATACAGCCAAAAAATTACAAAAACATTACGTGAAAAGTGGCAAAAAATATGAATTTGAAGAAGTCTCATTCTGATATAAATAATATCTAATGAAATTTAGACTATTTTTTCCATTGGCGTAGAAATTGTACATACGAAATTATAAAAAAAAACATTTCTACCCCTATGGATAAAGGCTTTTGATAGGGTTTTTATTTGCCTTATTTAACAATGTTACCCTTAGCCTTTTCAATGTTCAACAAACTCCCGTGAGTCATCAAAAATTATAAAAAAGAAACAATACAGTGTTGCCAGGTTATTTTTTTGAAATAAATTTCCTACAAATAGGTTAGAGTTTCGTGGAAAAGCAAATTCAATTCAATTCAATTTCAAATTCGACTCTCGGACTATGAGAGAACCAAACTCCTAATTTGAAATAAACCACCGACTTGAGTTGTAGTTAGAGGGAATAGAGCAAAATACTTGCTGAAATTCAGCAGTAGACATTGTATAGGAATATGAAGAGGAGTGCCCTTTTTTTTGTCTCTACTAAGGACTTCGACCCTGCTGCTAAAACATCGAGGGAATGGGAATTGCCCGTCGTCGTCTGGATTCTGGATAAATATATATATATATATATATATATATATATATATATATATATATATATATTCTATTACCTTTTTTTGTCGGTCTGTCTCGCCTACAATATCACCAAAAAGATCAAATATTGAGTGTGGCATCTTCGATTGAATTCTTGAAAGAAGAAAAAGAAACAACGGTATTTTTTGAACAATGCAAAAAAAACTTTCTCCATCTAGATGATTTTGTTAGAATGAAATTGAATTAATTTTATTTTGCTCTTGCTTTGGGAATGTGTACTGGACCCTTAATATCTGTAGGATGAATGGACACAGTTTTTCGCTTTAGTAGACATTGACTTTTTATGGTTGAGCCTAATAACAAAGTTAATATTGAGTAATCCTGAAACAAAAAGCTATTTTGACGTCTGTCATTTAGAATGGAATGGGAACATATCTTTACTTGAATCATTTGAAATTGCTTAATATTATTGTAACATCGCACATATCACTTTTTGAAGACATTAATATCATTATAAATATTTATTGGACCCACGTTATCAGTTGGTGCACTGAAAAGTATAAAATAATGTAATGGTACTTCTGAAGTTGTCCAGTTGCATTTAGTTTGAAAACTTTTAGTACCAGCACCAATAGAATTAATATTATTTTGTAATTTTCAGTGCATCAACTGATAACGGCGGTCCAATTTCTTGTAAAAAATATTTCACTCTTTTGAGTATTATTACATTAGTCATGAAAATCCTTGAATGAAGTAAAGTTGCTTTTAAATTTAATTTAAATAACAGGATATTTTATTTAAAAAAATGTATCATTGATATGGCGCAGCGTTTTAGAACACACCCTGTGATAATGTGAAACTCAAAAGATGGCTACAGTTTTTGTACATAACTTATTTTTATATCTATTATAATAAAAACAGATCTACATAGCTTTATCACAATAATGAATCACCCTGTATACAAGCATAGATTTTCACTGCTATGATTTTTATTGAAACACTCTGTATTTTGTTATTTAAACTTTCTTTGTATATAATATATGAACCAGTAATTCACGTGCTACTACAATAAAGCAATAATGATTTTTAATCTTAATTTCACCAATTTTTTTATAATTTAAATCTCCTAGCGTAATTTATAATAATATTATTGTTATTATCAACAGTTTATAACAAAATAAGCGATTTAAATTAAATGCGCATATCATTAATTCGTATTATTTTTATTATATTTTGCAATCGTATACTACTTATGTGTGTTTATCGTAATATTAGATTTAAATATAGAGAAAACGTAACAGAAATTTGTAGACGGAAAAAAATAAATAATAAAAACATCGTCTAATTTACGTGTTAGAAATTTGCAAATGATTGCCAAATAAATATATTTTTCATTCAAGTGCGAAGAAGTTAATTGGCTAGGATTAAATTTATATCTATTTTATTCGTTATTTATTTATAGTAAACGTGCTGATTTTTGATTCATTTGAAAGTAGAAAGTTGAGAATGGTCCCATATTTAGAGACACTTAAATCCGATATCTACTTTCCTCTTAAAACCGCCCCCCGAATGGTTGGAGGGGGCAATTTTTCTGGAAAATTGAAAATCTGTGTTGGCTGAATTAAAGATGAGACCATATCCGGAAACGTTTAAATTGAACATTTTTTCAAATAAATATTGCTAGTAGATTGATAACTTTTGGCGCCAATTTCATAAGTACCAGTACCAATAGAATTTATATTATTTCGTATTTTTCAGTGCACCAACTAATATTACCCATGTATATTCTTTGATTGTACTTGTTATTATGTAGAGATCTCAAAACATCGCTGCGGAAATACGCATACCTACGTATTTTAGATTTAAACATTTTACCACCGCTGTAACTCGGAAACCGTTACTCTAAAGAAAAATATTCATTATAAATGTTGCTACAAATATTATTGTCTCTCGTATGGTACCCAGAGATTTTCAATTTTCTAAAGAAATCGCCTCCCTTCACATAGCGAAAATACACATATGTGAGATTTTAACATGAATGTAACTCGAAAACTGTAACTATTTTGAAAAAATGTTTAATTTTAACATTTTCGGATATTGTTCTATCTTTAATTCTGGCATCTCAAATTTTCGATTTTCGAGAAAATTCATCAAAATCGGAGTACGTCCGTCGGGTCAAAAACTTATTAGCTGTATCGATAACCCTTTTTTTACCTTAGATTTTATCGTGTCTACGAATTTTTTCTAATCATCCTTGTGTCAAATTGCTTCGTTATTTTTTTTGTCATTATATCAAAATACAAAAACAAATTCGTTATAATATTATATTGTTATACATAATATTCCAATGTAAACGTAGTCTCTGCTTCGCTGATAACAAGGATATAACAATATTATACAGCAGATGATAAAAGAACGTTACTTTCCCATCTTTGTTTCTATACTATACAGGGTGATATTTGAAATCGATGGCGTCTTAAAAGACGTCCATAGAGTCGATCCGAGAATTTTCTTACTCAAATAGTAGCTGCTGATTTATTTTTGCTCTTTCTTTAATAACCAAAAAGACAGAATAATGAAATCGTTGACGACACTATCATAAATTAAGGTGGTTATTGAAATGTATGTGTCGTTTTCTTTTGAGGTATTTTTTTTGCTATGAATCGTCTTGTAATTTGATTAACCTGATATTTTTATCATTTGTCATCTAATGCAAAATGTCAGATAAAAAGTTTCAGACATGGAAAATGTATATACCTACACAAATATGTATTTGTACAATTCGATTTTGTTTATTTTTATTATTTTGATCTAATATTTTTGTTATTTTGAGAATATTATTGTGAAAAGTGTTGTTAGTTGTAATATATAGACGCCCCGTAGTATGAAAGTGAATAGTATATTTTTTTTAAAATCGGCCGACTTTATTAGTTAGTGGACTGAAGAATACAAAATTATATTAATTTTATTGGTGCTGGTACTTTTGAAGTTGTGCATTTGTAGTTAAATAGAAGACTTCAATAGTACCAGCACCGATAGAATTAATGTTATTTTGTATTTTTCAGTGCACCAACTAATAACGTGTGTCCAATTTTTGTAAAAAATATTTAGATATTTCACACTTTTCAGTGTAACATTAGTCACGAAAATCTTTGAACGTTCACTAATACCAATGAAGATAGTACTTATCCTATTACCCACGTATATTCCTTGCTTGTAGTTGTTATTATTGAGATCTCAGAACATCGCTGCGGAAATACGCATAAGTATATTAGATAAGGAAAACCTGTTCATTACAAATAGTTAGGTCTTTCATGTAGTACCCACAGATTTTCAATTTTCGAAAGAAATCGCCTTCTCCACATAGCAAAAATACACGAAAACCGTAACTCTTTTGAAAAAAATTTCAATTAAAACGTTTCCGAATATTGTCCTATCTTTAATTATACCACCTCAGATTTTCGAGAAAATTTGCTTCCTCCATCCCCTTTGGGGGCGGTTTTCGGAGGAAAGGAGATTTCGGATTTGCGTTTTTATGAATATGGGCCATTCTCAAGCCTCCTCTTTTAAATGAATCAAAAATCATCAAAATCGGAGTAGGTTTACTATATACAATGCGCGCACAAACAACAACAAAAAACCGGGGTTCGTCGGTCAAAAACAAACATACAGTCGAACTGTATACCTACCTGTTACGGTTAGTTTATAATTCTTTGTCCTCGTTCTGCGAAATTTGTCAAAAACATCCTGTCTGACGAGCCATATTTAAAATTGACTTATTATGTTTCTACTATTACTAAAATGCTATATTTCTTGGAATATGCTTAATCGATTCCAAGATGAATAACTCTTCACTGAGTAATAACTATTTCCTAGAATTTAAATATAGGTATATTGATCCCTTATTATATTACTAATGCTTCAGCCATTTATTTCTTACTACCTGAGTATACTTTTACCAGTTGAGACCAATACGTTTCATTTTAAAAAATACTCGCACAATCTTTTTACTTTCCTAAGCTACTATAATAGCCTGTATAAGGAAATTGTAATCGTGTGAAATTTTCGGTATAGAGATTTTTACATATGTTGACGTTTCAGAGTTTTCTAAGTCTAATGAACATATTTTCAGCCATTGGTCTGTTTGTCTGTCCGTCTGTGACAGCATTATCTCGAGAACGGATCGGTGTATTTTGTTGCTTTCTTTTTTATTTTGTTTGGTACCAATATCACTCCCCGGTGGCACTGAATGAGAATCCTGTATACACTGGGTGTTGAGCTATAGCCAAAAAACGTGATTTGCTCAAGACTATAGCGCGAAAACGGCTCTAAGGATTTTGATTAAACTTGCCTAAAGTATTCTTCTGATTGCCACCCACATACAGCGCCCTCTCTGAAAAAAAACACAAAAGAAAGTTATGCTTGAATAAAATTCCGTATTTTCCACATGTTTCTTCAGATTCTGGCTAAACGTTTCATCTTGCAAAAAAAGGGTTCATGACCATTGTTGTTTGTCTTGACATGCTGAAAAAAATGAGTGGTAGCACGATTTGACCAGGGGCTTTTTACTTTACTACCGCTGTTATCGTCGCTATGTAAGGAGAGTATAGTAATAGTGTAAAATTTTTCATTCACTGAAATTTGCCTGCGAGCGGTAGGAAAGTCGTGTGAGTGGACACACCAGATTTTTTTATATTTTAATTCTCTTTTCAATTACGTACTTTGAATTAAAATAGCTAAGCATTCATTTTGAGATATCATTGGTTTATTGAAATAGATCACCCTGTGTATTTTTGCATTTTTAGTTATGTTGGAAATAAATACAATAAAAAAAACTGGACAAGTGCGAGTTGAACTCGCGTGCAGAGGGTTCCGTACATTCATGTTTTTTTAAAATCTGACCTAAATTTGTCATCATTGAGTGATATACCGTTATTTTAATATTATGGACTTCTCATAGGTTTTCCTATAATCTATAAGTAGAAAACTAATTTCTATATTTTCTTCAAAATTTTAGGTTCAGTAGTTTCGGAGATAAGGGAAGGGGAATGGTCAATTTTCGTCTATTTTCTCGAATAACTTGGAAACTATTTATTTTAAAATTACAAAAAAATACATATAAGATCTTCACAGCAAGACCTTTCATTTAATACGTCACACGATGTAGTTTTCAAATATATTTTTTTTAATTTTCCACCTTCACCCCCAAAATACCCCCTATATACAAATTTCATCTATTCTGTACAAAATTTTAATTCAATCGGTCGAGTAGATTCGGAGATAATTGACTGTGAACGACGGACAGACGGACACACGAGTGATCCTATAAGTGTTTTTTTGGGTGTACGGAACCCTAAAAATATATTTTTTACATAAAAGAAACAAATTTATTGATGTACTGAAAAATACAAAATAATATTAATTCTATTGGTACTGGTAATTTTGAAGTTGTGCAGTTGTAGATTGATAAGTTTTGGCACCAACTTCACAAGTACCAGCACCAATAGAATTAATAATATTTCGTATTTTTCATTGCACCAACTAATAAAGTCAGTCCAATTTTTTGAAAAAAAATATTTATTTCACACTTTTGAGTGTAATATTAGTCACGAAAATCGTTGAACGTTCACTAATACCAATGAAGATAGTACTTATCCTATTATCCATGTATATTATTTACTTGTAATTATTGTTATTATTGAGATCTCAGAACATCGCTGCGGAAATATGCATAAGTATTTTAGATTTAATCATTTTACCACCGCTGTAACTCGAAAATTGTAACTTTAAGGAAAATATTTTCATTATAAATGTTGCTACAAATTTTATTGTCTTTCATGTGGTACTCAAGAAATTTTCAGCTTGCAGAAGAAATCGCCTCCTCCACGAAAATACACACATTTATGTAACAAAAAAGAATTATGAAAATCGGAGCATGTTTAGTATTTGCAAGATGGCCCAAACATATACATCATCTCTCAAAAGATTTGTTAGTTCCAAGAAATTTCAAGAATAAGGCATGGTAATAACCTTTTAGAATATAAAACAGAATATTGTGCCTATGGGCTATTTCTAGGTATATTTTATTTTATTATTTCCATAAACTATTAGGAATTAGGATGTATCCCTAAGTTAGTGGACAATATTTTTGTCTATTGTTAAAAATAAATACTCAGGGATTATATTTTGGGATAGATTATTCTCAAGATGGTAACAGCCCCTTTTGGATTATTTTTTGGGGGTAAGTACATGTTTTGGGCTGTGTCAGAAAATACATACTTAAATGGAACCATCACTTTTCTTTCCAATGAAATGCGAAACATCAAAAACTCTACTAAGCAAAAAGCAAACATACTGATTCATTAATTGCATCTCCTCCGTTTTTCAAAGTCGATCAAAGATGATTCAAAATAATGAGAATTACATTGATTCAAAATAATGAGAATTACACGAATTCTTTTCTATTTCTATATAACCATATTCAAAGAAATTTTTATCTTCAAAAAAGGACAAGAGTGTAGTAAAAATCCCGGTAGATGAGTATACGAAATACCCAATTTCCTATTTTCCATCGCCTGCATAATCTTGTTGGTATCAAATCAACAAACTTCTCTTTTAAATTTACATTTTATCGCAACAGTCGCGCTTCGCACCTAAAAATAGTTTTTGTGGAATCAATGTGTGCGCTAAAAACCAGATTTAGAAACAAAAAAATGTCGAAACTGATTCAAATATTATTATTATTTATGCTTGGGATATTATATATTTCATCTGGATGCGGAAATTAGAATTGAGAAACTTATGAAATTGAGTGAAGGCAATTTTCTAAATTTAAGCACAGAATCTGCATTATCCAGAGCACACCGAGTTTTAATTGGGTAAACAAAGTCGATTTGTTTAAAACATAATTTCATTATTATTCATTTCCTGTTTAACAGGTTATGATAATCTCCTGTCATATTCAAAGGTTTAAAATAAACGACAAGTAACCTCAAATGAAATACGAAACATAACCTACAAAATATGACAAGTGACATTGACGTCATTGAATCGATTTGACAATTTTGCAAAAGTACTATAAAAACTGATTAATTTCAAAACAAACCTTTGATACACTGAAAAATGTGAAATATTTTTTTACTAAAACAAATATATTAATTTTGTTGCATTGAAAAATACAAAATAATATTAATTCTACGGGTAATTTCACACTTTGTAACATTAGTCATCAAAATCATTAAACGTCCAACAAAAATAATAATACATTGCTTATATTTATTCAGAGATTTCAAAACATTGCAGAAGTACACATATTTCAGACTTAACTAACTACTGCTTTAACTCGGAAACCGTACTTTTTTTTGAAAATGTTCAATTTAAATATTGTTATATTAATATAATAATAGAGAAGAGATAATTCTCTTCTCTAATTTGGCTGTCTCATATTCCGAATTTTCGAAAAAAATTGCCCCCACCACATAGCGGATACACACATATTTCAGACTTTACCACTTCTGTAATTCGGAAACCTTTGATTTTTTTGAAAAATGTCCAATTTTAACGTTGCCTGATTAGTAAGGGTAAACATGGGTAGGTTACGTATGGAACACAATATCTGACACACGTTGATTCTTTTGACAACATTTTCCATTACATTTTGGCCATACATTCCATCATCAATGGCGCATCGAATTTCGTTTTTTTAGTTCAGAAACTGTTCTTGAGATATTGGCATAGACCTTTCCCTTCAAAAAACCCCAAAGAAAGAAATCTTATGGTGTTAAATCAGATGATCGAGGTGGCCACATCACACGAGATAATTCTTCCTTCAAATTTCGTCCTCAATAATTCCATGGTTTCGTTCGCTGTGTTTGGCAGGTTGCACCGTCCTGTTGGAACCATATGCCTGTGAGATCCAGAGATCCCCATTTCAGTGATTTGAGGCCAGAAGAAGTTGTGTATCATCTCACGGTAACGAACGCATTGCTAGCCGCATTCTCGAAGAAGAATAATCCAAGTCCAATGATCACTACTCCGCCAACCCAAAATGCGCACCTAACAGTGATTCGTGGAGGATGATGCATGGGATGTTGAAGAATTGGATTCTCTGTTCCCCAAATGCGACAGTTCTGTTTTGTTGAAGTTGAAAGTGCGCATCATCAGAGAAAATGATTTTCTTAAAAAAATCAACATCCAGTTTTGTTGTTGCTGTAAGATCTATTCACACAGTCTCAGGTCTCTTCTTCTGAGTCTGAATTGACCCAATTATTGTTTGAAATTTCTCGATTAATCGGACCACACAGTACGACGAGAATAGGTGTTTTAAGGTGGCCGAAAAAATCCACAAACCGTCTCAGCAAAACTCTCACCATCTCAATAGTGGATTTTTACCATTTCTGTACGTTATGCGTCCGTGTAATTCTCTCCACGACATAACCTCAATGACAGCTGTCCAACAACAACGCTGTAGTGGGATTAATATATTTTTTTAAATTTTCAGTGCATCAAACTAGATAAATCTTCTAATTAAATCAACCGTTATTAGAGTATATAATACCTATACTAAATTGTTTGTTTTTTTATTTCTTTTTCCAGGTGTGACAGCTCCGCATGGCCTGCCTTCACGCGCGGCAGTCGCAGCAACAGCAGACCACAATAATCACAATATTGCAGCAACAGCAGCAACTGGATTTGTTGTTGTTCCTTGGTGAGTGCCACTGGGCAAGAAGAGAAGAAGAAGGACCACCACCACCACCACCATCATCATCATCATCATCTTTGCCTACAATTCGGTATCAGCAGATTTTTGCTGCTCCAACATCATTATCATCAACAGTACCACCATCTAGCGGACACGACTGTCATCGAAATGGTGAAGACGTTCCAGGCCTATTTACCGCCTCAATGTCATCGCACATACTCTTGCATTCACTGCAGAGCTCATCTGGCCAATCACGATGAACTCATTTCCAAGGTCAGAGTCTACTAGAACAGGTCCTTATCTCACACACACGTACACTCTAGGTTTTGGTTCACTCAACAAAAAATACTATATTAAATTAATATTTGAATGGTGGGAGGCATATCAGTGCCGAAAATTTCTGCTAAGATTTCCTTCCATGTTGTATTATTGTTTTGTTGTTCTAAGTTTTCAGGTTTTGGCGTTAACTTGTCCCATGTATGCTGAATGACTCGTCGGCAAATGTTGTATTCTTAATCGTCTGATGATGGAATTGTGGATTGGATGTGTTTAAGTCTTGTTTTTTTTTGTTGGTGCTTTAATTTTCATGATTCCTTTTTTATTTATTAGATGACTATTGAGAATTGGTCCAAGTAAAAAAATCGACATTCAACATGTCCTTTCCCTCAAACAGTTCTGCCAATGGGGGTGGAGGGGGCATAGACGACGGAATTAAAGAAGGGCCTATATCCGGCTGGACATTTTTCAAATAAATAATAGATTTCTGAGTTACAGCAGTAGTATAGGCGAAAATATGTTTTCCTCCGAATTTCGATGACACTCAAAATTTTGAAATAAATGTTTTTTTACAAAAATTGGACCGACTTTATTAGTTGGTGCACTGAAAAATAAAAAAAATAATACTAATTCTATTTGTTCTGGTAGTTTTGAAGGTGGTGCCAAAATTTTTTCATCTAACTTCAAAATTACCAGTACCAACGGTCCAATTTTTGTTAAAACATATTTGTTTCACACGCTTGAGCTGTTCCTGCAATGATCAAAATTCATTAATGAACATACAAAAAGAATACATCATGAATTTTTTTTAATATATTTTGTTTTAGGTAAAAATACTGATTTATTCCAATTTTTATCGATGATCTTCTACACAGTTGTTATTCCTATTCTAAATTCCAGATTTTTGTTGCTATTAGTAACAAAGTTTATCTATTATATACGAAAAATATAAATAAAGTTAAATTTTCATTTCAAACACCTATTTTATTACTTTCTCATATGTTTTTAGTTGCTTATATTCCCAAATTTCGACAACTTTTGATAAATCCAATATAATTTCCACAAATATATATATAACGCCGAAATCCACTATTTATGCATAGTTTTGATAACAGCCATAAACTGATAATAATTAACTAAATTATTTTTCCAATGACTGAATATTTCATACTAATACATAATCCAACAAAAATATTGTTGGGATTATTTTGAGTAATAATAAAATGAAAGGAAAACTACATTATCTAAAAGTCTCAGTCAGTTAGAAGAGGGGTAACGAAGAAAAATCCGGCAAATAATTTATCTGTTACGGGATTAATATATTCATTTATCTATAATTTTATTATGTTGAAAAAAACGAAAAAAAAGTAACCACAGTACCATCCCTGGTGGGGATCGAACCCACGACCTTTGGATTAGAAGTCCAACGCGCTATCCGCTGCGCTACAGGGACTGATACTTATCATCTGTCTATCACACTTGTAGAATTTGGTTATCTATTTTTAGTACCGTTATTTTTCGTAGGATCTCCAAACAAATACATACATTATGTATTATAATCTTGAGTGACCTTTTATTAGGAAACACAAAACTATAATTTCATTGAGCAATATATATTTAGTATTCATCTATGCGCGTTGTATATAATAAACATTGAACCTTTCTATTTTTGTATATTTATATGAATGTAAATAAATATACGATTTGTTTCAGAATCGTTTGAGGTTTTTATACGAAATATATTTATTTGGGTAGGTATAATTGGTGAATTCGCCATCTTATCAGCTGGATTCTGGATTTCCGCGTTATTATTTGCTTAAAACTAGGTCATATAATAATACATCGTGTTTACCTGAACGTCGAACTTTTACCAGGTGCTTGGGATATGTTTGTTCCTGCATTCAATTTTTTTGGTTCCCCAAAATCCTGCAGATACGAGGGCAATTCGATTTTTTGTATTTCTTACTATATGGGCTGCATCTTTATAATAAGCATTTTTTCCAGTTAAAGTCTAGATATTTGATAACAATGAAACTTTGGATGATATAAATCAATTAATTTGTTTGATTTTTTCTTTTTTTTCAGTCATTCCAGGGAAGTCAAGGCAGGGCTTACCTTTTTAATTCTGTGTAAGTATTATTATTATTTTTTATGCATTAATATTTGGATTTTTTGGGTACTGTACTAGTGCGATGATAAAGCCAGCCGCATAACTCTTGAAAATATAGTGCTGTGTTTTGTTCCCACTTATATGATTAATTCATGCTTTAGAATAATAAGATACTTTCCAAACTAGATTAGAAAAATAGTTGATATGGAACACAGTAGGTAATTTGTGTTTAAGATTAAGTTATAAGAAATCGTTTTCTTTTGCTCTTATGTAAAACAGTAAGTCATAATATGGTACTTTGCGCACCAGTATTGTAAACTGATGGAGTTTACTTTAGGTCGGGCAAGAAATAGTGTGCCAAATAATGGCAAAATAAGTCGTTTTTGTCAATGATAATTGGAAACTTTACGAACTTGTATTTGCAACCTCATGAGATACTTTGCACACTAAGGCGCTAAAGTAGGTCTTGCTTTAATACATTAATATATTTTGCGCACTAGAGTGCCTACTGTAATTCTTAATTCACTGGTTAGTGACATAGGTATTTTACACTTTATGTTGTGCTTCAAATAATAAATGATGTTATTTTGCGTACTGATGCAATAAAATTAGAAACACAATCAAATATGTTGGTATATATATGGTAATGAATATTTAATTCTATTCATTTTGATTTAAAACGTATTATCAATAATAAATTGAATGAAACCATTCCAATGTTCTGTCACTGTCACTACTAAACTGACCTCTGCATTGTTGACATATGTATTTCAAAATATCAAAAATAGGCAAAACAATATGCAGATGCTCTTTATATTATACACCTACGCAGTAGTAGCTTGTCTATTAGAAATTGATTCTTAAATTGCTCCAATTCTCTCCCGATTTGGATGACCCACTGCTCTATTTATATATACAGGGTGATTTCAAATTGAGGCAAAGGAAATAATCATGAACCAAGAGCCAACTGGACATGAAATGTCTACCCACTACGGTGATTGTTGAGGTCGAGCAAAAATGCCGAAAAATCACGTTTTTTGTCCCCATTATTTTTACTTTTATTCTATAAAATATGACAACGTTTGTAGACGATAATAATAATTTGATTTGACAAATCTGTACTATGTAAACTGATAAATTTGAAAACAATATATACATTGGTCGTGCCCACAGCAATGTCTGCGATTACCAATCGCTTAGTAATCAGTAATCAAAACAAGTTGACGTTTTCAATTTGACAGCTATCAGTAAAGAGTAGTGTAACATAACCTATTTCTTGATTCAGCTATTTCCCAATTCTATTATAGACATCTATCGTTCCGTTTACCACTTAATCTTTTTCATTATAAATATATTGAACAGACAATACTGTGTTTCTTCTTCCATTTTCAATTCCAATTCTTAGCTATTCATTTGTTTATTTTCTAGGGTTAACGTAGGCTGTGGACCAGCTGAGGAACGTGTCTTGTTGACAGGACTACATGCAGTCGCTGACATTTATTGCGAATGCTGCAAAACTACTCTTGGTTGGAAATATGTTAGTATATTGTTTTTGTTTTACGATATAACATTTTTCTAATAATATTTGTTTATTTGTTCTAGGAACATGCCTTTGAATCCAGTCAAAAATACAAGGAAGGTAAATTCATAATCGAACTAGCTCACATGATAAAAGAAAATGGATGGGACTGACAATATTAGAGACGAAATCTATTTGACATTTTGACATAGACATAGCGCGCAAGGTTTGCAAACATAGTTCACAGAAAAACAAAACATTGAATGGCAACTATGGATCAGTCACTACCAACATCACCACAATTAGGAATCTTTAAAAAGAAACAAATAGCACGTTATAGACTTTTGTTAAATAGCAATTTCTGTTTTTTGGACTGGACTTAAGCAGCTACCTACCTATAGGTATTAGTCTTATGTTCGAAAGTGTTTTTTTGTGTTCTTACGACGTATTTATAGGTTATGAAACAGACTCGTCTTCTATTTGTATTGAATTTTGGAAAATATAATATGAACAAACATTTGCCCGGGTCCACGCCACGTTTCGTAAATGTTGTGTGAAAAAAAGTGTCTGTGGATAATCTGTGCGTATTTTTTTATCGTATATAGGCCTCAGCATAATCATCCAATCGTAAATAATGGAAGAAAACACTATAAGTAATATAGGGAACAAAATTTGAGTGCAATATATACCTACTATAAATCATAATCACAAAAATGATGTCATTAAGGAAGGACATGTTGTTTGATTAAAAATATAACATGAATATATAATAAAATGCTTTTGTAAAAGAAAATAAAACAACATAACAAAAACATTATCTATGTAAACTCACGTCGTCTGTGTTATTGAAACTGTGAATGGATCTGAAAAATTAATATTAAGATAAATAGAGAGAAAAAATAATGAAAGACTTCGTCTCGTTTGAATATAATTATATGAGGGAAAATAACAAAAAAACTGCCTATATTTACGGTTAATAATGGTGTGTTGTGAACAATTTCTTTTTTTTTGTGTATTATTTTACTAGGAAACTACCATAATCACTGTGTTGATTGGTTCGATGTTGTCGTTTTTTTCCTTCAAATTTAATTTATTCATAATGAATGAGTAGGCACTGTTTATTTTTTTTGTCGTTTGGGTAAAAGGAGATTTAGTTCATTGTTTAATTTTTTAAAGAATTTTGTTTCTTCGGTTATTTTAGTGGTTATATACTTATTTTTTTCTTTCTGTATGGGTGGACTGATGCTAATGGTGTAATAATATTCTTATATGTATTTTTTTAATTGTATGATCTCATGTTTTTTCTATTCCGATGAAATATCTATTGCTGCAAAAAACTCACCATGCCATCACGATTCGTATTTGACCGCTATTTTTACTTTTTACAAAATGTGACATATGTCAGTTGCTTTGCTTCAAATGATTAGACTTTCATAGGTAAAGTGATTGAGGATAATTTGACAGAAAATATTGTTTATTGATTATTTGACATTCGATAACCAATATGAAACAAAAGAAAGACTTGTAATGTTAGATATTAGCACTATTTTCTTCACATTTATGATTTTTATAAGAAAAGTAAACAAGTAGATCCATAAGAACACGGTAAGATAGAGAAACTTATTATTTAACCTAAAAAATGTTGCTTGAATTTTGATATCAAAGGAATGGATATTTTGTCAGAATTTTTGTATAAGTTAGAAGTAGATTTTTATCAGTTTTATGATAGAAACACCTACATGATATAAATAGACATAATTAATATGTTATATGTTGTTTTTCTAGACAAACATTTTCTGAAAACTCGCAAGCTATATAAAAATGGTAGTTTGATTATTGTATTTTAGTTTCTTTGTCGAAATATTGTGATATATTCCTTAATATATAATATATGAAGCATGATGATGTACCAGATTGAAAATAGAAAAATTACAAAATCGACATTGTAACTGAAAATGGGCCACGCAGATGATAAAGAAGATATTTTTGCTGGTTAAATACTATTAAAACACATTGTACATTTTATATATTTTCTTAAAAACAGAAACACTGGAAAATAATTATGATTTGTTGATAAAAAAATGAGTATTAATTATCCAACATATCTAATTTATATTTTCTACCTTATAAATTAATGTACAGATGACAGACAAAAAATATTTTCATATACTCCAGGGATAATAAAATTACCAATTTTTTGTTTTTGTTTGTTTTTTAGTTGAATAAATTTGATTTAATTCTGATTGTAATATTGATTTATTGTGAAATTACTTATAATAGACCAAGTATCAGCGACTGATTTCACGAGTGGGTTCGAAATAATATTATTTAATAAATGTACCTACTTTATGCTTAAATAATGAGACCTAACCTAACCTGAAAGTCGTGATTGGTTTCCAAACTGACTTTACACAGTATCTCTAATCCTGCAAGGGACATGCAAAGCAAAATTTACATGAATGTAAATATTTGTTGTTTTTTTTTACTCCACAATGTAAGTACCTATTTATGAAATGATCTCTTTTTTTTGCCTCATACTTTGCTATATTGTATTTACAAGTTCTATAGCACATTCAAGTTATTGATTTTGATAATGTTTACGATCATTATTTATTAATAATAATTATAACAAGACTACTTGACTTTTGTTGTATCAAGCGCCAGCTTTCCTGGTGACGTTGGTGATCAATTGAGAAACAGAATGAAGTACTTCAGAAATGTTTTAACAACATCGTCCTTAAAAAAAAAATCATAGGTGTCTGGGCAGAATGAAAACAGTTTAGTTTAGCAGACATACGAATCAATTAAGTCGTTTCAAAAATTATGCCTGCTTGACACAAAAAACTATCTATTATTCGTGTTTCTCATCATGGGTATATAGATATAGACTTTAAAAATAAAGTCCTAGTTACCAAATTAGTGACTATAACCGTTCTCCAATATAATTGTAGATTTAAATCATATATTTTTCAATCTATCGATTCATTTCTTTTTATTTTAATTTTGTTCTTAAATGTTCATTTTTATCTAAATCCAAGGACAGTTTTGAAAGGGAAATATTTATTGACCATATTAATCAATATTTTATTTATTCATACTCTGTTGAAGATATGTGTCGTTGATTCTTGGTCCTTACAAATGGTATTGATACGGAGGGTTCTATAAAATATTTAATAAAAATAGATTTGGTTGTATTAGGTATATTGTAAAATGTGTGTAGTAGAATTATTCTTTTTATAAATCTCAATTACTTGAACTTGGTATTCCATACATAAATACCTAGTCTTAAATATATCGTAATATAGGAATTTATAACCAATATAAGCTATCTATATTAAGTACATAATAATATTTTTGTATTCTAATGATTGTGGTAGTACATATATATATATTGGAGTGTATAGGGTGAAATAAAATTCCCCGGGGTACCTACTGTTTTTAACGACGAAATACAGTGGGGAAAAAAATCATGTTCCCCCTCAGGTAACTTCTTTATTTCATATATATTACAAAAGAATGTTAAATTCAAAAGGTCTAGAGTCAATGGCAAGCATAAAACGTTAGTCTCATATTTAGTACTGTCTTGTAATGTGGGTTGCGCCAATTTAGTTTTTTTGGTACCTAGTAGCAAAGATAATGGAACTCAAGTACTTAGATAATTGGTTCCTGGATTTAATGCCATTGGTAGGTACATCATGGGGAAATAATGAACCAAGATCTAGTGAAACATGAATTTAATTCGATTCTCCCGCTTTGTAACGCTATTTATAAAGTACTTGAACGTTATTGTATGATATAAAAACATAACTAGAACGAATAATATGAAGAAATTGATTATTTTAGAGGCCGTGTTGATGTTTTTTAGGGTTCCGTAGGTCCGAAAAAAAAACGGATCACTTGTGTGTCCGTCGTTCACAGTCAATTATCTCCGAACCTACTCGACCGATTGAATTGAAATTTTGTACATATATCAATTTCTGTGACCCAAACGCAGAGGTGTGACATGAATAGATTAAATCTGTATATGGGGGGAAGGTGGAAAATTAAAAAAAAAAAAATTTGAATACTACATCGTGTGACGTATCAAATGGAAGGTCTCGCTGTGAAGATCTTATATGTATTTTTGTGTAATTTTAAAATAAATAGTTTCCAAGTTATTCAAAAAAAATAGACGAAAATTGACCATTTCCCTCCCTATTTCCGAAACTACTGAACCTAAAATGTTGAAAAAATACAGAAATTAGTTTTCTACTTAAAAAAAACATGAATGTACGGAGCCCCCTGCACGCGAGTTCAACTCGCATTTGTCCAGTTTTTTAAATAGGACTGGCTGGTTCATTTGAAAAATGTTAAGCCCCTGTGCTTATTTGAGACATACTGTATAAAATAAAGCTCAAGCCATTCAAAAGTTTAAATGAAATCTTTTATATTTTTTTATGAACTATGTTAAATAAAGAAGCTATGAGGGACAACGTTATACTTTGGTTCTCAAATCGTGGTTTGAACTTTGATGGCTAGGTACTTGATTTTTTGAAGAAAAAAAAATAGAACTTGGAATAGAACTATTAGTCCGGTCAATAATGTGACAACTTGGCTACGATGAAGTGTGAATATTTTTTTCAGTACTCTGCATATTATTTCCAATACCATAATCTAACACTTTCAATTGTAATGAGTAGAAGACTCTATAGCAATTTGGAAAGATTGAACTTTATGAAAATGTGGGATTCAACAGGCCAAATTTTACTAGTATTGGAATCTGAAGAGTTTAAATATTTTGCTCAATACATATACCATAATATACTTATATTCACCGTTTTTTGAGAAATGTTTCCATTTAGACAATGTTATTTTTAAATACATAGTGAATGAGGTTAACACTAGATGTCGCCACGGAATAATTGATAGACGCTTTAAAAATAGAGACGTTGTCACATGGAAAAACAAGTTTGCTTAGTCTCAAGTTCTAAACGATAGTCAAGGGCATTCATAAATCTCGTTGAGTATTATTTTTCACCCTATCCTCCAACATCAAAAAAAATTCAAAATGTTCATTATACATATAATAACAATTAATGCAAAATGTGTGGCAATCATCAACGCTATATTTAAAAAAAATGATTGCGTGCTTAATTTGATTGATTGATTTTATTTTTGTGATATGTATGTAGACAAAGACTACAAAGCATATATAAGAAGACTCGTCACGACTTTTCTATGATTATTATATTTTGTAGACTTTATTGCAGTCTCTTTGTGATATATATATATGTTTCGTTTTTTAATTAGTTTGTTTTCTTTTCTGCTATTTTTGATTGATGCTTAAAAGGTCTTATAAATCAACATTATCATAAAGATTACCCAGCTTGTGACTCTTGGTGTTACAAAAAAAATATAGTGGCTTTTTGGGCATTACGAGAAAAATTATAGAATATATAAAAATATTTTTCTACTGAAATTTTGATGTGTTTTTTTTCTTAACAAGTATCAAGCTGGGGGTAATCAATTCTCACCAAATACATAAAGAATCTTGTAAATTTCATGAAACACCTTATTAATAAGGCAGACATTTTTGATTTATGCTGAGGCTATTGACTTTATATTCCGGGCAAAAATGGAACAAGATAAATGGTCTTAATGTAAATCTGACATATATGGAAAAAATAACGGACCGTGTAGGATATACATTGTATTAAACTGAGAGCTACACATTCATCAATAAGTATTCAACTGGACATCTACTGGTGTGTCGATAATATCGGCGTTTTAAAACGAAATACATGCTTGTCGTAGAGTCTTTCAAAGTTTCTGATTGCTATTATGCTACGAACAAATGACGTGGATTCGCTGTCGCTCGAGATGCAATAGTAGGAAGGGTGGAAACATTCAACATTTGTTCAACACGCAATTTTCTGTTATTTTTTTTTTCTTATTGACTGGTTCGTTAAGCTCTCTTTCTAATGCATTGTAAAAATATATACCTATCTAACGAAGCTGTTTCTTTTTGATGTTGAGAAAAGTTGATAGCCTACTTGTAGAACGTAATCTAAACAAACGGCATAAATAAGTACGGTAAAAGTTAAGTTTAGCGGCTTTTGTTATTACAAAAGTTCTAAAACAGTCAAATGTTTGCAAAAATATGGGTATTTTAGCGTAACTTTTAATAAAATTGAGGTGGAAGGCGCTATTTTTAGTGATTTGTTAATAAAAAAAAGGAAAAAATGTTGCTCTGTGGATTTTTAGCTGGAATTTTCGATTTGGAAATATCTTTTCTATACCAAATAGTATATAATCTTCTGTGTATTCTATTAAGCTCTTAACATCCTTCAAAATTAGCAGAGATATGCGTAAAAATAATAAACATAAATTGACGAGAAAGTGAGGTTAAACGAAGCGACAATTGACTTGTGGAGTGTGTTCAATGTTTAAAACCTGTCAATACCAATGTTGCCAAAACTACCAGTATAACGTTTGCGATATTGATTAGATTCTTAAATATTCGATAAGGAAAGCATGAATCAAATTCCAAGTAAAAGTCCTACGAACAAAATTTTTCCCTTTTTTTTGGCAAATTATTAAAAATAGCGCCTTCTGCCTAAATTTTATTAAAAGTTATGCTAAAATACACCTATTTTGCTAAACATTTAATTTTAGGTCTTTTATAACAAAAGCTGCTAAACTAGACTATTATACCAAAGTACATATTTTTTTGTTTATAAATAATCGTGTGACAAGAAAAAAGCAGTTGTTTGAATAGCTAGTCTATTTGAAGAAATAAATTAGTGATATTTATTCCTCTATAACGGGAGATTCATACAAAAAGGTACTTAACAAAATACCAGTCGAAATAATGCATCATGGAACTATTTTTTGTGAAATAAATTTAAAATTTATGAAAAAAATCTGCAAATGAATCACCCGTTCAATAAATATTATCTCATTTTTTTTTTCATTGTTTAGTAACATCTACTACAACAATCCGTACGGTTTATAATAAATCAATTACCTAATTATTGATAATATTATATACACTTTCTTCATTATTATATCTATTATTTAATGTATAATTAATTAATTCATATGTTATCATCATACTGCCAGTAGTTTGTATAGTCGAGTTGTAAAATGTCATTTAATATTATTATTAAACTTGTGTATCACATAAACGAAGAATCACAGACAACAGAGAACATATTACAACAAATTTTCGATGTTTTATTTCACTTATTGTGGCCGTGTCCATAGAACCTAACCTAACCTAATACTCTGTGGTTCATAGAAGTCCGCTTTGTAATCAGTAATCACTTAAGCCCGCTGCAGACGGAGTATGTTTTGCTGCATGATTGCTTGCTTGTTTTGCTGCACGGTCCGATAAATGTTGCCGCGAATGGTGTGTTGATGGCTCCTTTGCTTGTGTTGGCTTCACACGATGCAGGCCATCATGTATGTAGAATGACAGTACAGAGAAATATGACTGTGAAAAAGGATACAAAATATTAAACATTCTAATCAATTCTTATCATTGTTACAACAGAGAAAATGTTCCAAAAATCAAAAATAACATCATGTGCAAAATAACTTTTAAGTATGACTCGATCTGTTCCGAGTGCTCCGACAAGGCACGATGCGGGAAAACAATCACCGAAAATAGCACCGGTTCTATCATCAAATCATGCACGAGTTCAAGCAACCAACCGAGCACGCGATGTCATTTTCTAACACGGAAGCATGCACAGCACCATGCCTAGCTCCCGTCAAGGAAACATGCAGCAAAACATACTCCGTCTGCAGCGGGCTTTTTACTTTTGATAGAAGAATTGAAATATGAAATCTAAAAGAAACATTATTTTTGGTTCAATATAATTAGAACGAAAAAGATTACTAAACCAAACGACAGATGTCCATAATGAACTTGGAATTGAGAGATAGCTGAAACAAAAGATAGATTAGGTTAAATAGCTGGCTTATAAAAGACGTCAACTGTGAACACGATCTTTTTTTTTCGTGTAGATAGGTATATAGGGATTGAAAAAAGTCCTCAGAAGACCATTTTTCCCTTTTTTATTAAAAAATCGTTAAAAATAGCGTCTTCCACCTCAATTTTCAAAATTTATGCTAACATACATCTATTTTTGCCAACATTTGATTTTTTAGGGCTTTTATAGCAAAAGCCGCTCAACTAAAATGATTCCACCGTGATTTACATTAAATCTCTTGAGTACAAGATCTTCCAGCTATCAATGAAACACCCTGTATAATAAACAATGGTATAAAAACTAGAAATATATTGAGCTATTTTTGGAAATATTATTTTTAGTATAAAATATATATATATATAGTATAAAATATTGAAACACAACATTTTAATTAGTAAAACATAACTAGATACATTATAATTAGTTCACACATCCTGATACTTCAACTGATAATCACAGTAATGCCTTATAACAGCCAACAATCGATCCTTGTACAAATCCATATCCTTAATTTTGTAATCTTTTCGATCGAAAAAACCACCTGGCTCATCCAAGTCCTCAAACTTTACTACATCATCTTTATCACATAAAAGCAGATGCATTGCCTGCCATGCTCGCAAACTTCCATACAATGAATAGTCTCTCCAATGTTTTTTCAACATGGAAAATGAAAAAATCCTTTCAACATCATCACTTTTAATACCCATATCTTTCATATGTTTGGCAAATGTATCGTAATAATGTTGAATTAGTTGATCAAAATGTTGAGCGGTTTTGGAACAGCAAGTTGAATAAAAATACGAGCACAGATCAATGATTGGTGAATGTAGGCGTAGTGTTTGAAAATCGACCAACTTTACTTTTGAAGGGGTTAGTCCGTCAGGCTATAAGAAATTCAAAATTAAAATAATTTTCGGTATCGACTCATAATACATGGTGGTCCGAATTATAATGGAGAAACTTTAACAGCGTATTCAACAGATGAAAATAAATAAAAAAGTTCATATAAACTTATCTCCAAAAACGCTTCGTTTTGGACATACGGGGTGTTGAAATATTGCGAAAAAAATCGTTTTTTCTTATTTTTAAAAAAACTCTTCTAGATTTTGCTTTCAAACTTTGTTGGTATTATTGCCACTTAAAAACAAATTTAAAGCATGATAAACACTTGTTTTTGTTTTACCAATGGCGTTCGTGAGACTGTTAATTAATTAAATGATAAAAAATGTACGCCAATGGTTTAACACTATTTTGTTAATAAATTTAGATATATCGATCAATTCTAAACAAAAATGGTCTCTTTAGTCTATTCGCTAAAACGAACCGTTCTCGAGAAAAAAATAAGTTTTGTTTGCATGTGTACCTAATATCTGAGGTTTGCAAATTAAATTAAAAGATAACTCGCGCCATTTTAATTCGTTTTTATTTACATCACATTTGCAAACCTAAGATATGTATTAGGTGCATATGCAAACAAAACTTATTTTTTTCTCGAAAACGGTTCGTTTTAGCGAAAAGACTACCATTTTTGTTCAGAATTGCTCATGATATCTAAATTTGAAAAGAAAAATATTTGGGTGACCCGTTAACTCCTGTACCAGTACGTTGGTATCAAGTTATTTTTGATCCCTACTGCTCCTATCGAGGAATCGTATTAAAATGTGACTGCCACGCTAAACATACCCTTGAGGAACACCGATTAAGATAGTTTAAGAAACATAAAGTTTTTAACCAAGCAGATACGTAGCAGCCACTTTAATTTAGTAATAGTTAGGTAGTGTTACTTGATATATGAACAGAAGTGAAGCAAAAAAAACATTAAACAAAGAATGGCGACAATGGACTGGAACAAAATGTAACGGGGTATCAAAATATATTTCTTTTCTTTTTTGTTCTTTAGATACTATATTTTATCTGCTGAAAAAAAAAAGTTGTGATGAAGTCATAAGAAAACTGTGGATAAATGATTTTCGATGTTTGATGATAACTAACATTTTTGGTTATATATACCATATTTGTTATAGTAAAATAGCAACCAACTAAAATCAAATTACCTCATACTGAAACATGAAATTATTGTTCCAACAATCGCTGTGCGTTATGACAGTTTCAGCAATTTCCAACTCGACCATTTCTTCGATTATTTGCATCGTTCCCTTGGCTAATATTTTTCCCCATCTTTTGCAAGCTTCAATATTCTGGTCATCTGTTCCCGCCAATCCATCTTCAAGTAATAATTTAAATGTCTTTTTATTGTGCACTTCATACGCATCCCGGAAACATTCTTGCAACCAAAATTCATCTCCCATTTCATTGGGCAATCGCTCAGTCAATTTGGCATATTCCACCGGTTTCTGATCTTTAAAAGCAAATGATGTTGCATGTAACTTGGCGTATGCCTCGTATACTAGTTTTATGTGAGTTAGTGACATTGGCTTCAACATATCATTTAATCGATAACCCTGTGTTTTGAGATTTTCCAGCACTATTACTGGAATATGTTCAATGTTAAAGGTTCCAAAGCATCTGGGTATATGGTCAAATGTGAAAGCATCTTTTCTTTCGCTAATAAATTTGGACAATGTTGGGAAAACGGTGCTGTAAGCGTATGCTTCGTTTTCATAAGCTATTTTGGCATGTATCATAACTTCTAGAACCTCCTCATCTTTGCCATATTTTAAAAATACCTAGAACAATGCCCAAAATTATTGTTACTATATAAATGTGAGCTGATCGAGTAGAGTATATTTATACTTAATTGGAGGTAGGTGTTCTCTGGTATTAGAGTAGGATATGTCAGTTATCTTAAAGAACATCCTCAACATAGGTATGGTATGGTACATCTGTACCATATGTAGGTATATAGGTATAATATGTAAAAACTCACATCGGAAGTTTCATGTTCACCTTTCTCATTGTTCCAACATAATTGTGCCAATTGAACATCAGCTATGAATCCTTCACTTTTGAATTCTTCATTGGAAAACTGTAAGGTACAATTTTTGAAGTTAGCATTTTCCAATGATTTTTCCAACTGCGTTTTATATTCATTGAGTCGATTTGTAGTCATTTTTATCCAATCACTCTCGTTGATTTATTTATAGAATATTTATATCTTGTTTATTTTGATAATATCCGATATATTTATTCTAACTGATAAAATTATACGCTAAACAAGTAGTTATTCTCATCTTTGGTAGACTTATTTGTTTTATATTTTCCAAATATACAGTTAGGAATAATTACTTGTAAAAACGTTTCTAGGTCAAGTAAATAATAATATAGAACCAAAAACCAACGGACCAGTGCGAGGAGAAGAATTCATGGGTATCATTAGCAAATTTTTTAAATTTATTTTCTAGGTTATTCTAGTTATTAACCGCTGAGATTGTATAGTATAATCCCTTTAGCTAGTACCTAACTAGTAACAATCGTTCGAGAGCAGTTTGACCACCGACTCCGTATATAAATATTTTATCTATGATCACCGACTATAATGGTTGTCTTTAGTTTGCAATTCGACCTGATATCGAATTTAAATTGAATATTTTAGGATTGCAAATTTAAATAAATTGCGGGAGTTCCGACAGGTCGAAAACCTACAACGCACAGCACATGTTGTGATAATTTTATGTTCTACGTTCTAGGTGTTTGAATATTTCCAAATTCACCAAATGATTTAAGAATCTCCGGCAATCATAAATTTAGCAGAACAAGATTGCAAATATTGACCTCAATTCTGTATTTAGGGGATGCAGGAAAATCTAGTCTAGTCTTTATAAGTGTTTACTGTGTACTGTGCTTTATTCTAAATACTTTATTCTATGGTTTACTCATTGTCATTTTTGAAGAGTTGAAGGTTGAAGTTGAAAGCGACAGCGACAGCTGCCATTCTGCCATCATCTGCTTCTGCTACACTGCTACTGCCGTTTGTAGTTTGTGACTGTGACCGCAACCATGTAGAATAACAATAACACTTCAGGCTAATTCGCCGTAAAATAATATTTTATACGGATTGATAGAAAGAAAAATGTGAAAGTGATTTTAGCAAAATTCAAAAAGTTGAAACAAAAAATTTAAGATGTATTCCTTCCAAGAGTTATCTCAAAATTTATTTGACGAACCTTCACCGCAAGTGGATCCATTAGAGGACAATGATGACGAAGAACAAGATCATTCCTTCTTACTTAATATCATTAGCAGAAGAACAAAAACATCAAAATTCAAATTCCCACCGCCCCCGAGGCTCTCAAAAAGTGCAGACAATTCCTATTGCTCATCTTCGGACAGTTCGAGCAACGCAAGCTCGGTAGCTCGGAGAAGTTTCTATTTTCCAAAAAAGCGACACAAATCCATCAGCAACAGAGCCCAAACGGCACCAATTCTTCTACCTCCATTAGGTATTTATTGGGACATTGAAAATTGCCAAGTACCAAAGAATAAAAGTGCAACTTCAATAGTGAAAAGACTTCGGGAGATTTTTCTTGAAAATTATCGAGAATCTGAATTTGTTGTTGTCTGTGATGTTAAAAAAGAGAATTCTGTGATTATACAAGAGCTTCACGATGCTCAGGTAATAGTTAATATCGATAGCATTAGAAAATATATGTGTTATTTATTGCAAAATATTTAATCATATTTCACATAGGTATATTCCCAATTAATAATTCATTATAAAATTCATCTAGATAAGATAGGATATCTCGATATTTTTTTGCACAAGAATGATGCTGATGAACTTTCACTGACCTTAAAAGGTAATCTGGGCTATTTTTAGGCGGGGAGTTGAGAATCCCCTAACATATATACCTACCCTTCCAAATCTCATGTTTTTTCTCATTTTTTTCTATTCTTGAAAATATTTCATGAGATATACTTAATTAGGAAAATATACGGTATTCTCATTATTTTCATTTATTTTTACAACCTTCAGGTTGAGTTTATATTTATGAGGAAGAAAATATATGATATTTTGAAAATTTGGATGCTCTTTGTGGTGGAAAAGTAGAAAACTACGTTTTCCCGTGAGTGCAGGATCTCCAGTTTTGGATACTTTTACAGGTTGTTAATGAAACGGTTTTATTATAGAACAAAATATTTAAAAAAAAACGCTCACCCGAAAATGTTATGTAGGAAAATGAAAACAAGTTATTGAAATGACCGAAAAAGTCCTTGATTGTGATAGGTGATAGGTTTTGTATTATAGTGTTGTGCTGTTTTGAAAATGCGTATACCGGTTCAGGTCAAAAAGTTCATAGATATAACTTTTTATTTTGAATAGGTCACCTTGTATACTTTCGTACTTAGTCCATCCAAAAATAATTAAGTTTTCATATTTTTAATACATAAATGCTATGGTTCTGTAGGCGTTGTATTTAATGTTTTGAGAAGATTCCCTATAAAAGTATAAGACCTGGATAATTTCATCAGTTTTTTTGCAAAAAAATAACTCCTATTTCACCATCAAAACCAAGAAAACCTTCACCTAAGTAATTAAGTAAATTAAATATTTTATTATGTTCATATTCAGGTAATGGTAATCCATGTGTCTGCGACATCGAAGAATGCTGCAGATGACAAGCTACGTCAATCGTTGAGACGTTTTGGGGAACTCCACCCGGCACCAGCGGGTGTTGTATTGATTTCGGGTGATATTAATTTTGCCGCCGATTTAAGTGAACTCAGGTATCGTAGAAAATTGAAGGTCATGTTGGTGCACAATGCCAACGTGTCGAATGCCCTTATTTTATGTGCTGACGAGCATCATGATTTTCTGGATTTGCTGAGAGATTTGCCGGAAAACAACATTCCAAGGGTAAGTTGTACATCGGATCTGAAAAAATCTGGCGGTTAAAAAAACAACTCTCTTGAATTATTTGTATGTTTTAAAAATATTGCCAGAACATTTTCAATTCTATTATTATTTGAAAATGTGATTCATTTCATTATATATTGATTCTAAATAGAGAATTCAACCAAACGTTATTTTATTCTACCTACGACTTTTCTTGCCATATCTACTACTTTTTATGTCTTCACAGTTCAATTTTATTAGGTACCGTATGCGAAGGCAGGTGCGTAAAAGATTGCTCAAAAACGTTTATTATTATTTTATTAGCGTCATAAAAACATTCGAAAACTCACAAACAATGTTCTATTAAGGTAGATCAGCGCAGTTTACTTACCAACCTTAAGGGGGTCATATGAGAGATTTTATTAAATAAAAATCATCACTTTAAATAATTATGTTGACAGTATAATTTAGACATTATTATTTGTAATATTTGAATATTAAGATTTATGTTTAGCATCCTTAATATTTAAGTAGGCACTTATCCTTTTAGAATCGAGTTAATACTTGTATTCGAGAAAACAGAAACCAATTTCTTTCTAATTAATTTTTTTATTGATTATTCTTGTTTTGTCTTATTTATCCAATAAATTTTACCTAAATAGTTACCTCTAATTTTTCCAGAGCATTTCTCCATCTTTTTTAACAATATCAAATCTTCCACAAGATTTCGAAGTTGGCAAATTGAAATCAAGACTGAGAAAATTAATTGACAATTGTGGTGGGAAAATCATACAGATTTTCACTGCAACTGGTACAGCCACTGTACGTTTCGGCAATTATAACACAGCCCTTAGGTGAGTGCTTATCTTATAGTAAAAGGATTATACAGTGAAAAAAAAAACATTTTTTTTAATTATTTTTGAATCAGCTTTTTCCAAAATCTTTTGATGTCTAGATATTAAGACTTTCTAGTGTCACTCAAATTCAGATAACGTTATTTAGAAAATTGGACGATGAAATGCTTTCAATTGTTGAATGTGTATTTCTTAGAATATCAATAATTACATCATATTAGGTGTATATACAGGGTGTGATTTTTTCTGTGTTCGGAAGATAAATACATTTTGTTCACGCCTCGTATGATATAAAGGGAATTTAACCAATTCATAATAATCTCCAATATTATGTGTGATTCTGATAAAAATGTCAATCTCTGCTCTTCTACATGTTCTGAGATATTAATTTTTATTAAGTTCCTTTATTATGTCAAAATTTTTTGAATAAACATTTATATCTCGAAATCTATTGACAATAATAAAAACATTTAGTTATACAATTGAAATTAAAATTTTATGGAGAATATAATTAATAAAAAAATATACATGTTCCATAAGAAAAAATATAGTTATTTTCAATTCCGACTATTTGTGCGCACCTGGTACAATTGAAAATAATTTTGGATTATAGAGCTTAAAAAATCAGATATAGTTTGTGAAAACATATTTTTGATATCTTTATCTATAAAGCCGTAATCTTCCGATTCCAGAACAAAATCATACTCTGTATAAGAAATACTCGAATGTAAAATATCGACTTCGTAGATTTTTAGGTTAGAATCTGTGCTAGGATTATATTATCATGTTCAACAACTTCCAGGCAGAAATAAACAAATAAAAACGATTTTCAATTTTATATTTAAATAAATTAGTATTTGAATTAAAATTTAATTCTCTTCGAAATTAATCTATGAAAATTATTGACGCGCACATGTCCATAATATTTGGGTAGAACATTCAGGAAATCTGCTGTTTACATTTTCATGTTTCATGGAATTCTGAAAGATATTTTTTTGCCATATCCGTACTACTCCATCTTTGAATTTCCTTCGTGTGATACACCAACAGCCACCATTTTTCAGTTTTGTTCCTTTTTCGAAAAATTTCACACTGTACAAAAATTGATACTGTATTGATCATTTTAATGGAGTGATTTTTATTGTTTTGTGTAATAATTGTTAATAGAGAAAACAAAAATATCGTTATGGATCGTTTTTCAAAGCCATACGATCGCGAATATAGGTAGGATAGAAAAAAAAAACCGACGTGAAAACGTGATTTTTATCAAAATCCTTATTGTTTCTTTTTTTTTCTCGTACAGGGCTCAGAGGAGAATTCAAGGTGAAGATGTTTTTGGAAATAAAATCAAAGTTTCATCCAATATTCGTAACTACTCAGGTAAGTTTTATATATATTTTTTTAGTTTACATGTTTTTTTTCCAAATTTGTTTTGAATAATGATAATAGGTCAAAGAGTGAAAAATGTGGATTCATCATCATATCATCAACAACATCCTTCTCAAAGCTGTGATATCGTTGGACCGCCTCCTGGTTTTTCTAGTCAAGATTTACCATCAACATCTTATTCCAGTCATCTATTTCAAAATAATGATAAATGGAGACCTCTGGTAAGTTTTTATTAAATGACAAGTATTAATAATAGACCAAATTCTTTGATTGCGAATAGTCTAGTTTAGCTGTTTTTGCTATGAAAGCCCTAAAAAATCAAACGTTTGCAAAAAAATTGTTCGTTATCCAGTGCTATTCTTACAGATTTTTGAAAATTTCTTTTTCATAAGCTTTATATCGATCGAATATAACATAAATCCGCGAGCGCCTTTGTAAAAATCGATTAATATAATTTTTTATTAACAAAAACATACTTACGGGACGGTGGAACGGACAGGGGTCCTTGGTGGGTATAAGGCAGCAAAAATCCAATGTAAAACAAACAAAAGCAATAAAACACTTCACACACGGCATTTTGTGTTCATGAAAATTGAAAAACATACTTTATTGAAATGAAAAATGATTCAAAATGAAAAGGTTAAGAAACTTGGACCTTGACAGGCGAAAAATATTTGCGGTGTTGCCAAAGAAACAGATTATAGAGATGGTGGATACCAGAGACAACTATTCGATACAGAATATTTAAGAAGAAGGGGTAACTATTTGAAATAATAAAATAAGATAATAAAAACTCATTTTTGCCGCATTTCGATTGAATAGTTGTCCTGTAGCAATTTATGTGGCATATGAAGCTGAGTTTTTATTATCTTCTTTTATTATTTCAAATGCTTACCCTATGCTTTAAAATATATAATAGGAAATTACTGCAAGTCTTCTATTTCATATTAAATTTGGCAACGCTGCATCTTTCTTTCTGTTTGACATGTATCAGCTGACCAAAATTAGAGAATCACAAATCACAATGATGGAGAACAACATATTTGTGGATTTTTAAAAAAAAATTTAAAACATTATTTTTCTGTTTTAATGTATACATGGTGCCGTTTGTGAAGTGATTTACTGTTTTTGTTTGTTTTACATTGGATTTTTGTTGCTTTATATCCACCTAGTACCCCTGTTCGCTCCACCGTCCCGTCCCGTAAGTATGGTTTTATTCATAAAAAATTATATAAATCGATTTTTACACAGGCGCCCGTGGATTTATGTTATATTTGACCTATATAAAGACCATACAAAAAAAGAAATTTTCAAAAATCTCTAAGAATAGCAGAAACCTGGATAACGAACAATTACCCATCTTTTTTTGCGAACATTTGATTTTTTTGTGCTTTTATAGCAAAAGCTGCTTTACCCCTTTATTTCCCGACAACTATGGTTTTATATGTTTTTTTTAATGATGAAAATAGGCCGAGTTTGAATAGCCTCAATGAAAGTCCTGAGGCAAATTATTACACTATAATTTGACTCCTTTCATAAACGGCTTTGATACAAAATGTCTTTAAGCGATACATTATCTGAATAAACACATAACCATTATAATATTATATATATATCCTTGTAGTATCAGTTTCTTCTCATATTTTTCATCGACATTCTTCTTCCATTTCGTTTTCTCTCCATCATATACAGGGCGCTGCTGCAACATCTACTCAGGTATCTTCATCCTCATCGGCCTCGTCTCCAATGGACTCGTTGTGGTACGACCCCCCATTGGTGCATCAGAATGCAGCTAGAAAGCAACAACAGCGAAGCACACAGCCAGAATATCATCATCATCAACAACAACAACAACAGCAGCAGCAGCAAACACCTCAACCTGTAACATCGACATTGGGTAGTCGTGTACGCCGTACCAGCGGTAGTTCGGAAGTCAGCGATGACGGTGGAAGGGTGAGTGAAAAGATATTTATTTTCAATTTTTTATTTTTCAACGATCTATAAAGCACAGATTCGAAATGTTTGCCATGGAATGTGGGAACGTGCTTGAATCATTTGTGATACAATTTAACCTAACCTCATTTTTTTTTACTTAAAAAATCTGATTTAAATCTTATTTAAACATCACTGCTTGTTTGTCACTGAACGTGAATTTTAATTAAATTGGTGTATTTGAATCGTTTTCATTTTATTCTCTATAAATCAAACCAGCTTAATCTATTATTTTAACTTTACAGAATTGCACGTTTCATTACTGTTTCTTTTAATTTATATTTTATAATTCTCACATAATAATTACATATGCCATCATATTCTCAATATCCAATTTCTTAGGTATTTCAGATAAGGGAAAATGATCTTCGTAACACAAGTCAATCCAATCAGCAACAACCAATTGAATTAATTATATCAAATTTAGATTCTGCTATTGATTTAAAAGAACTGAAAAAACTTCTAACCAACACTATCCAACAGTATGTTATGGTAAGTTTATCATTCAGTCGGTTTGTTTACATTCGTTTTTTTTTGTTTTTTGACACTTGTCATTAGTTTTTTTGGGGGACGCGCACGCGCGGTAGGAAATTTTTGATAAGACGTACCGATCCAAACAGTGTCGGATTTTCCCCTCCGGTTAAATTATGTTGTGCTGTTATCAATAATTATAATTTATTCTTGATTCTACAACTTAACCTCACTTTTAAACCATCTGCTCACATATCACTATAAACTTTTGCCTCTACAGTATTTTGTGTTATTCATGAACTGGCAGTGTTTTTTTCATTCAAAATTATCAAAAATAAATGCTCGGATTTAGTCATGTTCTTATGGACCTACATTCAAGTTGGTCGGTCAAATTTTCGAACACCGAATAAATGGGCGCCGCATCTGCGCATTATGATGAGTGAAAAAAGTATATTTGGTGACATCTGTCATTATAATATCAAATTCGTTGAATTGTTGTGTGTACTTATTCATTCGGTTTGTAACTTGTTTTAACTTCTTGATGTTCATTTTTTTTTTCGATTTGTTTCCTATTGCAGATACTCAGCCTAAATATGATCTATGCAGATGGCGCACCTGTCGCCAAAGTACGTCTCCAAAGTCAACAGGAAGCACAATTCATTATTTCACAATTGCACAAACAAAAATTGGGCTCCAAACGTATTGTCGTTTCATTTGCACAAACTAACAATAATTTGGATCAGTTGAAGGCATTGGTTATTGCTACATTACAGGTTAGTTTTTTTTTATTTCAAAATAATTGTGATATCCTAGCCTTTTGTTCTGTTTTTCTTCTCGTCTAGGATGTCCCTTACAAGAGTATGCCGCTGTTCAATTTTATGAATCTACTCGAATCACGCTACCAGTGCACCGTTTCCATATCGGAGCTGAATCGGTTGAATGATGTTTGTAAAATAACCGATGACGGTACCAGGATGATATTTTTGTGTCAAGAAATCGGCACACCATCAAATAGTCTTAGTAATGTAAGTTCTGTTTGCTTTGTTATTCTTGATTTTTTTATGGAAACTACAAATGGCTATATAGCCCCCACAAACGCAATTGATTTAGATCTAAAATAATTTAGAACGTTTTTTAAGGTTTAATTCTTGCCACCTTTATTAAGGTTTTTTTTTATTTGATGTATTTATTGTAGACTCTTGTACCTTATTGCACCTCGCACTACCAAATCGGTATGAAAAATAAAGGCTGGTGTGAACTGAGCTTTACACAAACACCCAGTGTAATGATATCATTGGATGTGTTTACTGATAAATTGCATACCTTATTGAATGTTCATATGGGTTGTATGCCATTGTTAAGGTATGTACATATATGTATATTTATTACAAAAAATATGATTAATGTTATATTTAATGATTAATAATAATACATTATTTATTGTTTTTTTTGTTTAGTTTTCAAGCGTGTTACGAACACGAATTCCAAGAACCATTACCAATCGATGATAATGGTGTGCCCTTGGAGCATCTAATATCTTGTGTTCCAAAAGTTGAAATTAATTATGTCGGTCCAAATAAAACTACAAAAGTTGTGATATTTAATGCAATGTTGCCAGAACAATCAGAAGAAGGTTAGTACTGTGTGTTTGCATTTCCTGATTAAATATACTATTGATTTTTTATGCAAAAAAGAAACACATTTTATCAATATATTTTGTTTTTTTAGAGGATTTTACAAAACCCTATCCAATTTCACTGGCAATGAATTTGAAAGTGTTGTGTCGTGAAATTGTCGATCTTTTAAAAACCACCGATAAATGTCAATTGGCTGTTAGTAAATTCATACCGGCATACCATCATTATTTTGGCAGACAGTGCCGTGTTGCCGATTATGGGTACACCAAGTTGGCGGATTTGTTGGAATCTATATCGCACATAGTACAAGTGAGTTATTCTATTATATTTCCGGTAACATTTAATTTCAAAGAAGAAAATCATCAAAATTTAATAATACACGCAAAAAATTTAAAGTAAAAATTCTGCTTTTATAAGTATTTTCTATTTAATAAAAATATTTATTTAATTTTTGCTAGACACGGCAACCTTGCTGATGTATATCTGTGTGATCTGTCACCAGTGTCAACGTCACCCATTTGACAGTTCTGACATTTTAAACAATACCGAATTGTCAAATTTGACGTGTTACGATGGCAATGTTGCCACATTGCACCGTTTGTCTTAATCTTTCAGAACAATATTTTTTATATAACCAACTTTTGATAATCCAAATTGATTGATCCATTTTTTTTTCAAATTAATTTCCGATATAGATTATTGGATATGGTACTCGACGAGTGCTAACCCTATCATATTCCACACAAAAGAAACGTTTCCTCTCCGATCTGTTGCGTATTCTACGTGCGCAACCGTACAAACAAATTAGCCTACAAGATTTTCCACAAGCATATGAAAAAGTAATGAATAAACAATTCAATGTTGTCGAATATGGTTTGTGTACCATTGAGGATTTGCTACATACAGTACCTGAAAATTCTGTTGTCATTCAAATGAATGAAGATAACATTTTGATGATCTCAATACCGAAAAAGGAGCAAACTGCCGATGAGATGATGCATACCAAGCAGTTTAAAGTTGAGGTGAGTTTAAATGTTTTGTGTTTTTTTTTTCTTCTAATTCGAAGTTTCGTGACAAAAGTGTTGAATGATAACAAAGCGCTGACGCCGAACCATGAGTTATTTTGCTGCACGTGTGCGGAAAGTAAATGACTTCACGCACGCAATTATCACATTGGTAGATTTTGTAATTATCACTTGTTATGTTCCATGACTTTTATACATGTCATAAACTGTGACATTGATAATGCCAACCAAACGTTAGTAAACGTTAGTAAGTTGTAAACTGTTGGTTTATAGAAAAATGAAAGTCTTTCTTTTCTATTCATAGCTTATAATATCTGGCTACTGTAGCTAAACTAACAATGATACAACATAACCTAGAATCATTTGTTTTTCTCTTCTTTTTTATCGGTGAATAACATTCGCTAATATTCTCTTTAAAATTGCTTTTTTCCATCGCAAGATATACATAAATTTCCACTATAGAAACATTCCACACGATCCGTCATATGTTGCCGAGCGGGGGCAAGCTGTCACTGTCATTTCTACTATTTGTATGTATTTATCGATGTTTCTGTGCTGTGCTGTTTCTCGAAATGTTTATTAAAAAACTTGTTTTCACGCCTAAAAATGCCCATAAAAGCTTTAAACCATCAGAGAACATATGTTCTCGGTCAATTTTTTTGTAGTTAATAATCAGATGACTTTGACAGCTTGCCAAGCATAATTATATGGCAGATCCATCGTGACTTTATTGTGGAATGTTTTGGTCAAGGATATTTATTTATAAGAAGGATAAGCGGACTCGGGGTATTCGACTTGTTGGAAAATATGCCCTAAATTGTCAAGGAGGTGGGTGGTCTTACCTATTTCCTATCTCTCTCTAATCTCAGACCCGCCCACCAACTTGACACTATAAAGGCTGTCCTCGAGCAGTAGTTTGGGACGGTTTGATAACTGTTTAAAATGCGCATGCGCGGTTTGAAACAGTTTCCAAGTGGTTTGGGATTTTGTTCTGCTCGAACACCAAACTGCAGTTTGTAAACTACCCCTTCCACTTTCTTACAATTTCGTCGTCATAGGACGAATGACTATGCCAATAGATATGTTTTATGACCAAAGATAAGAGAGAACATCAATGAAAGACTAATGGACAAAACACAAAACCTGGGTTTAGTTTAGGACTGTGGTAGTGTTCTCTGATAGGGATTTCTCTAACAACAGAGAACACTATACTCTAAGAAGAAGAAGACGCTTCAAGTGCGCCTGTCTCAAACTGAGTCCGGAAATCGTCAAACTACACTGCTGTCACTGCTCGAACATCTTACTAGTAGTTGGGAATAAATTATTTTATCGTAAAGTGCGCAGGCGTTTGACGGTTTGGGACTGGTTTCAACCGCTGCTTGAACACCCATATAGAGTATGCTTTCTCAAACACTATATAGTTGTTTATCCTTCTTATAATATCCTTGGTTCTTGTATATTGCTCTAACTACTAACCTAACCTTACTTATTTATCTTTCTTTCCTATTATCTCTATAGGTGATTAATCTTCTCGAACATTCTCCCTACTATACATTGCCATTTGATAAATTTGTACCTGCCTATCATCATCATTTCGGTCAACAATGTCGTCTATCCGACTATGGTTTCACCAAGTTGATTGAGCTGTTCGAAGCCATATCGGATGTGGTGAAAATTGGTGAACTAAGTGATGGTGAACGTACTGTTAGTTTGACATTACCGCAAGCGTTACAAGTGTTGGGTGGGCAAGTGGTGAAAATTATCAATTCCATACCACAGTCGTCGATATTGTTGAATGAGTTGCCAAGATTGTTTCTGATGGAGTATGGTTATCCATTGAAAGTGCAACAATTTGAGTGTGATTGTATTGAAGAATTGGTGGCGAAATTGTCGGATCGAATACAGGTGAGGAGGGTGAGGTATAATAATAATAATAACGATTTATTTTCCAAGAAGCTAATTTTGATTAAAAATTTATCACCCCCTGATTTTATTTTGCTACACGTATTTCAGCGATTTTTCTATTAATCTTCACATTTCGAGGTGGAGAGTTTTGAAATGGACACCCTGTATATATACATCGTCATAATATGTGTTGAAAATTTTATTGCTTGATATTACTGTTACTGATTTTATTACCTGAATAAGGTTTCGCTTCAATTTTTATTTATTCTACGGTAAAAGTCTAGTTTTTGCTATAAAAACGCTATTATTTATTAATTTGATATTTTTCATGTCATTTTGACAATACAAAAAATTGTCATGCAACGATTAGCTATTGGTAGTGGAAGATTACTTCAAATTTAGCATTAAGTGAAAAGAAAAAGATAAAAAATGACAAGATTTTTATTGTTTTCATTAAGCCTATCGATACGCCTTTGCGTAAATTAAAAATGGATCTCTTAAAAACCTGCCTATTAGGATGAAATGCTTGTCCTCCAGAGTTATTGAGAGTGCTCCTGACACTCCTGACAGACTTTACGACCAACTTTATTTGTACGTATTTATGCATTATTGTTGTTTTGTTTTGTTAATTTCAGATAATCAACAGTAATGCTGGTCTATTACTGATTGAAAAACGTATGGATACATTAGCCGATACTCTCATAATCCGTTGTTGGGCATTGTTATTAAAATCGCCAAATTGTAAAAAATTAAAATTATTCCAATACGATTATCAAGTAATGTACAATAGCACCTTTTCAATTGACAGTCTTAGGCAGATGCAGGATGTTGTTACGGTAAGAATACATTTTATTATATGTATATATATTTTACAAAGATTATTATTCATAAAAATGAAACTGTTGTTCTTTTGTAACGATGTTACTACCTAAATGTACCGGTTTCGAAAATACCCTGTGAAATTATCACACTTGAAACTTAGAAATCTGGCCTCACAGTTTTTATTGTTTTTCCATTGAATTGCAATTGACTGATTGCATAAACAAGGAGAAGGTATACAATTCGGTTGTATTTTTTTATATTTATGACTGTTTGCGCGCGTTTTGCATAATAAACTGCTCCGATTCTCATGAGTTTTGATTCATTCGAAAGAAGAATATTTGGAAAAACTTAGATTTTAAATCTCCTTCCCTCTAAAAACCGCCCCCGAAGGGGGTGGAGTGGATAATTTGTCTCGAAAGGCGAAAATCTGAGACGGTAGAATAATTAAAGATGAGACAATATTCGGAAACGTTTAAATTGAACATTTTTTTTCGAAACATTTACGGTTTTCGAGATAGATAAATCGGCCAAAAGAAAAAGCTGTAAAATATTTATAAGTTGCTAGGTCTACCGCTAGATGGCGTAACTCGCACTGTGAATTAAAAAACACTGTTTTATTCAAAATTATCCCAAATTAACTTATATTGAAATTTTTTTTTATAGTCTACTGAAAATAAGACAACTTTTTTGTTTTAAATTTTTTTCTCCGTCTTGTCAAATAACCGGTGGTGGGAGGGGCAAATGTTGAAAATGAAAAAAAAACTGCTTTTTCTTTTTTTTACCCCTAAACATTTGCTTCTCAGGTTCGTCTGATTAACGGATACTGCGATATAACCGGCGTCCTTTATTAATGAGCCACCCAGTACAATTTTTTTCTATATTTCAGTTAACCTCTTTGGATGGTACAAATTTCATATCATTGACCCCCCTGTACGTATTGGCTGCCCAGCTTTATCACATTGTCTACCATGAAGGTGGCAGTGTCTATTACAATGAACTAGAACGTTTGTACTATTGTAAATTTGGCAAGAAATTATCCACATACAATATCAATAATATTAGTGATTTTTATACGCAATTCCATTTGATGTTCTTCTGTCGAGCTAGCAAGAAATTGAGCGTGGTCAAGTTGAACAGAAATTTGGCAGGTGAGAGTGAGATGTGTTGTTTATCTTTCTTCTTGTAATAACATTTTGGAAATGACTGAAGTGAATTGATTATTCCCAGATTATTTCATTTCGTTTGATTTAGCAAAACTTGTCTAATTATTTAGTTGAATGTAAACTAAGTTCATTGTCCAACAATTTCAATTAAAGCAGGTGAAATAAATTGTGAAATTATTGTTAAAAAAATATATTAAACATTATACAGGGTGTTACATAATATATGCGCAGGACTTGAGGATGTGATAGCTCGTCCAAAAATATGTAAAAAAAAAATTATATTCACTTACCCTCTAAAATGCACCATTTTCGAGATACAGGGTCTTGAAATTGAAAAAAAAAATCGTTTTTTGTGAATATCTCCGGAGCCGTTTATCGTATAAAAAAGAGTTTTTGTAAGCATTTTCCATTTGCCAAATCATAATTGGTGAAGATTTTGAAGGAGTAGTGGGTTTTTTTCTTCCCAATTTCTACGCCAATGGAAAAAGTACGGTTTTGAGACGCCCATTTGAACCGCCAATGTTTCCTACACAAAAAAGCTACTATTGGTCGTGAGCACTAAAGTCGACCGTTTTCGAGAAAAATCAACTTTCATGTTTAAAAACACGGTAAATTTTTTAAATACCATTTTTTTACTTATTAAACAAAGCTGAAATTGACCGTGTTTTTTTTACATAAAAGTCATATTTTCTCGAAAACGGTCGACTTTAGAGCTCACGACCAACAGCACCTTTTTTTTGTAGAAAACGCCGGTTGCCGGTTCGAATGGGCATTTCAAAGCCGTAATTTTTCCATTGGCGTGGAAATAGGGGAGAAAAACACCCACTACTACTTCAAAATCTTCACCAATTATGACTGAACAAAACATTTTTCTGGCTGAAAACTTACCTTATTATGACTGGAAAAAGCTTACAAAAGCTGTTTTTTGTACAATAAACGGTTCGGGAGATATTCACAAAAAACGATTTTTTTTTCAATTTCAACACCCTGTATTTTGAAAATGGTGCATTTTAGAGGGTAAGGTAATATAAACTTTTTTCATATTTTTGGACGACCTATCACATCCTCAAGTCCTGCGCATATATTATAAAACACCCTGTATAAACAAATTCTATATATTCTCTCACAGAACATATGGTACCACTTCCACCATCTCTATATCAGTCAAATCAGTCGAAAATCAGTCAGGGCCCGCTGCCTAGGTACATGGAATATTTGAAGAATAAGAGAAAAATATCCCCTCCCAAACCGGATACACCTCCTACACCGGTAAGTCTTTATTTAAACAAAAATTGGGTAAATACTTATACGGCGTGGCCAAAAAAAGAATGGACGCCGGCCATATCTCCGAAACCAGTAATAGTTGAGCTTTTTTTGGGTAAATAAAATAAAAATCACCAAGAGAAAATGCTGAAAATAAGTTTCCAGTTTCTAAAATGGCAACCAGGGGGCGAAGCAGTCATCCCAAATTTAAATATCGAATTTTCTCAAAAAAATTCCTAATTAATTGTAATCAAATGTTCTCTTTATCTGATTTGCTGTGTTTTTTCCAAATTTTTTTCAACCATTTTCCCCTTATCTCCAAAATTAAACGGGTAGGGGGAGGTCACATATGTTTTTAAACAAAAAAATCATTACTCCGCTCTGGTTCCACCGAATAGAATAAACTTGATGTCGTTTAATGGAGTTTTTTTTTTCGACCTATTAACAGCGTATCTGCTTTTGTCCAGAAAAAAGCCACTGGCCCGCTAGTTGGCGCAAAACATGAATATAACAAGTGTATCATGAATTTCACATCATCAAAAGGGTAAATTAAAGCACTACATTTTGCTGAAAAAAAAATTATTCTAGCATTTTTAGAGCTTCTTACGTTTTCACGGATATCTCCGGTTCTATAAATGCTAGACACATATTTGTTTCACCAAAATGTAGGGCTTTAATAATAATTTTTAATGATGTAAAAATCATGATACCCTTGTATTTGAAAATTTTGAGGAAAAAGCAAATTTATGTTTATTCTTGTTTCGCGCCATCTAGCGGGGCCGGTGACAAAAGCAGATACGCTATTAATAGGTCAAAAAAACTCCATCAAACATCAAGTTTATTCTGTTCGGTCGAACCAAACCGGAGTAATTAATTTTTGTTTAAAAATATATTTGACCTTTCCCCAACCCTTTGGATCAAACCTCCAATTTTTGCATGAAATATATTAAAAAGTTTCGTTTATTATTTTAATTCTGTTTCATAAACGTTATAGCATAGAATTCACACCAATTGACCAATAAATGAAACTCTTATATGAACTAAATTTCTTCTAATATCTCAATGTCATTCAAACAATTCTGGAACGCCTTCTAATCTTCTATGTTTGTGTTGTCAGTGCAGTTCTCTCTTTTCATTTCATTCATTTTCATTCCAGGATAATCCTTGGAACAAAAATTTAACACCAAGTCCGCCCTACCAAAGTACGGTAAGGACAAAAGCTTACTTGTTTAATAAATAAATAATATTTTAGTACCAGGATTTGTATCTTATCTCTTTCCTGGAATAAAATACATTAAAACCTCTTATTAACGAGCAGCTCTATAGAAAAAAAAACATCTGCGTTAAACGGCTGCACTTGAAACTTCTCCGTATATTTTCACTCCTGTTTTTAACGGCCAGTATTGTTTTTGACCGACGAACCCCGAACGGAAGAGGTATACAATTCGACTGTCTGCTTTTTTTGTTCGTGCGCGCCTTTTATATAGTAAACAAGCTCCGATTTTGATGATTTTTGATTCATTTGAAAGAGGAGGCTTTAGAAATGGTCCCACATACATAAAAAGGCAAATCCGAAATCTCCTTTCCTACGAAAACCGCCCCCGAAGCGGTGGAGGGGGCTAAGTTTCTCGAAAATTGAAAATCTGTGGTGGTATAATTAAAGATAGGACAATATCCGGAAAAGTTTAAATTGAACATTTGTTCAAAAGAATTACGGTTTTCAAAATAGAGGCATGTTAAATTTTCAAATACATATGTATATGTACTTTTGCTATGTGAAGAGGGCGATTTTTTTCGAAAATCTGTGGGTACTACATGAGAGACATAACTATTTGTAGCAACATTTATAATGAAAATTGTTTCCTTAGAGTTACGGTTTTCGAGTTAAATCGGTGTTAAAATGGTAACATCTAAAATACTTGAGCGCATTTCCGCAGTGATGTTTTGAGATCTCAACAATAACAACTACAAGTAAAGAATATACGTGGATCTGGATACTATCTCCATTGGTATTAGTGAACGTTCAACGATTTTCGTGTTACACTCAAAAGAGTGAAATAAATATTTTTTTATCAAAAATTGGACCGACTTTATTAGTTGGTGCCCTGAAAAATCCAAAATAATATTAATTCTATTGGTGCTGGGTACTTGTGAAGTTGGTGCCAAAAGTTATCAATCCAACTGCAACTGCACAACTTCAAAAGTAACAGCACCAATAAGAATTAATATTATTTTATATTTTTTAGTGCACCAGCTAATAACGTGGGTCCAATTTTTTTTTTAAATATTTATTATTCCACGAGATTGCTCGCTATTGAGGGGTTTTACTGTACCTATATCAAAAGGTTTAGATTTTTTTCATTATTACAGAATTTCTTTGTGAACATCCCAATCGTCCCAAATCCTCCAATATTGGAAGAGACTTCGGATCTCATATCACCTGTTAAAGGTCTTATGGCACCGAATAGTACTACTACAGCTGCTGCTGCAGCACCATGGTCACTCTATCAGTCTCCAGATCCGACAGAATTGCCGATGCCTGATAAATTCATCGGAAATAGTAAATATTTTTTAATCTATCGATTTTAATTATGTTTCACATTGAAATGTTTTTTTTTCTTCTCAGATGTAGTATCCGATGATTCGGGTGATTCTGGTGTGAATATACGTATGGAAAATTCACCATCTGATGGAAATGATGAATCAAACAACGATGATAATACAGCAACACGTGGTAAGTATTGAAAAAAAATATATCTCGACTCTTTTTTTTTAATACTGTATTAGTAGTCTGTGGATACCTTTAGAATGTCGGCCATTTTCGCGCCTAGCTGCGTAGATGAGTTATGAGTTCATTATTTTTTGTTTTTCAGAACATTTCACATCACTGGATTTATTAAAAGATTAAGAGCAACAATATATATATATATATATTATATGATAAATTTGTTATTTAGCCAATTGGAATTTAAAAAAAATCTAATTATTGTAGAAAATTAAGTTTTAAAAATGATATTTGTGTAGATTTTTGATGTAAAAAAATTGTATATGTTCGATATTTTTTTAACAATGTAAATATGCTATGTACGAACAATTATTTAAGAATTACAGAAAAAATAATCGTACTAAAAAAAATGTCCATTTCCGATGTGATTATTAATTTCGTTGAATGTTGTTTAATTTATTCAAAAATAGCACATCTACTTAACCTTTTTTAATTAATGTTACATCGAAAAGGGAAACATTCCACATTGTATTGTTTTTTTTTGTCTTTTGGCATTACCTCTCTATAATTTAATGATCTTATTTATTTATTGTAAAAAGATAGTAACATTCATCCTGAGAAAATGTTTGTATTTTTCTTATTCAATCTTCATTTTATTGATGATGTTGCCATCTTAGATATTGTTTTTTTTTTCATTACCTTTGTAATACATGATAATTATAATTTTTTTGAATATGTTTTGTTCCTTATATTAACAGCTTATGTTAATATTATCTTTTATTTGCAATATGCTCTACTATTATTATTAATATTATAATTATTATCCACAAATAAGTGTTAAGCTACAATATTTTTTTATGAAATACGTGACTCTTTTCTTCTAGGTTTAGAATATATAAGAATCGTATGTACTACTTACTTGAAGAGATTTTAGAAAAAAAAATTGCCAAATGAACCAGCGAAAGAATAAATAAATTTTTACTTTTCCAAAGGGATTTTTGACTTGACAGTATTTTATAATAATATTGTGTCCAAATTTAATCGCCTAAAAATACTATTAATATATTTTTAATAGAATCGTAATTCTCGGATTATTTTACAATGAGTTGACTTTGAAGTTATGGAAATTTTCTGACTTTTATTGTAATATTTTTTCAATATTAAATCATCGTTTTTTTCAGTCACAGAAAAAATATATAAATACGCAGTATTATACACGGTAAAAATATAAGATTTTTAGCTCACGACACTCTCGATCTAAAATCTAATACTTTTTTCAGTTGCATAATAAATGACTATTTAATTGCAGGCTATTTTCAAGTTATGGATAAAGCAGTTTCTTACAAACATGTTGAACGATGGCTACTATTTTTCTCAATTTTTTCAGGTAGGGTAAAGATATTAGACATTAAAACTCAGCTGTTGCTTTTTTGAAAACGTTTTAGTAAACATGATTGAACATAAGTCTACACAATTGAATAAACAAAATTATCTACATAATGACCACTTCACCACCATCAAAGTCGTATTTATACTATTCTTCAACTTTTTCGGTTTTCATACCGCTACCAACTGGCCCATGGCGACGTTCCCATATCATTCTATGCTTTTGCTTCATATAAGCCCTTTCTGCTGAATGGTAAGCACCCAGATCACCATCTAGAAAAATGTATGCGTATAAATTATTAACTCGTGTCAGTTTAAAAAACTTACATTTGATGAACCAGTTAGTGGCAGCTTTCTCATATTCTCTAAATAGAGGAGTACATTTTTCTAAATGATCAGGAGCCTCGTACATGGTGCAATCTTCGAAACGTTCTCGCAATATGGATACAATTTCATTATCGACCAACCTACAAAGAACGGTTGGTTACATAATAATTTTCCATTTACCTTGTTTTTCTAAACACAACTTCCTCCTACCTATCTCTTTTGTATTGCATATTTGCCTCAAAAATGCATACTACATCGTCCGTATAACATTCATCTATAGTAGGCACTCTGCGATATTTTTGATGGTACCATGGGTAGGTTTGTTGGTTGGGTTCGACAACTTTTTCTAAAACAACCAATAGATATTAGATTTCTCAAATAACAGTGAGCAAAAAGATTAGATGTTTGTTAAAATTCCAAACTATTTACTTATAGGTTTTTGCTATGTATAAATTATTTACCTCTAACCCAAACCGCAGGTGTTTGTAAGACGCTCAAGACGTTGTTGAAAAATCGTTCTAGCACATTTCTAGCAGGCAAGTCTGTCATATTTAACTGGATTTGGAGGATCTTTTCCGGACTTATTGGCAAAATTATTTCATAAATGTTGCATAAAAATTGGCAGTTTTAAAAGGGATATTGAAAGAAAAGTAGTGACATTGACATCTGGCATGAAAGAATGACAAGGACAAGTCAAAGAGTGACGAATGACAGGAAGACATTTTACTTTTTTCTCAGTACTAGAAATTTCTGTATTCCATAGACTATAGACATTTGAATTATTGGATCTATGATTACTGCTGCAAAGACATATTTGGATTAGATTCTTAGGCCAGATCAACGAGAACGAATTGAGAAGAAAAAAGAATATAATAAATAGAATTTAATCATCTTATTTTGTCTTCTGTGGGATTTAGTTTGACGGATGACAGCTAGCATTTGCGTGATATGTGCTCTATGATGATAGGGATTTCTTGTTCGTAAAGTTTTCAGTCACATGTTTTGCTTTACTTGAAAAATTAAGGTTAAAAAATTTACCAGATTAGTTTATTATAACCAAAATGGACGTTGTTAAAGAAATTTTACAAAATTCTGCCCTTGAGGCTGAAAAATATAAACCGATTACTGTTAAAAAGCATCTAGAACTGGAATACGATTTAGGAACTTTATATGCTGAAGATATGAATGATTTTGATACAAAGTTAATGAAGTAAGTGTTTATTATTTATACATCGTTGTAACAACATGTTCAAATTCTCAATGCTTTGTTTATCTTTGCAGAAAAAATAGGAACGATTACTTTTTGGACCTTGCCAGAGACAATACGCAACTACTCTTGAATCAAATATGGGAATTACCTACGGAACGTGTTGAAGAGGCAATTGTTGTCAAATTACCACCACAAAGACTTCTCCTACCTCGTATGAAACCAGTGCCCAAGCCACGACCGCTCACGAAATGGGAACAATTCGCCAAAGATAAGGGCATTCAAAAGAAAAAGAAGGGCAAACTATCATGGGATGAACAATTGAAAAAATGGGTACCTTTATATGGGTTCCAAAAAGCTAAGGCGGAAAAAGAAAAGGATTGGGTCTTGGAAGTGCCACAGAATGCTGATCCTATGGAGGATCAATTTGAAAAGAAAATGACAGCAAAAACGGAGCGAGTAGCGAAAAATGAGCTGCAACGTTTGAGAAACATTGCAAAGGCCAAGAAACTCAACATTCCCAGGGTGGGAATTGTTAATGCTGATGAATCCAACTCAAAGGACGTGAGTAATATTAAATTTTACCTGTTTAGTAGATGCATAGGAAAGCGTCTACATATTTTTCGATTGTATGTTGTAGATGCAAGCTGCCGTTACCGTTGCCAAGGCATCGACTGCAAGTTTGGGCAAGTTCCAGAGCAAATTGCCCAAGGAAAAGGAAGCCAGAGCCGTGGCTGCTATAACGCCTGGTGCGACAAGGAAACGCAAACTGCCTCCAGTGTCTGGAGCTGTGGAGAAGAGCGAAAACCTCGCCATTGTGGATGCTGTGTTGAACAAGAAACCCAAGTTGGATATTGAAAAGGCTGTAGCTAGGCATATCAATACCGAACAGATTGAGTGAGTATTTTTGTATATGTTTTCTGTATTTAACTGTTAATATCTTTTAGAAGAGGTCGATCATTCGTGAGTATATAAATGAATCGAATATACTTATGATGAACTCGTAATATCATAACTCTGTTACATATTTGATTCTATTTTTGTCGGACTGTTATAATTCGCATTGAGGTTACATACTTCGGTATTAGTTTAGTTTGATACTAAAACTGTCACGTTCCGTACTCGCACAAAGTTTTCTCTATTGATTGGTTCTTAATAATGGTATGTTTTATTCAGCTTTATGTTTTTACTCTAATTTGACAACAGTTTCCATAAAGAATGGATAATTAAGAAACTGGTATAATCATTTGTGTTATATCATAGCTACTACAAAAATGCTAAAATGAATTTAAATTTACCAAAGAAGGTTTTGATTATGACCTGTTGCTGTTGAAGAATAGGCGTTTAGGAGCATGTTAAGACGAATTCCCTGTCTCAGGTAATTAATATATAGAGCGGTCTATTTTGTTGGTAACAATAAAACGAATGACCCTTCATAACATAGAACTCATCTTTAAAGTTGACTAATAAACAGGAGGCCTCTCAAACCTTCTACTAAATTTTCATCTTTTTAATAATAATTGTCTATAAGGAATAATAAACCACTGATGTTTTGAACCAAACTCGTATATGAGAAATCACTTTAGCTAATACGTTTGGATAAAAGCGGCAACGTTGCAGAGCTGAAAATATTTTCAGTCGATTGGTTAGCATGTATCATTTCAATTACAAAGTTTCGAGAACGACCCTATGGTCCGTTTTCCTTAAATGTCATATATGGTTTCATCCATGCAACTATCTGTTGATTGTTTTTCTTTTTCTTTATTATTCCTAAGGAGGAGCAGTGACAGGCAGAAAGCTGGCAAAAGGAACAACGCTGGCAGTAACAAGGGAAGAGGTAACGCTAACGCTAGGAAACCCAAGGCTGGTAAAGGTCAGAGGAAAGGAAAAATTGCTGGTGGAAGGAAGAGGCGTTAAATTTTCGACGAATAAATTTGTGTAAATAATAATAATATAGGAGATCATTTCAACTTCCATTTTATCGAAGCTAAACTAACATACTTATTTTTATATCGCAGCCACAAATCACATTGTATATGTATATCTATCTATCTATCTTGATATCTCAATTTAAGAGTATGTTTTGTTATTGCAGGGTATTTTCGAAAAGAATATGAAATATTTTGTTGTCAAATTTCTATGGTAATTCATGTTTTCTCATATAAATATATTTCAAATATTGACACGTTGAGCGCCATGAAGTACAACGCGCGTCCCAAGCCTTATTTGCCTCAATGTGCCGCGTGGCACACATGCTATGTCACACTGTAGTGTATATCAGTACGTCTATGTGGACCTGAATTTTGGATTGTATGGTGGCGTTCAACGTATTAAGGTATTGCAATACCTTTCTTTATTGAAGAACTGCATTTTTTCTCATTCTGTCGATTCCATAATAATTGTATCCTGTCTCTTTAGTATTGAAGGTTTGAATGAAATATTGGAATGTCTACATGATGTATGATATTCTTAATGTTTTATTCTGTGATTGTAATTAGTTGAAATTCAATTTGACTCGCCTGATAAATTAAATTTTATTTGTGTTGAGTTTTCATGTGTTGAATAATAAAAATTGTTGCAGTTGAATTTGTGGAACTTTATTTGCGTAACTACTTCTCTTACTCCCCGTTTCTATGAAAACTACTTCTCCCTCAGTTGTTCCTTGTATATTCGGAACTACTTTTTGTATATTTGAAATTACTTCTTCATCCCTCGTATATTAAGACTACTTCTCATACAGCCCTCGTATATCCTAGACAACTTCTCGTATATGAAGACCACTTTTCCTATGTTCCTCGTATATTTGAAACTACTTCTGTTAGGCCCCTCGTATTTTCGAAATTGCTTTCTAATAACTCGAAGAAGTTCTCCTGCACCCCTTGTATATCCTGAACAACTTCTCGTACCCCCTCGTAGGTGATGACAACTTCTCCTACATCCCTCGTATATTCTGGAAAACTTCTCGTACTCCCCTCGTATCTGGAAAATAATTTTCTTACGTCCCTCGTATATTTTAAACCTACTTCTGTTACATCTCTAGTATGTCTCTTACAAGTTCTCCTACACTCCTCGTATTATATGGAGATTAGTTTTCCTATGTCCCTCGTATATTTGAAACTACTTCTGTTACATCCCTCGTATGTCTCGAGAAGTTTTCCAGACTTCGTATATTCTGGAAAACTTCTCGTACGCCCCTCGTATATAGGAGAATACTTTTCTCAAGGCCCTCGTATATTAGTTTTTGTACTCACAAATAGATGGCACCAGTTGTATAATATTGGTTCGTGTACTGTATGATAGATGGCGCCAGTTTTAAATGTAGTTCATATTTTGTATAATAGATGGCGCTATTGAACAAGTGTAACTCCTAGTTTCGGCCTTTGCTAAGAGATGGCGATAGTGTATATCCTGTAGTTTAGGGACTGTTTAACAGATGGCGTTACCAATCATCTCTCTAGTAGTTCAGGAATTTACCAGAAGATGGCATTATTTAGTAAGTACCTAGTTCTTATATTGTATAGTAGATGGCACCACTATATTTATTATATATATTTTGAACATTCATCTACAACAAAATAAGTTTCTGAAAGAAAAATACAATTTATTAAGAAGGAAATTATATTTATATGACTTTGTACACTACACCCCTCGTATATTCTGGAAAATTTGAATATTTCTCTCACGCTCCTCGTATTTTAGTTCTTGTACTCACAAATAGATGGCACCAGTTGTATAATATGGTTCGTATTCTGTATAATAGATGGCGCCTGTTTTAGATGTGGTTCATATTTTGTATAATAGATGACGCCACTGAACAATTGTTACTTTTTGTTTCGACCTTTGCTAAGAGATAGCGATAGTATATATCTGTAGTTTGAGTATTGTTTAACAGATGGCGCCACCAATCATCTCACTAGTAGTTCAGGAATTTACCAGAAGATGGCATTATTTAGCAAGTACCTAGTTCCTATATTGTATAGTAGATGGCACCACTATATTTATTAATATATATATATATTTTTAACAAAATAAGTTTCTAAAAGAAAAATACAATTTATTAAGAACGACATTATATTTATTTGACTTTGTACATATATAGTTTTAAGCGAATTTCTAACTCTCCGAAAAAGAAATGGTTTCAACACACAAACTGAATAAAACTATACAAAATTAATTATAATAAAATAAAAATAGCTATCACCAGTATAGAAATGTGTTAATAATTCCCAACATTATTACAATATTGAAAGAACACAACTTTCCAATATAAAGTTGAGTATTTCAAAAATGTAAAATCAATATTTTGGCGTTAACTAATAATAATTATATTCAAAAAATCCTATTTCCTTAAGATTTAGAAAGGAAAAAAATAATATCTTAAAATTATTATTTACATTATAAGGTAAAATTGGAAAAAATAAAATAATTATTATTCAATTATATAAATAAACATTTTTTTCTAAGCAAATCAAAAAGATACTGCTTTGAAATTTAGGATATTTTCCCTTAAAATTTGACAAACTTTGATCCAAAATATATATGCCGTACTAATTGAAAAAATTAAAAATAAATACCAGATATCCTGACAAACCAATTACCTATCTCCATGATGAAACAAAAAGGGAGAATAAAAAATGTACCATCGATAACTCTCACCTTTATGAAAATGTTCCAAATTAAAGTTCCACACTTTTCAATCACTAATAATTTTCAACTACGTAATTCATTTATGAAGGCTTATATACGGCTGTCATATTCTCGCCAAAATACCTACATAATATACAAAATATTTTACGAGAGGACGGGATCTACTGGCTTTTTTTTAATGGTGCATTTCATATCGCTGCAGAGAAGAACTGAAAATAAACTACTTCGTTTTTTTCTAGCTTAACTATGGGGAATACAGCTAAAAAAGCAAAGCTGTCAAACATTTGGAATTCAGGAGACATGACATTACGCCTGTTGTCGTAGATTTAATTCAGTGCACTGTCAAAAGTGTTGAGAATATGTAGAGGATCGAATTTGCGCAATGTAACATTTTCGAAATCAAACTAAGCAATATTAATTAGCTAAAAATTGAGGTGAGGAACTAGCATTAACAAGGAATTAAAAAACTATATATAAATAATATTACAAAGATGATTAAAAAATATTAGAAAACTTTAAACTGGTCCACAGACAATTTTTTTAATATTATTTATTTTCAGTGTTGATGTCATTTCCTGGTGGTGTTCCAAATTTTTAACAAAATTAAATATTGTATCAAATCATATTTCCCGAATTCCAAAATATCTGTCAGTTTTCTTTATCGTAGTATTTTTTTCTGTTATTTCAGCTGCTGAAAAAAACGGTTCAGTTCAATTTTAGATAAAACCACCGAGAAAGTTCTTTTGAAATGTTGTGTGGCTACATGTAGAAAATTATAGTGATTAGAAAGTGGTGGATAAAGATAGAATAAAACAACCCAGTGCAAAAATGTACAAATACACTTAAAGATAAAAAAAATAGAGGACACAAGTTAGTAATATTTATATTATATCTATATGTATAGCCATAAAAAATAATAGACTAGAATAATAAACATGGAAGAAAAAAATTATTATGTAATAAAATGTATCATATTATTGGATTAGTTTGAGATGGAGTGAAACTGAACAATTAAAATATTTATTTTAAGACTGTAAACTGCGAACAAACTTCAAGATATTAAAAGCAGTTTACGTAATAGTAATATCATATTCTTAGTGTGTGAATGTGTGTATTTTTTTCTATATTTTAAAAAGACTTATCACAGCTTGTAAATTAACAGATTATTAAAATATACTTACCATAATGAATGAGAATTTTATAATAACCTTTTATTATTATAATAATAATAATAATAATGAAAAAGAAACCAATCTAAAGAAGTAATAAACATTAATAATACTAAAATAAATCATAAAAATAATGATATATAATAATAATAATAATAAGAGAGGTCGTATTATTATAATATGTGCTATTTTGTTCAATTTTATTAGCGGGGTATTACGTTTTTATTCTTTTTCCTGAAATTTATATCTAGTAATTTTCATAATATATTATAATATAATTAGTTATTTTTAGAGAGCATTTCGATGTTGAACCCATGTTTTCTTCGTGTGATCGAATCGGTGCGCCAGCCACTGTTGCTCCAGCAATTGGAAACGGTCTTTGCTTAGATAGAGGGGCTTTCCACGTCTAAAATATAAAATCAAATCAAGTTCAAATTTGCTACAAAAATCAATCTCATAAATATCTCGCCGGTGTTAGTTATTGGGCATAATGGGGTAAGTAGTTACAAAATGGTGACCGTTCAAACATTTTAAAAAAATTGTCAAAAAAGGGCTGTAGTGTAAATATCATCAAAAATAATTTTAGGTTATAGATATAATCAGTACCTACAACTTTTGTTCGAAGCAATTTGCCATAAAATGCACAGATAAAAAAATAAAAATTAATAAAGAAAAAAGAAATATTGGTAAAACATGAAAATTTAATATAAATTTGAGGTAATTGTACATTTTCTGGAGATCTTAATATGGACCCTGATTGAAAAAAATATATTTAAATTATTGATAAGAAATGGACGAAAAAAAAATCAGCCTTGAAGCGGAACGCGAACCCTATTTGCTTTATATTCAACAGCCAAAACAACAACCTCTAACCACAAGGCTATGACACATACGACAATTTTATGTAATAACATGTAGGTATACCAAAGAAAAGGTTGTTCAAATTTCAATTCAATGAATTTTTACTTTCGGGACTTTTTTATTTGAAAGAGAACTGATTTTGAATATTTCAGAAATAAAAAATATTCTATACTCACTTCAAATCTCTATCCTCCTCTTCGAAGTCATCCAGATACAGGGAGCCCCACAGGCAGGCTCTATGCCCTCGTATCACTATTATGTAGGTGGATGTGACAACTAGAAATACACCAGTTCCGGCACCACATTCGGCGGCATGTGCTACAGCTTCGCAGACATTTTGTTGTTTGCAACAATTCTGCTTCAAACACACAATGGTGCCACATAGCAAACAGACACTGGTCTCTTGTGCCACCGAATGGCATTGACTGCACGGTCGCTCATGATAATACTAGAAGAAGGAAAACAAATAGAGGATACAAAAACGCAATCGGCTAATAATAATAATAATAATGATTTATTTCCCAAGGAATATGTTTATAAAAGTGAAAATAAAAAATAATAATAATAAAAAACATAGGTATTGGAATAAGCAATGAAATCAGAAAAGTAATTAAAAAAGCTATTTAAAAATTATTTATTATATTATATTATTAATAAATATTTTTTCAAACTATTTTTGAATCATGTTTTGGCATTTTTTAAAAATTCGGTAAATCATTATATACTTTTATGCTCATATGAAAAATTGATTGTTTGCCAATTTTTGCTTTAATTTTTTATTGGAACATCTAGTTAAATGATGGTGTCGATCACTATTTAAATCGTAAAACTAAATTTGAATGTTCCCAATTATTTACGACAAGATGAATGAATACAGAAATTTTAATTTTATATAATGAACAAATACCAAAAGAATGTCACGGGTTTATATAAATCAACTGTGGGTTTCCTGTAATTCAGTTTAAATATGCACTTTATAATTTTATTCTGAAAGATTTTCAAAGTTTTCAGTCAAGATTTTGTTGCTGAGCCCTAAACTGAAAGTAAATATTGAAGCTTTGAACATATTAATGAAAAGTATTTTAAAGGTAAATATTTTCGAAGATTATTTGATGTTTAATTTGATTTTTTAAATCAGTAGGTATATTTTCCTGACCATTAACGTGAAAGATGATGTTTCAGAATTTAGCTTGTGACATTTTAACCAATAGGAGATTTTGCTAATATCATGAATCATATCAATGTTGATTTCTTGTAAATTACTTCAACTATATACTTTAGTAGTATCATCAGCAAAGAAACTTATTTTTCCATTCAATTCCAAACTTACTAACGAAATTATATACATGAGAAAAAGAAATGGTCCCAGGATATAACCCTGTGGAGCACCACATAATACGTTTTTTTTCTAATCCAGATTCCATATACTTCTCCCATGCATACAAACTGTGAAATCATTTGTTTGCAAATCCCGTATTATGTGGTGTTCCACATAGGTTTATCCTGGGACCAGTTCTTTTTCTCATTTATATAAATTCATTGGTAAGTTTGAAATTGAATAGGAAAATAAATATGTTTGCTGATGATACTACTATAGTATATAGTGGAAGTAATTTACAAGAAATTAAAATTAGTACAAAACATGATATCAGCAAAATCTCCAGTTGGATGAAATGTCACAAGCTAACACTAAATTCTGAAACATCATCTTTCACTTTTATAGTCAGGAAAAATATATTTACTGATTTAAAAAAATCAAATTAAATTCAATAATGAGAATATCAAATACTCTTCTAATTTAAAGTTTCTTAGAATATTCATAGATGAAAATCTATCATGGTTCAAACATTTTGAAAAATTGAGAAAACAGATAGCTCGAATAATTGAAATTCTATTTAAAATAAGAAATTATTTACCTTTAAAATACCTGAAATTAATATACTTTCCTTTGGTATATTCAAAGCTTCAATATTTAATTTCAGTTTGGAGCTCAGCAACAAAATCTTTACTGAAACCTTTGAAAATACTTCAGAATAAAATATAATAAAGTAAATATTCAAACTTAATTACAGAGAACCCACACTTAATTTATATAAATCCAGCAACTTAATTGATATTTTTTCATTTATGTTCCTTGGAAAAAATCGTTATTATTTTTATATAATAAAAAAGAATATATAAACTAGGTAATTTACTTACGGTAAATATCTTCTCATATTCTCTAGGTAATTGCAACAATTTCGGTGGATTCCACACGATGTGCTGATCCACCAGAAAGCTTCTAGCTGCAATTTGACTTTTTCCCACAAATACAGCAAACTGATTGCACCACGTTAATGGTGAATCGATGCACATCGATGTATCCGGTGGCCAATTTAGGGCACGCGATGCATTAAAACAACCCCAGTCCATGGATTCGGTAACCAATTCCAAATAATAAACTAATCGAACAAATTCACTTTGCGGTGCACGTATCTCAGGTAATGCTTGTTGATAGAGATGGTATTTTAATAGGGAGGCTATTCTCAAGAATGGTAAGCACAATTTTTGAACCTATAGGAAAGAAAACAAGATAAAGTTTCAATTGAAAAACAACAAGAGATATTCCACTCATCAATAAAAAAAACACGAAAATCACATCAAGATGTTGCTACAGTGAAAAAAGTTGCGATTAGGAATGAACATTTAGAAGAGAAGAATCATCAAACGTAGGTCAGTTAATCGAACGACCTTGAGAAAAAAATTGAGGTAAATCCGGCTAAAAAAATCTGGAGAATATTTATAGGTTGGTAAGTTTACCGATAGAGGGCATAACTCACACCAGGGAGTAGAAAACACTGTTTTAATCAAAATTATCCCAAGTTAACCTATATTGAAAATATTATTTTTCAACCTACTAAAAATAAAACTAAAGTTTTTTCTCCATCTCGTAAAATAACGGATGGAGGGAGGGGCAAATGTTGGTTTGAAGAAAAAAAATTAATCAACTCAAAAGTTGATCAGTTATTCAGTTTTTTTCAAACCAACATTTGCATCTCCCCACACCCGTCGTTACTTGCCAAGATGGAGAACAAACTTTAATACAAAAAATTTGTCTTATTTTCAGTAGGTTAAAAAAAAATATTTCAATATAGACTTGGGATAATTTTGAATAAAACAGTGTTTTCGCGGTATGAGTTATGCCCTCTAGCGGTAGACTTAGCAACCTATAAATATTTTCCAGCTTTTCTCATTTTTTTCTCAGGGTCGTCCAATTAACGGATCTTGAGATATAGCCGGCGTACTTTATCAATGGGCCACCCTGTACACTTGATGCAAAATTAGCATCAGTTTATTGTGGAACATGATTAAAAAATCAAGTTATGCCAAATTGGTAGGTAATTATTACCTTTAGATTTTCTTGAGATATAATAAAATTTTGATTTGCTTTACTTTTTCAACACTCGAAATCGAAATGAAATTTGACAAAGTTTCCTAAATCCATTTTAAACAACGCTTTGTTTACCCTCTAAAACTCGGTAACCCTACACACTAACCCCGGTAATTCTGGCATATTCTTCAAAAACTCCCTATTTATCCTTGCTAGTAATTTCATAGAGCTTAAACTCACAAAATACATCACAATAAACTAAACTCACCTGCTGTTCTAAAGCTAAGATATTCACTTGTGGTCTTCCCGCCGAATAACTACTCGTTCCACTGGTGGTACTACTACCACTTCCAGCGGTGGTGTTACTATCATCTTCCATATAGAGATCAGTCTGACCCAAACATTCATTGATCAAATTCAATGAGTCCATTAAATTTTCAATCTGTCCACCATAATTTGTGGCCCCCGAGGCAGCTCTCAATCTTTCTGGTCCAGTTAGACCACAAGAGACTTGCGACACCACTTGATAGTACAGCAGATTGTAGACTATTTGAACGGTTGTGGTAAAGTACGCTAGGAATGAATAAAATTGCAGTTTTTGTTGTGATATAAAAGTATCTCTAAAGATAGCTTAGTAGTAAACTATAAACTATATAAAAACTATAAATATAAAAAAAAATTTTTTAAACTAGAACCGGATTCCTTAGATTTTACATTAAAAAGAATGAAATAACAACAGATAATGTAAGAATAGAAAAGGATTAACAATAAATAATCTAATTTAAATGACTTTTTTTTTAAGTGACAAATGAACTACTTCACTTACTTTGATCCAGATGCAGAGGCAACAACAGGATGAATTGCAACAAAAGTGCAATCGGATCGCGCAGCAATAGAGGTACTTCACGTTCAATGGGCGCCAATGAAGTGACTGGGGCATTATTGGCGGGAAGACCGCACAGCTGTTGGAAAGTAATCCAAGCAGGCCACATGGCCAAGACACGAGCCACCCTCACGTGTACGGCAAGAACATGCAGAAGGGGTACTGTAAAGAATGATATATTTTGTCAATAGAAATTGAATATTATGTACACTAATATAGAACGCCTTTTTACTCTTTAATGTGAATATTTATATGTAACATCCAAATTAACGAACTGCATAATGAAAATGAAATTTTAAATCAAACATAAATTGCGGCTGAATTTTCATGTTTGTTTTAAAATATTTATTTGAATTCTTCGTTTGTTTAATTTTCGTGTGCACAGTTAGAACTTTATATTCCTAAGAATTTGTTCAGTTTGTTTTATTAATATGTTTATTATAAAATATAAGTTATGAATTTCAAAGTTTGTTTCAAAATGTTCCTTCTATTAAAAAGTTTCAATAATATTGGTCTGCTCATTTGTAATTTTTAATTAAATCTCTGTCGATTTATTGAATTTGTTTCATTAAAATGTTTATGATTATTTTTATTGAATTTTAAAGTTTGTCTGAAAAACGAAACAAAATTGTGTAAATTCGTGGAGATTTAAACTTCCGAATGTACACACCAAAATTAATCAAGCTTAAAATTTAAAGAATCATTTTAAAACAATCTTCAAAATTCAGATACATTAACCATTTTCATTATTATTTTTGTGTAATATTTTCATCAAACAAACTGGAAAATTCGGGAGATTAAAATATATTATTGAACACATCAATGCATTAAAATCATACCTATACAGTCTCGTTTCGGCAACAGTGGATTCGGTGGGTCCGTCAATGACACAACCAATGAGCCACCGCGTTGCACCAATTCCATTTCCAAATTTGTTCTAGCTATCGATGTGACAAATAATATCAAACTTTGCGGTATGGATTTATCACTTTTTGGCTTAAATACCGCCTTTAGTTGTGTATTATTTGTCATATCGGCCATCACTTTGCCAATAGCTTCGGCCATATTGGAGGTACTCTAAAACAACAACAATAATAATAATAATGAAGAAATATTGTACAGGGTGGTGTCCAATTAGTAAGATAAACCAGAATAATAATTTCTCCATTTTTAATTATTTTAAAATGATGTAACATATTTTTGAGATTGTTCATTTCATGTCATAAAATTTAATTCTGACATATCCTTTGGTTCATTTTATGAATTGTCTAAACTCTAAACCTTAATTGGTTGAGAACAAAGAAGAAAAAAAGTGTTAGATAGAGGGTACTCTACTTACAGGTCTCTGATCATTTTCTCGAAGAAAATCGCTCAGCTCGTGCAACACCTGCGACATACTTTCATTCGGTCTGGAACGCACCATTTGCGCCTTATCACCCAATTGGGCAGACAAGGGCAGCACTGAATTTGCCAATTGTCTACATAGTGGACAAAGGTATTCTCCTCTGTAAGATAAATTATTAAAAAAGAATTTCAAATCATCAGTTTGCATAAATATATTTCAAAAACATACTTTTCCGGTGAAAGTGTCAGCTGACGTTGTTGTGTCCTTAGGGAGGTTAAATAGGAATTCAAACAGTCCAAGTGCAAGTGATGACCACATGTTTGAACATGTACTCCACCATCCCAGCCCAGATTCACTGACAGAAACCATGACTGCTGTGAATTGATATAATTAATAATACAGGTAATTCTTTCAAAGAGTGAAAAATGCATGTATACATATTCCAATTGGTTGTTTCATGGAACGAACATATGAGAGAGATACTTTCAATTATCTGTGTAGAAAACAATTTTATTTCTGACTGAATAACTTAACCTCATCCTCGCACCTTTTATGATTCACCCTGTAGATAATTTAAATAAAATCACCAATAAAAAAATCGTGTAGAACATTCTACTCATTATTACACTCCCGGTCCTGTTGGAAAATCATCTGGATCCACTACAACTATTAGCAAAGATTTACCAAAAAAAAAATTGTAAATATTTCAAAATCGAGTTTCGAAAAAGCAAAAAAATTGAAATAATTTGACAAAAATAGTCTCGTAGAAAAAAAAATACGTATAGCCTTACCGGATCAAAATGCCTATCAAGTTCGTCTATTCGACGATCAAATTCCGCCGATAGCGTATCATGACTTCGCAGAAATTCCCTCTCTTCATCACATGTGGGTAGTAAAGTCCTTTCAGGTTGACCATATCGACGTCGATGGCCGATAACGCTGGTAGCTTGTATCAACACAACCAATCCCATCGGTTTATCTTCAGTGCTTGGTGTGCTATAGATAGGAAATTAAAATTACAGAATCAGCCGACAGACAGCTACATTTTCAATGCTCCAACCAAAAAACTTTGTTGTGGTGTAATTATAATCTGTGTTTCCGCTGACCATTAAAATGTGATTGAGGTATAAAGTCAAAATTATCATAATTTATGAGACAATATTTAAAATCATGTCAATATATAAGTTATTATGGATATTACAAAGATATTTTGAAAAGCTTCTACTATTTCAATTCAACACCTTAATAATAATAATAATAAAGTTTATGCACTTAAGTATATTTAAAATTCCGCTAATATTTTACCTTTGGTTGCATATAACACAGTCGTATTCTTGCTTGCTAACAAGAACCTCCTCTTCCATTGCCTCGTTGTTCTCATCAGTTTCCATCGCCTTTTCCATAAATTGTTTTTGTTTATTGGCAAATTCAGCCATCAACTTTTGTTGCCGTTCCTTGGCTCTACGTCGACGTTCTTCACGCTCTTTTGTTTCACGCTGCTTCTTTGCCTCTTCTCGCTCCTCTTTGGACGGCCACAGTTTCAGTCTAGTTTCCTGGAACAGTACAAAATAGAAGTTTTCACCTTTCGAGCGATGATTGTCGTGGTGAAAGTACAAATTCGATAACAGACTTTACGCATGCACTGACTAAAGTGTCAGTAATTTATAGAAGTCTTTATTTTTTCTCAAACTATGCTTCCATATCAAAGTATATACGGATGGAATATAATAAAATACATCAACATTCACTATAATTAATGGTCGTGTCCACATTAGTGCCTGATTACTAATCAGTAATCAAAAATCGGTATCTTGTGGACACGACTACTGATGTATCATTTGTCAAACTGACACTTATCAAATGATTTGAAATAATTTAATTCGACAATTACACATATTAGAGGAATTGAAAATGGAAGAAGAAAACGTATTTTCTATTCAATATGTTGATAATTAAAAAGATTATGTGGTAAACGGAACGATAGAGGTCCATAATAGAATTAGGAAATATCTGAAACAAAATATATTTTATGTACACTATGGTTTTCTGATAGCTGTCACATTAAAGACGTCAACTTTTTGATTACCTGATTACTAATCGATTAGTAATCAGACACTGCAGTGGACACGACCATTTCATTTGAATTCATTGTTATCAACTGTCATATTCTATTATTTCTAATAAGCGACTGCGCACTGTGACACTGACAATACCAAACGTAAGTGAATTGAAAAGAACTAGTGAATCATAGAACATATTTCATATTATGTAAGTAGAAGCGAATTGTGAATTACTATTGTCAGTTTTTGCACTCAAGTACTTTATTTTTTGCAACAAATGTTTTGAAAGTTCAATTTAATAAGAAAGATAAAAAACTGTTCCTATTACCTGTTCCAAGTCAATATGAAATTTACTATTCTATGAGCTTGCAGTTTTGATTGACATTTGGCATTGTCATTTGTCATAAGTTGTTAGTTCATTTTCAGGAATAAAAACATGGAATATGCAGCTGATAATTATTTAAAAAATCTACTATTAAATGTTGTCTATAAGAAGAAGTTATTGCCAATGCTGTGAAATATGAAGCACTTTCGCCATGTTCCTCAGTAAACCAAAAATTGAATTCAATCAAGCCATAAATGCATATCATCTAACACAACTAATAAACTTACCTCTATACATTGTTTACAAGATTTATCCGATGAGGATATCTTTTTCAATAGTCGACCAATAAAATAAGGTCCATCACCGATTGGGGCTGGCGAATTATTTTCTGCACTGGAAGCAGGCGTAGGAGTAGTAGTAGTAGAAGAAGTTGTTGTTATTGTTTCATCATCCTCTTCGTCGGGATTATAACTGTCTGGTACGCCGGATAGTTGCGAATGTAATCGCAACAATAACGATATAATGCTCTCGTTCATTTTGACCGACATTGGATTCGAATTGACACCCTAAATAAATAACAAAGGTAATAAATATAGTCTAGTTTGGCGGCTTTTGTTATTAAAGCCCTACAAAAACAAATGTTTGCAAAAATAGATGAAAGTTGATTTTTTAGGGCTTTTATAACAAAAAACTTTTACCAAAACAAAAATATAGGGGTACAGTGTGTTCACAAAAAGCCTCAACGTAACATGTTTATACAGGATGTCCTGAAACTAATTGGGGAAAAAAGTCTGGCATTGAATGCATTAATTCTGTTGTTATTGATCCAAAATTTCTGCAGGGATGTATTTAAATAGCTAAAATGGCCTTCACAGACCTTTTTTTTAGCATAAATTACTATTATATGAGAAGTTTCGAGAAGGGAACTGTAAATTTCGATCATATTGTTTATTTTCACTAATTTAAGTCAATAGAAATAAGATTTAATTAAAACTTACCGAAGATCTTTGCCTCGCCGATGGTAAAATCTTTCTTAGATGATTTTGCGATGTTGATGGTACCAATTCCGTGCTAGTGGTAGTTGTGGCTGTTGAATTGTTGTTCGGTCTCACCCATGATGGTTGTCTGCCCACTTCATTACCAGCCGTCAGAGCAGGCAGCTGTGCCGTTGATGGTAATGCCCTCGGCTCCATATCAGAACCACCAGCTGAAAGAGAACAGACACAAAATAGAAATAAAAATAGAAAATAAACTACATATAGAACGATCAAAAAAAATAAAGAGATTCGTTGTGTCATCATCGACAAGGCTGAGGGGTGTTGGGCGATCCAACGTCTACATAGTATTTATTTTCTTATAAAATAATCCATTTCTTCTTTTTATTCGTTATATCGTTGTACATACCTAATATATTGCGACCCTTAAGGTACATATTAGCAAATGCAAGGAAGGGTTAGCAGATTTTGGTAAAAATTAGCGAAAAGGGGTTTTCGGAGTCGAGAAATCGATTGACGATTCTTTTATATTTAATAGGTGTGACCCTCGAGGTCCACACAAGCTATTTCAAGAATGGGTCCGCAGATAAAAGTTTCAGTACCTATGTATAGTGTTTGGGGGTTGATACAGCTGAGTTTTGGTATATTTATCATTCATATTACATATTCATATTTATTTCGAAATCTATAACTTACCAATAAGTGTACAATAAAAGCAGTATTTACCGATGGCAATACATTTTAACCAGAGATATGCACATTCCTTAATAAGTTTAAATATCCTTTGTAACTCTTATAGCCCTACTCTAAATTCTGTGTTACTCAACACCCGAGCAAAGCTCGGTCGCCCAGATATTAACAATTAAAACAGGACAATAAATACACTTACTGTAATGATTAATGTTCCTCATTATATTATTAACAGCCAGCGTGGTTATTCGATCAACTTCCATTGGCGTAGACGACGAAGGGGGCTGTAGCAGGGCCAAAGCTGTGCTATTCGACGATGAGGCAGAAGAACTCGTAGGTGGTGGCGGTGGTGTGGTTTGGGGTGTTGTTGACGCTGGTGGTGGTCTAAAGATCACCAGACCTCGGCTGATGCTAGTGGCTGTGGTATTATTGCTGCTGGCATCAATAATTGCAGTAGTATTGGAAGGTGATGATGATGATGACTGAGTATTATGATTTTCCCGCCAATTTGTTGTTGTTGTTGTTGAAGTGCCCTCACCCAACATCAACACATCCGGTATGTCTGCCATTTCTGGATCCACTTCTAGTGGATCCCATTCAAGATCACCTATAGAAATGGGAAGGTGAGTGAGGAAATCAAAAAGACGTTGGATATTGTCATTGACCCGACTATTATTGGGTATTATTGGTACTTTCCATTCACAAAAACGACAGAAGTGAAAACTTAAAACAAAGGAATAACTAGAATATATATTTTTTTAATTTTTTAAATGTATTTATTAACATTAGTCTGGTTTTCACATTTACTGTCACTCCGTGGAATAATTATTTACATTTCTATACATTTTATTAATTAATCAAATATATGATGGACTGCACAAACTCAATACAAAATAGCAATATTGTATTAGTATTACATAGTTTTTAATGAACTTTATTTTCATTATTAGCTCTATTATCATCGTTAAGTTCAACAATACTTAACCCAGTTGTACTTTTAATTATTTCATTTTATTCTTAAAAATATATATTAGGCTTATGGTAACTGCAATAAGAAACAAATATGTTAGACTAGAATTTATTTATGTATTGTGTAAGTAAAAACTGCCTCGATAGTTGATTTATATTTTTAGTACTCAATTTTAATTTTCAATTTGTTCGTGAAACTTTTAGGGACATTTTATCACAAATTACTTTTTAATTAGATATCAATTTTCACTTACTGTCTGAGCTGTAAGTTATTGGTGAAAAATCCTGCTCCGGTGTTAGATTGACACGACCAATAACAGTTTTGAGATTATCAAAGAGACAATCGGCCGTATACCAATTCGTCAGATCCATGTCATTTAGGATGCTTTGACTAGTTGCACCCGTTGAACACATCTTTGAATCCTGCAAATAAAATAAAAAACAAAATAATTATCTCATATTCTTGCTCACAATAAATATGGGGGAGGGTGAAATGATAATGTTTAATTTTGTTACGTTTTAAGAAGAAAAAAACGGTCGGACCGTAGATGTAATGATTTCGCATGGGAGGAGTCGACCAATATCCATCAATTCTATTTGGTGTTCTTTAAAAAATCGTAGTGTCTGACGGAACATTGACTTTTAGTTAACAAATATCTCAAAAAATAATTTAAAGCTTAATCCATTGAAAAAAAGATCAGTTTAGTTAATTTGAATGGTTCCGAAGTTACGATTTTTTTGTGGGTCTATGCATGGAACTTTCTTGACACTAAAATTGACATAAGTCAAAAAACAATCACAGATAAGTGTTAACAAACCTGGGTGGGTTACATCGAAAATTTAGTCACAAATCTAAAAATGCGGGGTTGTTATTTGAAACAAAAAAACGGAATTTGATTGAGTAAAAGTATAATTTAGTGGCTTTTGTTATAAAAACCCTAAAAAAATCAAATTTTCGCAAAAATAACTTTTAATAAAATTGAAAAGATACTTCCAAATTCCAGCTAAATGTGTCAAGTCCTAAAAACACCATTTTCCTTTTTTTTATTAACAAATCATTAAAAATAGTTCCTTTCGCCTTAATTTTTTTAAAAGTTATGCTAACATATTCCTATTCTTGCAAATATTTAATTTTTTAGGGCTTTTATTATTAATTATTTATTAAAAAAGTCGGGTAATTGTTCGTTATCCAGGTTTCTGCTATTTTTAAAAATTTTTGAAAATTTCTTTGCTTGTTTTAAATTGAATTTTTGATGCTTTATATCCACTCAAGACCCCTGTTCGCTCCACCGTCCCCCCGTAAGTATGTTTTTGTTAATAAAAAAAAATAAAAATCGATTTTTACAAAGACCTTAAAAAAAAAAAATTGCAAAAATATCAAAAAAATTGCAGAAACCTGGATAACGAACTTTTATCAAAAATCGCTCAGATAAAAAAGAAAAAATCATATTATAATGTCAAAAAAAGACACTCACTTTGTCATCATGATGTTGCGATATTATGACAGCTTGCTCCAGAAGAAACACCACCAAGGCCATAACATGTTCGGACACATGTCCACGCACCGCCTTATACAGTATGATCAAAATGGCGGCGTGCATCACTTTGGATTTGAGTATCTGACGTGGATCTTCGTACTGACTACCCACATCGGATGGTGTTCGGAATGGGGGCCATGGACTGATGCCGGGCTTCAATTTATTGGAATGCCTGGCACTAGACGAAATATAAAAAAAAATCACACGTCATTAAAAAATAATTATTGAATGGTCGGCTTACTATTCCGTAAAGCGGTCCATGGACGTCTGAAAGTCTCGACGGTGCACCGCCCTCAATAGCACATGTATCGGATCGTACTGATTCTCCCATATTTGTGATTTTGGTACATACATTCCCTGCTGCATATTACCACTAGCCTCCAAGGCTGGAGCTCGATAATCGGCCACTTCGGCTAACAGGGATTCGAAATCACGACTCTGTGATATGCCACAACGTTCGGGCATCAGTTCCATTAGTTGTGAATGAGTCTTGTCACCCATGCACAGTAATGTCACCATTTCCAGACGATTCAATGCCGTCTCAGATAGACCCAAATTTGTACGAACACTAATTAGAGTCGCTAAGAATGTGAGAAAACTTTCCAACATTGGTGTGTCGAATTCATTTTCTAAATAGGCATTCTGGGGTGCCTGATACGGTGCCAGACTCATCCATTCTTTGATGTGGAATCTAATGATGAAAAAAATAATAAATAAAACTAGAGAACCGAGTTTACTATTAAATCATAGACCATAAAGATTTTGAAGTTGGTAAAAAAAAAGATGTTTTATTAAATATACTTTAGTGCCATCTATTTTTACTGGGTTCTAGTGGCCCTTTTTTCCATAAATGGTGGTTTGAAGGTCTATTATGGACTCTCTTATAGTACCTATATGTACTCACTTGTCTATGACTGTATTGAGGAAGGTATCGGCTGGAATTCGTGTCGAACATATTTGCAATAAATAGATGTCAGCATCAACCATTGAATTGCAAAAATTACATTGTATATAAGTCATGGCCTGCCCTTTTATTTGTAATCCATTTCTCACCCACAAGCCATTTAATATTTCGTAGAAGGCAACCTGCAACAAAAGAAAAACACAAAACTGCTGAATAATGTTTTTTTTTACCAAGTATGTAACGGTTTATTGAAAAATTTCGACGTAAAAATTGTTATTGGGGCAAATCCAAACAATACAACAGCAAATTGAAAAAAATAAAACAAAATAGTAAGTATCCTTTTCTACATTAATATAAATTACAATGAAATCTAGGAATATTTCAACTCAGAAGTAAATAAACCTCAACTAGGTTGATTACAATGCGCGTCCAGCTTATCACCCGTAACCTATCCAATCAAAGAATGCAACAAATCTTAACAAGCAATTTTTCGACCAACGAACCCAAACGGAGGTGGTATACAATTCGACTGCCTGCATTTTTTGGTTCGTGCACGCTTTTTATATATAGTAAACGTACCTACTCCAATTTAGATGATTTTTGATTTATTTGAAAGAGAAGACTTGAGAAATGATCCTTTCAGAAAACACACCCAAAGGGGTGAAAGGTACAATTTTTCTCGAAAATCTAAAATCTGAGGTTGTATAATAATTAAAAACAGAAAAATATCCGGAATCGAATAAATTGAACATTTTTTCAAAAGAGTTGCAGCGATGTTAAAATATGTGTATTTTCGCTATGTGGAGGGGGCAATTTCTTTCGAAAAGTGAAAATCTGAGGGAACTACATGAAAGACCAGATTATTTGTAACAACATTTATAATAAACATTTTTTCCTTAGAGTTACGGTTTTTGAGCGGTGGTACCATCTAAAATACTTATTCGTATTTCCGCAGTGATGTTTTGTGATCTCTAAAATAATAACAAGTACCTACAAGCAAACAATATTACGTGGGCAATATGATAAGTACTATATCTTCTTTGGTATTAGTAAACGTACAACGATTTTAGTGACTAATGTTACAATAAAAATTGTAAAATAAATATTTTTTACAAAAAAAATTGGACCGACTTTATTAGTTGGTGCACTGAAAAATACAAAATAATTTTTAATTCTATTGGTGCTGGTTGGTTGGTGAAGTTGGTGCCAAAAGTTATCAAATCTAACTGCAACTGCACAACTTCAAAAGTAACAGCACCAATAGAATTATTATTATTTTGTATTTTTCAGTGCACCAACTAATAAAGTTGGTCCAATTTTTGGTAAAAATATTTATAAAGTAAATTACATAGAAATAATACCTTATCATAGCACAGGGTTCGACTTTCTTAATATTGAATTGATTTTTTTTTTTATTGCAATACATATCAAAATTCAATAAAGATGAATTAATTCTACTGAATGTATGAACTCAAAAACTTGGCATTGAAAAAAAATTTATACTTAATAATATTAATTCCATTGGTACTTTTGAAGTTGTGAAGTTTTAAGGAAGATAGAAAACTTTTGGCATCATTTTCAAAAATACCAGCACAAGTGGAATTAATATATAAAGTCGCAAAAACCGACTCTTTTGGAGGCAGTTCTCGGAGGAAAGGGAATGTTGGATTTTAAATTTGTTCAATATAGGACCATGTCCCATTTAAATAAAACATCAAAATCAGAGTACGTTTACTATATAAAGGGGGCATACGAACATAAAAAAGGAAAAAAGTACAAAGTCGAATTATATATCTCCGCCGTCTGGAAGTCGGTCAAAAATACCCAAATCATTCATTCATTCAGCGAAAGTTCATTGACCTCCTCTTGGATTTAGAACTGATACATAATAAAGAGGGCTTTTTCTCGCTACCAATATATAAATTGTCTGATCCTATAAAGTGCAAAGTCCCAACAACGCATGTTCAAACAAAGCTAATATAATGGAGAGTGGGGATTCAATGACTAAAAAACAAGTGGTGGTCAATTCCCTCTCATCGCTAAACTGCTGGATATTTACTCTTTGTTGATGGTTGGGTTGGTCCAGTTCTCGGTATCGCCGTTTTTTTTTGTTGTATCCGCAATTGTGAATGTAAAACCTAACCTAAAAAATTAACGGCTGCTTTTGCACCCACCCAACCACATTTCAAAAACAACGCGATGCGCTGCTTCTAAATCAACGTCAAACCGATAAACAAAAAAGATCGTCGAAAAAAAACAAACAAAAATGTCAAATTTGAATAAATACAAAAGCCGTTCATCATTGCTGCTTTTCAGTTTATTGTTCACAATCGTTTTTGTTGTGCCAACAACAAATTCGTTCAGCTTTGATTTGGATGATGGTGTCGAGATTGTTAAAGTGATTAAAGATGTGGTTGTAATGATAGCAAAAGCATGGAATGTTATCGATGACAATGTTGATGTACCATCGATGAATTTGCCAGTGTTTAATAGACGTGAAAAGAAATTGTTCGGCAACATTGAGACGATTATATCAAAATTGGATAGACAAGCTGAAAGTGTTGAAACTGTGGGTAGGTTTAATAAAAATAATTAATTTAGAAAGAGAATGAAAAGGATTGCATTTGCTTGTTTTTTTATAAAAAAGAACCGGCAATCTTATTTCTTTCATTTATTTTTTATAGATAATCTTTTCTTTCAAAATTTATACATTTATATTGAAATGGTTACCCATATACCAAGATGACGTATGTTTTAATTTGATATAAACAGTCCAAGCGCTGACCAGAAAAAAACAAGCCGATCGAAGAGTAGCAGAACGAAATGCTCTGAAAATGTTTTATTAGAATATTTTTAATGCAAACCTAATGGAACAAGATTTAACTTAGAACAGTCATAAAAACAATGTGAACAAATTCTCCTCAGGAATCTTATCTTTGAATACAAAAATTTCCATAGTAATTCATCATGTTACTACTTGATCGATCTGTTTTTTTTTCGGTCAGCTTATGATCTATAAAAATTGTTAAGTAAATGGTTATAAAATAATATGGAACGAGCAGTTGATTTTACAGCTAGGTACTTCAAGCAAGATTTAAATTAATATCTATTTTTTATGCATATTGACCTTGAATAAAGACGTTGAAATGTCACGAAACCTGAATAAGTATAATAATATAATAATAAACTATTTCCTGCACATATTGCCAACAGAATAATATTGATTTGATCTTATTTAAAATAAAATAAAAACTTTCTTCCAACGAGTACACAGGTACATATATATATATATATATATATATAATGAGAAATGTAAATCAAGAAAAAAGAAAGTAATTATTTAAAATGAGTCATACAACAAGGTTGGATCTGTAAGACAAAGTTGGAAGAATGTTTCAAGGTAAGGGTAACCATAATAAAGCAAATAGATATTTTTTTACAAAAAAACTGGGCCGACTTTATTAGTGCATTGAAAAATACAACATTCTATTAGTACTGGTAATTTTGAAGTTGTGCAATTGTAGTAGTTTGGATTATACAGCTTAAAAATCAGATAGAGTTAGTGAAAACATATTTTTTGATATCTTTATCCATAAAGCCGTAATCCTCCGATTACAGAACAAAATCATACCCTGTATAACATAATATTTATAATACAGGTACAACGACAATGATCACCATGTTACAATCATTGCCGGATCGTGTACGTCTCGAATTACGTCTGAATAATTTACTAGACTACATCACACGAATGGACGTAGCATATGGCTATTTCCAAAATTATGTCAACAAATATAACACATTCGAAAAAGCAACATTGGAAGATTTTGCCTTCGTAGCTGTATCACACGATAGCAGTTCAGTGATCAGTTTGACAGAACGAATTAATGCATTTGTAACACCAAATACCAGAGGTGTGATCAGTGATAGCAGTCTGTTGGTTTTGCTGCGAAAGGCATTAGATGTAAGTACAAAATAATAAAAATACATAATAATATAGTCGCCTTCCATTTAACTAAGCGGAATATGAATTTATCTACGACAATGTTACTCAAAAATAACGTCATAAAGACAACCGTATTTTTAAAATGATAGGACATTCATGTTTGATGAATAAGAGAAAGACAAACATAAACATTCCAGAGGCTACAAAAATGTGCCGGTTGTCAAAAAATGATTTTTTTTTCATATGTCACTGTCATCTTGAAATAATTTCATACATATTTTGACAGATCTGTCAAGTTAATAGTAAAACGTTCTGCCATTAGGTATTTGTTAGTTTGAAGTAGGATTTTTAACCTATTTTATTAAATCTTACAGAAAATCAGATGTTCCCAATGCGCCATATTGGTTATTACATTACATAATTGTTTGGAACCTCTGATGCTTGGAAATTATGAACCGCCTCTCATTAAGTGGAAGACGACTACAGTATAGTCTAAAATATATAATACTAGCATGTTAATTTGGAACTTTCCATATTGTAGAATTGAGTGTGAACAGAAAATAATCCAGTGCTTTGAAGATCAATTAAAAGTAAAAATATGATAAAATCCAGTCGGTTCACTTATGCTATAAAAATTATATTTCTCTCTGGTATATAGTTCAAAGGATGATAAAATGCAGCTTTAAAAAATTCTAATATATAGATATATAAAAATTTGCGTATTGGGATATTTTCTGCACTCAAGATTATTTTAAAACGTCTGACAACAGAAACTGATAACTTGGCATTGCTTCGATTCTAATTCAATTGTTTTGATTTTGAGAATAATGGGTACCTTTATAAAAAGGTCCAATATATAAGAAGGTTTTTACTTGACTCAAAATTTAATTGTAAAAGAAAATAGACCATTATTGATCATATTTCATTTATTATGTTTTGGAATTCCATTTCCAAGAATATTTGCTTCAGAAAAAATTAACGACAATATCTTCTAGTAAAGCAATCACTTAATTCATATTTTCGAAAGCCTGAAGACAAAGTTCGCCATCTTCGTCAACAAAAGTTGCCATAATATCGTATTTTTGCTGTAAGTATTTGTATATATTTTTTTAGTAAATTTTAATTAACTTGGATTACGAAATCGAATATTTTCGAAAAAATTCGATAACGCAAATGTTGTATTGGAAGTTTTGGCAACATTGGAATCGACCGTTTTTAAACGTCAAACACATTACACAAGTCAGTCATCAATTCGTTTAACCTTACTTTTCCGCGAACTTATATTTACTATTTTTACACATATTTTTGCTAATTTTGAAAGATGTTAGTCATTAATAGAATACAATGATGATTATAATAGACTATTTGGGATTGAAAAGACTTCCAAATCGAAAATTCTGGCTAAAGTCCTAAGAACAACATTTTTCCCCCTTTTTTTAATAACAAATCATTAAAAATATCGTCTTCCGCCTCAATTTTATTAAAAGTTATGAATAACATACATCTATTTTTACAAAAAAAATATTTTTTCAACGATCTGTTAGAATTTAGCCGATTTATAATACACATGTTATGGTCATTGAGTTGGAAAAATTGTTTTGAGATTTCTCAAACACATATATTTAATAATTTAATCATATAAAAGATCCAGAAAATTAATTTTGTAGCTTAATAATATCGGTTTTAATCTCTTAATGGTTTAGAATATAAGTAGGTATTTGTGATAAGAATTTTGATATTGTGGTCTTTGTGGGCCAAGAAATTCCCGGTATTAAATTACTTCTAGATACTTATCTATCTTATAATATGAACAGGAAATATACAATTAACATTAATCTGAAAATATGCATTAGTCTTGTGATATGTATAGAAAAATCCATCCATCGATTTGTTTTTGCCTGAATGAAACAATTAACTTAGGTATTTAAAATATTCACATATTAGCCTGTAAAATAGTTCTTTGTGATTTTTACAATTTTCTAACCATACACTGTATACCTTAATTCGTTTCGATTGTATAGGTAGGTATAAAATAATTTTCGTTTCGTTTCCCCATGTGGTGATGCTCTGTCTCTGTTCAACACATTTTAAATGTCAATTTGAACGAGAAAAGGATAGAGAAACAACGGTAATTTCAGTGTGCCAGACCACTTACATAGCCTTTTATATTACTTTATTATTCCATGTTGCCAGTTGACTGTGACTCTGGCTGTCGTCAGTTTTAACCTGAATGTGAAACAAAGTGAAGGTGCACCTCACTAACAATTATAGTGTGTTTAGAAAAAAGAAACGTCAATATAAACTGTCTCAACATCTGAGTGTTTGTATTTTGTGCCATTGTAAATTCCGTGTACAAGTAGTGTAAGGAGAATAACGAGTTTGTCCACTCTCACATTTATTTTTGTAGGTATGAGAAAAAGAATCAAATGTTTATTAGAAATATAGAACAAACACAAAGATATTGTAGTAGAAGATAGTTGAAGAGGCCGTGTCTGTATATCTGCTTTATATTTAAACGATTCTGCAGGAAATTGCTAATCACAGAATAACAAAGAACAAAGATAAACGATCTGTTAAAATTTAGCCGATTTATAATACACATGTTATGGTCACTGAGTTTAATAATATAATAATTTAATCATATAAAAGAACCTTAATGGTTTAGAATATAAGTATTTGTGATAAGAATTTTGATATTGTGGTCTTCCTTCGTGGGCCAAGAAATTCCCGGTATTAAATTACTTTTAGATACTTATCTATTAAATAATATGAACAGGAAATATACAATTAACAATAATCTGAAAATATGCATTAATCTTGCGATATGTGAAGAAAAATCCATCCATCGATTTGTCTGAATGAAACAATTAACTTAGGTATTTAAAATATTCACATATTAGCCTGTGAAATAGTCCTTCTTTGTGATTCATTAATTGAGTTTGTTAATTTGAATTTTACATCTCTGTTAATTCCAGAATATCTACATACTTAATTACTGTACGTAGTATCCTCACATTTGCTTATATAATTAAAACAAATATGCAAAAGTTTAAAGGTTAATCTACTTGATGAGATCTCGGGATTAAATAATTGAAAAATAGATTTCTGCGCTCAATAGATAAAAATGTGAACAAGAAATGACATAAAAGAAAGATATTTATTTATGTCTAAGGTCAAAATGATTTGCAACAGATGCAAAACTACCTAACTATATATCATTTAATCAACCAGAACGACCAAGTGTTATGTTGGTGACAACAAAAAAGACGTTGAATTATTGAGACGCAATTAAAACACGTTTTCTTGGATATTTATGGTCACGTTTCCAGATTATGAAACATATTCTAATAAAATTATATTGTCATGACAAAAAAATCACAACTTGAACAATACTGTATTAAAGCAAACAATGAATAAACAAAGCATTTCCAAATTAATAAACGTCCCATATAAGTAGATTCTAACGGTAAAAAAAAGAAACGACATTTCACAATGTAAATTCCAAAGAACATTAATCCGGAAGCCATTGACATAAATTTAATAAAATTGATAAAAAATATTTCGAAAAGATACTTGAAAATATAGTTTTTACTTCCCTCAATAAGGGAAGTATTGTATCCACGTAAAAAATCGACCTCGAGATTTTTGCTGATATTTACCTTTTTGGGGTTCCTAGATCACGAAAATCATGGTATCTCAAGTCCGTCGGTTTGTCTGTCTGTTGTCGGTGTAGCTCAATAACGGCTTGACCTAAGACAACGAATTTTGGTATGCATATCAAAGGACTACCGTAAGGGTTTTCGTTAATCATATATACAGGGTGTCCAAAATATTAAGTGTCAATATAAGAACGGTAGAAGCGACGAGATTGTTTCCATCTCGAAGAGGGGTGGTTTGTCGAGGGAAGTCATAGGTAAAGGCTTTTACCAATTTTTTATCCATCTCATATTCTTACTTAATCTGAAAGCGCTCACCTCAAAACTATTGGAGATAGAAATATGAAACTTGGAAGATACGCCAAAAGATTCAAAATGAAAGGACTTTTTGCCAAAATTAATATTCATATTTTCTTTGTGCAAAGATTAATTTGTACCGGATACCGCTATCGGAGATTAAATGCAGAAATATGATAATAGAATTTTATGAATTATTGAAATGGTACACAAACAATTAAAATAGTTAGTTAGCAAAGACAATCAAAGAGAATAAATTATACATTTCCTGGATTTTAATATTGATTCCTAACAATAATAAAGCGATAATTATTACGAGCAGGCGCAGATCATATAGCAAAAATAATTATTTACATATACAATCAATATTATTTCTTGTACGTATACAGGATGTTTTCTTAGAGACATGCGAATATTAAGGAAAAAATACATGAACAGGAAATATGTTATAAGCTTATCAACTACCATTTGCCAAATATTTTATACAGAAATCTAATCTCATGATAACTTTAGTTTGACCCTAGACATTTTTGTGAGTCATATTTTTTTATTTTGGACAATGGCGTTCGTGCGGCATTTGCATTTTATAAAAAAGAAATGTGATAAATTACTGCTTATTCTTAAAGTGAAAATTATTTTTAAAATATTTGAACAAATCTCGGTCTTTGAATTATTTGTTTTCCTTAAAATTAACTCATTCATTAAATAAATTGTCAAAGATTAATTTTTAAAATGTAAAATTATAGAATTAGAAGTAACAAAAAAATAATTCTAGAATTCGATGCCAAAGGTACTATAAAAAAATATTTCTTTCACAAAATTTCAACATCTTGTAGTTAGTAAAAGTTAGACCTTTAGAATATCAGCCTTGTATTAACAGACGCCCTGTATAGAAATAATAACTGATCAAACAATATATTCATTATTCAAACAATGTATTTTCTACACAGTACAAGAGAAAAAATAAATCGATATTTTTATTCAAGATGCCAAGTATATTAATAACATAAAAATTGATATTAAAAACATAACATGTGACGATGACTCGTTTCAATTTAATTCTAGGAAATGAAAAAAAAATAATGCCATGAATGATGTTTTTTGTTTTTCTTTGTACGTTATTTCAACATCGTTATAAATATTGTAAAGTACATATATTATGTAATACTAGTACATATTACATATTTACCTTGACAAAATTATTAGTCATCATCGAGATACTTTAATGTTTAATCATATTAGGTCACTTGAACGAAAAATTGTATCGGAAAAATCAATTTTCTCAACTAAAGGGAATGTAATCAACCATTTTTCCTTGACTAGAATTACTCAATGTTTTGTAGTAGTGCCTAAATTAACTCATTCATTATTTAAATTGATACACTAGTACGGAAAGACCAATGACTTTTTCACATTCCTAGATAACAAATAAAGACGGCTGAAAAGTATAAATTATTTTTTTCACCAACTCCGGCTAGTTGAGGACCAAATTAGTGTAAATAAAATTTAAAGACAGCATCACACGAGGAAATGAATTGAAATTATTGTGAAAAAGATTACATAATATATGTGAAACGAAAATGAAAAAAGAAATAATTAATTATACAGGTATAACGTAAACATAACACAAAAAAATAAATCTAACTTTTCCTCTTCAACGAAATTCAACTTTCTATTCTCCAACTAAGTACTTACTATAGATATAAACCTACTTTTACTCTTATATATATATATATATATATATATATATATATATATATATATATATATATATATATACTACAGATAACACGACCAAACTGCATCTCCATTAATAATAATGACAACAAACATATAAATAAATGATAAAAAAACAACAACAACCAAAACACCAGTAATTACAATATGAAGAACACAAAAATGATGATGGTATCAATAATAGTGGTGCCTATATTAATACTTGTACTGACAAGTATTGAGGCACGTGATCCAGAAAAATTACTTCCAATCGACAAGTACCGCTATGACTTTTTACAATTGGAACACAATTTGTGGGAAATCGTTTTGGCCAGTGTCGAGAATAATAACAACATCAAAGAAAGTTACAGCAACAACAATGAATATGCCAATGAAATGATGTTGATACGACGATTTGAAAAGTTTGGTGACAAACTACATGAGGTACAATGCAAGAAGAAGTGTTATTATAATGAGTATTAGAAAAAAATCATTTAAAGTATGCTAAGAAAACATGTCTTTGTCGAAAATTGCAAAATATTGAGAGAAAAAAAATCACTCATGTCACTTTTTTGGAACAGTAATATTTTACTGGACATAACAGAATGTATACTGAAAAGATTATAAAAGAATTCTTATCAATATACACATTTAGATAATGCACTCAACTTTTTTTATGTTCAATTTATAAGAGATTAAAAAAATCAACATAAAAGGCATTTATTATTTGTGATTTTATTCACCCCTCCTTAAATTAGTCTAGCAAACACATGTTTTCATTTTTAATAGCCTACTTCGAATGTTTTTTTGTCAATACAAGGTTATTATAAAATAAGGGATATACAACACCAGCTTATGTTCGTTTTACCTAAATTAAATTTTATTGCTGGCTTAAGATCAGGCAATTTTGGTTGGTGGCCATGAATTTAAGAAAAATGTTTTCAATTTGCTACAGCTTGAATTTTGTTGAATTCTACATACAAGTCTTCAAAGTAACCTAACCTTACTTTATGATAACCCTATATTCTAAAATCCATCACTAAACGATACAATTAAGTAAAACCTCACAAAAATACAATAAAATTTCCAGACCTTTCCAATGGATCTCGATTACGGTACAAATTATTTGGATAGTGTTTGGCCATTGCAATTAGCATATGCAGATTTAAGAAGTATTTATGCCTTGTATGAGACATTTCGACGTTTTCAAAAACAACAAACCGCCCAAGGTCGTATTCCATCACCGAAACAAGCATGGACTGACTTGGCAAATGCCATTTTATATGATTCGAAAAATAATGTCGATGGTTCATTGCAACGAATCGACGATTTGATATTTCAGAATTTGTATCAAAGTGTAAAACAGGTAAAACAAAACGGATTAGTCTTAATATATGCCAAGTTATCAGTTTATCTACTATAGATCGTTTTTGACGTGTATGAAGTACTTTTATAATAAGCGTTAATTATTTCTATACCTTTTTTATTTTTTTGGTTACAGGAAGTTGAGAATACTATGTTGTGTGATACAAAACAATCAAATCAACAAATTATGTACAATTTATACAAAACCATAGCACTGACAGAACTTAAAGGTTTTTCAATGATACAGTTCTCATATATGCTACTGAGATTGTATGGAAAAGGTATGACAAAAGAAACAATCATTCATTATAGAGAAAGATAATTTCTTTCAAAATCAAACATCAGTGAAACCCATTTTATTTTTTGGAAATTTATAGGTAATTTCACAACAGAATCACAGGTTATAAGAGAAAGATACGAGGAGAGAACCAATCATGCTGTAGAAATTGTTCGAAGTGCCATGAAAAATGCATCCAGAGAATTATGGATGTGTGATCCAAAGAAACATGTGGCAGGTATAAGAACCCACCTCTATTTACGTGGCTTAAACATTGATTGCTGTACAAATTTAAAGACACGTTAATATTTATTGTCCAACAGGTGAAACCTACGAGGAGATCACCCAGCTCCTTCAAGGTTATGTGCAAAACGAAGTCGATCTCAATCCGGACCAAACGTGTCGAGAAAATTGCGCCGAATATACCTACACCAAAAGTCATGGGTGCTTCAAGGATCTCTACTGTCGCCAGCAGCGACGTTGTAATGGCAAGGTGATCAACTGTCAATTCTATGACAGTGACATGTGGATATGTCCAGCAAATCCACTAAGTGGTCGTCGATACGATTACATTGAATATGAAAATGGTCGATTGTTGGGTAGAAAGCAAGGTGGATGTACCCGAGGTGTCAGCAAAGTTGACAGCTGGTGGCGATGGTTGTTCTGGCATTGTTCCTATTGTTTTTGTTTGTGCGACGAACAGGGCAGGAATTCAGATAGATACTTCAATATGCGACACACGATTGCAGACATTGAAGATAATAAGTGAGTAATTATTATATTTGTTTGACTCTAGAGTCACCAGGCACCACAAACATTCGCACGTCCAAACTTATTATAAAATTAATAACGATTGCACATGAATGTACTCTAGAAATCTTTGTTCCAACAGTTTGAAGTCTTTATCATTAGATGCATTCTTTACCATTGGTAACTCTGTCAAATATCTACAGTTTCTTCAAAACTAATTATGTATTTCGACAGTTCAGCAACTGAGTAGGTATCTATTTTGTGGACTTTTAGTTCTAACAAGAAAATCATCTTATCGACAAGAATAATTCAACAGAGCTTCAATAATTATTTCGATAAATTAAGCAAGAAAATTATCCAATTGTGTAACATTTGAATATTTCGGAATCACTGATTTTGTTTATTCTTTGTGGTTTATTATTAATCATTTTTATTATTTCCTAGAGTTTAATTTTCTTATTTTATTTCTTAGAAGTTAGGCATCCCATAATATTATTATTTTTGTTTTTTCTCTCATTTCTCAGAGTAGTGACAGGTTTGAGATTCACCAAAAAAAATCGCATTATTCATCTCCAAATCCAGCAAGGTATTTTACAACCAGGTGGTACTATAGATAGAAACAGTTTGGAATGGAAACCATTGGATGATTATCAAATAACAGATCGCGATATTTATAATGGTAAAGATTACCATACACTGACATGGGAAAAAAGGGCCATCGACTTGGATGATTTGGAAGCTGATGAAGGTTACCTTCTGACAGGTAATGAACAATCTTTCTCTAAAACTATTCCTTGGTACTTTATGTGTTTTGAAGGTTTAGCCAACGCAGATTTTTTGATGAAAAACATTGAATTTTAACCACAATGCATGTGACTTGAAACATAAAAAACATTTGCACTGTTGGAATTTTTTTCTAGGTGTACGTTTCAAAGAAATTGGATCACATCTAAATTTTGAAATTTATATAACCAAATTTGATTTCGCCACTGGAAAATTAATACCTGACTCAAGTATATGGAAAGATAACCCAAACACTGATGCTTCTATTAAAAATCCAAGGTATGAATAGCAATTTTTTTTGTATTTTTTTTTAATTTAATCTATAATTTTTCTATAATATATAATAATTTACCATTCAATTCAGCTCGAGATTGTTCCTCTTAAATGTAAGGTTAGTATAATATTAAAAAAAATCAACGCACAATTCATTCTCGACAATCCACTTTTAATAAAAAAAATATAGTTGTAGTTCAAGTATAGATTTTTTTTTATTCATTTCACTTTCATTTTTTATATAATTTATTTTCTATAACCACAAACAAATTCCAGGACCAAAGTCAAACTTCCCACGCCCGATATACCGATCCGGTCACCCTTGCCATCTGTACCGGGCTCGAAAAGTGATCAGTACATTGAATTCGTCAATTCCGATATTGATCGTGATGTGGCTCAAACGACAGTGCCATATTTGGATGCCCAAAAGGTGGAATCATTAAATGCAGTCCCACTAAGTGGTGCTGGTATCTATCACAAAGGCCGACATAGTTTTGGTGGTTTTATAGCACCAAAAATTATTACATACGATTTCAGTCAACATTTGAAGGCCGTCTTTCCCGATAAAGAAGAGATCAATTGAGTAATTTAATTTTATAATGATTTCAATTAACGTATTTTTTTTTCTTCTTGAAAAATAGTATTATTAAAAGTTGTTTCGAATAATTTGATTTCTCTGTGATTTTATGAATTTTCACATAATTATCATGACTTTTATTATGAATGTAAATATATGTGATAAATATCCAAAAATAAAAACTTATGTCATGAAAAATTGTTTCATTAATAAATACACCAAATATATATGCATGTTAGTCAATCCTAAATAGAGATATGCGATAATATTTGAAATTAAATAAAGAAAATAGGGTTTACGTGGTAGATGTGTATTGTGTGTTGCATAACGAACCCAATTGCAATGAGATGTCAACGATCAAACGCAAATTTAAATATGTGATGTAATTATTTTGAGCGATATATTTAAATGCACACTTATTGTCATTTCAAGGAATTTTAATACTTTTGATAGGGGATTAATGCATTTACAACGCAGGTTTTGCAATGCAAAACATTTCAAATCTGAAGTCACTTTTGTGAAAGGACTGCATTCTCTTCATTTTGTCATTAGGGTAAAGTAATATTACCGGCGTTAAGTCGAAACATTACAATGCATTGTATAATAAAATAAATAGTTAGCTGTATTTTTTGAACTGTTACTAACATTATATTATATTTCTGGGAAACCCAGACCTTCAGATACGCTGTATTCAATTGATGCTGATAAGAAGAACAAAGTCAAAGTTCATGTGATTATTATTAAAAAAAGGAAGGAAATTGATAAGACGTACAGGAAATATTTACAGATAATTTTGTGAAAAAAATTTATTTCACACTTTTGAGTGTAACATAAGTCACGATAATCGTTGAACGTTCACTTATATCATGTATATTCTTTGTTTGTACAGGTTGTCCCATTTTTGTTACATATTTACTATTTTTGAGTTATAAAGCAAACTTATGTTTTTTTAAATGGAACACCCTGTATATTTATAGACTATGTACTTTGTTACCGAATATTATTTGATCTCAAAACATCGCGGCGAAAATACTTATATACACATATTTCAGACTTTTACCACTAATGTAACTAAAAAACCGTAGCTCTTTTGAAAAAAGGTTCCATTTAAACGTTTCCGACAGTCGAATTGTGAATACCTCCTCTGTTTGGGTTCTCTAGTCAAAAATATGAAAAACTGCAGATGCTTTTTCGACCCTAATCTCTTGGACTATAATAATACAAGAGATGAACAACAAAATCAAGCAGACTCTGTTTATTAAAGGTCGAGGTTATCAGCAGAATTATATTATATATCTCGCACTTTGTATGGATGTGATATACTGGCTGATATTGAAAATGCAACACATTCATTAGAACATGTTAAGGAATCTATCTAATCGAAATATAGTCCAGGCTAAGAATACACAGAATTTGTATTGCCTAAGAAGTTAAGTTCAATTTCCTCATCAAAACTCGCCTTTATTTCGGACCTGCAGTCTATTAATAATAGAATGTGTTAAAAAATATCGAATTCAAAAAATGAGTTTACCTATTCGGGGAAGTTATTTTTGTCATTTAAATACAAAGGTCTTGCATTACTGCAGAAATTTAGGATTATTCACCTTCACATGACTAGTTCATTCCTGTCTTCATAGCCATACTTATTATGCACCTGTTTATAATTATTCTAAACGTACACGTACTGTAACATATTCTATACGATTATCCCATTAGTTCCGGGACAGCATTTATTATTAAAATATAAGTGTTACATTTTCAAAGGCACTCAGTATAGATTATCAACTTCCCCTCCACCTCAACAACATACAACAACTGTGGAAGATGAACATTTTTAATGATTATATTTTTGTAATCAAGCAGAAACAGATCTGTATGACACAAACAAAAACAACATGTCGTGGCTAATAGTTGTGTTAAGTTTAAGTTGTTGTTTAATACATGGCAATTTGGCTGCATTTCAAGTGGACATTATAAGAAATAAATTTCTACAATTAGAAGATACTCTATGGGATTTCGTAATTCATGGCAGTATAGTGGAAATAAATGATGTCGATACGCAACAGATGCAGCTGATTAAGGAGTTTCAAGTGTTCAATCAAGAAGTTCAAAAGGTTAGTAAAAGTACACAGCAAAAACATATATTTTTATCTAATCATAAATAGTAGTTTTTAACGAAAAACTAGTAGAACCGCGTCGTATTAATTGTTGGTGTATGATTAATTCTATTGGTGTTGGAAATAGAACATTTAATGATAATTTTAAAATATCAAATATTGAAAACAAAGAATTTATTTATGTTAACTATCCTCACTATTTAGATAGGCAAATATTGCTTCGAACAAAAGTTGTAGGTACTGATGATATCTATAACCCTAAATTATTATTGATATTTACACTACGGTACTTTTTTGATATTTTTTTTCAAAATAATTGAACGGTCGCCATTTTGAAACTACTTACCCCATAATGCCCAATAACGAACTCGGCCGAGATATTTAGGAGATTGTTTTGTGTAGCAAATATGAACTTGATTTGATGAAAATGTACAATTTCATCAAATTTATATTCAGTTTTCATATTTTACCAATATTTCTTTTTTTCTTTATTAATTTTTATATTTTTTTCTGTGCATTTTATAAAAAATTGCTTCGAACAAAAGTTGTAGGTACTGATTAAATCTATAACCCAAAATTATTTTTGATGATATTTACACCACGGCACTTTTTTGATATTTTTTTAAATGTTTGAACAGTCGCCATTTTGAAACTACTTACCCCATAATACCCAATAACGAACTCGGCCGAGATATTTAAGAGATTGTTTTGTGTAGCAAATTTGAACTTGATATTTCCAAAACTACAATCTGTATCGTGTTAACGAATTTCGTAAAATCCCAAATATATGTAACTTTTGAAGAAAAACACGCCGTTGAAATGTTTTCGAAATTCAAAAATGTGAACTATCGCAATTGGTACATTTCTATAAAAAAATTTATCTAAAATGAATAAAAATAAAAATCCCGATGGCCTGTAGTCAGCGGAAAGGTAAATTTTTCAAAATTCATTGCATTGAAATTTGAACAACCTTTTCATTGGTATACCTACATGTTATTACATAAAATTGTCGTATGTGTCATAGCCTTGCGGTTAGAGGTTTTTGTTTTGGCTGTTGAATATAAAGCAGACAGGGTTCGAGTTCCACTTCAAGGCAGATTTTTTTTTTCATCTATTTCTTTTGAATAAATATACTATATATTTTTTTAATCAGGGTCTATATTAAGATCTCCAGAAAATGTACAATTACATCAAATTTATATTGAGTGTTCATGTTTTATCAATATTTGTTATTTTTCATTATTAATTTTTATTTTTTTACCTGTGTATTTTATGAAAAATTGCTTTCAACAAAAGTTGTAGGTACTGATTATATCTGTAACCTAAAATTGTTTCTCGACCGAGATATTTGAGAGATTGATTTTTGCAGCAAATTTGAACTTGATACCTTCAAAACTGCGACCTCTATCGTGTTAACAAATTTCGTAATATACTATATATATATATATAAATATATATATATATATATATTTGACCCAAATGTTTTTTGGACTAACTTATAGACATATAACAACATGCCGTTGAAATTTTTTCGAAATTTAAAAGTGTGAACGATCGCAATAGGTACATTTCTATAAGAAATTTACCTAATTACAGCTACCTCAAGATATCCTCTATGGCATGAAGGTAGTGCAAAGAGCTGCATCCTTTCTACATCTATATCCAAATTTGGTAAAAGTAAATGATTTGTACGATAAATTTCTGGACCATCAGACCCATTATATGAGTTTGGTTAATGAGACGGAATTCTATAGAGAAGGTATTATCACCGATATTGTGGATGATGTATTGTATGACAAAAAGAATAGTGTAAAAAAAATTACCCAACATATTTTTCATCGTATACTCGATGAGGGCGAAGATAATGTATTGGGTGAATTGACTGAGGTAAGTTCATGAATCATATTCATCATATTTCAAAAGTGATTGAAATGACAATATGAGAAAATTCACCAGCTATCGTACTTTTACTTTTTATTTTACACTCAAAGGTAAAAAAAAAACGTAACAAAATAATAACTGGGTATATTCTGTAAGAATATTATAGCATAACCTTAAAATCAGCCCAAGACTCAACAGCTGTGATCACTTCCCATACAAAACAACAGCGTGTTAAAGAACAGAAATTTACATAAAATATTAACGTCCGATAATTTTTAACAGTTGTCTTACATAATAGACCCATATATAACGCTCAATACGGATTTTGAAAAAATAGTGACAGAGAATCAGCTGTTTTGGATGTCACAAACAATTCCAATTTGATTTGAACTCAAAAAAAAACATTGTGGACTTTTATCATTGGGGATTTGTATGCAAATGGTTTCAAAATTATTTATCTAATAGAAAACAGTTTGTATGCATGGGAAGTATCTGATTCAGGAAAAAAAAAACGTATTCTGTGGTGTTCCACAAGGGTATATCCTGGGACCAGCTCTTTTTCTCATTTATATAAATTGGTTGGTAAGTTTGGAATAGAATGGGAAAATAATTTTGTTTGTTGATGATATATACAATAATGACAAATTTTCTTCGACTGTAAAATTTCATGGATTATTCATAGATGAAAATCTCTCACAGTCCAAACATATTGAAAAATTCAGGAAACAAAAAGCTCCAATAATTGGAATTTTATTTAAATTAATAAATTATTTACCTTTAATATACCTGAAATTAATATACTTTTCTTTTTAGTATACTCAAAGCTTTAATATTTAATTTCGGTGTGGGGCTCAGCAACAAAATCTTTACTGAAAATTTTGAAAATAAAATAAAATTAAAATAATTGGCAAAAAATCAATTCTTTATAAAAGTATAAAAGTATATAATGATTTACCGATTTTTTTTTAATTTGGCCAAATAAGATTCAAAAGTAGTTTGAAAAAATATTTATTATTAATATAATATAGTAAATAATTTTTATATATTTTCTTCAAATACATTTCTGATTTTATTGCTAATTCCAATACGTATGTATTTTTTATTATTATTATTTTCTTTCCCTATAATAAACATTTATATTTCTTGAGTCATTAATCGTTATTATTATTATTACATGTCATCTCAGAGGTTATAACATGGTAATTTTAATCAAACATTGATTCTAACCGTATCAAATTTCATCTTTTCCGCATATTTTTCAGATAAAACTTATAAGGACTCATTAATTAACATTTTAGATAATAGATGATGATTTCAATTGCAAAAACTATGCTCTAACCCCGCAACTAGTTTTCTACAATTTATATAATACACTAGCCTTGCTGGACCTTAAAGGTTACATGTTGACACAATTTGCTCTTTTATCGCAACGAATCTACGAAAAAGGTTTGCCAAAAAAAAAATTAATAAAAATTCCTTCTTACTACTATTAGAATGGGACTTTTTTTTGATTGACAGAGAATTACACAAAGATTGCTCTTGAAGAACGAAATGATTTCAAAGAACGAACAAAGCAATGCATTATCATTTTAAGGAGTATGATGAAAATCAATTATAGAAAATTGTGGAAATGCGATCCGAAATATCATGATGAAGGTATGTTATTTATTCAATTATTAAAATTTAACGGAAAAAGATCCGAGTAATTAAGATTATATTCGTCAAATTAATTTGACACAGTAAACAGTAAGTTTCAAAAGTAATTTCAAGTTGCTGGACAAAAAAATGGCTCGTAAAGAATTCATAAAAAAATGTGATTAAATTCTGTTTGTTACTCGATTGGTCATTTTTTTTTGCAATCACCTTCTAAACTATTTTCGTTCAAATGTATTTTGTAATGCAAGTGATTTTCCAGGTGTAACATATGAACGATTGACACGCCTCCTACAAATCCATATTGAAAATGAAGCAGATCTCAATTCGGATCGTTCATGTAAACAAACATGCGGAGCTTACTGGAATGTTAAACGCAGTTATGGCTGCTATGATAGCGACAGTCAATATTGTAAGAAGCGAAAGCCTTGTAATGGCAGATTGTTGGCATGTCGTGAAGCCAGTAAAATAACAACCTGTATTTCTGTAAGTGTAATAATTAATTACCACCTTATTCTGACTTCGCTCACCAGCTTAGCTGTTCAAAGTTAAACATTCACTAAAGAAGGACGGGCTCTGGTTGATTGTCCCAGAACAACTTTGACATAATGTACTGAGAAGCAAATGTTGTCGTATCACGATTGTAAGTTTATTTTCCTTTGCTTAGGTGTAGGATAACTTTTTTTGTGAGAAACATAAAACTTTTCATGTTACATATTCCAAGAAATTAGTAGTTACTCCATGTGATCCAGCAGTTGACTGCAGTTGTTTTCAATTGACGTACTAAGTACTGACGTTTGACATAGTCATGTCAATGTCAAAGTCACCTATTAAAATAACTCATAGAATATCAACAGACATAAAACTGAACGTATGTGTTAACGTGCCGTATTTAATATGTGGTACTGTTGGCTTGAACTATTTGAGATAAGTAAAAAAGTAGTGTCATACTTTTAGTGCCCGTGGGTCTCTATGTGGTGGGTTCCGTACGTATTTTATATCTCTGAGCTCTATGACTGAAATTTTCGTGGATTTTCGCTATATTTGTGTGTAGTATGTCACTGGACTGTTTTGTAAGAGTCGCAGTGCGACTGGGACTTAAAAGTGGAGAGTTCCATATCGGAAAATCATTAAGAGATATGTAGGATAAATTTTCATGGTGTTCTCTCTTGGTGTATGTCTGTGTCTAGGTTGGTGTTCGGACTGGTTCTTCGAGTAGGACTCTGAGGTCAAAGGGTTCCATACTCAAGACTTTTTATGACCGGAAAAATAGCTAAAAAATCTGATAATACAATAATTCAAGTGAATTGGATTCCATCCCCCATAGCACGAAAGTTTTTCAGTACTTTGGTATAAAAGTATATTTTGAGATAAAATAATGACGTAATATTTGATTCTATGTCTGCCAATTTTGATTTATTTTTTTCATTTGTAATCTATAGCGTTCGTCGAGTTTGAGACGTTACGAATATTTGGAGAAAAATGATGGTACCATCTTGGGCAGATATAGTTGGTGTAATTCAAACCGAGCACCCAGCTGGACCAGATGGTTTGTCTATTGTTCCGCTTGTATGTGTTTATGTGATGAGGAAGGTAGTCGATCGGATCGTTATTTCAATTTGCGACCAGTAATGGCCGATGTGGCCAAAAATAGGTGAGTATTGAGTAGTTGATAAAAAAATGTTTTTTTCGATTTACTTAGTAAAAAAATAAAATTTTACTTCGATGTTTAATAGGTTTATAAAGTTTCAAATTGCAAAATAACAAATTACAAAAGTTACATGGTGAAATCTAAACGCATAAGACAATAGTAGTTCCCAAATATACCCGTGAGGAATACCGGTTAAGATGGTTTTCTTTTTTTAGGCTGCTTATATTTTTGATATATTTTATATACCTGTCCCGGGACTACGTATTTTATATTTAAATTTCAGAGTGGTAACAGGCTTAAGAATTCGAAAATACAACAGAATAATCCATTTGCAAATTCAACAAGGACAACTTCTACCATATGGTTACATCAATCAATCGACAGTGGAATGGATGCCATTAGATGATTACAAAATAACAGATTATAATGGTGTTCAAGAAGGTATAGATTTTCATAAAATGACATTCGAAGACAGAAAATTATATCTGGATGATTTGATGTCATATGAATCAGACCATATTGTGACAGGTGGGTAATAAATTATTTATTTCGGATTAAGCAAGCTTCGAGCAGTAAAAGATTTACATTCAGTTCAGTAGTTTTTGTAAAAAAAATATTTAGATTTATAATAGACTCATCAAAAAATAATAATGGTTGTGAATGTTTTAATTAAAAATATCCTTTTTCAGGAGTCAGTTTCATATATGATCAAGGTTCACTGAAGCTGCAAATCAATGTCAGAAAATTCAATTTTGAAACTGGTCAGTTAGACAAAGATTCACATCACATTTATGGATCAGGAACAGACAGGTAAGATCCTTACAATTTTGACCGACGAACCAAACGAAAGAGGTATGTATACAATTCGGCTGTTTTGACTAATATTATTACACTCAAAAGTGTGAAATGAATATTTTTTTATAAAAATGGACTGATATTTTATTAGTTGGTGTACTGGAAAAATACAAAATAATATTAATTCCATTGGTTCTGGTACTTTCGAAGTTGGTGCCAAAAGTTTTTAATCCAACTACAACTGCACAACTTCAAAATTGTCACAGTACCAATACCAATTCATATCATTAAATCATTAAAATCGGTCCATTCTCTTGTAAAAAATAGGTATTTACTTTAAATTATTTATTTCACAATTTTGAGTTATATTATATGAACGTTGTTTATTTCAGAAATAAAATTTCCCTTGTAAACGCCGATATACCAACCATTTATCCACAAACAAATCCCAATTTTGATTCAGACAAATACATCGAATTCACACACACCAGTTTGGATATGGATGCTGGACAAACCACAATACCCTATTTTGATTTACAATCGGTGACAACACACCCAGCTGCACCACTAAAAAGTGCTGGCATCTTTTGGAAAGGTGCTCAAGGTAGTGGAGGTTTCATAGCACCGATCATATCGACTTTTAATTTTGAGCCACACATGGGTGTTGTGATACCGGATGCAGCAAAACGATCAGATGATCAAAGAATACTACCAGCAGATGATAGAGACTTTGAAGCCAACTTAATCAACTAATAATTATATTTTAATGATACACTAAACCAAAATTGTTAAATATTTCCAAATATTATACTTTGATGTAGTTAATGTTGAAATTTTTTTATATTATCAAGCATTATGATACAGACAGAATATTAATATGTTTATTCTTCCAAAGTGGGTACTGTAAAAAATGCAACAAAAGAACAAAATCGTGTCCAAAGACGATTTGGTGAAAAGTGGACACCGACAATTTTAAAAGATTAGAAGTAAAGAAAAGTAAAAGATCTAAATTATTACTCAAAACTCAAAAATTATTTAGCTGGATATATAGTTCCACAGTTCACGTTACAATTGTCTAGTCACGCCGATGGATTCTAGTTTTAAGTGCGTTAAGTAAGTCGATACACAATTATTCGATAACTTTGCAAATAATTACGCATTTACACCCAAAAGTACATCAAAACATAAGAAATCGAATTTTATGTAACTCGAAAACAAAAGATGACAAAATGGTTAATTTTTGTTTCCAGCATCTTTATACACATATCAAAATATGAAATCGAACTTATTATATTTGAGCTGATTCGGAATTATTTTCGTTTCAAACAATGTGACATTTTTTCAAATGTTTTAAAATGGAAAAATAAAATTATTTCAACACTCACCTGAACACGTAGCGGATGCATCATTAGTAGATTCAAAAAAGTATCGGCGGACGGAAGGATTTCATTGAGAGTGATACCCTGTTTGGCGACAGCTTGACAAAGAAATACTGCCAAATAACGGTGCAACGGTAGATGGAAGGACACTTGCAAACTGTCATTCTACGACAAGAAAACAGAAATAAGTATAAATATTGTCATATACCGTATAAAACAGAACACATTTCTAATTAATACTGAAAAGAAAAGAGGAACAAGTTTACTGGCGTCTATAAAAACAGAACCTACTTTGATGTCAATGCCGATATTTTCGAAAATTTATCAAAGAAACACAATGACAATAACATTTAGCGGCTCCTTCACCATACAAAAGCACAGTAATTATTAGTTTCACAAACAAAATCTAACTTACAATAACAACTTGGCGGTTAAGTGAATTATTTTGAACATTTTCCTTCGTTTGAAGGCGACTGTCATTAATGTCAAAATTGTCAAATGTCACGACTAATCCAATGTTGCCAAGCTAGACGGTTTTCGTCTCAGGTTATCTAGAAAGGTGTCAAAGGCGAGAATTGGAAAACTAATATGTAATAGCACGAAACATTTAACCAATTATTTATCTGTTTTGGTTATTATTGCAGTTGATTCGGAGCATCTTTATAAATACAAAATCTGACCAAAAAAATGTGTTCTTGTTATGAAACGAAAAACTATCTTAAAAATATACAGGGTGATCTATATGAAAGAACGAGTAAATTGGGTAGATGCTTAATTTCAACAGCGAAAATGTTTCTTTTCGCCAATACTGGAAAAAGAGTAGAACAGAGCATGCGCATGGATGCTGAGAAACCATGTTGCCGGATTTACAATATTCAAAATTAAATACGAAATATTATTATACAATAAATAATGTTTCAAAATATATAATATGAGTAAACAAACTATCACTTACGACTGTGGGACTGGTGAAGTTGATGGCCTCCAACCAATCACCAATTTCACTTAAACATGCAGTTAGAACACGTTTTGTTAGTGGTGCCGTCGTGGCATCGGTCAAATGGGACACTAGGGCCCACATCGGATAAGCACTGGCCTCCAATTCGGCACTGAAGGCCGCATAATAGGTGTTCGGTTCGAATTCCACATGCTGATTCAGTTCCCTTTGATTCACATTCATGCCTAGAGAAAATGCGAGACACACGAAGATATATTATAAATTGAAATAAAAATCAATATTAATAATAAGGTTGTACGTTACATGAGAGTGCATTAGTGTGGTTGGTATGTTGATTTTTCAAGTTTTAAACATCAAAATTCAATGATATAAAAATAAAATTCAAACTAAAAAGTATCTAGAGCTTTCAAGAGAATCTCATATATCTGCTTTTATACGAATTAATATTTTTAGCTAGACAAGGCAACCCTGCAGATCTGTATTTGCATCTGTCAAAGTGACAATGTCACTTGTCAGCTGTCAATAATTGTATTTTAATATATGATAATATTACTTACTTCCGTGTCAACCTCGGTAGAGTTCACTTCGCGTCTGAAGGAAATCAAAAATTTCCGTACGGGAAGTACACTCTAGTAGAGGACGTGAGTGCTGGGCCCCCGAGGTGGACAGGGAAGTCTCGGCCGTGATAATCGAGGGTAGTTCGGGGTGTGCAAGCGAAAAGAGGTCGATTCCTATTTAACTTTTAAGGTTAGAAGCACGTGGCAGCGTGGTCTGGAGGAGACAAGAGGGAAAACCTCGCTGATAACCTTAGGAGCGTGACAGAGAAGGTTATACTCGGATCGAGGCACATTGCTGGACTCATCTTGACACGTGCATTGAAGAATAATCATACAAGAATAACACAAAAGAAATAGAGGAAAAAAAAAGCTATTATTAATGGGTTACAATATGATGCAAAATCAGACAAGATTGTAACCCCCCGAATGAGCTGGCCAAATGCACCAATAGGGAGCAAGGGCCAATAACCTTAGAGAGAGAGAGAGAGAGATAATATTACTTAAGGTAAATAAAATAAAATAAGAAACAAATTAAGATAAAATACGAATGTTGAACATGCTCATTTCCATGAAAGCGTTTATACACAAAATAAGCTAAATTAAGAAATAAGAATAAGAACTAAAGATGGCCAACCTTCACCTTTATCTCTTATTTTATTTTGTTTGGAAACTGATGATTCGCATGATCGAACAGCAGAGAGAACACTTAACTTGTACACAACACAAAAGTTTTTGTTAAAGAACTGTGACTTGATTGGTTCATTCTTATTTCTTAATTTATTCAGGTCATCTGTATAAAACAAACTTTTTGCCCTTATTCTTATTTTATTTACTGGTATAAACTCATCTTTATTTGCTATTTCTGGTACCATATTACAATATAACCACCTCGCACTTTTTGCCCCTTTGAATTAAAGCGACAGAATTGCCCTATTTCTATAGCTAAAAAATTTCCATCGATTGAATTACGTAATATTAGTTTTTCTACTGATTTCTCTTCATTAGAACTTTTAGCGAGAATATTACATTCATAAATTTCATAGAATGATAAAAAAAATGTCTGTATGCATTTTATATTGAAATTTTGGTTAAATTCCCCCAAATCTTCTTGCCAGTATAAACGAACAAACATGTACCTATCTCTTACCTTGAAACATGGCCAGAAATGCAAACCACATCTCCAACAATGAATCATCAGACATAAATTTCAAAGCTACCGGACGATGTGACAGCACGTTATTCAAATCCGACACCAATGGCCAATAGCAATGATCCTTCATCACGGGCTTCCCACAATCGACGACTTGATGGAAATTCTCATTTAAACCTGTAAGAAAAGATATCAAGAGATAAAAATAAATTTAAATCACCAGCAGAATTAGAGTGTCCCTCGAGATATATAAAATATAATTTGACAGCCAGAAAAATGTTAATTATTGTTTTTTTTTTGGTAAAAAAATCTTCCTCAAAATATTGTAACGTGCAAGGGGTATTCAGCTGTCGGCACTGGGCCACAAAGAGTGCGACGCATGTGCTCACTCGGATGCCGACAAAGGATTTCCAGAAAATTCCAGTGGCGGCTGTTGAATCAAAGACCAGAGGCGAAATTTTATTAGAGTGAAAAAAATGGCAGTGTAAATGTGTTATTTATTTAGAAATTCATTAAGGAATAAAGCCAGAAAAAATAAGATGATTTTTCGAAAAGTCGTTTTTTTTCGGATATCTCCGGAACTACTCGAAATTTTCAAATTTTACTAACTGCTTATTGTTGAACACATAAATGCGCAACTTTGCCCCAATTTAACCATCTTTGTATTCCCTACAGTTTCCGATATCCCAATGGTGAGGGTGGAATTTGAAACAAGCCTGTATAATATAGAAGTATCATCATCAAAAAACAATTTTTTTATCCCATTCAATTCCAAACTTACCAACGAATTTATAATATACATGAGAAACAGAACTGGTTCCAGGATATACCCTTGTGGAACACCACACAATACGTTTGTAAACCAATCCACAAACACCCATATGATACATAATATTTATACATATATAATTTCAAAGAAAAAGGTGGTGATAAACTGGCTAAACTAGTATAGGGTCAAATGAAAATTTACTTACTATGCAGAGTATTAGCAATGAGTATATTACTCATCATATACTTCAAACTGATCACCATCACGTGCAGCAAATTCAATTGTTCCGTCATTCGAAGGGCTAGACTTTCATTGGAAAATAACTGGACACTAACGTGCACCACACGATTGCTCAATGTATCCGGATCCGATGAACGTTCCAACATCATCGAGATGCGACTGTAGTGCAGCACGAAGGCACGTGTAAGTGCCTCCTTGTAATCAGGATCGGGCAGCATGTTAAGTAGGAGACAGACGACTTTTTGAGGGAATTCAAATTTCACCGTCCAAAAGACTAGCTCCTCCAAAAATGTTTTGTGCACCAGATGCTCTTGCAATGATGGACAATCTTTGTATTCATCGAGTGGTTTCGGGATGGGTAGGGATTTTAGGGCTTCATCGTACACACGTTTCGATTCTAATAGATATTGATCGTATTCGGTGTTGGGGTTTTCGGGTAGTTCGTTTAACATTCGATATTTCTGGAAGGAGAGAAATATAAAAAATAAGACAGATAGATAGATTGAATGTTTCAATAATATTATGATTTCTACGCAGCGATTTCTCAGGCCTCATACGGTCTAGAGACTTTCGAATTTGTAGTTGTAGATTGCAGACATCTCTACTGTACTTACTTGTGGATTCGTCAGAGCTGATGTGATGACTCGTCGCATTAAGCCGCCCATATGATTGAAATCCAACAGCATCGTTATAAAACTGTCAGCATCTTGTATTGCACCTTTGTAGGCATCTGTTGATCCAGTTTTGCTATTCTCACGCAAATGTAATATCAAACGAAAAATGATGCGTGGCATCATCGCCTCTGCAATGCACATGAGATCGGTGGGTGCATTACCCTTGCTGCCCCCTTTGTTGGGACCATGTTTGTCGCAAAAGCTAGAAGAACACAAAAAAATATATAAATATTTCTTACAAAATAATTGGACCGACTTTAGTGGGTGCACTGAAAAATTCAAAATAATATTAATTCTATTCGTTTTGGTACTTTTAAAGTTGGTGATACAAGTTTTCAATCTAACTACAACTGTACAACTTCAAAATTACCAGTACCAATAATTAGAATAAATATTATTTTAGTATTTTTCTCGTGCACCAAGTAATAAAGTCGGTCCAGTTTTATTGTAAATAATAAATATTATATTTAACCATTTCGAAATGCAATTCTTTAAAAATAAATAAAATGAAAACAAATACATCAAAAACAGTTCGGCAAGGTTTGCGGCTTTGTACGTAACAATTAAAAAAAAACTCGGACCCGTCAACTTTTGTTTTAAGAGGGACATGTTTCACCAATAATTTCATCTCTGTAAACTCAACCCCCGAGCGGGGGTAGCAAACGCCCTTATTTTTTCAAATGGGAAAAAAAGATGTATGCCATCTTTTTGAAGGTTATTAAATTCTCTTTAAAATGGCGTGTCGTTTTTTAAATTTGAGCTAAGCGCCGTCGAGAAATTGCGTTTTGAAAAATGTGATTTTATTGAGTAGTAACTACATGTTATCTTATTAAATGTTCAAAGTGTTCTCGGACATTGTGAAGAACATCTGGTGTAATTTCAACATTTAATAAAATAACATGTATTACTCAATAAAATCACATTTTTTAAAACGCAATTTCTCGGCGGTGCGTGACTCAAATTCAAAAAAACGACACGCCATTTTAAAGAGAATTTAATTTCCTTTAAAAAGATGTTTGACCACATCCCCTTCCCATTTGAAAAAATAGGGATATTGGTATATTAGCCACCCCCGCTGGGGGGGGGTTGAGGTTACAGGGATGAAATTATTGGTAAAACGAGAATTTTTCAGTGCACCAACTAATAAAGTCGGTTCTATTTTTATTTTCTTCAATATCTATTAGAAATAGCAGAATAGCAACGGTTTTCTAAGTTATCTTGAGACCTTTGACTGTGATTATTAGAAAAATGTGAAATTTAAAATCAAAGTTCTAGGTTGAATTAATTCTAATGATGACAAGTTAGGAAAATTATTAACAACAAATAACAGTCAGTTATGTTTCTTTGTAAAATGCATTTAGACTAAAATTGTTTCAATTATTTTTAAGAAATGCTATAGATTTTTGAATAAATTCGTAATAAACTTATGTTTATATGAATTATAAATTGATCTGATTTCATGCAATTCCATAAAAGGCATTTGTTTATCACGAGTTTCTCGAAAAATACTTCAAATTTTTTTTGGAATGACCTTCCCTGTAAGCTGTAAGTAATTTTGGTTAGCAGCTGTTGTAAAAGTCTTAAAAAATCAAATGTTTTCAAAAATAGGCGATATTATTTTTAATGATTTGGTAATAAAAAAGGGAAAATTGCTGTTCTTAGAATTAACTGGAACTTTCGATTTGGAAATATCTTCTCAATCCCAAATAGTATAAAATCATCCCAGCATTTTATAAAACGGTAAAATCTTTCAAAATTATCAAAAAATGCGTGAACATAAAACATAAAGAATTGATGATTGACTTGTGCAGTATATTCAAACATTTGATTTTTTAGGGCTTTTATAACAAAAGCTGCTAAACTAGACTTTTACCGTAATTTTGTATGTAAGTTCAAATAATAAGTATGTTCAAGTAGTTGGTGAAGGAAACAAGTAGAACCCGGTAATCACCGAAATTACTGAAGAAATTTTAATGCAGGCGACAGGCGTAACTGGCTATTTCATTCATTCGTATAGCTAGATTTGCCTTGCTGTAAATAATTCAGAAACAAGAAAACAAACAAACAAACTTACCCAGTCTCCTTCATCACCGATGTATCACCACAATCGCAAGCCCCACCAGCTTGACTGAGAAACATGTTGAAATCATGTCGTGCATGGTTGCCTTTCTTAAAGCATTCCGTACACAAAGACATACATGGTGATATGCCGCAAGTTCGGCACCTGTATGCGACGAAATTCGGTGTCCACACGAGACCGCATGTGGTGGCATTGTCATATGTTCGCACTGGAACAAGTAGAAATAATTACTTAGATTGAAAATTATCTCAGCCCAAAGAAAAATAGCTCTCGATCAAGTTTTAAATAAAAATCTAAATCAAAACTGAAATTACCTCAAAAAGACAGACAGACAGACAGACAGATAAATACATAAAAAGCTTCTCTCCACTGTTAGTGTCACGGGGGATTAAATATAATATACATATACCTACTTTAGTAAGAGTAAATGTGGCAACACCTAAGGGTATTTTGAGATCATATTTTTTTTTGAATGATACAATAAAAAATATTTTTTACAAAAAATTGGACCGGCGTTATTAGTTGGTGCACTGAAAAATACTGTAACGGGGATTTATATTAAAACTGGGTTCGATTTATTTTCACTTATTTATTTATACCAATAACTACACGACTATATACACATTTATATTCACACTTATTTCTCCGACTATATACGACTTTTCTAATGTCTATGATCTATGACCGATTGTGATCTATGACTGACTATCTATCACTAACTAACTATCCTGTCATTGCCATCAGCATTATATATCTAACCTAAAAAGCTCTAGATGATTCCAGTGTTGTTTTCGTTGTTTCTGGAGGTTATTTCTCCGTACATGGCTTCAAGAATAGATCAGGACTTATTCTCGTTGCCTCTGATGTCTCCCGTGTTTTCCGGAATGTGCATTGTGTGTGTAGTTCATTATTCGGGTAAATCGTTACAATAAAAAATAATATTAATTCTATTGGCACCAACTTCACAAGTAGCAGCACCAATAGAATTAATATTATTTTATAGTTTTCAGTGCACCAACTAATAACGTCGGTCCAATTTTTTGTAAGAAATATTTATTTCACACTTTTGAGTGTCACATTAGTCACGAAAATCGTTGAACGTTCACTAATACCAAAGAAGATACATAGTACTTTTCCTATTACCCATGTATATTCTTTGCTTGTAGATTACTTGTTATTATTTAGAGATCTCAAAACATCACGGCGGAAATACACATTTTTCAGACTTTACCACTACTGTAACTTGAAAACCGCAACTCTTTTGAAAAAATGTAAATTTAAACGTTTCCGGATATGGCCTTATCTTCAAATATGCGTCAAAGATTTTTCATTTTCGATAAAAATTACTCCTGCCAACCCATTCGGGAGCGGTTTTTTAAGGGAAGGAGATTTCGAAATTGGGTTTTTTTAAATACGAGACCATTTCTGAACTCTCTTCTTTCAAATGAATCAAAAATCATCAAATTATATATATAAAAAATAAAAAAACAAACATACAGCCGAATTGCATACCTCCTCCTTTTTTTGGAAAACGATCAAAAAATAGTAAACACTCTGAGAAAATTAAGAAATGTTTTAAAATCTAGTTGGTTAATTTAAATAAAAACTATATTTTTTCTGTTTTTTTTTTTATTTCAAGTATATACCTAATTTATTCAACTAGTTTAAAAAATTAAAGAGAATTTAATTTCCTTTAAAAAGATGTATGACCACATCCCCTTCCCATTTGAAAAAATAAGGATCAGCCGAATTGCATACCTCCTTTTTTGGAAAACGATCAAAAAATAGTAAACACTCTGAGAAAATTAAGAAATGTTTTAAAATCTAGTTGGTTAATTTAAATAAAAACTATATTTTTTCTGTTTTTTTTTTATTTCAAGTATATACCTAATTTATTCAACTAGTTTAAAAAATTAAAGAGAATTTAATTTCCTTTAAAAAGATGTATGACCACATCCCCTTCCCATTTGAAAAAATAAGGATCAGCCGAATTGCATACCTCCTTTTTTGGAAAACGATCAAAAAATAGTAAACACTCTGAGAAAATTAAGAAATGTTTTAAAATCTAGTTGGTTAATTTAAATAAAAACTATATTTTTTCTGTTTTTTTTTTATTTCAAGTATATACCTAATTTATTCAACTAGTTTAAAAAATTAAAGAGAATTTAATTTCCTTTAAAAAGATGTATGACCACATCCCCTTCCCATTTGAAAAAATAAGGATCAGCCGAATTGCATACCTCCTTTTTTGGAAAACGATCAAAAAATAGTAAACACTCTGAGAAAATTAAGAAATGTTTTAAAATCTAGTTGGTTAATTTAAATAAAAACTATATTTTTTCTGTTTTTTTTTTATTTCAAGTAAGTATATACCTAATTTATTCAACTAGTTTAAAAAATTAAAGAGAATTTAATTTCCTTTAAAAAGATGTATGACCACATCCCCTTCCCATTTGAAAAAATAAGGATCAGCCGAATTGCATACCTCCTTTTTTGGAAAACGATCAAAAAATAGTAAACACTCTGAGAAAATTAAGAAATGTTTTAAAATCTAGTTGGTTAATTTAAATAAAAACTATATTTTTTCTTTTTTTTTATTTCAAGTATGTACCTAATTTATTCAACTACTTTAAAAAATAATCATGACAATAATACATGCAACAAATACAATAAAACTTTGTAGTGTATTATTAATTTTCTCATTTTTTTTTGGACATATGTCGACATCTTACGAGATAATTTTTAAAAAATCGTGCGAACAGCCAGGATATTTTTAACAATGAATAGAAAAATGTAATAAATGAAATGGAAAAAAAACAACGTCACAAATTCCAGTGCTGATATGGATTTAGATTTCAAAACAAAACGAAGGCCTCCCAAAAACATTATAGACCTTAAAATTTTGTGACAATTATTTTGTCAGCTGCATGTAATCATTCAATATAATTGTAAAAATATCATGTCCGCAGCTGTTTAGGAAATAAAAATTACTAAGCTACCATAAGAGATTAACTAAATATAATTTAAATAATAGAATTAGTTATAGAGAAACTAACTAATATCGATGAAATGGATTATTTAAAATCAAGTTTTGAATTGTTGACTACTGAATAAAATTATATTATTTGTTATAAATAAAAAAATGATCATAATGTAATCTGTCAAAATTACTGATGATGTAATTGCCAAATAATATGGGTAACAAAGATTTATTCATAAGATGAAATCTGTATAGGTATATTATGAAGAGATGTTGATGAAGATGGAAATGAGTCATTTTATAATATGATAAAAATATTGCAAGGCCATTCGACACAAGGTGACAGAAAAGTAATATTTCATCTACCTGTGCTTGAAAATTCATCGGGTGTTCTACCTCCAGCCACAAGCCATTTGCACCAATCTATTGTCTCCCATTCATAGATGGGTTTTGAGGGTATAAGGAGATTATCCAACACCTCGTTAAGATGTTGAGGGTCTCGTCCATTTGAGCAGTCCGCATGTATATAAGCTGCCGTAGCCCTTTTACCTTTGGACATTAAAACTTTTGCCTCGAAATTCGATGTTGAGGCCATTGCACTTACAAAAATGTCATGTCACAATAATTATTGAAAATTTAACGAAAAATTCACCGAACGAATTTTGGCCCGAAAAAAACAAAACACTGTCTCAGTTCACTCGAGACGACTGCACTCGATCACAGGATTCAATAACTCATTCGCGAAAAATTCTTGTAACAACAACACAACCAAAATAACGTTTACTCAACGATGAATTTCATAAAATCGTTTTGATTTTACCTGAACCGTTTAATTGCAAGATGTAAGTAAACACGAATTACGTTTTGATATGCTTTCAGAAATATTATAACGTTATATTGAACTTATACAATGAACTTGGCAAGTTATAAACGTTGCTCGGGATAAAATCACCATTCAAGGTAGGTATACTTTCCGACTTGCCTGTTACAATTTCACGACTTATCGACGATATCGAAAACAAGTAAATCGTTATCTATTTGCGAAAATACTTCATTGAAAAGCCTTGCCTTCCACAAAACATTACAGGCAAATCAAAACTACTGGAATGAACTGATAAAATATTCACGATGTAGAAAAATTTGACATGCGATGAACTGATGTCAATCTCTTGACACATAGAACAAGCAGATAGAATAACGCGCAAACAATAATTGTGTAAACTTTCATGGATGCCAGCTGATAGCGGGTATTTAGTTTATTAGTGAAAATTTCAATCAAGAAATTTCAATGATTATTTTTTTAGGATAGTTGTGGTTGTTTATACATCTTCATTGTACTTTAATTTTGATCGAGATGAGTTTATTGTTCTGTGAAGCAAATGTTTCATATAGTTCTTAATTCTGTGTCTCGTCGTCCTTATACTTCTCTGTTCTCTGATCCTACTGTTCTGTAATCTATTTCTATTATCTATTAATCCGCAATCCGCCATATTGCTTTGCAATCGTGGATTTCGATAGTGGAAATTAGTTTAATTTGTGAAATATTATGGTCATCACCTTGTTATAGTGCAAGTTTATTCATTACAAATCAGTTGAATTTCAATTTGGAACAGTTTTCATTTGTTGTATACGCAAAATGACAGCCCACGACCAAATGCGAGCCATGTTAGATCAGCTTATGGGTACAGGAAGAAATGGTAAGCAAAAATCACCATTAAATATTATAAAATCCACAGCTGCTATGAAAATATAGCGTGATAAATATAGAACAATTATATTTGCAATAATTTCGGTAGACAGTTGTAATGAAGATGATAAATGTATTTTTATATTTTTAAGTTGTGACATGGAAGAGACCAAAAACTAAAATGGTTGACTACCTAATTTATTGTTTCAGGTGAAAATAACAAATTTCACGTTAAATTCAATGATCCCAGAGTATGTAAATCCTTTCTGCTAAGCTGTTGCCCACATGAGATACTTTCATCTACGGTAAGTTGATCAATAAATATTACAGCTTTGTTTAGTATGCCAGATTCATTCCATACTTGCAAAAGTTTCTTTTGCTGTGAACCTTCAATAAATCTGTTATTGGGAACGGTGACTAATAACGGACTGTGTTTTCAGAAACTTCAATTACATATCTCTAAAAAATGATGAGGAATAGGTGTTTGTTTTGTATGTAAGTACTTAAACGTACGTATAAAAATTTAAAATATTAGGTAAATAAAGATATATATATGTATTATATTATGCTGTATATCGGCATATATACTGTTTTCCAAACGATTTGCGCAAACTTTTGGGGCATTATTAAGATGACGGTGGATAACAAAAAAAAAGAATAGTTTTGCTGCGTTACAGGATTATAAGATTTTAATAATTTCCCAAATATTTGCAAGGTTTTGGCTGAAGAGCTTTGGAGTTCAATATTTTGGTAAGATTTTGTAAATTGTAGTTAAATTATTTGAACAAAAAAAAATATTACCAAGAAGTCCTTTTATTTTTGGTAAGTAAAATGGAAAGTGAAACAAACCCTATTCAAAAAAAAAATATATATGAAAATGCATGTGTATTACATACAAAATAAAAACAAAAATATTTTGTGCCATGTCGGGATCACTTGTGAGTATAATTAATCAAAAAACAAAAACGCTCATCTTCTCCTATCATCATCGACATGGCCTTTTTCGTGAGTATATTATATAAATTCCTTTTTGTTAGGCCTGAAAACTATTCTGCAAAATTTGGTGCGTTCCAATAATCGATGTTTTATACGTACCTATTATTTTGGCAATGAGAAGATTCCCTTGTGACAAGTCGGCGAACTAACTTATGATAGATAAATGTTCTGAAGTCAAAAAAATAAAATAATAAAACGTGGACAAATTCTACCTTGGCACTTCTCTCCTTATGGTTGCTGTGAAAACTAACATATTTCCAAAGCATTTCATACTGTTATCAATCGGGTGTTTTGCAGTCGGCTGTTATATATATATTATTTTTGGATTAAGGTAATCAAAGCTTATCGATTTTATCAATAAATGATATTAAAAAAGAATAATTTTGAACACAACTTTAGTTCTTTGAGAAATTAACTCAAATATTTAAATATTGTCCCCCCTCTCATAGATTTATTTTAAACAAAAATTAAACTTATCCGGTTAGGTCAAAGTATCTATCATACGTTAGTTAAGCAAACAATCACTAGGAAAATTTTATCGTTACCAATACTTTTTCTCATATTATGTTCGTATATTTCTGTATCTATTCTATACCATAATATATTTTTGAAGATATCCACCTTATCCACATTTCACGTCCGATTTTTGTGTGGAATTTGCCATAATTGTAAGTGATTCATTTAATAATTATAATTTATCTAATTTCTTGCTACCTCATGGATTTTTTGATGTAATAAAATAAATTCTGCATTAATATATAAATACTGTAAAAACACACGGTTTTGTATTGTACCCGGTTTCTGAGGTACTTTTAATGCTAGTTTATTTGGTAGCGTTTCTGAATATGTTCATTCTAGTGTTAGAGTTAGTTTAAACGACAAACAATCTGGCTAATATTTTCTGTTCTAATACTTACATTGTTTCCTGTCTTCTACCTAAATTAATTGAACTACCCATTTTTCAGAATCGACAGTTGATTTCACAATTAGTATCTTATTGCTGTGATAGGAATATTTAATATTCACTTGATCAAGTATGAATTGAAAGATACCAAACCTTTTCTTCTTCTGATTCTCAAATGATCATATATAAATTGTTATGTCTATAGTTTTCGATTAGGTTTTATATTATTCTTCATTGTCTTTACTGTAAAAACAATATTATTTCTTTTATAGTCCATCCAACAAATTGAAATTGAGGTTATATTTGGACAAAAGACATCTAGTGGTGAAACAAAGAACTGTTTGATCGTAATCAAAACCTTAATCGCGTAATCATCAACACAGCAACAGCAACAAAACTTTAAACGAAGTTTATCTGATAGATAACTTCAGTTAATGAGAGTTTAACCTCAGAAACCGAATCAATTTGTTTTTCACCAAAAAAAAAACTGTGTTCGTATAATATATTTCTTGCAAAAGATAACCTAGATAATTCTATTATATCTGTATAATTTTCCTTCTTTCGGATAATTTAATGCTTGGGTGATCTTCACATTTATGTCATGGGGATGATTTCGCGTTTAAGAAAAAACTTTAAAGATGTATATAGATATAAATGAACTATCTTCCCAATCATTTAATAACAAATATTTGAATAAATCACGTTTCTATATGATATTTGTTGACAGAGAATGGACTTGGGAGATTGTCCTAAGATCCATGATTTGGCATTGAGGGCTGACTACGAAAAAGCACAGCAATCCAAAGATTACTTCTACGATCTTGACGTAAGTATACATAGCAAAAAACTATTTTCTAGTTCTAGTGATTTTAAAAAAATGCATACCATAGCTGAATAGATTTGTTATAAAAAATTGGACTCATACACAAAGGGTTCTGTACCTTCGTACAAGAACTGTCTTCCTTTTACGGTTGAGATTCAAAGCAGAAAGAATTAACACACGGTTTTATGAACTTGTGAACTGTAATAAACGTCCTTATTTAGAATGGTATTGTTGAAAACGACAAGATTTCTATTTTTATTCTCTCACATAGGCTATGGAGCACTTGCAAGCCTTCATCGGTGACTGTGATAGAAGAACAGAATCAGCAAAACAACGTTTGGCTGAAACACAAGAAGAGCTATCAGCTGAGGTGGCTGTGAAGGCGAACAGTGTGCACGAGTTGGCTGAACAAATCGGTCAAAAGTTGGCTAAGGCTGAACAGTTGGGCGAAGAGGGTTTCGTCGATGAAAGCATGAAACTTATGGAAGAGGTAAGAAGTGTATGATGATACCGGCCATTAATTAAAGAGATGTAACTGGATACCAAGGTCATTCGAAGTTCTTTTTATTATAGATCCTGACTTTGCCTTTGAAAAATGTGTCAGCAGCTATAATTTAACTTCGAAAGAACTTAATATTTAGTTAGATCACATAGCGAAGTCGTTATACAAGTATTAATCATGCATTTATTTTGATATATTTTCTTTACACAACTTTGCAAATATTCATTAGGTTGACGAATTGAGAAAGAAAAAACTGGAAGCCGAACAAGAATATCGCAATTCAATGCCTGCGAGCAGTTATCAACAACAAAAATTGCGAGTTTGCGAAGTGTGTTCCGCCTATTTGGGCATTCATGATAATGACAGACGTCTGGCTGATCATTTTGGTGGCAAATTGCATTTGGGATTCATCAAGATACGCGAGAAACTTGCCGAATTAGAGGTAGGTATACATATATGTATTCGTCATTTCGTCATTATTCGCCACTACAAACAAATCAGTCGCGTTCCCTCTGGAGGTAGACTTTTTTACTTATTCACACCTGAAACTGACAGCTATCAAGTGCAGCGCCATCTATAGGATTTTGCGGTAGCTAATATCAAATGACAACTGACATACTATGACAATGACATTGCCGATAATAATTGACATTCTTTATGGAAACAATTGTTTTTTTTTTCGAATAGAAAACATCTGAAAAAAGAAAAGAAGACCGAAGAAAGGCTGGCAAAGACAGAGACCGTGATGAGAGAGACGAAAGATATGATGGCAGAAGATACAGAGAACACTATGTGGGCGGTAGGGAATTGGATAGACGATCCAAACGTCATCGATCCCGTTCAAAGGATAGAAAAGAAAAGGGCGGGAGCGGCCGTGATCGTGAAGATCGAGGAGGTCGTTCGTACAGATCAAGGTTAGTTCTTATAATAATAAAAAAATGACTAATTTCAATTTGCATATACATTTTTTGGTTTAATGTTATCGTTTTAATCCCCATTTGTATTTTGATGTAAGTTGCAGTAATCGTTTAATAAAATCAAACAATATACTTGATAGTGTTTGTTGTCTTTACATTGGCAAGACAAGTTTATTTCGTTTTGAAGAATGAACAAAAAATCAAAATACATTTTGAAATAATTTTCAGAAGAAATTACTCCACTGGTTGTTCTAAAATTAGGGTTATATGACAACCTTTGACTTGACCCCCCTGTATAAAAACTTAGACGTTAGCATTTAACCAATAAATACTGCCATTTAATAATTTGTACTTACCTCTTTATGAATGGAGTTGATATTTTGATAATTTATTTACATTAAAGATCCAGAAGCCGTGGGCGAGATCGTGACCGCCGTTCCCATTCGCGTCATTCGAGCTCAAGTGACAAAAGGAAGGACCGGGACAGGGACTAGAGTCAGCAGCGTACCTAACTACCTAGATATTTTGAAAGTTGACAAACATAATGTAATTTGTACACACATGATCATCTTATTACAATTCAAATTCTGCTCACAAACAGAATATTTAAAATATTGAATTTTAAGTTACAAAAAGTTTCAGCTATGATAATAATTATATTAATTATACAGAAGAGAAAAAAGTATAGTCGGTTTCAATTTATATAAATATATATATATAAAAATATAGGTACATTATATAAGCTCTTGTTCTCTTGTAGTATTGTTTATTTTTTGTTGTATAATATTATTAATTGATAAGACAAATGATTATAATATAAATAATATTTGTTTTCGTGTAATTAAAATAGTTTGATTGAATATATTATGATTATTTCATTCATGGTTATTTTTCAGTAGAAGGAAGAAGAAAATGTTTTGCTTGTATAATAATGATTAATAGTTTAAAATATTTGGAATGATATCAAGAAAGAAATGTTTTTGGTAATAAAGATTTTCTCATTGATTGATATGACATTGATTTATTTACATTTATTAGGGTGGCTGACCCCCATAAATTCACGGTTTTCACTTTATGGGCACTTTGGCGTTTTAATGCCAGTTAATTCATATATGCGTCGTCGTTTCTGAACGCACCATATTTCCGATCGTATCGTATGTCATTTGTATACATATGCTGCCATCTATTGGGACCTAGACCAAATAGAAGTAATGACGGTTTTGAACATGGTTAAGGTAATTTTGTCAGCTTTAATTTCTTTTATGTGAAGGTTTTTTATATGATAAATAGATGTCACTATACTTGGCAACAGTGCATCTTATATAATCTGGCTATTCCAAAATTCAAAACATTAGCCTGGCCAGGGTTAAAATGGCCGTCGAAAATTGACAGATATATTGACTTAATGTAGGAATATGACATTGACTGATGACATAATTTGAGCCTGGCCAGGCTAATGTCTTGTATTTAGGTCTGCTAAGTTCATTAGTGGTGCTTATTAATCGAGTATCTGAAAATACAACACAACTTCCATAAGAACACGTTATCTAAGATGAAAATGAACAAAATCAAAAGACCCGGAAATTTCAAACGTTGCCAAATTATGATTGGTTTGGTAAGACAGGTTCAGGAAAAATCAAATACTAACCTACTAATATGACAAAAGGTAACTGTAGTTACTCTATGGTAACTGTCTAAAACTGCATTATTCTAACTGATAAATTTTAAAACAATCTTGAAGGTGTTAGGTTAAAAAATATCGTTTCTTTATGAAAAAAGAAAATTTTATCTTACATGATGAAAGAAAATATCGTTGCCAGGAAGATTTAAATCTTACATTTTACAACAAAATGGTTGAGTTGTAAGCACTAGAAAAGAAAGATTCTCTTCGTTATATTTTGAAATCACTGAATTAGAAGGAGACATTCAATAATTTTAATGATTAGTGAACTCACCAAAAGGCTGCTATCTCTGGATGTTTGATTTTTTACTTTATAGGTACGCTTACCCAAGATGATTTGCTTGCATATGCGCAGTAAACTTTTGAGCAAGTCCGGCTGTGCTCGTTGTTGATCTTTTTGGCTCAAAATGAACTGCTCGTGCATGCGCTCTAAATTAAACAAATACCAAAGCGAATGTTTATGACAGTTGTTCCGAAGTTTTATTGTGCATGTGCGAACGGATCACATTGAATCACAAAAATCAGCAACGAAAACTGTCAATAATATTCATCTCCATTCACCAGCCATGTGTGCTTAAACCTTAGAACGCATGCGCGAGCAAATCACTGAGAAAAGGATCATTCATTTCATCGATGACTACAGAATAATGTAAAATGAGAAGTCCTATTATGAACAATTTTCAATTATTGAAATTGCAGGTACAAGTATATAGGAATTTAGGATAATTTTCAAGAAACTATGTAATGTATATTTTTGTATAAATACTTTATTTATGTTTGTTTTGACACATATGGACTTCAGAAATATATAATATATATTTATAATATATAGTATTTTTACGAAATAATTTGTGTATATTATTAATAATAATAATAATAGCTATAAATGTATTCAACACACATGGAGGAGAAACTTATACAGGTTAAAATCTACAGTCAACAGCGCATTCTTACATAATTAATAATATTGTGAGATCACAAAATATATAATTTCATAACAAATTTTTAACAATATAATTATGCACACCCAAATGTTAATAATTAAAATACAGGTTCGGTGATATGAGAAAAATGTTTAAATACAATAATAGTTTCAGAGTTCCCTTTATAAGCTATTTCAATAAATAAAAATCATTAATACAGAGTTGGCTTATGGAACACATCCTATATATTCAAGTTCTTCTGAAAAATTACCTTAATAAATGTGTTCCAATGGAAAAAAATAACTTTGTGTCTTCTATGACTCTTTAACAGACCCTGTATAATCATTTTTATTCATCTTATACATATAAGGGAGCTTTGAAACTTTTCCATTTATGTATCTTATTTTTTAGGAAATATTCGCCCGATCCCATTACTTACATATCAACAACCCTGTATATATATGTCGGCTACATAAAATGTCCGAATCTTTCGCAACACACTGTATATTGCTAACAATATAAGAAATGGCAGTTCAAAGTTTTTTTTCTCGTCGATTATTTACATAATAGTTTTTTTTCTTCTAGGAACAATTTTGAATTTTGTCAAAAACCTACGAAATAAATATGTTGAAAAAGATTACAAACGACAGACATTTTTAAATAGCACAATAAGAGGTGTGCAATTTTTTGTACAATTTTCAGTAGTTAATAATTAATATTATATTTATATGGAGCTGCCGTAATTATAAGTTATTACTATAAAAAATGGGGTGGATGGGGGAGAACATGTTATTACATATATTTCCAAACAAATACTGAGATAAAATCAATAATAAAAGGAAGAAAATAGAAAAAAAGAGACGCTTTCGAAATCAAGAATTATATATATCACATTATTTTCAACAAAAGAAAATAAATATAAAAAATATCTATTTCATAAAATTAAGTTCAAACATTTAACGGAAAAATAATAATAATATAGTTAAATAAAAACGGGCTAAAAGTCGTGTAAGATAATAACTGAAAAATATTTATATACTTAATATACTTATGTTTATTCACAAAGGGTTTTGTTTAATAATTGATTTGTATACTCATCCGTTAATAACAGTCATTTGACATAAATTTCCATTTGCTTTCTTCAAAAAAAAGCTTTAGTTAGATGAAACAACAAATTAAATACGTACCACGTTTTTAAGACTGACTAAAAAGTTAAAAATAATTTTAATATAAATGTATGCAACATATGCCCCATTTTTTATTCTTTTTATAGTTCTTTCTAAAAATTATTTTCTCTAAATGAACATATTGACATGGTTTAGGGTCCAGAGCAAAAATCCTTTTTTCAGGTTTTTTCTGAAGTCAATAATTAGTTAAATCAAAATCTGTTGATGATGCTCTTTTCATTTGACAGATGGTTGCTGAGAAATGGTCCCATATTGAACACATGAAAATTCAAATTCTTTCTCGCAAAAAAAGTTGTCAGAACTTGAATGAAGGTGCTTTAAATTTTGAAAAATACATCTACGAACTTTCGGATTGAAAAAGTTTAGAAATTATGTCAAATACCAGTTTTTCTTGGTGCAGTATACTTTCTTTAGTATACAATTGTTGTAAAATATATGTATATATTGGGGTTGGTTATCTAAAAACTAATGTTTATATAGTATGATGGGCCTTTACATTTTTGGTATTGCATTTTTAACTTAATATATATATTAGATAATAATAATAAATGTTCCTGATATTCGCGGGCGCTCAATTTTTCAATATATACAAAATATTAATATATGATTGTTCTTATGTTGTTTTTTATTTGTTATTAATCGCTGATACCTGAGAGTTTGAACTTGCCGAATTTTTTCCATTTTATTTGGTCACCGTTAAAAATGCAATCATAATAATATTATTGTGGTCTTCTATAAATAGGTTTTTATTAACTCCTCTATTTTTATTAACATATATATCTTCTTTCGTTCATCACAATCTTCGAAACAAAAAAAATAGTACAGAGTTTTCGCTAGTATGCCCTTAAAAAGACTGGCACATTTGGCATAAAAACGGTTGAGCTATATACGTGTAAAATAGCCATTACACTGTAATGAAACAGTTGAAAGATCTGCTTTGCAAAAACAATGACATTGAATTGTAAGAAAGTTTTCCGCATGCGCATCGAGAAGTTAGCTCCGCGGCAACAGCAAAGATACAAATAAGTGACATCTTTAGTTGAATAGTACAAATTTACGGAATCTTGAAACTATAGCGTATGGGGGGAAATTCAAATCATTCATTAATGCATTTTGGATCTTTAATTTAATTGACAGGTACTTTAATGTACTAATAAATTTTGGTAGTGTACATATTATATCTCAGAAAACTCTGCACTATTATTTTTTTTATATGAATTTACAAGTCAAGAGGTTTTCAGCAAGAATTTGAACGTGAAATATATGATAGCAAATAAATGACATGGAAGACACATAATCTTAGAACATGAAAATATTAAGGAATATGTTTTTCTTTAAATGAAGATCTTTTCGTTGACGTCTAAATCAGAAGATTATTATTATAATTAAGATATGAAAAATGAAATTTACGCAAATTACTTCAAACTTTTGCTGGAAACTTCAATTTATGTATATATATATATATATATATATATATATATATATATATATATATATATATATATATATATATATATATATATTTATTTATTTTATATATACATGCCTGCTAAAGATTAATAATATTTCTAGGTGCTAAGCACCTCCAAATTTGTACTTTTAATTCATATAAAATATTACCAAGTACCTAACAGTTATTATTCTCAATAATAATCATAAATTAAAAACAATAATATTATATATAATATAACAAGAACAATAATTTTGTGTGAGAAGTCTATTCAATTATATATATATATAATATAACAACTATGTTGTTTTTTCAATTATTTTTCCACACTATCTTTCGGAAAATATACAAATTCTATTAAAGATGTGTTTATTTAATTTCTTTTAAATATACGACTTCTGTTTTCAATAATATGATGACCAAATTAAGATACAGAAAAAGAAAGATCCGGTACATTGAGACGCTAAAGGAGACCACAGACTACGTTTTTTTGGAAGGACTTTAGTTTTCAAATTTAACGTTTTCTTGTATATTAGCGTGGTATAGTTATTGGTGTTAAATCTTTGTCTTCATTGAATGCATCACCCTATATAAAGTATGTTGCATTTTCACATAGTGAATTCTTCAACAATTTAAATGATATATAGGGGGTTTGGTAGATGATTTGGAATTGTATTTTTTTTAAATACTGATATTAATATTTACAAAATAATAATTAATTAGAATTGTCGGAATGAATCAGCCGTTTATCTAGTATTGGAACTATAAAGACTCATATATATATATATATATATATATATATATATATATATATATATATATATATATATATATATATATATATATCCAAGTGAGTATCTGGAAATGCAAAGAATACAGGGTAATCCATTGCAAAAAACATATATGACGTCATATGTCAAAACTTAGCGAATCTTTTCAGAATCAGATGTTTCTATGCAGTTTTATGATGACTTTGTATGTATTCAGAGTCAACTTGATCATTATTATTTGAAACAGAACTCGGTAATAAGAAATAGCACAATTTACAAAAGCCAAATAGTTTTAAATAAACTCTACAAATAGATTCCACTATATATATTTTTTATCATTGCATATATAGCTAAAATCTGTTTTTTTAGTACGACAATCTCGGATGATTCATTTATACAATATATACAAAACATGTTTATATATTTATATACATTATACATTGTCCACCAAAAAAAAGTTTAGAGATAAAAAAAAATCACCAATTTTAGAGTTCGGTGTAAAAATTTGAATTTATCCTTAAGATAATTATGTTTTTATTTGATATTAGATATGAAAGTCTTAAGTGGTTAATATTTTTACCTCTTGGTGGACAGTTTATTATATAAATGATATAAGGTTATAGGTCTATATTCTACACGAAACAACAGAATAACATTTTTATTCGAAACATACACAAGAGCAAAAATTTACAATCAGTTCCTTTTGAACAAGGCAAATAATTGACGTCTTTTACAACTCAAAAAATCTGATAATATATGTACATATTTCATATATATGTGTATATATATATATATATATATATATATATATATATATATATATATATATATATATAGTAAGTTCGATCTATATAATTAATAATAAAAGACAATGTAATATCACTACATTTATATATAAAAGATCAATGCTAATGCAAAAAACACATTTTTACACCTCAAGATTATTCTGAAGAATGATTTTATTTCAGTTTTATCCAAAAATTAAAAAAATCATCCTCAGTGGACAGTGGAGAAAAAAATATCAGCCGAATTTATAAAAATACAAATTTTATTCGGAACTAGCTAGAACTGTCAAACTAATTTAAATGGGCAGCAAAATGACAGCGTTTCATAACTGACAGGTTTTTTTAAATTAAAAAAAAAGTACCAGTACCTATATACCAGTATATATACTCATTTTCTTTTTTGTACTTTATGCAGTGTAGATAATTTGTGCTCATTTCATAATTTTGACTTTTCATTTGTCAATGTCGTTTGGCCGTTCTCTTGACGCTGTCATTTGGCCATCCAAGCGAACCTGTAGACATTTCAAAGAATTTTTTTTTTCAAAAAAGTTATTGATATTCAATAATTATATTTCATCCCATTGCCTTGAGGAAAAGTTTTTTTATTTTGCATCAATATTTGTTCAAAGAATTAATGGCTTTTGAAGAGCAAATCAGCAAGAGGGTAGTCCCAGTCTTAAATTTTCAATTGAAGTTCCAAGATTGCGGTAAATTTTTGAACCAGAATATGAAATCAAATAAGCCATGTGATTTTGGAAATAAAAATCCGATTTATAATTTTTTATTGAGTAAATGATTATTATTATTCTTATAGATTTGAAAAAAGGAGGGGGGAATAATATTTGATTCTGTTTTTTTAAGAGAATTCGAGCAAAGTGCATGGTGAAAGCGCAACGATTTCGAAAGAAAACTCTATAAATGATCTCAAAACAAAAAACCTGTGTGTCCACTCAAACAAATTCCATCAAAAATATGAAAAACGTCCTATCGAATCGTGCGATCATTCTGTGTTTTTTTTTGGGCGCCAAGATAATGGTCATATTCAATTTTAATGCATAAGGAACCGTTTAGACGACAGAATAAGAAAAGTTGACAGCTCATTTAGATAATTTTTTCACACTTTTCCTCAGCGGCGCGCCTTGTAAAGTTGCTAAAGGGCTTACAGAAAAATATTGTAGAAAAAATCTATCAAAATAAAATTTCTTGTGCGCTACATTCTCAAATTATATTATATATTGTAAGCAAATAAATTTATTTCTTTGTACTTTGGATATGAAAATAATATTTACATGTCACTGCTTAATATCATAATAATCTTTATTGGTATAGTGAAAGAGAAAAAAAATTGGGTGTTTCAGATGCACAGACAACAACAAGGAAAACATGACACATTTTGTTTATTGATTTTAGACACAGGCTGCCGTCATCGTATCCGTGTAGTCTAAACAGAATCATAAAATTTAGGAGCGTTTTATCCAGCGCAGGCCGCCTCTGAAAGTTTAAACTTCGACTGGTTGTAGACACTTTAATGGTTTATATATGTGTTTAATGTATTAAGAAATTTTTTTTCCACACGAGGATGTTTAGATTATACCACTAAACACCAACCAAGTTATATACAGGATGTTGTCTTGAATTTAATATGTCATTACTGGAAAAAAAATTATTTGAATGTACTTGCAATGTTCAAAAGACAAATTCGAATATTTTCATACGATAAAGTTTGTACCTATTAACTCATACACTAAACAAAAAAAAATCAACAAAATTTGTCTATTCGTTCCTGTTTTGACACAAATTAGGTTAGGTTAGGGATGCCTTATTATACTATTTCAAACAAACATATATCAAGATTAGTTGGAGATTATGAATAATAATGAATGATTTAGAAACTTTCAACACTACAAGTTTTACGAAAATAAACAACAAAAAATCAAATCAACGGCACGTAATTTTACGAATAAAATTCGTATTTAACTTCAATTTAAAGAAATCGCTTTCTTTTTTTAAAATGTTAACTAGACATCAAGCTAAAACCATTTTTAGGTAAATTTCTTATGGATATGTACCTATTGCAATTGTTCGCAAGTTTTAATTTCGAAAAAAATTCAACGGCAATAAATAAAACCAAAATAAATTAACTTTTTTTTTATTTTATATTCTTGACTGTTTTTAATATTCATTAAAAAGATGATTACTGGGTTGCAGTCATTCAATAATTGAGATTATTTGAATTAAACCATGCTTTCGAGAATGTTTATTGTCTTCATCAGGGCAAAGGTCGAGAATTCAAAATAAATTAGCCAAACAGAGGCAAGATTTCATAGCCATCAATTACAATTACTATGAAATATTTCCTATGTTTGGCTAGTTTACGACGCCAAACTTTCGGGAATGTTTATACTCTTCATCAGGGCAAAAGAATTTTGAAGTAAACTATCATAAGAAATAGGTATCTCATAGCCATCAATTACAAATGTCATTATTTATACTTTGAAGTATTTTCAGTGTTTGGCTAAATTATTTTGAATTCATGACTTTTACTCTGATGAAGAAAATAAACACTTCTCGAAAGTATGGTCGCATTTGTAAAGATATCAAGTTCAAATTTGCTGTAAAACTCAATCGTACAATTAACTAGTTCGAGTTCATTAACGGGCATGATCGGACTAGTGTTTTAAAATGGCGGCCGATCAACCTTTCAAAACAAAATGAAAAAATAGTTTTGGACTAGAATTTATTTAAACTATTTTTGAGTTATAGATATGACCTGTACCTATAACGTTTGTTTAAAAATATTTTCCCTAAAAGTGATAGAAAAAATAATAAAAATCAAAAACCGTGAAATTTTCCTATACGCAGGCTACGGGTCATCGGGTTTTTTTCTTTTTAATTTTCGTCTGATGGACAGATATACCTACAAGAAGGTTCCAGTTTTCAAATTTTCCGGTATTCCAAAACAACAAAAAAAAACACTTTAAAATAACAACAAAAAAATTTGCCAGTAATTTATATTTTTGTGTTATAGATATGATATGTTCCTATAACTTTTGTTCAAAATATTTTTCCCTATATGATGGCTACGGGTCATCGGGTTTTTTCTTTTTAATTTTCATCGGATGGACAGATACACTACAAGAAAAAACACTCTAAAATAAAAAAATCTAAAAAATTAGCCAGTGACTTAATTTCATTTAAACTATTTTTGAGTTATAGATATGATATGTTCCTATAACTTTTGTTCAAAATATTTTTCCCTAAGTGATAGAAAAATTAATAAAAATTAAAAATCGTGAAATTTACCTTTCCGCTGGCTATGAGTCATCGGGATTTTTTCTTTCTAATTTTTGTCGGCGGGACAGAAACATTACAAAGTGGAGCTCCAGTATAATTTTCAGGTATTTCAAAACAAAACACTCTAAAATAACAACAATCACTACCAACCATTGCTGTCAAAAAGCCAATAATTGACATAATATATATTTAACTGAAACTAGAGATTTACCTCTCTACAATATAAATCTCAAAAGTCATCCTCATCTTAAACATCTCATGAGTCCTAATAAAAATACAATTCTCATTACAACACAGTGTCCAAAAAAATATTTCATCATTCAACACACCCAACTAACAAAATGGTAGAACGGTACCATTTTTTTTTCTTCTTCTTCTATGTAACATTATTATGTATTATCATACTCAGTACATAATAACCAAATAACCTTTCTCGTTTGATCGGTACAAGAGTATTTATAATATATATATATATATATATATATATATATATATATATAGTTAAAAAACTCCAAATTCTTTACATCGTCGAGAAAGAAAATCTTTTTATATATTATATATTTACATTATGGATTATAGAAAACAAACCTTTCTATTATTACTAACAATTACCGATCATTCTGGTTCAGTTTTAATTGTTATTGCTTCTTTTTGTTCAGCTACAATAGCAATTACAGTTTTTTTTGTTTCGTTAATGACGCCGATTTTTTTGTTGATCTTTTTCTTGTTGTCGTCATTTACAATGTTATTGTCATCGAAGTCCGAAGTTGTTACATTGTTCAAACTCTCGACATGATGGTGATGGCCATTTTCGATAATGACTTTTTTGCTACTACTGTTTACTACTACTTTCAAATCTGTCAGTTCATTTGACAGTTCGGTATTTCTTAGTTCTAGTTCGCTTATTTTGTTCTCCTTCAAACGATTTTCTTCCAGCAGTCTGTTATTCTCCTGCGTCAAGTTTCTAATAAAATCTAGAATCTTTTCACGGTCGGCACTGTTATTGTCTTTCAAAATGTCCTCCACTTTACCTGCAAAAAAAGAAAATACATATATTATGCATAAACATAGCAAGACAAGTATTTGATTTTTTTTTTCAATTCCTAAACCATTTATTATATAGCAAAAAGTACATATAAATTATCATAACAAAAATTCCAAATGTCCATATTTTTATAAAAATATTTTTAAAATTCAGTTTGGAAATGAATGAATTGAAATTATAATGTCCACATTGTCCATCAATTCTCATTTGTTAATTATTGTTCAGCGTTTAACAAGAAACAAATTAAGTGCTGCAGACGTAAAGATTGTTGACAAACTTTTAGGTTAGGATCGATTATGTCTATAGGTTACATCGACGCCAATTTTGACATCTGTCAATGTCATTGTCGTTTCTGTTTATATATCTCCATGTCAGTCAGAAATGTTATCATTTTTATTATGTTGGATTCATAAGTTATGAAACAATAATTCAACATCATTACGATTTGTTTATGAAAACTAATTCCCCATTTTGGAAATCTTTCTCATTTGCAAATGAAAACGGTACTAAAAAAAGCCTCACCAATATCAAATAGTTGTTGTTGTTGTTTTTCTGAACTACTTTCTGATGCACTATCCTCGGTATCAGTGGACAACTCAATTTCCGGATTGTATTTCGGTGGTATCGAAGTTGTTGAAGATGGTGGCGTACTGGTCGTTGTGGATGGAGTTTGTACATTAGAAGGAGATGAAAATGACAAAGTACAAGACGAAGAAGATTCAATAACAATATCATCTTTATTAGTACTTTGAGCCTCTTCAATTTTCACTGGGGACGATGATGATGATGTCGTGGTATTGACAATAATGGCATCCTCCTTTTTCACCAACACAACGGAATTATTAATGAAATCACTCGAAGCACCACTGCCACTGCCATTGTTGTTGCAATTATTGCGACCGTATCGATGTTTTTTAGGGGTAGGTGGCGCTAGCGCCACATTCGGTTGATAACTGGTTTCGAAACGTTCACTTTCCGACAACCGAACCACACGTTCCGGATTCTGGAGCACAGGTGAATCCGTTTGGGTTGTCGTTGTTGTCGCATTTGGATTTGATGGTGGAGCTGGTGCTGGATAACGACCCAAGGCGACGGCATGGCGCATCTTTGACTCTTTGATGCTCTGGACGACTGGCTTGAAGGCTGACAGGTGTGGATTGCTGTTTGAATTGTGTCGATTGATGGCTGTGGGCATGTATTCTTGTATCAAAAATCTCGGATCTAGACTGGCATAGAGTTGCTGGATGCAGGTGGTTTGTTGTAAATTGTATGGCATCATGACGAATTCGTTGAATTTTTGCTTTTTCAATGGCAGTTCGTGGTCTTTCAGTATATCGGCTGCAGTCACCTGGAACACCAGAATAAACGAATCAAGATTAGAAGACAAAAGATTCTGATATATATATTAAGCTATGGACATGAAGCCAAAACGGTTTAATCCTTTATTGTATTCAAATAAGATACAGTTAAGTCAAGAATAGAATCGTAGCGACCTTGTTAGGACTCGTCAGCTGCGCCGTATAGTGTTGGGTTATGTCTGAAGAAATAAGAGCAGGATGTGAACTGTATTTATTGAATATTGTAATCCTGTAAATAAACTATGGCTTTATGTTTCTTTATTTGTTGTTTTGATGAAAACGTGTCGGAATAATGAAGTTTACTCAATTTCCCATCTTAATTTTTATTCTAATTAATGTACATTCTTGATTCATATTTATTTAACATCAAACAAACAACTTTAGAATTTTGATTACTCATTGTTTGTTTAGGAAAACTACTACTTGACTAAATTTTATATTTACATCCAAAATTGACCTTTTGACGATTTAAATTGACAGTTAAATGTTAGAAAAACTGTATAAGCGATAAGATTATATCATTACTAACCCCCAACAAATATATTTACTATAGTAGTTATTATAATATGGTCATTATCAAGATTATAATAAATCTTGTGAATAATATTTTAAACACATACGAAGATTAATTATTACCAAATTACATGGTGAACCCCGTTGGAATTTGGGACAACAATATTATTTAGATACAAGATTCACACAAAGGTTATGACAATAATGAAAGGGCCCCACGATAACCACAGTAACAGGAATATAAAAAATAAAACCTACACATACATACGTACAGACAAGAATCCCTATAGACTTGCTTGCAGGGCTTTATTGTTGTTGTTTTTTTCTTCTTCTGGTTATTGAATAGATCACTCGTGTCAAAAACGTGCTAGAGTAGAAAAAAAATATCACCCCCCTCCTTTGTTTTTTTTCCTTCACCTTTATATAACCACTTTGGAGATAAAGAGAAATGGCTTGCAAGTGCTGCTATTAACGATGATATATTATTAACGTAATATAAGTAGTCGGATCGGCAACAAAAAAAAAACATCCAACTATTAGGAACCAGTTTCAAAAAGGGGTGATAAGCTGGACGGGATAGTGGACGTGTTGGTGAAAAAAAAAGGGGGGTTTTGTGAGTACTGGATGATAAGGGTGCATTGAATAGGTAATAGTGATTTGCCCAGTGGTCGAAATTCGATGGTAATTCATTGAGGTTCCTCTGTCAAGGACTATATATGTACTTATATATAATTAGTGGATATAATTTTTTGAAGTTTGTTTATCAATTTCAAATAAGGATTATGTAAGTAAATCAATATTTCTTACAAAAAATTAGATCCACGTTATTAGTTGGTGCATTGAAAAAATAGAAAATAATATTAATTCTGTTGATACTGTTACTTTTGAAGTTATGCAGTTGAAGTTAGATTGATAACTTTTGGTATAAACAACTTCACAAGTACTGGCACCACCAACACTGCCGCGAAAATACTCATATTTTAGTCTTTACCACCCGAGTAACTATCGCTGTAACTCGAAAACCAGAACTCTATGGAAAAAATGTTCAATTTAAACGTTTCCGCATATTGGCCTATCTTTAATTCTGCCGTCAAATATTTCTGATTTTCCAGAAAAATTGCCCCCTCCATCTGTTTTTTTGGAGGGAAGGAGATTTCGGATTTGAGTTTTCACGAACATGGGACCATTTCGCAATTCTCCTCTTTTAAATGACCAAAAAATCCTCAAAAATCGGAGTACCTTTACTATATACAGTGCGCGTACAAATAAAAAAAAAGCTGACAGCCGAATTGTATGCCTTCTCCGTTTGGGTTCGTCGGTCAAAAAAGCTATTGCAACTACGCTAATTTCAAATATATCGTATTTTAACCTGTTATAGAAACACGAGACGAGACATTTGTTCATCACTTATGATTCATCCTGTACTGTATTATTGACCGACGAACCCCGAACGGAGGAGGTATACAATTCGACTGTCTGTTTATTTTATTTTTTTTTTTGGTTCGTGCGCGCCTTTTATATAGTAAACGAGCTCCGATTTTGATGATTTTGGATTCATTTGGAAGAAGGGGATTGAGAAATGGTCCCATATTCATAAAAACGCATATCCGAAATCTCCTTCCCTCCGAAAACCGCCCCCGAAGGGGTGGAGGGGGCGAATTTTCTCGAAAATCGAAAATCTGAGTTGATATAATTAAAGATAGGACAATATCCGGAAACGTTTAAATTGAACATTTTTTCAAAAGTGTTACGGTTTTCGAGATAGACGCATGTTAAATATGTATTTTTGCTATGTAGAGAGGACAATTTCTTTCGAAAATTGAAAATTTTTCAATACTACATGAAAGATATAATTATTTGTAGCAACATTTATAATGAACATTTTTTCCTTAGAGTTACGGTTTTCGAGTTAAATCGGTGTTAACATGGTAACAACTAAAATATTCAAGCGTATTTCCGCAGCGATGTTCTGAGATCTCAATAATAACAACTACAAGCAAGGAATATACGTGGGTAATAGGATAAGTACTATCTTCATTGATATGGTATAGTGAACGTTCAACGATTTTCGGGACTAATGTTGCACTCAAAAGTGTGAAATAAATATTTTTTACAAAAAATTGGACCGACGTTATTAGTTGATGCACTGAAAAGTATACAATAATATTACTTCTATTGGTGATGGTACTTGTGAAGTTGGTGCCAAAAGTTATCAATCTAACTGCAACTGCACAACTTCAAAAGTACTACCACCAATAGAAGTAATATTATTTTATACTTTTCAGTGCATCAACTAATAACGTCGGTCCAATTTTTTGTAAAAAATATTTTGTATATTATACGATGGCTCAAACGCTGTACTGCTGCTTCCCATTTCTATGCATCATCATCCTTCCTTCCTAGGTATATTACGGCCATCATATTACTGCCATCCCTTAGCAGCGCGTTTGCTTTTACCTTGCATCGATGCTCTTAAGGGCTCAAGGGTCCATACATTGCACCATGCTGTTAGCCAACACGCTAATGATGATATTTTTTATCATCGTTATACATATATTAGTTACTTATAGTACCCTTCAAGAAATATGGTAATAACTTAATGACTTTCATGACCTAGCGCCTAGTTTGGTCAAAAGAAACATCTTTATTTTGACACAATACATATCTACAGGGTGAGTTTTTTTTTGATTTTTAGTACAGGGCTCTCGGATACTACGGCAGATATGAAAAAGTTTAAATTAGCAAAGAATTGCAGTTTTGTAAGCTATGTCCAAAACCAATTTTATTTTTACAACATTTGACAGCTGTCAAGAGAAATTTCAAAAAAACTGATTTTTAGCGATTTCTTAAAACGTCCCTAGCTTCAAATTGGAACCATACTAAATTTTATCCTTATTAAATAAAGAATACGACACGATTTTTTTTTAAAATAAAGTCTCTAAGGACATTTTTGTATTTTTCTAGTACCAGGTTCTTTTGCAATTTCTCTGGTGGACAGTCTGGGATTTTGAATCAAATTAATTTTAACACTGTGTTCATTTTTTGGTTTGGTAAAACTATAGGTTCCCAAATTATTATACAGCAAAGTTGGTTATGATGGCTAACGACGGTCAAAATGTCTGAAATGTCTGAGAAAATAATCTTCAGCACATCTTACAGCATTTTCATTGCATTTTACATCGCACTCTACAATATCCCTAAATTGGTCAAATCAATTTTAGACAAAAACTGTTTGAAGTGAATAAAGTGTCAGAATAATACAAAAATTATTATTTGTTACTACGGTGACCATATTAACAAAGGTTTATTTGATTTTTTCTATAGATAACTAGACTAACAACCTTGAAGTAATACGTAAATCAAAAAAAAAATACAAAAATCTCTAAAAATAATCCTAGAATAAAATTCATGATTTAATAAGAATTAAATTTATTATGGTTCCCATTAAAAAAAAGTTTATGTCATATGTCAAAAATGACAGATGTGATATTTATTTATAATAAAATTTCCCATAACTTTTGTATTTAATATTTTTTTCTAAAGTTAGTATTTGCGGGGCTAGGGACGTTTTAAGAAATCGACAAAAATTCCAGTCTTATGATCCTACAGGGAAGTTTATAGGGTGCACCTCGTGGCAGACATTCATTCTGCTGTCTGTTTTTGCTGGTAGGTAGTTATTTTGAAATAGCTTAAAGAATACTATAATTTCAAGAGATGGAAAAAAACCCTTTTTTTTCTCTTCTCTCCACACGGTAATTCTGTGTATTTGCACTCTCCAGAACAAAGCAGGTCTCTCCCTTGAAATCCTTCTTCTTTATCCTGTTGTTTGTATTTTTCCCTCTCTCTGGATGAATTTGTGCACGCTATAAGGGGTTCTTTTTGCATGCAGATATATGCCCCCCCCCCCGCCTAAGTGCATATATAGGAGGGTAAGAGTGAAAGATTCTATTGATGATGCTTTCTTCTTCATTTTCGATAGAAAACAAATGGTGGTATAGGTTCACGAATAAATAGTACGAGAGAGTGATGAAGGGCTATATAAAGTGGGATGTCCCAGCAGCTTTTGCTGTGACCTAGATCAATGGAATGAGCAGGATGTGTGTGAGGGAAAGCGTGAACCCTACGGGAAAAAATCTCAAGTAAATCGGCTAAAGTAAATTCAGATAAAATATTTTCAAGGTTATAGAATGACCGCTAGGTGCCGAAATTACCATGGTATAAATTAAAATTCATTTTTTCTCAAAAAATCGATACATTAACGTATTGTTGTAGTACCGGAAATGGAAAGTTTATTTTCTTTTCAGTCAGTCTGTAATTATTTAACAATAATTATTTATATATAAAAAAAATGATCGTGACATTGATTTTTTTTCCAAAAAACATAAACAAAATATTGGCTCAACTGCGCCCTCTAGGACCAAAGGTGTGATCTTGCGAATACATCTTCCATAATTTTTGAAATAAGCGTCGAATTAACTTTCAAATAAGACTAAACTCGTTAAATTTGGATAACGCGTCGGAGATTACAGCGACTAAGGGAAGTAATGTTTCCCCAGCTCCCCCCACCCATATAATCACAAATGCGGAAAAAATATCCATTTCCAATACTAAAACAATACGTTGATGGAGCGATTTTTTGACAAAAAATTAATTTTAATTTATACCATGGTACATCGCTGATCTTAGTGGGACACTCGGTATATCGAGAGCACTACGAATCGAAGGCGAGTAAATGACAACCAAATGAGCCCGATTGCCTTTAATTCTTCCTGTTTTCTAGATAATTTAAATGGAGACCTATATTTAATTTCAAACATTTTTAAGAACTAGAACTCCAAGGAATATTCCCTAATGATGGAAGTTTTTGGAAGAGTAAGGGCAGAGTTCTACCATCGGTTGGGTTTGTGCCAACAGGTTAATGGGGCACATTTTCAACAACTGTTACGATAAAAAGGTGACATTCAAGTAATAATTTTATTATTAATGTAATTGTTCATTAAATAGTTAAAAATCAGTTTAGAGTAAATTTCTGACATATGTTTTGACAGATATAAAAAAAATTATCGACAATTTCTTTCCCAATAACCTTTCCAAAGAGACGCTACAAGTGGTGTCTTCTAATTTAAAAAAACAAAGTTGCCCTCTTTGGGGCCCCTATTTTTTACATGACGAATGCGAACTCCATAAAAAATCTTTGAGGATGTATTTTTGAATTATAGAAAAAAATCTTATTCCCAGGGCTGCTATAACCATTTAAAATCACCACCCTATATATGAAATCATGATATACATATATACATAAATATAAAATATAAAAAATATAAAATTCCATCATTCATGAAATGACCATGCATTTAAGTACATTTAAAAATTATTTTTTTATTCTATTTTTCATAGATTGTGATTCATTAATCCATGACATATATGACATAACAACACAAAAACATATTCAAATTCAATTGCACAGACAAAACATATACATTTTGACAACACGTACCGGTCATTACGATCATCCACCTCATCCTATTGTTATCCACAAATAATTTTATTAATATATTTATACATGTGCCGCCAATTACGAGGGTCATTCCGAAAGTACCCATAACCTGCTGAAGTAGATAAGGGGTATAAATGGTTGGTTATTGTTATTGAAATTAGAAAAATACTACTTATTTAACCTTGAATCCAGTTAGAAAAAAAAATCAGAACTAGATTCTACATTTGGAGAAGTGATTATTTTTTCGAACGGATCACATTGACCGATTTTATTGCTATCATTTTTGTTTTCAATAAGATTTTATTCAAATTCGATGGACAGGACGGACACATTAGTTTGATTGTTTCTTTGTTTTATGTCGGGATACTTCTGGAACTACCCTCGTATGTATAAATAATGTCTATATCGGATATTATACAGCAAACAAAAGCGATGACATTGATCTTACGGGTCAAAGCACCAGTGCTTTGTATTTTATCAATTCCGATATTTTACTCTACATAAAATGAATGACCATCATTCAATTTAATAATACTACAAGGTACTACCTAATTTGTACCTAACTTTAGAATTTGGAATAAAATTCAACGGCATGACGTTATTTGACACGATATAGGTTCCCCTCTTCAGGAAGCCTATTTTTTAGATAACTTTTTGCAAACTTAATTAGCAATTTCAATTTCAAGTTTTTATCAATTATCACTCCAAGATATTTGATGTTGTTATCGACACACTCCACGTCAACGACATCTAAACTCACTCTGATATCTTCTTTCAAATTCAGTTTTATTCAGATTTAACTTTAATTTGTTAATTCTCAGCCACTGACTTACTCTCCCCAATTCTTCATTAAGTTTTGTCATGGTTCTTTCTTCTTATTTCTTCCCATTAATAATATATCAAATTATCATCTGCAAATAATGATATCTTGCAATATTTTAACACAATCTCAACACCATTAATATAGATTGAGAACAGTAAGAGACCCAATACAGATCCTTGTGGAACACCCAAATGGATATTTAATTTTTTAGAAATTTTATCACACATTTTTGTCTGACACTGACTCAAATATGATTCAAAACATTTCAACTCAAGATCACGAAATTTTTATTAATATAAGCGTTTGGGATATTGTCCAACTTGAAGCTGTTACACATGAAAGGTTATTCCTGAATCCTGGTTATTCCTTTGTAAATAAGTAATTTGATTCCAAATAATTCCATAACTGATTCGCTACAAGCGTTTCGAGATGCTTTTCCATTAGAGGAAGAATGTTAATTGGGCTAAATTCTTCGCATTTGGTTACATTTACAACTTTTTCCACAGTTATTACAATTGATTCATTCCGAATTTATAAGAAAAATAATACGATAGACATGTAATTTTTATCTTGATTTTATAACCCTTCGGGTGGGACGTTGTCTCGTCAAAAGTTATAAACTAGAATAAATCCCTTATGCAATATTTTCGGTACGCCAAATCACAGATCACCCAAAAAAAAACGAAGCACATACAACATCATGCATTTAAGAAAACGACGACAAACAGCACAAAAGGGCAGCTTCAGCTCAGCTTATCCCCCCTCCCTAGCCCTTTGCTCGACGAGGACTTCATAAAATGTAATGACGCATGAAAAATTCAAAGATCCCTTGGCGAAAACAAAAAACAAAGCGCGCCTTGGGAGACACCCTGAAAGAGATTTTCAGAAAGGTGGTGGGGGGACGACAACCTCTTCTACAGCAGCTATATAGCGCAGGAGACATAAGGTCCCTATATGTCGCTTACATTTTTTTTTCTTCAGCCCTTGTCTTTTTGTTCTGTATCGCTGCTCTATTTTATATTGAAAGAGCGAAAGTAATAATCGTAAATTTAAAGAGGACTGACTATTAACGTTGAAAAGAATAGAAGAAAGGATTCGGTTTGTAGGAACAGTCAACGAAAACGGTTTAGTATAAGGAAGGGCTCAAATGTTACTTATATATATATATTATGAAGAAGAATAATTATTCGAAGGAAGGTTCTTCGCAGAAATCGTCACGTATAAAGCAAAAGCGTACTCTTTCCTTCTCTCTTTATTATATACGAGTGTGTGAACGTGTGAGTATATAGATTCGTATGGACAAGCATCATGCGTAGCCGGAGGGGTTATCATGTAAATAGCAACTGCAATGCGACCGCGACTATTGCACAATCGTCGCTGTCAAAACGTCGATTTTGTACAGTGTTGCCACTCATTCAATGTAGAGCCTAAATTGATGTTCCAATAAAATTATCGAAGCGAATTTGATTGCATGTTTTTGTGAATAATTGAGGATTTTTTTAACATGTTCTTTATAAAATAGCTATTTTTACTTATTTTTCCAATATTTAATAGATAAGGTCTAATGGACTACATGTAGACAGTGGCAACACTGAGAAAACAACGCGTTTGCAACTGGCTGCTAAATTTTACATGATACGGGGGCGGTTCTCTTCAATTAAAATTAAAACTCTATAATAAATGTCCCCTAATATATTGTTTAAACATGACAATAATTGTTTCTACACACTTGTCCCTTCTCAAATGTGAGTTTTAACTACATTCTAAGATGATAAGAGCCTACTTTAATAACAAGGATGGTTAAAATAAATCTCAATGACTAATATTATAACCAATTTAATGCCTCAAGTATATTCAATTTCAATCATTTCGTATCGGTATATAAGATTTTGCTATTACTATTAAATGTGTGATTAGGGAGTTATTCACAATGACCTCTTGTCTTCATTGATATAACTTATATAAGACACCAATAAATCTGCCTGGATCTTTATCAAATTCACCAGACCCAAAAAACACATTTCTTTGTTATCCCATTATACAATTTGAGTTTACTTGACCGTTAATAATTACGGGGGTTTTGTAAACACTTTAAATGTTTTATTCAATGTTGTTTTTTTTTCTTCTTCTAAAACGTAAAGGGATGCCCTAGTCTATTAGCTCTACCCCAAACAATATTTATTCGTTGAATTGTAAAAATGAAGAGAAAAAACCTTGACAAACGAATATGAATAAATTTATTAAATATCCTTTATTAAAAACCCAACCAACCACGAAGTAATGTTGATCTTTTCTTCTATTGTTGTGAATGTAACCCAACTTTAAAGCTAACCACAAGAAAAATTGCTTTACAAAAAATAGGACAGACTTTATTAGTTTTCAACCAAGGGGAAAATAAGAGTTTCTACAACAAGAATCAAAAACAACTCTTAGAATTAAATTGGACGAACGGTACTGGCAGCGACATCTGTTGTTGAGTAGTTAATATCATCATATATTAACTAACTTCAAACTTAGCAAAATGACAGCGATGAGATTGAAGAAACGACAAAAACTACACAAGGTATGGGTGGACAAAGTTTCAATTTCAAAATATAAACTTTATTTAGTCAGCGGAGAAAATCAGGCTAGATTTAATCCTCCCTACTGTCCAACGGACATTATTCTTTTTATTTCCTCCAGATATTTTTTATGTGTTCATAATACATATGCAGGTCTAGTTCTGCATTAGTATATTTCTTTGTGTTATATATATTCAACTCATGGAAATAGTTGCACTTTAGATATATATAAAAGTATATTCTTTTATAAATATAATACCTATGAATGAACCGGTTCTGATATTTTTTTTGTCGGATTATACTTCATCATAATATGACAGCTAATATAAGCCCTGTCTCCCCTTTTTACTATTATAATTCTTGTATGATGCACACAAGAAATAGAAAATAATACAAGGTGGATTATTCTAATATTTTAAGCTGATATTATTTCATGAGAAATAGTTGCTGCTGTTCTATTATCTACAATAACATGGATAAGCCATATGAAAACAAGGGATTTTTAAAATTATACTCTTTCTTCGTTCTTCATTTAATGTGTTTTTGTTGCCTTGAATTCAATGATCTTCAATTCTCTCTTTCAGTCTTCCATGTTGTTAACTTTCGACCACCAAACTAAAGTTTATTCTGGCTTCGTTCTAACCCACATCGGAAATCGTTTCTTACAATCAGGATTCTGCGCAGGCAGTTCTTTGCATAATTACATTTTGAGGCTAGTTGTATAGTAACCATAGAAGGAAATTCAAATAACTTCAATAATTTTCAGTTCAGTTTAGATGAGAAATATAATACACTTGAATGCAGCTATCGAATTAAGTTGGTAATAAATTAATTAAGTAAATATTTAATTAAACAACGCAAAATTTTCCAGTTTCAATTATTCCTACATAAACAGTGATAACAGATTACCGTGAAAAATACATAAAATCATGGAAAATGTATCAGGTAATCTTCATATGATTCAGAAATATTTCTAATTTGATCAATTATTGTTTTTATTGATAAATAACTTTCAAACTATCCAAAAAGTTTACCAAGGGAAATTAGAAAACGATTATTGATGAAATTAATATTTTTTAACAAAAAATGAACTAAAAACATCGCGAAGGAAATACCCATATTTCAGACTTTACCACTGCAGTGCAACTCGAACACCGTAACTTTTTTTTTGAAAAATGTCCAATTTAAATGATGCTCCACATAATCTCTTTGATTTTTCAATTTTCCCGCAAAAAATTGCCCCTTCCACATAGCGGAAATACACATATTAAATATTTCAGAATTTACCATTGCTGTAACTCGAAAACCGTAACTCTTTTGAAAAAATGTTCAATTCAAACGTCTTGGGATATGGTCTCATCTTTAATTTTGCTGTCTCAGATTTTCGATTTTCGTGAAAAATTGCCCCCTTCACCCTCTTCGATGTCAGTTTTTGGAGGGAAGGAGATTTCGGATTTGAGTTTTTCTAAATATGGGACCATTCTCAACTCTCCTCTTTCAAATGAAATTGTCTAAATCGTAGTACATTTACTATGTACAACGCACGACCAGCCATAAATAAGCAAACATACAACCGAATTGTATATCTCCTCTTTCGTCGGTCAGTAAAATAAAACAGAGCATAATAAGATAGGTTCTGATTCAGACAGAAATCTGGAATGGAAATTATTCATATTTTCTATTTTTTAAGGCAACATTCGGATGGAAAATATTCTTTTTAAAAGTTAGATTTGAAATCGGAATTCCAAAAACTTTTTGAATTTTTTTGAGAAATTACCTGAAGCAAATATTGCTGCAGAAAAATAAAGCAAAAGAACAGCGAAACTCAGTAAGAAATTCCATGTTAGCTCCTGGACTATTATTTCCGAACCCCAACTATATAATATAGTCAATCCTTCTATTATTTCTAATCCTAGAAACAAGGTACTTGAAATAAGATATGCATGGGATATTTTATTTGTAGTGGTAATCTCTTCACTGTTCTTTGAATAACAGACAACAGGAACAACAAAAAAAAATAAACAAACAAACTATAACGACTTCAGACAAAGAATTTTATTGAAGCAAAACACACCCGAAACAAAGCTATACTAGTGGATGACGTGGGGAAACAAAGCCCCAGTATGATGGGTCACTCCTTATAATATATATACTTTCCTTTGTCCGAAGAGTAGAAAACGAAATGAAACAGTGACGACTGCAGTAGGCCATGACCACACTAGTATTATAATAAGGGTGACAATTTTTGTCGATGTATACAACAATTTTGAGGCTGGACCCTTTCTTCTAGAATCTAGAAGATCTGCAAAATTGCAACTCTCGGGAAATGAATGTTACGAAGATTTCGTTTGGGTTAATAAAAAAAATATATTGCCTGTTTTATGAAAATATCTAAAACAGGGTGAAGAAAATTCTCTCTCGTAAATAACTGCCTTGGATCGCCCAAGTAAAGCAGCGTCCAGTGTGGCGAAAGCTTGGATGAGTAACCGGTGATAAGAGTGTGCGTTCCAATATCGGGCTGTCACCGTTTTTCATAAAATGTGGGGGAGATAAACTAGATATTTTTTGGGAACGTTAATAAATATTTTTTACAAAAAATTGGACCGACGTTATTAATTGGTGCACTGAAAAATATAAAATAATATTAATTCTACTGGTGCTGTTACTTTTGAAGTTGTGCAGTTGCAGTTAGATTGATAACTTTCGGCACCAACTTGATAAGTACCAGCACCAACAGAATTAATATTATTTTGTATTTTTCAGTGCACCAACTAATAACGTCGGTCCAATTTTCACAGAAAAATATTTATTTTACACTTTTGAGTGTAACATTAGTCACGAAAATCGTTGAACGGTCACTAATACCAATGAAAATAGTACTTATCCTATTCACCACGTATATTCCTTGCTTGTAGTTGTTATTATTGAGATCTCAAAACATCGCTGCGAAAATACGCTTAAATAGTTTAGATGTTACCATTTTAACACCGATTTAACTCGGAAACCGTAACTCTAAGGAAAAAATATTCATTATAAATGTTGCTACAAATAATTATGTCTTTGATGTAGTACCCACAGATTTTCAATTTTCGAAAGAAATCGCCCTCTCCACAAAGCAAAAATATATATATTTGAGAATTTAACATGCCTCTATCTCGACAACCGTAACTCTTTTGAAAAATATTCATTTTAAACATTTAATTTAATTTAATTTAATCTTCAATTGTACCACCTCAGATTTTCAATTTTCGAGAAAATTTGCCGCCTCCACCTCCTTCGAGGACGGTTTTCGGAGGGAAGGAGATTTCGGATTTGCATTTTTATGAATATGGGACCATTTCTCAAGCCTCCTCTTTCAAATGAATCAAAAATCATCCAAATCGGAGTACGTTTACTACATAAATCGCCCGAACAAATAAAAAAAAATCAGACAGTCGAATTGTTTACCTCCTCCGTTCGGGGTTTGTCGGTCAAAAAGCGTATTCATTGCTAAATAATAAAGATTCAATCAATTCGACAAAAATTTCCAAGCGTTGTCGAGACGAACGAAAGGAAATAAAGACGTCCAAAAAAATCTTGGAAACTCCACACATAGAATAAAAAGAAAGTGAAAGAAATGAGATTGCATTGAGAAGACGTCGTCAAGCAAATAACAAAAGACGCCAATAACAAAAAAACGCCCAGACAACGCGCAAGGGGCCCTCCTCCTCCTGTTTCATATCCCCCGCCAACTTCCTGAACCCGAACAGATTTAGCGGGTGGTGGAAGGCGCGAGGCAGCATCGGCGTCGTCAGCGTCAGCGGCATAAGGGTTGTGTATATGAATAAGGGTCGAGAAGTAGAATATTGTAGGGGTGAGATGCCGGGGGAAGTCGGGGCAATGCTGGTGGTTGATGGTAGTGGTGGCGGTGGTGGTGGCGACGGCGGCGGCGGAATCCCCAAAATATCGTCTGGATCAAGGCTAGCCGTCGCGAGCAGTGTTGCCAGGTGAAACACAAATGCCTCGAATATGCTACTAATATTTCAATCAGGATGATATATGTTATGAATGGAATGTTCTTAAAGTTAGGTTAGGTTAGTAATGGAAACTAAAAATTTGTCGCAGTTTCAAATGTTTGTTTTTTTGATATTAAAATTAGCACTACCACCCCCTAAAAACATAAAATTTTGTCCGTTTTCGACAATATTTTGCGTAACTTATTTGTCGCAAATTAGTTATGACGTGAATGAACTAAAAAACATTACTTTCGTTGTTTATCTCTTTATAAGGTGTGGTAGTGATAACTTGAACTCAAGTTAGCATTAACACCGAGTAGAAAATAATTTTTCCCGCTTTCCAATAGTTAAATTTATTAGAACTTTTTTGTCGCTAATTAATTATGATGGAAATCACAATTGATTTTTATTTTTCGGCTATTATAAACATGAAAAAGTGCAGAAAACGCGCCAAATCAATTTCGGACTCGCACTAAATGTGAGATGAATTTTCTCGATTTACAATGCATAACTAATTGAAATACGCCGAGTTTCAATTAGTTATGTTTTTTTTCGAAAATTTGAAAATGTTCTTTTAAAGGGTGGTATTGCTAACTTTTAACATGATCAAAAAAGATACTTTGTAGTTATTGCCAAGGTTCTGACTTTTATCTATGTACAGGGTACTTCTCAATATTATGCTTTCAGTTTAATCTTGAAAGATATCAACGAAGTCGTTTTCTAAGTTCTATTCTTGCAGGTTTTTTTATTGTTACAAGCTTCTTTTTTTCCAACCATATCCAATTGAGAATATTGTCGAGAAATGTGACAACGTTGCATCAACACTTTTCACTATCGTCGCAGTGCGTTTGAAATATCACGCAAGCGTGTGACCAAAATGTCCACGCACATTTTTCATCAACAATACATTTTCGGTTGCTTTATGCACGCCCCCAACATACCCCCGCCCCCCCGGTCCAGTTGTCGAAAAATAGTAAGATTTATAGATAAAGCTGATCATGGAGAGAATAAATATTTTTTACAAAAAATTGGACAGTTGTAGCACTGAAAAATACAAAATAATATTAATTCTGTTGTAACACATATTTCAGACTGTAGCGCGGAAACGTATGATTATTTTTAAAAATGTCCAATTTAAACATTTCCGGATATGGACTTTTCATTAATTCTGTCGTCTCGGATTTTCAATTTTCGAGAAAAATTGCCCCGTCCACCCCCTTCGGGGACGGTTTTTGGAGAGAATGAGATGTTGGATTTGATATGGGACCATTTCCCAACTCTCCTCTTTCAAATGAAACAAAAATCGTCTAAATCGGAGTACGTTTACTATGCAAAACGCGCGAACAGCCATAAAAAAAGCAATCTTACAACCGAATTGTATACCTTCTCCTTTTTTTGAAGTCGGTCAATAAAAACCTCTGGAAGGGACATGATCTACGTACTTTTCAGTACTTGGATAAGTAGCATATTTAAAGTAATGATTTTTCAGTGAATCGGAAAAACTACTCAGAACTGGAATAAATTATTTATGTAGGTACTTTTGGCACTTGATCATTTTTTTACGAAAATATTTCAGAGAAAAACAACAGCTCTAGGAATATCGAAAAAGAAATGTGCCAGGTAACTTTTTTTTTCATAGACATCAAGAAAACATTACTTAATGTTGACAACGTATAAAAATTTGTAACGTTTTGTTTGAGCTGAAAAATTAATTCGTAATTTTTTGACAATTACATTAAACTCATTCGATTTGAAAGTTTTTTTTATATATTTTTTAGTTTGGATTTTTAGTGTGTGTTTTTTTAACTATAATTTATTTTCTTTATATCTGTTGACAGGCGTGTCTGTATAAATTAAATAAAAAGGGACATGCCAAAAACTATATTCATATATAATATAATATGGTACATATATGTATATATAAGTACTTATGTAGTTCATTATATTCCAGCTCTAATATATAATATACAAAGTAAAAGATTATTTTTAAACATGTCAATGCGATGGTACTATGTACAAGTACATAGTAAACTAGAAACGCACAAAGAGACTTATTTATATAATTATGTATGTAGGTATTTGTATATAATATGTTTTGTATATATATATATATATAATGTACTCGTACTTACTCACATGTGTTTCTAGTCACCAAAACAGCGACAGGACAATTATTTTGCCTTGCATTTATTTATTCAAATAATGATTCAAATAAATTCAAACAAACACAATAACTGGGCGACCGAGCTTTGCTCGGGTAACACAGGATTTTGAGTGTGCGGGTCTTATCGTTCATATAGCTCATAATTTATAGATTTCAAAATAAATATAAATGTGATAAAAGAATCCAGAACTCAGCTGTATCACCAATCGCCTTCTCGACCCCCCAAACCCCATCATACTGAAATAATTTTTATTGCAATCTGCGGAGCCATTCCCGTAATAGCTAGTGGGATAAATATAATTTGATCTTTATATATATATATGAAACTTCGGTTAGGAACTTGAGAAATGGTTGAAAATTATCAAAATCACCTATTTATTAAAAAGTTTTGATAACAAATTAGCATCTCTCTGCTAAGCATCTCTAGATATTGCTGAAGTGTTCAAGTCTTCTTATTACAATACCAATCCCAACAACAGACCAATAATTTCTTGAAAGAATACAAAGATTCGAAATTCTTTCAATCTTTCAAAGACACAAAAGTCACTCCTCGACACCGACGCCACTGTCTTCTTATTGCAAAACAACCACCACTCTTCGAGAGTTATTTTCAGTATGAAACGAAATGGGCGCGTTATTTATTTATAAATTCATCTCGAGCATTGCTTGAAAACCCGCGAATATCCAAACAAGACAGGTATAATATATTATGGTGTCTATTCGAAAAAGCATTTCTTCCACATGATCATCATCTAGGTTTAATACCTTATAAAATAATATTAAGGCTGTTCGAGCAGTAGTTTGGGACGGTTTGATAACTGTTTAAAATGCGCATGTGCGGTTTGAAACAGTTTCCAAGTGGTTTGGGATTTTGTTGCTGGAACACCAAACTGCAGTTTGCAAACTACCCCTTCCACTTTCTTACATTTTCGTCGTCATATACCAAATGACTATGTCGATAGATATGTTTTATGACCAAAGATAAGAGAGAACATCAATGAAAGACTGATGGACAAAACACAAACTAGGGTTTAGTTTAGGACTGTGGTAGTGTTCTCTGAAAAAGATTTCTCCAACAACAGAGAACACTATACCCTAAGAAGAAGAAGACGCTTCAACTGCGCCTGTCTCAAACTGAGTCCGGACTAGTTTGGAAATCGTCAAACTACTGCTCGAACATCTTACTAGTAGTTGGGAATAAATTATTTCATCGTAAATTGAAGTGCGCAGGCGTCTGACGGTTTGGAACTAGTTTGAAGCGCTGCTCGAACACCCTTATTATCTTTCATATTGTATAAATCTATCAAAAGATTTGAAGATTTATACATGTAGGTCTGCAAATATAGAAATTACTTTGATCAACAATTGATAAAAAATAGGTAGTACTATTACCGTGCCTACTATCGATGAAAACAACTACTCCGTGAGCAAATACTCCATCCTACATTAGTATAGGTGCAATATGCAAATATTGGAAAAACTTTTTAATCCTTCTGATTTCATTCGGAACACATAGCAGTTGAAACAAGTGTATGATTGCCGATTTCGTTCTTCGGACAGATCCGATGTGTATCTGATGAGTGATGAGTTCTAATAAGAATGAAATCGGCTATCGTACATACACTACTTGATTCAGCTGACACGTGTGTGCAGAATTTAATACAAGCATAAGTAATAGAAGTTTGATGCAGTATTTGTATTGAATACATTTTCAATAATATTGCGCCTACCAGCAATGATGTAATCCAATGCGAGTATGAGTATTTACTCACCGAGAATAGTTATTGTCATCTATGGTGGGCACGGTAATAGTATCATCTTTTTATCTACTGCTGTTAAAAGTCATTTTATATTTTGGTATAAATCTATGCCTACATGAAAGCAAAACTAAATGAATGACTCGATTTTTCAGCTTGAGGAAACATCAGGAATGACATGGGCTACATATTAAAATTCGGCAAGCAAGTTGATTTATATTTTTTATGTCATTTGGTTCGAAGCCAAAAGTGCAGTATTCCAAATATTATACAAGAATGACAGGTATTTTTATTATTCATTTATATTCGATACTATTACATTATTACTACCAACAGAATGAGTGTTGAATTTGGATTCGGATGACTTTGAAGATATGCAAAAGCTGTAGATTCACAAAATCGACCCTATTACATAAACATCCTCTGGAAAGTTAAAAATATGTAGTTTGTATGTCCCCAATTTTAATTTTGAGCGAAATCGAGGGCATCAGCTAATACATACTTAGTAAGTTCCAAACTATTATCAATTCTAGTACCTTGTGAAAAAAAATATATATACTTTATATGTGTTGAAATTTTGTATTGCGGGAAAAATGAGACTCGAACTGTCAGACAATAGTACATAGTTGAATTCCTCAATAAATTTTCAAGAATTCTAGAAAATACCAATATATCAGCGGAGTGAAAGAAAAATAAATGGAACATCTACGCCAACATAATAAGAACAATGATGAAACTGTAAAAAGACGGCGGTCAAAAGGAGAATGAACGCTTTTTGCAAACTATGAATGCGCATTCTCACAAACAGCCAAAACATCTTCTACTCTTACTACAACACAAATCACTGACTGGGACAATGACAACAACACATTTATATATTTACTGGACGACAATAAGATAAATAATAATATACAGGGTGGTCCATCGAAAACAGTTCAGCAAGGTTCACGGCTTTGTATGTAACAATTTAAAAAAACCTTCGGACCCGTCATCTTTTGTTTTCAAGGGGACACGTTTTACCAATAATTTCATCCCTGTAACATCAACCCTCCAGCGGGGGGTGGCTTATACCCTTTTTTTTTAAATGGCGTGTCGTTTTTTAAATTTGAGCACCGCCATGAAATAGCGTTTTAAAAAATGTGATTCTATTAAGTAATACTTACATGTTATCTTAATAAAAGTTGAAATTACACACAATGCCCGAGAGAACACTTTGAACAGTTGTCATACTTATTGTATGGAGCTGAATGGCGGACATTTTCAACATTTAATACACTACTCAATAAAATCACATTTTTTAAAACGCAATGTCTCGGCGGCGCATTGCTCAAATTTGAAAAAACGACACGACATTCTAAAGAGAATTTAATTTCCTTCAAAAAGATGTATGACAACACACCCCTTCCCATTTGAAAAAATAAGGGCGTTTGCTACCCAACCCTTTACAGGGATGAAGTTATTGGTAAAACATGTCCCCCCTAAAAAACATAAGTTGACGGGTCGGAGGTTTTTTTTCGATTGTTACGTACAAAACCGTAAACCTTGCTGAACTGTTTTCGATGGGCCACCCTGTATATGTATATATATATAATATGTTGTTATATATAATATGTTGTCAGTGATGATAATACATAGTAGGAAATAGAACAGAGAACAAGACTACGTGTTCTAGACTGAGAAGAAATAATGACGCGTGAATATGTTTCCTTGTACTTTTATTTTACACACATTATATGATAAACAGACGTCTGAGTCTGAATTTACTATTTACCAGACATAATGTTGTGTGTGTGTACAAACATTATTTGTGATGTGAGTAATGGCCACAAAAATATTTCCAAAGAGATTCACAGTGTCAAAGAATTTACTTTTTACTCAAGTAGTTTTTTGACCCGACGAATTTTATAGAAAAAGCTTTCTAATAACGTTTCAAGTAATCATAGATATTCTAAATCTAGTAAGAATTTTTTTCTGCCTTCGAAATTGATCTAGAAACACTTTGGTGATTACTTTACAAGCAAATCAACAATATAACTATTTAATAAATATTATTAAGCAATTAATTTAGTACAGTTATTAAATAATGTCTTTCAAAGCCAGCCATTAGTGATTTTTGTGATACTTTTTTCGTGACTAGAGAGAACAATTGAGTCATCTGCAAATGTATCTGTCTCGCAATGTTGCCTGAGAAAGTGGCAACTCAAGATTTGAACAAAAACGTACAGTAGCGGTTCAAGTACGGTGCCTCGAGACACACCTGATTAAATAATTGGGAAGATACTATTGGGATTCTTTTCCATTTGGAATGTTTCTTTGGTCTTATTTTAAAGAAAAGCCCAGAGTGCCAAACTTTGTCAAATGTTTGAGCTACGTTTAAAAACACCACCAAACAGTACATTATGAATTGTATGATTCGATGGATTTTTTTCACACAAGAATGAGCCTAACTAAAGCCGAATTAATGTAGAATTAGATTTTCCGGTGCAAGGGTAGTTTTTCAAGAACTTTTGAGATTATCAGCAGTGAACTTATGGATTGATAAGAGACTATGCTCAGATAGTGATATTTAAATACATGAAGGGTGTTCGAGCAGTAGTTTGGATCAATTTGAAGCTGTGTTCCGTGATTGTGAAGCATGCGCATTTTAATTTCCGTCTTCTTAGAACTGAAATGCGCATGCTTCTGACGGTTTGATTTTGGTTTGAACTTCTGCTCAAACACCATCTAAGTAATATCATGACTATAACTTTGAATTAATCTACTCTCTCATTATCCAGCAGGTTGAAAAGATTCTGGATTCTTACGACTAGACAACATACTAGCTTTATATCTCATCCCTACCCAGCAAAAATTTCTCAAATAAATATTCTCCTCCTTCATTATTAATGCCCCCTATTCCACTCATCATCCTTGTCATGAAATTAATCCAACTGCCACTATCCTTGCCGTAAATCTCTTCTCCACTTTTCTATATTATACAGAGATAGAAAAAGAAAACGAATGGGGAAGAAAAGGGATGGAGGAGATAGATAGCCCGCCGTAGAGAGTGGAAAAAATAACACCAGAGCCTGGAATCGTCGACATCCACACAGCTACGCTTCTCGGCGTGTTCCTGCTGCTCCCGATGAGAAAAAAAAAGTTATGCGACAGACAACACAACATAAATTAGGGACTCGACGGTTGGGGAGTAAAAGCAGCAAAGCTCCGGACGACACAGATCCACCACCCACCCAAATCCTACGCTTCGGCTGGGGACCATCAGCAACCAACCACCTACAATAGTGGAAGGCCGGACAACAAACTCGAATTGTGAATAAAATCGATGTGTGACTAAACTGATCCCGTGAAAATTAACGTCAAGATCAAATAATCTTTCCAAACATATAAAAATACGTTGATACCATTGAAAACCCGTCAATTTAAGCGCGAAAAAATATTAATTCCAAATATGTATCACGTTGTTTGGCCTTATTCTATAGGTGGTGTTCATTGTCAACGGTTTCCCATCATTTCCCCCACCCACCAAGCACTGTGACCTGCAATTGAGAGTCGAGCCGCCGTCTTCGTTGACTATGTGCCGCCGCCGCCGTCGTCGGCGTCTGGACGCCCAAAGTTTACGTGTGTAGCAGGGGGTGAGTGGGGTAGTCAAGCCACCCCACCCTTAACCCCTATCAAATCGATTTCCCTTCCCCCAGCAGTAGTCCAGACCGCAACCGAGCGCCGCCGTCGCTTTTACGCATTCTTAGTGTCATGGCATTTATATAATATTATTATCTAATAATAACAATGAGGAAGAGATTCTTGTGAGAGAAATAACTGCTGTACAAATAGATATTATAAAATAAAATTTATTAGTGCTGGTAACTTTTTCAAGTAGGTGTTAATAGTATTCTAGGCTCTAAAAGCATTGATAATTTTTTTTTAAAGAAAGTTGCTGTGCTAACTTTATCTAAAGCTAGCAAAGCAGCCAAGCCATTCTCAGAAAAAATTAAGAACAATTAGTTTCGGAATATAGCACTTAATTTGCCCTACAGTCATCGAAGATTTTTTTAAATAGGTGATTTTCGAAGGTTGCTATGTTAACATTATCTAAAGCTAGCAAATCAGTCATTTTGAGAAAAAATATAAGAGCAATTAATTTCGGAATACAGCACTTAATTAGCACTTAATGTGCCCTAAGAGCATTCAAAAAGATTTGTTTAAAAAGGTGATTTTCGAAGGTTGCTGTGCTAACATTATCTAAAGCTAGCAAAGCAGTCAAACCATTCTCAGAAAAAAATAAAAAAAAATCATTTAGGAATATAGCACTTAATATGCCCTACAATCATCGAAGACATTTTTAAATAGGTGATTTTCAAAGGTTTCTGTGCTCTTTATCTAAAGCTAGCAATACAGACATTTTTCAGAAAAAAATAATTTCGGAATACAGCACTTAATTAGCACTTAATGTACCCTACAAGCATTGATAAAGATTGTTTCAAAAAAAAGGTGATTTTCGAATGTTGCTATGCTAACATTATCTAAAGCAGCACTTAATACCATTTAATGTGTCCTACGAGCATTCATAAAGATTTTTTCAAAAAAGGTGAGTTTCAAAGGTTCTTGTGCTAACTTTATGTAAAGCCTAGCAAAGCACCATTTCTTTTTCAGTGTAAATATAAGAGCAAATAATTGCTCTCAATTAGCACTTAATGTGCGCTGAAAGCAACAAATATTTCTTTGTGATTTTATTCACCTTGGGCTGCTAGCTTTAACGCTGTCACATTCACGACTGAACAAAGTAGATTCTCGTCCCTAGACATATTTTTTAACATCCTGCAAGGTTTTCATAAGAGCTTTTATATTTTCAAATATCTTGTTTGCAATATTGAGGTCGATAAGTTGGTCTCAAATTTCGAAAAATCTATTTCTCCACTATAAACCAGAAATAAGCTGATGCAAGAGAAAAACAAAAGGAATAGAAGCGAAATATGTTTATATAATATATGTGGTAGAGATACTGGTGATTTATTCCTTACTTATATACCAACCGTTCCGTCATATTTTCAGATATTCCTTCTGCTCCACGTTGGCAGGGTAGTAGGGCATCACATTGATTGTGAAAAGAAGGGCTCCAAGCATCAGACCAGAGGAGTAGTGGTGTATCTAACAGCAAAAGGGTGCAAAAAAGTGAGATGTCTTTGTTCGTACTTCCTTCCACCATATGTATATTTAGAAGAAACAAAAAAAGAAGAGTGCAGGGCAGGCAAATAATAAATATGCAGCAAACAAAGACGGCATCGTAAGAATGTGAAATAGAAGGGTTAAGCACAAGACAAGTGACATTAGTAGAGCAGCAGAGAGAGTTAGGTATCTAGAGGGCCGCGATGCTTTGTCCCAACGTTTACGCTAAAACAATTGAATTCCGAAGAATTGAACAGAACATTGAATGAATGAATGAGTGCGTGTACGAGTATATGTATGGATGGATTTATAGGGATATATGGAAGAGAAATGCCACAGGAAGCTGCATTCAGAACCTTTCCCCTGATATAGGGTGGGGGGGGTTAGATTATGTGGAAAAACAAAAGAAAGGGATGAAAAAAAAGCATAGTAAGTATATACGACGTGCAACAAAGCGTAGACTATACACAAAAGATATAATAATACAGGGTGGATGATTTTTATAATATGAGAACCGGTCGAAGTTTATCGAAATGTATAAGAAATGTATAGATAAAATAAATCCCGGCCAAGTGCCAGTTGGACTAGCAACCTGAGCGTTTCGCTCCATCCTAGAAGACCCATCTATCTACATATTACGGGGGGTACATTCCGTTCCGGCAGCAATTCATTAGAAATATTTTGGCCCATGTACGTGTAATTTGTGTTTTTTTTTTCAAGTTGATATAAGATTTGCAATAAATTTATTCAAATAATATACAAAATGATCTATTAAAGGTATTTTTCCTCCATGGGTTTTCCATGTTCTTTTTTCTTGTTCCATTAGATTGTAGAATAATGTAATATTCAACATTCCTTTTTTTTAAGCTGTAATATATGAGTGACCCTGTATATATATATATATATATATATATATATATATATATATATATATATATATATATATATATATATATATATATATATAAATATAAAATGTATAATGCATCTTATACCCACACTTGTTGACAAAAGCACACATATTGCATATTGCAGCATTGCAAAACAACTCAACTAGAAAGAAGTGGAAGAAGTAAAGTGACGGACAACAACAACAACAAGAATCAACATTATTTCACAACCATTTGAAAGAATGACCTTCGCCAAGTAGATTTATATAAATCCAATCTAACTTGGTTAACATCTATATGGTTTTATCCAGCGCAACCATGATGACATGGGTTGAGTAACAATATATGATGATAATAATGAGAAAAGGTAGATTATTTAGCATCCAAGAGATGAATATCGGTGGATAATCTCAGGAATGATTGAAAATTGTGTAAGAATTTTTTCTGTGACTGGAAAAAGGTTTGACATTTTATCTTTGTTGAAAGATGACAGAGTTCCACTTTTTTCCCCGGGTATATATACATATTATACACGTAAATATAAATGAAAACACAGAATTAAAGTGACAGATGTTTGATTACTTTAAAGGTTTCCTTACGGTAAGATGAACATATTTATGAATATGCTACCCTTCGTGTGGGACGTTGTCACATTATTGAAGCGCCAGGTACACTGAACCGTATCGTATCCACACCACATAAGCATAGTATCAATTTACAATGAAAAATAGAAAAAAAAATTGTAGCAATATCACAAATTTGAATAGAATTTTACTTGTAAAAAGCAAAATATCAAATTACATACCATAACGTTTTTGTGGAAATTGGCGAAAAAAATCTATATTTTAATTATTGAGTTTAATCACTTTTTGCATAAATGAGTATAAATGTTTTAATGTTGTCATACGATATATTACGAAACTTGAGAACTACCTGAAAATGCTTAAACAATTTGGATATTATAATATGTAGAGATATATGTAAACAGGGGACAATGGTAATTTTGCGAACCTTTAAACACATATAAAATAGTTATTTCCGTGTATAATAATAAAAAAATTACATGTTGTTTCCACTAAATCTTCCAACGAATTTATTTAAACTCCCTTTTTAAATTTTACACATTTTATTTGATAAAGCATAAAGTTACATTTTTTTAACTGAAACAAATCAATGCCTATTAATTATGTTTGAATCTTGAATCGAATTTTAGTTCTGAAAATTCGTAAGTTATGTACTTATTTAACCGATTTTAACAGAATTCTAATAAAATCATAAATTTGACAACGTTGTAAATGGTATTTTTTACATCAGACTTGCCAACAAATTTCCCCAAATATAGAGATTTTGTGATATTTTATAACGAAATGTTGAATTGCCATAATAACAAAATTAATGGAATTACAATTTGATATTATAGGGCCATAGTAAAACACGACAAATCGAATGCGCTAAAAATAAACACAGCATTGCATTTAAAACAATTAAGTTGACGGCTCCTATAGGAAAAAAACTGTAAATCTGGCAATGATGCAAATATTATTTTTCAGATCCAGTACTACTGATATCCCTCGTATACTGAAATTCATAGCCTTATGTCAAGCCGTTGCGGAAATATTCGACCGTTCCGGTTCTTTTGGGAAACCCTGTATATTTGATGGAATTCATTTTTTTGTTTGCTTACTTATGTGATGAACGTATATATCTTAAATCTTTGAAGTATTTGCCAAAGAAAATACCAGCATTGATGAGTTGAAGGTCGATATTTTATATAAAGTGATGATATATGTATTAACTACATCTACAAAGCGGAGAGGTATTCTATCATTCAATAAATTTATCAACATGACATTTTTGAGAAATTCGACAAATACACTAATGGAAGATAGAGTGTCGAAAAATGTAAAGTTGTCAAAATTCAATAATTTGAGTGTAACATTAGTTTATGAAAATAGTTGAACGTTCACTAATACCAAAGAAGATAGTACTTATCCTATTACCCATGTATGTATAATCTGTGCTTGTACTTGTTATTATTCAGAGATCTCAAAACATTGCGGCGGAAATACACATATTTCAGAGATAACCTCAGCTGTAACTCGAAAACCACAACTTTTTTGAAAAAATTTTCAATTTGAATGTTGCTACATATAATCTCTTCTTTAATTTGATAGTCTCATATTTTCAATTTTAAAAAAACTGCCTCCTCCACATAGCGAAAATACACATATTTAAGTCTTACCATTGCTGTTTTTCGAAAACCGTAAAATGTTCAATATAAACATTTCCGGTAATGGTCTCATCTTTAATTCTGCCGACTCAGATTTTCGATTTTCGAGAAAAATGACCCCTTCCACCCCCTTCGGAGACGATTTTAAGAGGGAGAGAAGATTTCAGATTTGAGTTCTTCTAGATATGGGACCATTTCTCAACCCTCCTTTTTCGAATGAATCAAACATCTTCACAATCGAAGCACGTTTACTATGTAAAACCGAATTGTATACCTCCTCTTTTTCTGGAAGTCGGTCAAAAAATTATAAAAAGAATGCGATGAAAGGTATCGACAAATTCCATAGATTCTTAAATAGATAAAAGAATGAAGCCGCTAGTTCACAATTTACTAGGTACATATCACACTCATTCAGATTATCAGTATGTACGAACAAAAACGAAAAAGAACGAGATAGCGACAACAAAAGAAGAAGAAAACAAATCAACAATGTATTCTTATACATATACAGGGTGGTCCGAATTATAATGGAGAAACTTTAACAGCGTATTCAGCAGATAACAATAATTAAATATAGACTTTTATCTCCAAAAACGCTTCGTTTTGGAAATACGGGGTATTGAAGTATTGTGAAAAATATCGTTTTATCTTATTTTTAAAGAAACTCTTCTAGATTTTGCTTTCAAACTTAGTAGGTATTATTGCCACTTAAAAACAAATTTATAGCTATATATGTTTTACCAGTGGCGTTCGTGGGACCATTTTAATTATTTTAAATAATAAAAAAAGTTGTACTCCAATGGTTTATTGTAATTTTGTTAATAAATTTAGATACATTGATCAATTCTAAATAAAAATGGTCTCATTAGTATTTTCGCTAAAACGAACCGTTCTCGAGAGAAAAAATGTTTTTGTTTGCATGTGCACCTAATATCTGAGCTTTGCAAATTAAATTAAGATAATTCGCGCTATTTCAATTCGTTTTAGCGAAAAGATTAAAGAGTCCATTTTTGTTTAGAATTGATCAGGATATCTAAATTTGTATCTCCCCGTATCTCCAAATATGAACTTTTTTAATTATTTTTATCTGCTGAAGACGCTGGTAAAGTTTCTCCATTATAATTCGGACCACCCTGTATATATGTATACTTAGAAATCAGTGCTCGTCCATGCATTTATATACGTACTACACACATTTTTAATTAAACATCATTCAAGTCGGTGAACAACAAACGAAGATATCATATACAATCATCAAACAATTCTCGGCATAATATATCGTTTATTTAAAATTCCAAACATTTCACACTTTTTTTTTAGATCGTTGAGAATTTAGTAGTACTATTATGTAGTGTTAGGTCACATGCAATAACTTATTGAACAGTTTAAATACTGAGTAGAAATAACGATTGACTCAATGACAAGAAATATCAAGTAGTATCTAATGTATAGTTTGTTTCACGAATTATGGCTATTGTATGTAATCATTCACGAGCTACGTACATCACACTATATTAACTTCTTATCGCATCTCATTATCACGAAATTCTCGACTAAGTTTGTCGGTCTAATTTCTTAGAAGGCCATGATGAAAAGACTCGATTTGACAGTTCCTATGGAAACGGCAATTTTACACAACTAGATAGTTTATTCTTTGAGATTGGTATTTGTAAAATGCCAATTTCGTGTCGCTGTTCTGTGACTAGTTCAAAATGGATTTACCCTCGCTATAAAAATTTCACACTTCAAATATTGAAAACTCAGTTACTCAATTACCTGTCTTTTGTTTCTTTAATAAATTCGTTAATAAAATATTCTTTTAGCGATAACTTTTAAACGAATGAAGATATCGACATGCAGTGTGGACAGATTTTGTTGCAAATTTGATCTACGTTCAAAATCTAATCAAATATTCATATGTTTCCATTCACTATTACGCCCCCTAGCCGAGGACGTATGAATTAAAAAAAACACCCACAATTTTCCTTGGTAGATTTCCTCTTGAAGGATTTTATCCCCAAACTTCTACGACTGTTAGTTTCTGAGATAGATTACCTCGTCACCCTTATTGAATCACCCGGTACTTACCATCATTAAATGAAGAGCGCCATCTAGTAAGACAAAACGAAAGCTATCTGTTGAAAGCCGGACACCGAAAATTTGACGACACATTTACTTAGTGCAGCAAGCGGTAGGAACGTAATTAAAAATCTTTCAAATAGAGAAAGAGAGTAAAATATTAATATACAAGTATGACCTCTGGAGAATTTCTGGCAATATATACAATGAATAAATAATATTATATACCTACATCTTAAAGAGGATAACATAAGTACTGGACAGGAAAACGTAAATAGAAACTGTTTTAACAAGGAACAACTAAATAGGATCACTGAATAGAGTCGTGTTTATAGTATAATAATATGTATACTATGTTAATATTAAGTGGAGAAGAAACAGAGAATGCGTAAAGCATCTAAAATAAATGGTTTCACTCGTATATGTATATAAATATGACAAATGATATATGCAGTGCAATATGGCAGCGTTATTAATGTACGTAATAATGGCCGTAACAAATGTAATAAATATAATTTATTAAATTCTATATTGGACTCTCTTACTATAAATTAGCAAACAAGTAGCGAGTAAATTTTCTACAGGGTTTCCCAAAAGAACCGGAACGGCCGAATATTTTAGCAACGGCTTGACATACAGCTATAAATTTCGGTATACGATGAATATCAGTAGTACCGGATTTTTTCTATGGAGCTCTCAACTTATTTTTTTTAAATGTAATGCTATGTTTATTTTTAGCGCATTCGATATATGTCATCTTAAAATGGATATGACCCTATAATATCAAATTTTAGAAAATTTCACAAAATTTCTATAGCTCGAGAAATCATCATCATGACAAAGTTACATTTTTTTAACTGAAACAAATCAAACCCTATTGATTATGTTTGAATCTTGAATCAAATTTTAGTTCTGAAAATTCGTAAGTTAGGTATGTACTAACTTAACCGATATTAAAAGAATTCTAATAACATTTTGTTTGGCAACGTTATAAATGGTGTTTTTAGATCAAACTTGCCAGCAAATTTCTAATAAACTAATTTTCATTGTCATATCGCCACGATTTCTCCAGACACAGAAATTTTGTAATATTATTTAAAGAAATTTTGAACTGCCATATTAACAAAAATTAGAGGAATAAGAATGTTATATTATAGGGTCATAGCAATTTGAATTAAATTAATAGCATTACATTTAAAAGAAATAAGTTGAGGGCTCCATAGAAAAAAACTGTAAATCTGGCAACGTTGCAAATATTATTTTTCAGATCCAGTACTACTGATATCCCTCGTATACTGAAATTCATAGCCTTATGTCAAGCCGTTGCTGAAATATTCGACTGTTCTTAATTTATAGCAATAATATGTCCATTACCATATAAAACCGCAATACAGGAACTGCAAAATTATTATCAAATTAAAAAAAAAACTATTCATGACAGTTTTAGGCAAATTGTAGCTAATTATGGGTTATATGACATTAAAATCGAACTATTTATTCAATTGTTCGGTGAAATTAAAAAAAATCTTTTATACGCCCCTGTTTTTGTTAAAAGGTAGGCTCGCCATTTTCGAAAACCCTGCACTTTCTCCCCCTACACGCTCATAAAATAACATTCAAGATCAACAAGACTCATGTTACAATTCCAGAATCTCAGATAAAAATAGTACATTTGGCAACACTGTATGACTTGAAAATAATTCGCCTTAATAGAACCAGACAGTCAAACAATGGAATTACTATTGTATTTATCAAAGATGACGATATAACAATAGAATTTGTTCATTTTTCATGAATTAATAGAGCAGATATCATTTATCTCAGACACTTACATGATATCCTGAATATTATCACAGTATTATTGCGTTATGGAGTCGATTTTTGGTATGTATAGATATTCCTAGAAATACTCTTATTTCGGAACTGTCATCAATAATTGCGACTAGAAAATATATTCCTGGAAGAAATTCTTCTCTAAAAGTAGATCAAAGTTGATGACAAAATGTTGACAAAAAGTGTTTGATGAACGATCTTCGAAAAAAACTATATCATCGTAACATCCAAGATTGGGAAATAAATATAAACCAGAAAATAATAAATTATTTGGCAAAATACCAATTAATTTATTATTACAAAATCTTAAAATAAATCTAGAATGCAAAATCTTTCAAGATTATTAAAATATCAGTAGAAATATTTGCTTTGAATATTTCTTCTAAATGATTTGATACAATATTTATATGTATTAAATATTTTGTAATAAAATATAAATATATGTATTTATTTATAGCTTGATTGTGAGAATAAAAGTTATAGTTATTGTTGTTTATTTTATCGTTTTCTTTCATTCAAAGCAGTCGACCTTGTGAAAACAGACATATTAGTTTTTTGGCGCCACTTTAAATCATTCATAAATATATAATAATTCATTAAAATAGTCAAGATATAAAATTCCGGGAGCCAAAGATTTTCGATGAAATTGAAATTCGGTGTATTACCATGAAAAATAAATCGATTCATAAGTTCAAGAAATGATTTTTACAAAATAACAAAACGCACAGCTTTGTAATTAAGTAAATTAACATATTATCAAGCACATTTGTAGCCTTAATATGTGTCCATCTATCAACTGACAATTATTCTGTCCATGTAAATGTTGGTGGAAACGTATAATATAAGGATTAATTCTCGGATTATGACTGAACATATTTTATTGTACTTTACCATATTTATGCTGCAGCAAAAAAAATGTACTTCATAAAAGGTCTTAGCTTACCTGCAACAAAATAAAGAATATATAAATTTTATATTAATAGAAATTTTATCTTTTTCAACGGTATTACACAAATCAGTCAAAGATCCAAAATATTTTCCATCTGAAAAAATATGCATACGATTCATATACCTCCTCCTAGAAAAAGTCCGTCAAATCTGTGGTTCCGCAAATTTCCGTAAATAATTCAAATGCTTTTAAAATTATATTTGACCGACTTCAAACAAAAGGAGGAGGTACACAATTCGGTTGTATGTTTTGCTTTTTTTTATGGCTGTTCGCGCGTTTTGCATAGTAAACGTACTCTCGATTTAGACGATTTTTGTTTCATTTGAAAGAGGAAAGTTGGGAAATGGTCCCATCTTTATAATAAAAACTCAAATCCAAAATATCCTTCCCTCGAAAAACCGCCCCCAAAATCGGTGGAGGGTACAATTTTTCTCGAAAATGTAAAATCTAAGACGACAGAATTAAAAATGCGACCATATCCGGAAACATTTATATTGAACATTTTTTCAAAAGAGTTATGGTTTTCGAGTTTCAGCAATGGTTGAGTCTGAAATATGTGATATAAGTATTTCCACTATGTGGAAGGGACAATTTTTTGCGAAAATTGAAAATACGAGACGGCGAAATTAAAGAATAGATTAAATGTAGCAACATTTAAATTGAACATTTTTTTCAAAAGAGTTACGGTTTTCGAGTTACAGCAGTAAATTCTGAAATAACTATATCTGCGCCTTAATGTTTTGAGATCTCTGAATAATAAATAACAAGTACAAGCAAAGCCTTTATATGGGTAATAGGATAAGTAATATCTTCTTTGGTATTAGTGATCGTTCAACAATTTTCATGACTAATGGTACACTCAAAAATATTTTTTATAAATAACCTCTTCAAATATTGGCATTTTATTAAAAACACCCTGTATACATAAACCATTTGAGTTAGTGATACGCTCGTAAAAAAAATCATTAAAATTTGTAACAAATTAATAGAAAGGCTCGTAAAAATTTCTATATATATATCCATATAAGTAAATATATATATATATATATATATATATATATATATGTTCCATAAATCAAAGGTATGTATTACATATATCTTTATAATTTCTTTATTAATATTCTATGATGACTATAAAACTGCTATTAAGAGAGATATCCACATAACCATAGCTGATATACCTAATCATTAAAAAAATTGCATATGGAATGAAATTTAGATGTTAAAGATAAAATAAATAAATGACAGTAGCATGGGTGCTACCCTTGAGGTCTTTGGTATAGTTGAGGAAAAAGATATAAGATTATGTCACGTGAGTATGGCGGACTAAATTATCACTAAATTTGTCTAAACTTCTTGATTTCTAATGATTTTAGGGGGTTCATATATTATATTATTTTTTTTTTCATCTGGGAATTTAAGATAACCAGATTATCCATTTATTTAATGTAAGATTATTATTTATATATTCAAATACATGATTGGGTTAAAGATCTTTTATTTTCATTCATACGAGTGCTAAAATTTGATTCATAAAAACAAATTAAAAATTGAAGTTTTATTCTCATATTTAATTCAACGACCTAAACTAATTTAAACATTTTGATTCGAGTTTTTTTGTAGTAAATTTCGATAGATTTTTATAAGTACTTTTGATAGTGCTTAGGTAGAATCATCTGGACCATATAACCAGAGCTCCCTGCACCCCACTTCGACTGTTTGTCTAAATGTATTTTTAAATGGATGTTCGCGCCTTAAAAAGTAAACAAGCTCCGATGTTCATGATTCTCTTTTCATTTGGTGAAGAAATATTGACAGCTGGACATTTTTAAAAAAATCATTGGTTCCTGAGTTACACCAGCGAGAATGTCAGTAATATTTTATAATATTTCCGAAATGTTTTGAGATCTCTGAATATGTATAAGCAACGTATTATTTTCAATGGTGAACGTTGAATCACTTTGATGACGATGACTAATTCTTACACTCAAAAGTGTGGATTAAATATTTTTTACAAAAAAATTTACCAACCTTATTAGTTGGTGCACTGAAAAATACAAAATAATATTAATTCTATTAGTTCTGGTACATTTGAAGTTGGTGTCAAATGTTTTCAATCTAACTACAACTGCACAACTTCAAAAGTACCAGAACCAATATTAATTATTTTGTATTTTTAAGTGCATCAACTAATAACGTCGGTCCATTTTTTTGTAAAAAATATTTATCCTCAACTATACAAATCAGATTTCATACCGGGATAGTTTCGAAGAAAAAAAAACTCACAGAAATTGCAGTTAAAAGTTATGACAGTAATATCAATTTTGAAATTCAGACCCGTTTTCAACTGATAAGAAAACTGTTACATCGATTTTACTGGAAATGTTTGAACATTATCAATATTATAGTTCAGGCGACGAAAGTTTTCTGGTATATTAAACACATATTAGATACTTTGTTTCACGAATGTTGGCGTCTGCCTTGAAAACACGAAAAATGCATCAATCCAACTGACAGGAATAAATCAGTGGCGTAACGATTTCGAGGTAAGATATGGCATTTAAGGAAGTTCATATAATTAGAGGAAAAAATATCGATTGATTAAATAAGCAAACATAATATGAAAGATTTATTATCAACATTAATGCAGAAACACAAAATACAAACTTATTGCTTGAGTATGAAATATAAATTTATGCACCTGAATTATCTGAAATGTCACAATGACTTTGTGACACCTATGAAATAAAGATTGCGTTGCCTCCGGACATACCGATGTCGTAGCTTAGATCGACAAATGTAGTAGACAATTTCATATGATAATGAGATGCTATTGAGACGTATAGCGATATGTACGTAGCTCGTGAATTATTACACACAATAGCCATGATTCGTGAAACAAACTGTACTTACTTTTAATGTAGCATAGTTATATCAATTTTTTACTACTCTTTCACTTAAACAGAGTAATACTAGAGCTTTTTTGTCGAATTATTTCCACTGCTACCTTTAGAATAGACAAACAAATATATATATATATTCATCGACTTATTATTTCGATGTATAATTACAGACATAATCAGCTAACTTTCGTCGCTACAACCATATTTTTGTACACTTTATGTAAATTGGTATATAAAATGCAGGATGCAACACACTGTATATACATATATATATATATATATATATATATATATATATATATATATATATATATATATATATATATAGGATACAAAAATCTTTAAACTATAAATAACCTTTTTGTTCATTATTAATTATTTATATATCGTCTCTCCTCCATTCAGTCTATTGAATATTTCAATGCTAGTTTCAATCCTTCGGCAGTGATAATGAAACATATATATATATGTATATATTTTATTATTTATTATATAATAATATACGATGCTCAATAGGAAATGTATTTCCTGTAGTAGTGTTAGAAGAAATGCATAATATATTTTGATATGATATATTATAAATCTTATAAATATATACGAGTTAAATAAGAGTATATAAATATTTGGAGTGGAGGAAGAAATTGATCCAATACTTGTAACTTGTAAATATTATGAATATTTTCTAAAAAAAATCGGACAGACTTTATTAGTTGTTGAAAAATAAAAAATAATATTAATTCTATTGGTGCTGGTACTTGTGAAGTTGGTGGTGCCAAAAGTTATCAACTGCACAACTTCAAAAGCACCAATAGCACCAATAGAATTAATATTATTTTCTCAAACAATTCTCAATAGATGAGTATAGTTCTAGGTGCTAACTACACAACTATTACGTCATAACTGGGTAGATAATATAACCAAGCTTTATAGAATAGTAAACTTTGATATTAATGAGTTGTATCCGAGGTTGTATTCAGTTGCTTTTTACCTGAATGGACCCCATTCGACATTTAAACCATTTAAAGTCGTTCTTTTTTCAACAAAATATTATCTATGAAAAAGCTGTGAAGTAAATACACGTGGCAACATTGCCAGCGCAAGCTGAAAAAGGATTCAAAAATAAAAAAAACTTGTAGGAGGAGCAGCGAGGAGCTTGCTTATGTCTTGTTGATGTAAACGGCCTCTATCTGTATGTATGTACAAACATATATAATATATACCTATATACTTCTTCTTCTACTATGCTATAGCATAGCCGTAGCACAACGAATGGACGCGACGGCATTATAGTAGCTGCTGCTGATTCTTTATTTCTTTTATTTTTTCATACTACATTTGTATTCCAAGTGCTGCATAATATATATACAGTGCGGTCCATATAATTATGAAATAAATTCATTTTTAGCGTTATTAAATACGGTTTTTTGTTACTTGTTCTAACGTTTACATACATTTTGTTTAATTAGTTAATAAAAAATTGTATTTCTAAGAATTTACCGTGTTTTTTCAACATAAAAGTTGATATTTCTCTAGAATGGTCGACTTTAGAGTCCATGACCAACAATATCTTTTCTGTGTAAAAAACGTTGTCGGTTCAAATGGGCGTCTCAAAACCATAATTTTTCCATTGGCGTAGAAATTGGGGTGAAAAACAACCACTACTCCTTCAAAATCTTCACCAATTATGACTTATGAAAAAAATGTTTTTGATTTTGTATTCTTGACTGGTTTTATAATAAATAAAAAGATGTTCTTCGGGATACAATCATATATTCAATAAAATTCTTTGATTGAAGCCAAGCTTTCGAGAATGTTTATTCTCTTCTTCAGGGCAAAAATCGTGAATTTAGAATAAATTAGCCAAAAACAGGAAATATTTCATAGCCATCATTAATAATGACATTTGTAATTGATGGCTATGAAATTTTTCCTGTTTTTGGCTAATTTATTCTAAATTCACGATTTTTGCCCTTAAGAAGAGAATAAACATTCTCAAAAGCTCGGCTTCAATCAAAGAATTTTATTGAATATATGACTGCATCCCCAAGTCTTTTTATTCATATATAGAGCTGTTGTAAATACTGGAATTTGGAAATTTTGCAGCAAAAAATTATCTCGCCCTATTGGTATTCCCTTGGCATTTCTTTTTCTTTGATACAAGATGAATACATCTCCACTGCCACTCAAGTTATTCTCTACGTAGTATAAAATAAAGTCGTTATAAGTGTCTACTGTCCTCAGCTTTGTTTCTCCTGCTGCTAATTCTAAACCCCGTACGGGATTTTGATACTGTTCACTCATATTAATGGTTTATATATGTTAAAAACATTCTCATTAAGTTTTTGTCTGGTGGAGATATAATAAGATCTTTTTCAAGCAAGTCGTCAAAAAAACTATTTTCGGGCAATAAGCTAATTGATTAATTTTAGAGATTAATAAACACAGGATCGATCTGGGCTAGACCAATTTATTAGACCCCGTTTTTTTCAATGAAAGGCCTACTGGAATTTTTATTCCTCCATATTGGTATTGTCTTGTGGTGATTTTGTAAGGCAGGTTTGATATAATCTACAGGAAAATAACTGAAAATTCAGTAAAGATTTCAAATTTGACATACAAAAAATACAGAAACCTCGACATCATATCTATTTTATTTATGTACTAGCTTTTGCTCGCGACTTCGTGCGCGTTAAAAAGTGCATTCAATTCTATTCCTTGTAGTAGTTTTATCGTGATGCGTGTACAAATATACAGAAAGACAGGCAGACGCGATAAAATGTAGCCTATATTCTTAAGTTAGACCTCTAGTAATACATCGGTGAAAACTGCATTCAATTTCATGCAGCAGTTTTCGTGTGATGTGCGTAGAAACATACGGACAGACAAAAATTATATTTGGTCCCATCGATAGGGCTTACTCTTCCCAACTAAACAAAAAGGAGCTTCCCTGAAAATTTCGGCCGTGGGAATAATTCGCGGTCAGTCAGTGAGTGAGTGGCTTTTTGACCGATAAACCCCGAACGGAGGAGGTATACAATTCGACTGTGTGCTTTTTTTTTGGTTTGTGCGCGCCTTTTATATACCTAGTAATCGTACACCGATTTTGATGATTTTTGATTCCTTTGAAAGAGGAGGCTTGAGAAATGGTCCCATATTCATAAAAACGGGAATCCGACAACTCGTTCCCTCCGAAAACCGCCCCCGAAGAGGGTGGAGGGGGCAAATTTGCTCGAAAATTAAAAATCTGTGGTGGTATAATTAAAGATAGGACAATATCCGGAAACGTTTAAATTGAACATTTTTTCAAAAGAGTAATCGGTGTTAAAATGGTAACAACTAAAATATTCAAGCATATTTCCACAGCGATGTTTTGAGATCTCAATAATAACAACTACTAGCAAAGATTATACGAGGATAATAGAATAAGTACTATCTTCATTGGTATTAGTGAACGTTCAACGATTTTCATGACTAATGATACACTAAAAAGTGTGAATTAAATATTGTTTACAAAAAATTGGACCGACGTTATTAGTTGGTGCACAGGAAAATACAAAATAATATTAATTCTATTGGCGCTGGTACTTTTAAAGTTGGTGCCAAAAATCTTCAAAAATACAAGCATCAATAGAATTAATTTTATTCTGTATTTTTTCAGTGCACCAACTTATAAGGTCGCTCCAATTTTAGGTTAAAAATATTTATTATATATATATATAGTTCGCTGTACAGGTACAATATTATAGGTAAGTTTAGTATTAGGTATATTATTACACTCCAGAACGGTGGAAAATCCATTTCACCTTGATCCGAGTGAAAGCAAGGTTCCTTCTCTAGTGTAGGTATGCAGACAAGAACATAACCAACAGCAAACATACCAACAACGATAACCACCAACCACACAACACAAAAGAAATAGTCGAGGAGCTAGCAATATATTTTGAGTCGTCATTTAAAAACTCCGTGACAATATGGATTTTAAAACCTGAATTAATATATTGTAACGAACTTGGCTTCGGTGATCGGTGCCATAATGGTGGGCGTGTGCGATTCGTCGGAAGGCGGAGCACCTTAGCGAGGGCGGACGTTGGTGGGACCCGGGTGGTGTGTGGCATATGGCTATTGGTATTGGTCAGCCATGCAATGCCTGGGTCAAGACATATTCCCGAAGCTTCTAGTAACTTCGCGCAAGTTCGGGAGAGCTCGCTTTGCATCGGATGATGGGTGTAGAAAATAAGAGAGCCATTCTGCTTGCCTATATATTGGAGAGTGCTGCGGAGTCAGTTAGTCAGTAAGTCAGTCAGGGGGTAATCGCCCGGTGCAGACGAGTAAGAGAGACAGAATGTAAAAGACAATTTGAATAATAGACTAGTCCGTGTAAGCTAGTGAGAATATAGTAAAGTTAAGTTGTATTTTTTATTATTTCGAGTATAAATAAAGTTTATTTAACAAATGTAAATTAGTCTCACTTATATGCGAACCCACATACGCAACAATATTATAGTTAGCTCTTCTGGTCTAAGAGACTAGAACCAGATAGACGTACCATGTCATTTCCAAATTTATTATTTATGGAGATTTTTGGTGGTTTTGTAATCTAGTTTTCAAGCTTCGTTTTTAACACTCTGTATAAATTATTATCAAAATAACAAAAGAATACTGATAAAGTAGATCTTCTACAAGAAAAGCAACCAAAAATAAATATTAGATGCTTCCTCATAGGAAAGATTGATCATTTTGTTTGGGACATAAAATTTTAAATATGTAAAAAACGGTTACACTTAGGTATAGGACATTATTCATAAAATATTTTCAAAATTATACAAAAAAAATCTAAAAATGCGGTAATATACATGGTATTCCATTTAAAATAACAAAGTTGGCATCTAGGTACTCGGAAATGCGACAAACATTTGTAGAGATATGTCCTCCAGTGACATTAGTATATATCACCATATTTTCAAATTGTGGTAGTTGGCCCACAATCGATCGATCTCTTTCCCGGAGAACCACCCGGTACTTATATTATGATTTCTAAAAATATTTGTACTTGAATTGTTTTTACCTTCTACCTAAATTGGTTTTGAAACAGCTAATTTCTAGAATGAAATTTTGAGCAAATTAATTTACAAATCGCCATAGTTGGTGGGATATCGGTTTAAGGCAATTTTATATAATTACGATGATTTTTTGTTGAATCCAATTACAAAACCTTGTTAATGATATTCCAGAGCGATTGTGTCAGAAAAGGCATAGCTATCAACTTTTAGATCCAAGGGTGAGTGTTCGAGTATCAATCAAGGTTTTTGTTCGCTTTTTCCATTACAGAACATCCTGTATAGGTATAAGTTTGCTTAAATACATATTATTATTATTATTATTATAAATACACAAGCAGTGATAGTGCCGCACCAAATCCAACTCACTGGATATAATAAGCAAGACTGTGAGTGGCTGACTGCTTTCGAGTGTTGTAAGAAAAAGATGAAGAAAGTTCATCGAACCTTGTGTTCGACGCCCAAGTTCACTTGCAGTCTACAACCAGTCTGGTGCTGCTGCTGCTATAATACACCTAGTGGTTCTGCTGGTGGTGGTACCGAAAGCACTATAATACGAACGAACAGAGGCGGCGGCTCTGGTTGGCCTCGTCTTTCTTCGTTTCTTTCTACATCGTCCTCGACGAGTTTCTTCTTCCATGTACCTAAGAAGTTGATGTTTGTTGTTGATGATGATGATGATGAAAATGATCACCACACGATGATTTTGCAATGACGGGGGTGGTGGTGGAGATGCGTGCGCTGTTGCCAGATCATACGTGTAGACTTACGAGAATTACTTGTTGAGTCATCGAAAACGTTTCAAATCTCCACCTTGTAGATATAGATTTTTTTTAAAAGCTCACAGAATTTACATACTTTTGGATTTTAGGTAAACATAGGAGCGTGGTTACGATGAATTCTTGTATCTTCATTATTCATTTTGACAATAGCCGAAGACAAGAAGAAATTATAATTTCTATAATATATATTTGATTTTGAGAACATTTGGAAGGAAAGAGATAGATTTCTTTTTTCGGGATTTCTGTTTTTCACGGATTCTACATATCAGAGAAATGTGGACTATAATGAAAAAATATAAAAAATTGGACCAACTTTATTAGTTGAAGATCAGGTTCGACAATTTTTGAAACTAAAAAAAATATAACATTATGAAACCCATTGGAAAAGGAAGAGAATATAACAAAAATGAAAGGTAAAATAATTTACGGGCGATCTGAGGTCGGAAAGTGGAAGGGGTGAGTTTTTGAGGGTAAAAAACGGTTTATCTCGATTTCCGGCAAAACTACAAGTCCTATGGCAAAAAGTTAAATGGCAATGTTGTGGATAATAAAAAGATCTTAAGCCCGCAGAAATATATTAATGACTATATTTCTATGTTTAGGCCACAAAAATTTGAATCATATCATATAATAATAATGGTTTTTGGTTTCTAGTAAATTATTACGTTTTAAAACTACTACTAAAAATTCTATGAAAAACATTCAATTTGTATTATTTTAAATTCCATCGTGGTCGTTTTAAAAATCATACATCCAGAATTGGATAGCTAATATTTTGGCTTCTAAACTTTTTCGCATTTTTCCAAGAAAATACTAATCTAGTAATTGCAAAAGTATTCCAAATATTCTTTCTGACTAATAAGATCTCTATGGAAACATAACACAATTCCAGGAGACAATCCTGGACGCCATCCACAAAACGTAACGTAAATCAAAATAATAATATGTCATATAATATTTATTATACATTCTCATTTGAATAATGATTTGAAATTTGGCAAAGGCAATTGAATACTTGTGGGTAGTTTGCCAACATTTTGTTGTTTTTTTTTGTTCAAGATTTTTATCTTCATTCAAGATTATACCCACTTAATTTTTGAGGTTTATGTGGAGTATTTTTTTATTCTTTTATTCTCAAATCAATTAAAAATATTTTCACTAGCATTTGGATAATTTTTTGAAATGTTCTATAACTTTCGAAGGCTGCCATCTTAAAACTGCAAGCTGAATCAGGTGATCATCAGTTCCTATATTTATATTTAAAAAAAATCTAGGTAAACATATACTTATATACATACCTAATTAAATTGATAAAATGTCAATCAAATTAAATATATACCGTAATTTTTTTATAATGTCAATAGATGATAAGTAATATCTTATCATATCAAATTACATGTCACCTTATATCAAATGCATTTTGATAACAACAACATAAAGATAGGCGATTACAATATACTTAATAAAAAAATATGTAATTCGGAATTATTTCCAGATAGAAGGTTATTTTTATTCATAATATAATGCAGACATATAATATATTAGTTATATACCCAGTTATAAATATTTAAAGATAAGCAAGATTTTTGTTATTTTTTTTGTAATCAAATATTTGCTCATTATAAATATACAGATTATTTTTATTATTGTATTATTACGTGGGAATGCTTTTACAAATCTGAGATTATGTTTTGTTCAAGAAAATACAAACACGATTATTATGGAATTGTTTTAATTTATTTTTATTATCTTTATTTTAATGGTCGTTAGGGACAAATGTAAATCATCTCCGGATTTACCAATTTAATTTTTGAATACCAAGTTTTGGGAGACAATTCAATTTTTTCCGGTCCTTTAACTAAAAAAAAACACCAATAAAACAGTACTTATTTTATATTAGATTACAATATTTTTTTCAAAGGATGAATAGTGACGAGATGATCCTAGGTATACGCCAAATTTACTTCACAAGTAGTGTGGTATATGTTGCTACGAGCCAAACGCGAGTACTTCAGGAAATTTTACATGGACCTAGAAGCGTGCGTTTATTTTTATTTATATCTATTATATAAACTATGCGGTACATAGGTATTTCATAAATTTATTATTATAGTTATTATGTCGTATTTGTTTGAGAAAACCTGTAAAAATTTGACACTTTAAGTAAAATGGAGGAAATAATGTCACATAATTTTTGGGAAGTATTTTTAAATTTACTTTACAGTTAAATGTTCAAAATGACTATCATTCACTTCGGGACAATAAGCGAGGCGATCTTGGAATTCACGTACAACATTTCGTAGGACCTCAGGGGTTATTTTGTTAATTTCTTCCGTTATTCGAACTTTTAAATCTGCAATATTGTCTGGTCTATTGTAATATACATCTGATTTTAAGTAAACCCATAAGAAGTAATCGAGAGGAGTCAAATCAGGGGATATAGGTGGCCATTCAATCGTTCCACGTCTTCCAATCCACCTAGTCAGAAAAACTTCGTTCCAATAATCTCTAACAATACGTGTGTATTGAGAAATTTGAGAAACTTAGTATTGCTGAACACACAATGAAAATCTCTTTCGAACAAGGTACCACAAGACCCTCCTTTTCATTTAAAAATTTTGTGGGGGGGTGCTCATAATTCAGAAGGGGTAATATTTTCATACTATAAATTGTCAAATTAAGAACAGAAGTCGACCTGTTTCAGGTTTTTTTTTCAAACAAATACATAATAACGCTAAATAATAGACCAGATAATTATACAATTTAATTTTTGACCTTATAAGTGCCCCAGGAATGTGTTTTTGTACAAATGTACAAATTATGATGAACATAAGATAAAATATAAATTATCTGATTGTAAAAAGAAATGTCTCGACTACCCAAAAATTAAAAAAAACAGATTAGCTGATATCAAGTATATTATATTTTTAATTGTTCTGGATGTAAATACTTCAAAAATTGATATATAGGTATAAAGATAACATCTAGACTAGCAATTATAATTATCATCGTAGATACACATGAAAAATTACGCGATAACAATAAAATGCAATTATTTTACTCCAATAACTTAGTTATAGAAAAAAAAATTATAGGTAGTTGTGGAACGATGCGAAAACGGCTCTAACGATTTTGATCTTGATTCTTATGCTGAAAAATAAATAAATGGTCAAACGACTTGACCAGATGATTTTTATATTCAATGGAATTTATTTGACAGCGGTAGTAGGAAAGTCGTTGGAGTGAAAACACTAGAATTTTTTTAATAGATATATAAAACCGCTATACTTCAACAAATGGAAAACGGTTAAAAAATTGTCAACGTCAACGCGGATTATAAATATATAAAGAAAATCGTCATCTCAAAAGCATCATACTTAGTTGTACAATAAACAATAAAAATAAAAGTGATGACATACAATTATTGCACTACTACACTAGCGTCGGATTAAGCATTTGTACGTTGGCTTTAATTTTTATCTTTTGCAAGTATTTTTATACATAAGCAGATACATATATATATATATGTTTGTATCTGAAATTCTTGCATGACGTACAAAAACGTTTGCCTGCCAAAAATATTTGGCCGCCTTTTTGGATCATCAGGAGCGTAGGCTCCACAAAACGTATGTTTGAAGCTACAAAGCGGACACGGAGCTGCTGATCGTGAGGAGGCTTGTTGATTATTTGGTTGGCCATTTATTTTCTGCGTGGTTTTGTTGAATTGAAAACTTCCTTAATACTCCAGGAAGAGATCGATTCGTCATAAAGCAAAAGATTCGAGATGATTATTTATCAATAGTCTTGTGATTTTTGAATCGAAAGTTTAAAGTTTATTGAATCATCACAGTATCTATGTCTTGTCTTATGGTATACCTCAAGGTTCTATTCTATGCCCTCTACTGTTTACAGTTGATAACATTATCAAGACATATTATCATGGAATAGAATGGTAGATTATATTTTTAAAATGCACGTTTTTCAAAATAAAGACCTGGGAAAGAATGCATCAAAATTTAAGTACGGGAAATTTACCAATATAACATACCGATCCCAATTATTGGTAAAATCAATATGCAATAAGCCATGTTTCCTGGACTACTATACAGATAGTCAGAGAAGATTACCGAACCGCAGATTATTTATAGATTTACTATATCTCTGGCTCTTTTTGAATCATTTGTTTTCTCCTTCTAAAAGGAATTATATATAATACAAATATATGTATAAATATATGCATATACTCCAAGAGAAAATTGTTCAAGCTTGACAATCTTTTTTTTTTGGTAAGTTACTTGGAACGTTACCAAAATATACATACAAACATACACAAAGTATACGTACGCGAAACGAATGACAATTTTCACGTTGAGGCATTAACAGAACAGAAAGATCGCATTTTGTGTGAAGAACTTCTTATACTGCGATTTCGAAACACAACTCAACATTTGAGATGTTCAACAATTATTATTAATAATAATAAAGAATGAATGTCAAAATCACAGGTAAAGTTATTGAACGGCAAGTTTCCAATTTTTAAAAAAATACATTTGCCTATATCCGCTGTCCACACTGTATTCTTAATGTGAAACGCATCATAGTATCCTACAGTATCGTGTATTTAATGGGCGCTTTCTCTGTTTATTACAGATCAATTGTTCTTTATAAAGAAATCGTCTTATTTTTCTTTCATACTTTTCAGTACGTCCGTACATTGTTGTTAATATTACTTATTGTAAAAAAATATCCATCCCAAAGGAAATATTAGAAGCAGCAGGATATATTTTCCAGTACTCTGTTAAGAGTAGAATTAATTTTATCAGAGCAATAAAACTAATCGTTTATTCCTTGTAAAGCCTTGACTTTAGTGAAATGTTTTAACAGTATAGTTCATTCTCAACTTTCTTCTGTTGATTAATTCGCGACACTCGGGGCAAGGGGGCGAAGGAAGAAAAGGTCAGACCTTATATGACGACGTCATCCCCATCATCATCATCATCAACATGTCACACTCCAACAATAATATACCTCCTTCTACTTCTTAATATAAGGGAAGAACTGGTGGCTGGAGAGATGATAACAACCACTCGACGCAAAAGTCAGCTCGGCTGACACTTTCTCTGTATGTCAAAATACGAATTTAATCTTAATCTCCTTTTTACTACGGTCTGATACTGTCTAATGGTATCCACAGACGACATACATCGTTCTTTTTTTTGTGGATCTGTTCTTATCGCCATGAAAAAACTCAATGTGTCAAACGTAGGGAAAAACAGCTGGACGTACCGGCGGCATTAATTTCAAACTTCGCGATGCCGGATGGTAGTTTTTACTACACAAACATATGATTTGTGAAACGATGTCTGTGGTGGCCATTATGGGGTTTAGGGGGATGGGTGATAACTAAAATGTTGCACTGGTGTACTGGACGGCCTTTCATACACTTTTGTCTCCAGAAAATCTCTGCCACCTTCACTTGATATAAATATAAGTAAAAATACAAAATATCATATTTTTCTTTGGTGCTGGTACTTGTGATGTTGGTGCCAAAACTTTTAATTTTAACTAGAACTGCACATCCTCAAAATTACCAGTACCAATGGAGTTTATATTATTTTGTATTTTTCAGGGCACCAACTAATAAAGTCGGTCCATTTTTTTTTTGTAAAAAATATTCATATAGCATCTGAGGCAATTTATTCGGTTAGTCAGATACTTTACAATTTTGACTTATTTGGACACTTATAGAGGAGTTTCAGTATCAAATTTGTGTATTAAATAATTGAATTAAAATCCTTTGCAACATTTCAATTGTCCAACATTTCGGACATGTACATAAATAAAAAAAATCCCGGAAAGGTAAATTTCTCAATTTCATTGATATACCTATATGTCATTACTCATTACATATATATTGCCGTATATATCATAGCCTTGCGGTTGGAGGTGTTTTTATTTTGGCTGTTGAATATAAAGCAGACAGGGTTCGAGTTCCACTTCAAGGCAGAATTTTTTTTTTCGCCTATTTCTTTTCAATAAATATACTATATATTTTTTTAATCAAGTTCTATATTAAGATCTCCAGAAAATGGACAATTACATCAAATTTATATTGAGTGTTCATGTTGTATCAATATTTGTTATTTTTCCTTATTAATTTTTATTTTTTTACCTGTGTATTTTATGAAAAATTGCTTTGAACAAAAGTTGTAGGTACTGATTATATCTATAACCTAAAATTATTTTTGATGATATTTACACTACGGCTCTTTTTTGATAATTTTTTTAAATGTTTGAATGGTCGCCATTTTGAAACTACTTACCCAATATTGCCCAATAACGAACTCGACCGAGATATTTGAGAGATTGATTTTTGTAGGAAATATGAACTTGATACCTTCGAAACTGCGACCTCTATCGTGTTAACAAATTTTGTAATATCCCATATATATAAACTTTTGAACCAAATGTTTTTTGGACTAACTTATAGACATATAAGAACATGCCGTTGAAATTTTTTCGAAATTCAAAAGTGTGAACGATCGCATAGGTACATTTCTATAAGAAATTTACCTAACATTTGCAAGGAGAATCTCAATGACCATGGGTATTATTATAGAACTCAAAGGGAAAATAAAACTAAAAAGAAGAAAATATATATATATTACTTGCTGTCGGAGGCGGCAGATAAAAAAGAAGCGCTCTCGGTGTTGTTATTTCCGTAGCTAGTTCTATAGCTTGCCCCGGGCGCCGCTCCATTTACGTCACAGTTTCATACAGTGTGGAAGAGTCGAATGGAATTAATTCATTCATTATCTTTATAATATTAATCATACATGACGAGAACCCTTTTTATGGTCATATTGCGTTTACGGACGCAGATAGCTGAAAGTAATATATATGTTTTACAAATGCGTTAAATTAAATAAAATCACCATATTTTTTATATTTTTTATTAACTAAAATACATATTCCCGAGGAGGTATAGAGATACCTGGCGCACGGGTCCATTACAAACAACAACCATGGCTCTGGCGGGACTCGAACCCGCGCCCTCACGATGTGCTCTCGCAGATAACGCACGCATTTCCATCACCTTAATCCACTAAGCCATCGTGACTTCACCTATACCAAATCAAATATAATAAAAAGTGGTCCAAAGTATTTCACTTTTGGCTGGTCCTCCCTGTATAAGTCCTATATATCTACATTTAAATTCTACCCCGCCGCCGAAATCCGGGATTGCTGAGCGTCGAGTTTTCCCTTTCATTCACGAAGCAGCTAAGCTAGCTTGAGCAGCCACCCCCACACACACACTACTGCCCCCAAAAGCCCGTCCCCGCGGTGGGTGGACGAGGACGACGCGCCGCTAACAGTCGACGTCGTTGTCGCCGCCCCCGGTATCGTCTGCCGTTCGGGCTGGATCGATAGCCGTCGCCGCTGCCTTTGATGCTGCTGGGTCAGAACTGCGGCCACCCGCTCCCGCCACCATCATAATAACATCGAGAGCGAGAAATATTGTCACAGGTACTGCTGTGACGTCACACATACTGACTTGCACGTGGCTCGCCCCCCCCCTGCCCGCCGCCCCGCACGGGGTGGCTTTGGCAGGACGTGAGACGAGGGCTCGTCAAAAGGGGCAACTTCATATTATATAGGTATACACAGTTTGAATACCCATCGAATAGGGTTACGTCACGGTTCCTGACGTCATCTGTCATTTTACGCATGTGGTAAATAGTTTGAATTAAATTCTAATACACATATTTGTTAAGGGGCTAAAACACTTTCGAAATCATCGCTCTTTTGAAAAAATGTTCAATTTAAACGTTTCCAGATATTTTGGTACCTTTATGGGACCATTTCTCAAGCCTCCTCTTTCAAATGAATCATAAATATTTATTACAAAAAAATGGACCGACGTTATTAGTTGATGCACTGAAAAGTATAAAATAATATTGATTCTATTGGTGCTGTTACTTTTGAAGTTGTGCAGTTGCAGTTAGATTGATAACTTTTGGCACCAACTTCACAAGTACCATCACCAATACTTTTCAGTGCATCAACTAATAACGTCGGTCCAATTTTTTGTAAAAAATATTTATTTCACACTTTTGAGTGTAACATTAGTCACGAAAATCGTTGAACGTTCACTAATACCAAAGAAGATAGACAGTACTTATCCCATTACCCACTTATATTATTTGCTTGTAGTTGTTATTATTGAGATCTCAAAGCATCGCTGCGGAAATACGCTTAATTATTTTATATGTTACCATTTTAACACCGATTTAACTCGAAAACTGTAACTCTAAGGAAAAAATGTTCATTATAAATGTTACTACAAATATTATTAGAGAATTTTTGGTCAGTCACTTTAAACGTCAATTTCGTTATAGTTGTGGTTAACTTTGTGGTTAATAAACATAACTCTTTTTGTAAATCACAGTTTTTGGTCGTACTAGTAACTGTCACAATTGTAAAAGGTTTTTTTTTATTTGATCTAACAAGCTTGAAATAATCCAAAAAATGTGTACCTAGGTTTCTCGCCAGGTTTATAGTGGAAATACTCCACTAACTTTGAGAAAATCACTTAAAACTTACCGAAAAGTTCAAAAAATTTATCACAAAAGATAAGAATAAACAGAAATGTCAATGTCAAAATTGTCAAATAACGATAAGCACTCTTAAAGATTCTGCTCATCCTCCGTAATTAACCAGGTCCGTTATGTTTAATAAACATAACAGATTTTCTGTTTTCGAAAGAAATCGTCCCCTCCACTGAGCGAAAATACACATATTTGAGATTTTAACATCGCTGTAACTTAAAAACCGTAACTCTGTTGAAAATATGTTCAATTTAAACGTTGCTGGATATTGTCTTGTCTTTAATTGTGCCACCTAATATTTTCGATTTTCGAGAAAAATTGCCCCCACCAAATAGTGGATACAAACTTTTGACTTTACGACTGCTGTACTCGGATAACTATGATTTTTTTTGAAAAATGTCCAATTCAAACGTTGCCGTATATGGTCTCTTCTTTAATTTCGTCGCCTCAAATTTTTGATTTTCGAAAAAAAATGCCCCCCCACCACCTTTAGGAGAAGTTTTTGAGGGGAAGGACATGTTGAATTTGTATATCTCCTCAGTTTGGTTCTTCGGTCAAAAATACAAAATAATATATAAAAAAGTGTAAGTAAAAAAGTTTATACTTATTTGTCCATGACAAATATTGTATTTTGAAAATAGCTAGTAGCTATATTCTATTATATAAAGTCTTTATCACATCACAGGTAGAATGTTCAATTATTGTCAAAATTTTTAAGTAAATATTTTATTTACAGATACCGGATAAATGCGGGTTGCTTTGATCGACTTTTTGTCGAATTTTGAATTAATTTTTTGTACATTTTTAACTTATAATCATCGTCCCACTATCAACATAACAAAAACATAAGAGAAGTACCTACAATGATAACACAAAATACACTATGTACATATATCTATTTATAAATAAATAAACAGGACAAACTATCCACCTATCCAGTCGGGTTGTGCTATCTCAAGGCGAACTAGTATTTTTAAAGGCTTAATAATATATATATATTCATATAGGCCGAGGGCCGTGTATGAAAATCTTCACTCCCAACACCAGAAAAAACATGGACCTCTCATACAAAACCCTAAGATAGCCCTCCACTGCTATATAATTATGCATCGAATGAAAATTACAGTCCACGACTTCGATATTTTTTAACGGGATTATAAAAATGACAAACGATTATTTTCACATATTTATTTACACTAATATCAGAAAATAATATTACAGCTTATTTTAATTCGTCCATAATCATCACTGAGATTCTGAGGAAAACATAATTTTAAACTTCTGAATAAACGGCTAAAAATATGTATGGGACCTTGTAAATATTAACTTAAAATTAATATAATTTATCTACCCATATTTCAAACAAATCAACTATAAAAAAAATGTATGGTTCATCACTCGCTTCCGGCGTTTCAGTCACAATACACAAGTAGTAGAAATCAATAATTGTCAGATAGTATTATCAGTGGTAGGTGATAGTAGGTAGGTATTATATACTAGCACTTCCCGTATTGTTGCAAGTTCACGCCAAAAAATGATTAAATGAATGAATATTATGTAATATGTCAAATTTCATAGCTAGCCCTCGTAATATGTATGGCCACGAAGAACAGAATCCAGCTAAACTACTTCCCAGCCAGGCTCAGGCTAGTAGACAGAGCATCAAACAAACAATCAAACAAACAATGAAACAACACAGATGGGAGGATGTCAACTACGGTTTTGACCTGCAAAATTTGTTTCATAACCATTTATATATACCTACTTAATAATATTTGTTACTGAAAAAATCGATTCAAAATACCGAAACAAAACAACTTCTAAAACCTTTACAAAAAAAACTGCAACAAATGAATCACGAATTTGGGTGAGGAGATATTTTTTAAATTAATTCCTTGAAATAGTGACATTAAATGCAACGATTATTGAAAACATTTTATGACAATTTTTTAATTATAGGTATTTAAATAATAAATAAACAAGCATTCAAAAATGCATATATTGAAGATGGATATGAAACAATAGAAAATAACAGTTATCAAAAATATATGGACTAGATATTTTTTATTGATTTATCTGGTCCTATTCTAGTACAAACATACATACATATATAAACCTATGTATTTATCATTTATATGTTATGTCTTACCATATGTACATATATATATATATATATATATATATATACTTACATACTCAGATTTGACCCGCTTTATCGTTGATTGTTTTGTACAACTATGTGATCATTAAATAATCCATGAATTAAATAATCAAAAATGCAGGGGCAGACCTAATTTGTTGTTGTACATACTTGAGTAGGTACATAATATAAAATTTATACGACTATGAAATGTTTTCGCTCACCAAAAATGTTTTATCTAATGATTTTAGATTCACTTTAAAAGGCATATAGCATCTAGGGATCCAATTAGTTAGGTAGTTTGTTAAAGTAAAATTACCACGAGACTCACCTGTTTTCTTTTAATGATAGGCTCAACAACCACTGGCGGCGGCGGCGGGGGTGGTAGTGGAGGTGGAAATTCCGCATTGCCATCATATTGCTCTTTCATTTCATCCAAAATTCTCGAAAATTGTTCCCTATCCGGATTATCGATAGGCACATGCAAATACAATCGCCAATTACACGAATCAAAACCCCAATGCACTGTCCGATTCTCAATATCGCGATGTACATGGCAGACAAATTGTTGCGGTGAAAAACCACTTTGACAATCACCACATTCAATGCACTTGGCATTTTTCTCCACATACAATTCGGGAAAACACTGACCGCGCGCCTTACCGAAACACTTGTGATACACGGGAAACGATATTGATGATTCTTTACGATGTCTTAAAGCGGTTATGTTCACCTGCCGTCCATATAATAGAGCACTGCACAAACGTTCCGCATCCGTTTTGGTTATTAAACCACAACTTGGAGCCACACTCGGTAAGATACCTTGATTTTTCAACACATTTAGTTGCTCTGGTGTACATCGCGAACAGTAGATTTGAAGCTGATCACACTCTTGATTAATTTGAGCTAGTGTAAAGTCACGCAGCACAGACTTCAACACTTGCGGAAGACAAAGACGTTTCTCACCACCCACAATAAAACACGATATGGATTCACCTTCCAAGATAGTTTCACAACATTCACTGCACGATGTATCTGGTGTTGTTAGAATTGGGACCTGTTGTACGGGAAACAAAGCTGGCACAAATAGTTCCTCCTCTTTGGATTCAGGTGAGGATGCGGAGAGATCGTTCTTGCTGTTTGGCGTGCCCACAAGAGAGAAGCCTGGACCTTGCAAGCTCTTCGTGGCACTGTGCTGGTAGTTTTTTAATACGCTCTTCAAGTGCGGTGTCACTTCCATCATTTCTTTTAAATATTAGCTGCTGTCGTAGTACATATTTTCTAATCGCGCGCGCACGTTCTTCTTGGTCAAACAACGACACTTGACATTATTATATAAGAATAGTGCTGCTGATTGAGCTGAAACAAAAAAAAATATCGTGCCACTACCGACGACAAAGTTGACGTTCACCTCGTACTTGTTCTCATAGTTAACTGTGTATACGACATGACCGGTAATCGTCTCGACCGTCTCGTCTGTCCAGCAGACACTGTTGCGAAGCGCATGCGCCCTCCAACCCAGACACCAATTTATTCGCGACTGCTTTCAACACACTACTCCAACCAGGAATTATTATAATATTTTATAAACTGTTTATTAACATTGTTGCACCACACACATCCTATCACACCTTCAGGACTCCGATTATCCTTCGATAAGACGGGAGATAAACGAGTGTTGAGTGATATAAACTGTATGATTTTCGATTAATACCACCACTGCTGTTGATCGAGGAGCGAGCAGCCATAACGCAGACAGTAGACGGATTGCAGTGTGTGTCGTGCCTTGGGAAGCGGTGTTGCCAGTTGGTTTGCTCTGTTCAATACCCAACAACACATCAACATAATGCCTATAGCTGTGGGCGAAAATATTCTAAAGATAAGCTAATTCTCGATGCCAGTGCGAATGCTAACCTATTTTACCGTTTATAAGTTTATTTAAATATATAGGAGTTGATTTCGTTTAAAATGTATACCTACAATTAAATGACAAATTCCAAATTATTTCTGGCAATACATTCCAAGTTGAACAACTCAAATGCCTTGTAACTCTTGTAAATAAATTTCATTTAGGTTATATCTAAGTTATTCCTATAACATGATTAAAACAAAACAGATTTCCTAGACAATGAAAAAAGTCGATAATATACCTAGGTACTTCTATGAAAATTCAAATAAATATATTGGAATTTGTATAGAATGTTGTCTAAGCTAACAATAATTATCAAATATTTACAAATAGACATTATTACGTCATCGCTGCTAAGTTAAGAAAACAAATGAATGTTAGCATACTGTTTTGTTGTTGTTATGGTTACATTTTTCAGCAAGCTACAGATTAATGGTTGAGATGTGACAACACAGTGGTGCGAGGAAAGTCTAGCCGACGACGTTGTCACCGCCCGCTCCCCGCGCTTCAAACACGGCAGGCAGCAAGCACACAGACACTCTAGCGAGTCACGTGACCGACCTTCCCGTCAAAATAGGCGTCGGGTTTTTGGGATGGTTATTTAGCGAGGCGAGCAGGCAGCAGCAGAGCGGTGTCAAGTGTGTGTGTGTAGAGGAAAGCCCGGGGCAGGCAGATAGGAGGGGGTTGGTGGTGAAACTCGTCGTCATGTTGGTTTGGTGGACCCGCGCGGATCTGCGGCAGAATTCTAGAGTGTTTGCGGGGGGCGGAAAGAGAGAAATGATATGTGTGAACTTTGTTTTATACTTTGGAGATGACAGAGACGGAGAGAAAGCAAAGCATATATATATATATATATATACCTATGTATATTAGGTATACAAATAAATAAAACGATGGTCTTCCGACTGATTGTTATTGTTATTATTGTTGCCAACATTGTTGGATCTAGCAGAGCAGCCGTAATTGAATTAGCAATATAAATGACAATATATGCAAGTTGTTTCCGTGGTATACCTGATACTGCTAAAACTTGGGATTACGAGGAAATTTCATCTCTTAATATGTTTGCTTGTTATACCTAAGTCAAATTCAAGATATTTTTATTGCTAACTTGTAATTTAGCAAATGAAATTATTGATGTTTTTGTGTTGGTCTGTTGCTCAAAAGTTCCTTTTAAGAATTAACACAATACAAAACCTCTAGAAAACAGATTCTTATAATAAAGGCCAAGAGCAAGTTGGGCTCAGTGCAGTGCTTAGGATTGTTGCATATGTTTTCCCTGTAATATAATTTGATAGATATGTTACATAATTTCAACTTAGTCTGAAAAATACCAAATTTAAACTTTTTCTTTTCGGTACATTCAGAGATAATGAACCTAGACATATGGACCGACAGAAAAATGGTGCCATCTCAATTGAGCAAAATTTTATTAAAAAAAATATTAAATAGAAGATTTTAAGCACCAACTTCTCAAAAGTACCTAGGTATCTGCACCAATTGAATTAATATTATTTTGTATTTTCAGTGCACCAACTAATAAAGTCGGTCCTAGATTTCTAACACAAAACATACCTATTTCAAATGTGTTCAGTTTAGTAGGTAGAGTCGTTGAACGTTCACGAATATTCAGATTTATTTTCTTCTCCGTCTGGGAAGTCGGTCAAAAATCTGTTCAAGTGGATCATATTACATATTAATTGAAAATCAATCTCATCCGAAACTAGTAATTCTAGAACTCTGAAAGAATATACAGAATACCATAAACTCATAGACCTAAGGTAGGGACTTTATTCACTCATAATACGTAACTCTATTTTTCTATTAATTTTCTTATTATGATGTCTAAGTTTAAATTTTTAAATTGTTTTGAAAACCGATGAAAATACATAAATTAATTTTCACTACAACGGGTTATCTGGCGCCATCTGTGATACAGAGATTGAAACTACAATCAGATGCGTGCTCTGGAAATTTAACGTTGTATAAAATGTTTTACATTGGTGTGCACTTGGGTAACGTTAAGACTAAATTGTCTGAAATTAAAATTATTGTTTCATCTTTTCTTGTATTGAAAAAAAAGAATACAAAATTAAATCAGTAAGTAGTTAGAAATCATTTTATTGGTTAGTATTTTTATTAACATAAACAATAATTATAAACTGACTCTGCAGAATAGCTAATAATTTGTACAACAAGAAAATATCTAAAACTATAAATAAGGGGCAGAAATATTAAGTTGAGTATAAAACAAAACATAATTTGTAACTTGAACAATAGTGAACCAATCAATACAACCTTTAATAATGATATTTTTCCTCAAAAAATACATAAACCTACAGAAATAAAATTAAAAAAATACTCAGAGTACACAACCACAATAAAAATAATAATAACAATTCTGAAATAATACCTCTTCATTTGGAGAAACACTAAACAATAAGTTCTTTAAAAAAACTTCTTTTGACTACACAAAAGTTTAGATTTTATAACTGAGAAACATTTTCATCTCTTTTAAAATGAGAGATTCCTTTGAACAGTGTCTTTACAATCAAAAAATACAACAAAAAAAACACCTTAAAATTTTCCTCCAAATCAAATAAAACTATATAATATAAAAAAACTAAAAGAGATTACAGGTACCTAGAAAGTAGTTAGTACGGAGTATGTTTTAACAAAAAGAATGTTGACCCTAGTAAAAATGTAATCAATATGTGAATTTTCCAAAAACAAAACCTTTGACAAACAGATGATCAAAATTTTAACTTTTTCAATAACGGCATATGAAGTTTTCCCTCCACATTCTTTAAAGTATATTTAAATGTGTACTGTTCTATAAAGTGCGTCATAAATTTATTAAAATCTTCCACTCTTACCAGAAATGCCTATGAAATAAGAACAAAACTGACCTATACTTTGTCAACATCCATATTAAAACAACGTTCATTATGAATTTAAAGAAAATAAATAGAAAATATGTCCTTAGAAGGAGTTAGTCGAATTTTTAAGCGGTAAAACCAAACTATCTAATTTCAAAATACTTTAGTAATCTTGATAGAACCATGTTTTTAATCCTTTGAATAATTTGATCTGTATATTATCCTCGATATTATCGTAATAATATTTACAAAGCGGCTGGAAAAGGTAACGTCTAGAATAAGATAGTATGCGAAAAAAAATCGAAATACTTCTTCATATTTCAAATATACATTGTTGTATCAATGAGAGTTACCTTAATAGAACTTATAAGTAATCACTCTGGATAAATCCAGTATTAAGGCAAAATTATTGGATTAGGCCTTATAGGAATTTAAATTGCGTATAACTAACTAATCCTGCACCAATGGTCCTAACTTAAATTCACTAACATACACCATATCACTTTTACCTTCAATCGGTGTTCTAGTACGCATACCATTAAATTTATTATCTAAATCACGAACATCATTGTCCAATGAAGAACTACTGGAATCTTCTGGATCATCTTTACCGCTAACAATTATACAACTACTACTAATACTACTAACCACTGATGAAACATCATCATCATCATCCAGTTCTGCATTTATATCGGGCAGCGGTTTGTATTGCTTAAGCATATTATCACTTGAGGGTGCAGCAAGTTCCTCGAAAATGGTGTTCAATTCAGCACCGACACCAGGTTCTCGAGGCCCTTTCAGCATATCGGTATCCTGCTTGTTGCCTTTACGTTTCATGTGAATTTCATTTGATATCTGCTCCAAATTCTTCAATGTTTGAGCGTAGAAGTTTTTCACTCGGTGAATTTCTTGTCGCAGATATTCAATGCGACTTTTTTGCGTGTTTAGTTGTTCTTGACACAATGTCTTCTCTTCAAAGTATGGTCGTGCTTTGATGATGCATTTCTGCAGCTTTTCCTCTTGCTGTTTCAGTTTAAATTCCAAATCCATCAGGATTTTGGCTTTGCGTTCATGTTCACGACCGCTTTCTGCTTTCTGATTCTCAGCCTCCATTACTTTCATGGTGGCATGATTCAGCATCTCTTGCCAGGCGTTATCAAATTGCCATTCTTTTTGATTCGACAGGAATCTCTGTTCTGCCAAGGCTACAGTTTCTTTGGCAGCTGTATGAATACTGTGAGCTTTTTTGTAACAAGCAGCAGCTTCCTGACATTCGATTCGCGCCCTTTTGGCTTCTTCAAATAGTTCATAGTAACAGCGACATTTTTCAATGCTGTTTCCAATCTTTTTCGAAAGCAACTTCAGTCGACGAGTTGATTCATTGAGAAGTATACGAAATGTATTGTTTGCTTCCTAAAAAATTAGACACAAGAAGTTATTTGGCAAACCTCTAATAAAATGCAACATTTAACTTACATCATATTCAATTTCAAGCCGGTTTATTTCATCAGTAGTTGTATTCAATTTTTCCAATTCAATTTGAATTCGTGGATCAAGCTCATCGCAGTCATCAATGTCGGTTTCGTTCATATTTAAAGTGAACAACTTTTAGCAACAATTGTTATCAACAACAATGGTATTATGCACTGGAGAACCTTTTTGTATATGTCTGTTGGTCCATGAAGACACTCTGACCTAGATTGCAAGCACCTGAAATGTAAACAGACACATTTTGTTGGGTTTGCATTTTATATAAATAAATAATATTATACATCATTAACTGGCCTACATAAATGAGTGCGCAAGGCTTTTTTAATAATTAAATTAATGGTAGACTTTTGCCTTGATCACTTGTGGATACTAGAAAATTATTTAATAAAGATCACCTCCTACCTTGACTTTTCATTTAGGAATCGTTTTCGAACAATGGTATTTCTAATAATAGTAAAAATAGAGATGATATAAAATGAGAGTAGTGTTGATGGATGATATATTGTGTATTTTCATTACAAAGCAAAAGAAAAACTTGCCAGACTAATTTCCCATCAATAGGCTAAGTAATATTGATAGGAAAAGTAATGAAAATACACAAAAAAATTAATTATAATTTTAGAAACTGGAGATATCGCAGACTAGTGCGTATTTTCTCTAAATTTTTATAGGTTAAAATTTTCAGTTTTTAAAATACTCATTTATTAAATTGTAAACGAATCTTACCAAAAATTATTAAATGATAATTGAGATCACATTAGGCATGTCTTTTTGAATTTTTTAGGAAAAATTACCCGAATCGAATAATAAAAGTAATATTTTTCTTGAACTACTATCCATTATCTTATCAATGATCTGTTTTTAGCTGGTGGTGTTTTTATTTAATGCGATGTTAGTTGGAACTTCCCCATGTCAATGTCAATAATTACATTAACGTCAACGTCATATCTGATCATATGTCATTATAAAAATATAAATATAACAAGAAGTTGAAGTCAATATTTTAATAAATAAATAATTATTCTTACATTCAAGCTTAATAATGGCAAAAGAATCTAGTGTCAAATCGCGTAGGAAATTCATAAACCCAGTTTTTTACTTGCAAACCAAAGAGGAGGATGATCAATATATTACAAAGGACGTAATTAAAAATGTCCGAAAAACTGGTCAATTAAATCTATCAAACCGCCATATAACCACTGGTACAGCTTTTTTTTAATTATTTATATACCTAACTGATACTTAATACATAAATTTAATGTTGTAGTGCCTGAGAAAATGTTTTCAATTTATGAAACTAGAGATGAGAACGATGACAGATTAGATTTTAACAGGGTTCCAAAGGAAGATGACCTGTGGTGGAATATAAAAACATTAACACACCTAGATTTAAGTTCAAATTTTTTAACAAGCTTACCAGGGCAGATTGGCATGTTCCAAGATTTACTTGTACTTAACGTAAGGTATTTTTCACTGAGATGCTTCAGTCGAAAGTTCATAGATACTCAAATTTGTTTTAGTTGCAAGATAACAATCTAACAGAGCTACCTGCCGAAATTGGTAATCTAACCAAGCTAACAAAACTCAATATTAACAGCAATAAAATTGATAAATTACCAAAAGAATTTTATAAACTAACCGAACTAAATCAGTTATTGGTGTCTAATAATTGTTTAGATAGTATTTCGAAATGTTTAGGTGATCTGGTCATGTTGGAAAAGCTGGTAGGTAATATCGCAAAGTGTATAAAATAATTTGTAGATTAAATATTTTCATAGGATTTATCAAAGAATAAAATCTCAAAGTTGCCATCAGGTATTGGTTTTCTGGTAAGAATCAGAGAATTGGATTTGTCCAATAATAAATTATCAAACTTACCACCTGATATTGTGAGTCTTAGAAGTTAGTATTGAGGAATGTAGTTTCTTAATTTAACTATTGAAACTATGAATATTCATTCTAGATCTTCTGAAATTGGATGTTAGTCACAATAACTTGACTCATCTGCCAGACATGACGGAATTGAGAAAATTACAGCTATTGTATGCGCAACATAATGATATTGAAAAAATTCCAAATTTTCATGGATGCGAGCAAGTTCAGGAGATTTATTTTGGTAATAATTTCATCAAGGTAAGTCAAGAAAGTAAAAACTATTAGTTATACAAACTTCGAAGTGCAGAGATTCAAGTTATTTATTCTATTCAATTTTAAAATCTGTCAGCTTTCAATGGATCCCGTTTTCGTTTGATCAAGGACAAAAACACCTACTTTAGTAGAATATAATAAACTGTGCATCTTTTTGTAGGAGATACCATTAGAATTTTGTGAGCAAATGTGTCATTTGAAAACTCTCGAACTTCGTGACAATCAAATTGAAACAGTCCCGAAAGAAATCACCGCCATGTTTCATTTGACCAGGCTGGATTTAACCAATAATGATATTAGGGAGTGAGTAACTATTCACATTTCGATAATAAACAAAAAAAAAACGAATAACTTCGAATTAATGAATAAGCTTCTGAGACTGACGCGAAAACGGCTTTAACAATTCAAAAGTCGTATGAGGGGATATACACTTTTTTTTTGGTGAACCTTATGTTTTGATATGAGTCAATATTGCAGATTACCAGCAGTATTAGGATTGATGCCACATTTGCAGTCATTAAAAGTCGAAGGTAATAAATTGAAATCCATCAGGCCTGATGTTATACAATCGGGCACCAATCGTTTGTTGAAATATCTGAAGGAGCGTTTGAGTGAGGATGATTTGAAGGCCCTGGGTCAATTACCTTCAGATGTCTCATATGACAGCTCCATATTTCCTGATAGGTGAGAAAGAAAAAAAAAGTGTTTTCTTGTTTTTCTCTAACATAAACAAAACAATCCGAAATTTACTAGGATGATTACGTGTGTTTATTAGTATTGATGATGTTTTTAGGCACCATTTTTTTTCTCTTATGTTCCAGGTATAAAATGAGAAATGGGAATGTCTTAAATTTAACAATGAAAGATTTATCCGAAATACCAGATGAATGTTTCATGGAAGCAAAAGAAGCCAAAGTTACCACTGTCGATATATGTAAAAATAAATTCACTAAAGTTCCTGATGGGTAATTTATATATTTTATTTTTCGTTCTATTAATAATTGATTGTTGTTTTATGAATATTTTCAGATTAATTCAGTTAACTGATTATTTAACAGAATTAAATTTATCAGCAAACAGATTTGATGCAGTGCCCGAATTTTTGCGACAGTTTAAAAAATTGAAATTTCTCGATTTGAGCAAAAATATGTTGTGCGACTTGCCGGAAACTTTTTCGGAAATGGTACAACTACAAGAGATTGTTTTGAGTAATAACAGGTAAGGTATTTTTTTCCGAAAATTTAGCCATAACCTCAATGCACAGATTATAAAGGTAAACTATTGGAAATGTTTTTTTTTATTTCAGGTTCACAAAAATTCCTAAATGCATTTTCGGTATGTTAGGTCTGGAAATTCTACTAATGAACGATAACAGTGTTGAAAAAATCGATATTGATGGTTTAATGAATCTGAAAAGATTGGCTGTTTTGAATCTGATGAACAATAATATCCATCAAGTTCCACCACAATTGGGTAATATGACACAGCTGAGGTGAGTGTTTAATAACTTCAATAAAGCATTAAAGTACTTTCTGCTACCCGCTCACGGCTCGTACTGACACTCGTCCTTGGGTATCTTATGACGGTATTATAGCAGCATCATTATGATTTTCTTATTTCAGGAGTCTGGAAATTAAAGGAAATCCATTCAGGCAACCACGTTATGCTATTCTCGATCAAGGGACTGAGTCTATACTTTCGTATTTAAGAGATAAAATACCTTTATAAAGTATTAATTCTAATCATTTTAAAGTTATTTAATAATTATAAAGTCTAGTGATTAAGGTGCCACAAAAACTTGCGATGTCAATATGTTGTATATGTATATGAATTTTTATTATTGTAAAGTGTTTATTCTTCTTGTCATGTGATTTTTTGCATAAATATATTGTTTTTGAATTTGCTTTAATTTCTTTTGGTAGAAAGGCCAAATAAGGACGAAAAGAAAATATTATTGCACAAAAATAGTTGAATTGTCTATCTTCTCCGTGTGGGATATCCGTCAAAAATTCATGTCTTAACCAATCCAAGATAACCCATGACATCCTATTGTCTTTAAAATATTGACCCATCTTATTAAAATGGTTTTATTTGCTTCACGTGTTTTCATGTAATGGAATTATTTTCACAAATGGTAGATTGATTTGTTCCTAAATACCAGACAAAACATATCTCCAGCCATGACATAATCTTTTCCACACGGTCGTACAAACAGGTCTGGAATCGAAGGTCGAATTATAGAATACATAACATGGTTCGCTTAGTGACTTAAAGAGATGTTACTTAGAACATAAAATACTTTGATCTTATTAAAAAGTTATGAATCTATGAGGGCAGAAGACTATGATGAATAAATATCAAGACATATCGTGATGAAAATATGTTAACGGAGACAGTGTGAATCTTCTTACAACTTTGCAGCATCCTTTGAAATAGAATGTTTTTGTTTTAAGCAACATCCCCCTTCAGATAAGAATATAGGGGCAGAAATTGGAAGCTGAATAAGACTGAACGCTAAGCGAATCACTTTTTTATGCTCGTTTCAAGACCTTTCCAAACCAAAGAATAAATAAAAACATCTTTAACACAAACCAGCCTAAATTACGTCATCAGTCAATGTCATATCGTTGATGTACATAAAAAAGGGAGTACTTTTTTCTGGATATATATAATAAATATAACAATTTATCTGGCAGTCTTTTTTGTGACGCTATTTCTTAACTCCGGTGAAGAGAGAGAAAACTTGAAATCATAGAATTTTTACAGTCACTGAATTAAGAAATTTTATAATATATTGTAATATTTTATGTATCAATTCGGATATTTGAAAAAAAACGTATTAAACTTCAAGTTGCAGTAATTTTATTCAAATTTTGTCATAAAATTACATTTGTTATTATTTCATTATTGTTCAGATAGAAGAATAGATTATATATTATTATTATATGCAAAATATTGTTAATCAATCAACAATATACAAATTTATTATCTCAAGACTTGACATTGTCAACCAATCGCTGAAAAAAGAAACCCATCTCCATCGAACCATAACTACTTGTCCATTCTTTATGCCACGATGATTCCATCTGATCTTGTAATCTAGTTTTGGTTGCCTTATGTAGTATGTGATCTTGCAATTCCAAACGTTTCATATTTGCTGCAGATATTTCCGGAAAATATGGATAAAACTTTAATGGCAAATCAATCGCATAACCCGATATTAATTCAGAAGATTTCGATAGCCAATTCATGATGGGAATGTTCCAATAATCCCACGTGATAGACTGAGAGTTTGTTTCACAACTCGAAGATTGATCACTGGAATTATCTGTTTTAATTGAAGCCAGGAATATGCTAGTTTTCAGCATATCCAGAACAGCAACTTTTCTCACTGCTGTAGCGGCGGCATCCAGTTGCTGCAGTTCAGTCTCATTCAATTCATTTTCCATCAAAGGTAGCTGAATATTATTAGTGTTACTTTCCAACATTAATTCTCTGGTGCCGTACAAGCTAGTGCCTGGAACTTGACTTGCCAAGAAAATCGAGCCGAATATGGTCAAAATCCCAGCAGTATATGTGGCTGCTAAGATAACCGATATGGAAATTAGACACTGTAGAATATTTTGAATTTCAATTGTGGCCGCCAATATGTCCAATTCCGCATATGTGTAATAACCACGTAATGAGCCTTCTTTCGATGCTAAACTCGTTTCGATTTCTTTGAGCTTTTTGAAGAATGTCAGTTCATTGACGAAAACTTTCCAGTCCTATGGAGAAAGAAGGGAATATATTTAATAATCTGCCTGGAAGTTGCACTTAGTTTAATTTTTGTGATAGATACGTTGGTTTCTATCATTTTATTTGTTAAATATTAACTATACAATGACAGAGTCACTTACAATTGCATACAGAAAGTTTCTTTCCAATTCAATTAGCTCCTTCACAGAAATACCCCCAGATGTAGCCCATTCGTCCATAAAAACCTCGTCCATTTCACCGTCATCGAACAGAAATTTACAAGAAACCATCTATAAAAAAATCCCATTACGTAAATTAATAAGCTTTAAATAACTCTTTGAAAAATACTTACCAAAGAGACAAGGAACAAATCGGAAGGTCCAGTTTTTTCAAGATACTCGGGATTACATGTTTTCAGTCTTTCCAAATAGAGTAATGCCAACACTAGAGAGCACGGAGAAACACAAGCATTACGTGAAATTCTTGCTGCATCGTTACAATGTAATCTTTCCAATGATTTACCTTTTTGTGCTTCGGAAAACAGGTCAGTCGCCAATTCTATGGGGGAAAAACAGTACAATGTAAACAAATATTAACTAACTACACTCTGATGATGATGACACCCACCTGTTACAGGCAGACTCAAACAATCAGTTCTTGGCAACTTTCCATAATATAAAGTTTTGGTAATGCGTGTTATATATTTCTGATGAACACCGATTGACTAGAATAGAGACACAACGCAAGGGCGATTAGGTCATTGGGGGACTTTGATAAAAATATAATATTATTATTATTGGATGATGAAACTTACGGTGAATGCATTGTGCGCAGATTTTTGCGAAATCTTGGACATTTTCGTCTCTTGATCAGAGCTGGGTGCGGTTAACGTTGCATCCAATTTTTTTTACTCGATTTTATCTAATTTTAAACTATTGAATTTGAATACGTAGTATGGCTGAAGTGATTCAATTTTTTAAGAGAAAGAACTGTCCCTTGTCCTTTTTCAGGTTACTCGCGCAATGTCAATGTCAGAGAGAGAACAGAGAACACTATCTACTATCTTCAACGCAACCAGATTTTCTTAAAAATAAATTGATAGGATTCTTCGACAGTTCATTTAGAGTCTTATTCTAATTAACAATTTGCATATAATAATCTTCATTTTCCTCCTATATTAATTAATTTTAACTTGATTGTTCCATGTAAACCAAATTTTGTGCCATGTTCTATGCACGATACACATACAACTAACTAACTATAGAACGGTTTGCTACTTCTTGATCACAGAATACTAACATAGTTTTGAGCTCAATTTGGTAAAGTTCGCGCATTTAACCACATGTTTTTTATCATGGTTGTTGGCCGACGAACCCAAACGGAGGGGGCACCGACTGTTTGCTTTTTTAGTAAGCGCACTGTATGTAAAGGGTGTTCGAGTAGCAGTTTGTTACAGTTTCAAACTGTTTCCAACTATGTTCCGTGATTGTGAAGCATACGCATTTTATTTTCCATCTCCTTAAAACTACAATGCGCATGCATTTGGCGGTTCGAGTTTGGTTTGAAATGCTGCTCGAATACCCTTAAAGTAAACATAGCCAATTTTTTATGGATTTGAAGCAGGAAACTATAATCCAAAGTCTCATTCCCTCCGAAAACGGGGCAATTCTTCTCGAAAATCGAAAATCTGAGGCGGCGGAATGCATGTTTTTCAAAAGAGCTACGGTTTTCGAGAGTTTGAAATATCTGTATCTTCGCTATGTGAAAGAGGCAAGTTCTTTCGAAAACTGAAAATCTGAGAACGCCTAACTAAATCCCAGATTATTTGTAACAATATTTACATTGAATTTTTTTCCACAGAGTTACAGTAAGTATTTCCGCCGCGATGTTTTGAGATAATACTCGTAACACGTACAAGCAAAATATTACATTCAAAAGGTTAAAATAAATATTTCTTACAAAAAATTTGACCGACTTTATTATTTAGTGCCCTGAAAAATACAAAATAATATTAATTCCATTGGTGCTGGTACTTGTGAAGTTGGTGCCAAGAGTCTTCTATTTAACCTCTAATTTAACCACAATTGTACAACTTCCAAAATTTTCAATACCAACAGTATTCATATTTTGTATTTTTCAGTACACCAACTAATATAGTCGGTCCAATTTTTTTATAGATATATTCATCTTGCTTTCTAGAGAATGTAAACAAACCTTTGAAAGATGATGTCTTCTTCTTCTTCTTCTTCTTAATTTTATGGCCCTTGCTCCCTCTTGGTGCATTCAGCCAGGTCAAGTCCTGAGGTTACCTTTGTCTGACTTTTCATCATATGGTAACCCTTGTGATTTTTCTCTTCTTTTCCAATTTCTTCGTTTATACTTGTTTAAAAGTGCTGAAAGGTTAGTTTTAACAGAATTACAACAAAGGATAAACTCTTCTCGCTTCGGGACAGCAGCGAAGCATTTCAGAAAGATGATGTCAATTAAGTCAATATCTCCGGGAAGTTCCGAAGGCGCTCGCTAGGTAGCGCCTGCGGAAACTGAAATCGCGAATTTTCAATAAAGATTTTTTGTTTGAAATTCTCGTCAACTTCTTTACTTTTTCTGACTTTTTGTCATGCTAATTCATTGACTGAACAACAAGCAATAGTTTTGCCACTTCAAGTCTAATCAATGATCAACTACCACGGCGTTGTCTGAAAATGAATAGGTACCTATTCATTTTCAGACAACGCCGTGGTAGTTGATCATTGATTAGACTTGAAGTGGCAAAACTAACTAACTATTTTACAAAAACAATATCTGACTTTATAAGATGAATGCATATAAAAATGCAAAATACACTTAGAATACATATTATTTTCTATTTTCTGGTACATCATTGTGTCGGTAATTGTTATTTACCTAGGTAGTGGGTATATCAGATTTTATAGTGTCAACATAATCACATAAGACTTGCTCGTAAATAAGAACGTATTATTAATATTTCACAGGAACCATATGTATATGTATGGAACCCACACCACACAAACCCATTTCGCACTTGGTTAGTTTTTCATAATCAATGCTGAAACGTTCTTCATATGACCATAACAAGCAAAATAATTGTCATAATTCTCAAAATCTGGTAGTGAAGAAAGAACTTTTTAAAAATGACAGTTATTTTTGTTCCATTTCATACTTTTTTGTAGGTATTCTCCAGAGAAAATAAAAATATCAACATTTAAATTACAAACATAAACCGTCTTATATTATTTATTGTTTCATATAGTTGGAAGAATTTGCACCCCAAAAACTGGTCTACATTTATTCGTATGAAACAATTGATCACGTGTACTCAGTATGTTGTATGTCATTGGTTGGTTTTGTCGAACCGCCATTTTCTTGGATTTGGAATGCAGGGATTCTCGCGGATTTTTAACTTTTTCATCGCAGTTGTCTTAAATACGTGTAATAGGTAACAGTGATGAATTATAATACTTGATAGCGGGAATCCGGGACTAATTTATATTACATGATTTCTCGTAATGTGGTGCGTTGAAGTAAAGATTGGAATTGGAAGAACCCAATCGAATGTAAGTAAAGTTCCAAGTATAACACACCGGTTCATAATCTCTTATGTTGAAACCAATGATCATTACTTAGGTATTCAGTATTCTGTTCAATAATATCAATAGAAAATTAATAATCAAATTCAGTCTATAAATTTTATTTTCAAAGTTTTGAAATTGAATTTGACATATAATAACAAACTTGAATATGTTCTTTATGATTCCGTGAAAACTTCTTTAAAATGGAATATTTCTTTAACGAGATATTTCCGAAATAATTCTAATGTTTTTACTTCATCAAGCATACGAATGCATTTAAAAAAACGGTGTTTTGTGTATGTACCTATATTCACATCTGGCAATCTATCTGGCCACTTGCACATTGTTTTGAAAATCGCAGTGGGCGCTACGTCGCTATAGCGTCTCTGATCAGTGGAATTAGAAAAATAATTAACATAGTTGCAGTGGTTTTCGCGAAGCGTGCGGGCAAGGGCGTTAATTTTGAGATTGACTAAATTTATTTTGTGAATCAGTTTTCCGCATCTCTGGCCGAAAACTGTTTTGCCGAAATTATTCATATGTAAGTGTATTATTTCTTTTATTAGTTTTAAATTTGAGATACCTAAAACATAATAATTCAGATATTCTGAGAACTATATCCAACCTGTTTGAATATGTCTTAGATCTTTTATATCAAATAAACTTGTTTTATATACATTTTATTTCAAAATGTGCTCATTTTCTCTCTTGACTATTTCAAACTTATTTGAGGCATTAAGAAACTTTTAGAAAGACTTTTGTAAGCTGGTTGAAAATAAATTGGAAGAAATGTAAACCAACCATTTTGTTTCATTTGAATCAGAGTTGGTTCAAGCTTGGTAGGCCGGGTAGGTCATGCGCATTCGAACTTAATTATACAGGGCGTATAAATTATAAAATTGTAATATATAATTATGATTTGTTTCAGATGTGCCATTGGTGTGCGTGAATCTTGGCCGTGATTGTCTCTTGTGGTGAGTGCATTTTTTCTACTAATACATTGTTGTAATTGTCTAAAATTCCATAACTAGGTATAGTTTATGTTGTTATAAATAATATGCTGATTTCTTTATTTAGAATGTCCTTTTATGGTTTCGTACATGTTCGCGAAAATGTGCGTTTAGTTTAGTTACAATGCGCCCAATATAGTCAAAATGCCATTTGTAAATGATTTCCAAGTACTTATATTCGAGTTTCTTGAATGTTTTTTTAAATGTGCTTTTTGGAGTGTTATAAATTTCCTATTTTTTATAAAAAATAGATTTGAACTTTAAGTGCGGTACTTTTTACGGAGAAGTATGTTTCGATTGTCTAGAAACAATTTTGTTTCTTTTCATATTAAATTTTAACGGGCAAAAGGAAATGTTGGATCTTAATTTTTTTTTTTCAGCATGAGATATTTCTTATCACTCCACTGTGCGTTCCATATTCAATATATTATTTATACGGAAATTAATTAAAATCAATTTAGATTTTTATTTTTCATTCAAAATTAACTTTCACAATCATTTCAATCTTTTGCTATAACTAAACTTGAACATTTTCTTCATAGAAACTTCTTAGTAAAAATTTCTTTGACAATATATTTCCGACATTGTAAGAAACATAATTTTATGAATTAACTGTTCATCCCTGTGCTCAAGCTAATGTGTTGAAATCATCTGAATATGTAAGTTTTATGAGTGTATAAGTTATATATTTGATAAAAACATAATTCAGGTACCTATTCTGAGATTTTTTTCCAACCTGATAAATATTTGTAGACCTGTTTATGCTGTAAACTTTTTTGTGCATTTTACATAATTTTCTGATTTTCTCTTGACTTATTTCAAACTTATTTGAGGCAGAACTTTATTATCAAAATGAAAATATATTAATAGAAATGTAACCAACTATTTTGTATAATTTGAATATGTAGTTAGCTAGTTGGCTCGAACTTAATGGGTCATGCGCATTCGAATCTAATTATACAGGGCGTAAATAATTATAAAATGTAAGATATTTGTGAATTTCAAGAAATTTGCTCTTTCAATCGACTCTTCGAAGGTAACGGATGAGTCATGGTGAAATATTGTATAAAAATATTTGTTATTATTATTTTAATGAAACAGCTTGAATCTATATAATTCGTTGGTATCATTATTTAGATTATATCAAGAAAAAACATCCTTTTTGATTCTTATGTGAGTGTTTTTTCTTTTTAATTTCATTATAAACACTAAACACATGGTAATGATAGAAATTCAATTTCATTAAATGTGTTAGCTAATTATAAATACTTAACTTGGAAAAGTGTTGATTTTGAATCGGCGATGGTGATGAGATTGATGCATCCTAAAGATTTTTGAATTACCTTGTTTATTACCATTTATGTGGATTATTTCTCGAATTATTCTTTGTTGTGATTTAAATAAATATAGGTATATCACAAAAAACCTATTCTATAAACTACTGTTATTTTCGTATGAATAAAATATGTGTTTATTTTTTTGTTATCTTTGATAAAGTTTTATAATCAATTTTAGATTTTCATATAAATTCAAATTAAAAATGATTAATCCTTGATTTTAATTTTTAAATATTACTCCTATGTTAAATTGAGAATCTTTTATAGCGTATTTCACGCAGGTATAAATTGATAAAAAATATTTTATATTTGTTTCCTCTCTAACAAAGATTTTAATTTTGTGTTGGATAAAAAAATGTTGTTTCTTGGTGTTGACATAAATTCTAGTCCTTTTGTGCTAGTTTTGAAGAGTTTACTGAGGCCATTTATTTAAAATTAATATAGAAATGGAGTATCTAACTATATTTTTTTAAATTTGATTAGATACTTATTTTTGCGCAGTTGATAGAACCATAACATTTTAAGGGTTTTACAGAAATCTAGCAATACAGTTTCTTTATAATTTTCACAGCTTTGTATTTTTTCTCCTCAACAAAATAACTGAGCTATGACAGAGGTTCTAAAAAATTAGCAATACTGATTATTTTTCTCTAGCAATTACAGTGAGCTTCTACAGCCCATGGGCCAGAGAACTTACTTTTTTTATTAACAGTTCCAGAAGTATTAGTACCTTATCATGGCTTTACTATAGAGATTTACTGGAAAATTAGTAGAGCCAGGATATAATAGAGACTGTGACAATATTTGGCTAAAGAATACGTATATTAGTTTTTCATCGAATATACGCGAATTTTTGACAATATTGTAGTTGAATTGTGACGAAAAGAAAAAAGCACCACTTTACTTATGTTTACATTTATCTAAATTTTCATTCAATAACAATTCTATGCATCTGGGATATTCTCCAAACCCTGCAACAAGTACATTACAAATTACAATATATATTTACCAACGACTATAAATTTATAATCGTTATACCAACCTTAACTGTATATGGATCTCCTCCTGAGAGCCTCGAATCTCTCCAATATTGGTATTTAAGTTTTTTATCCAACAGACTTCTACGGTACATCTAAAATATTAATTCTTCGTGTAGGTTACATAATTTCATTGTAGGAGATTCTCTTACATTGCCATTAAATAAATTATTTATAACGTAGGCTGAATAGTGTGGAACTGCCATTGCTACGACAATAATTCCAGCACTGGGTAAAATTTCGAACCACATCCTGACTGTGGAGAAAAACAAAAGAAGTTTCACAAAAATGAAATCAATCTCTTTTATGAAGGAAAAATATCCTTCAGATTTTTTTCATAACCTTAAAAGCAAGAGCAGAGAACACTAGCAAGAGCAAGAGTCAATAGCATAGAACAATTGATAATGAAGTTGGAAATAGTGTTCTCTGGGATGATTAGCGTTATGTAAATTTCGAACTGTATTTCATGATTGTAGAGATTCTTGTTCTGTAACTTAGATGATCTATTGTGTATAGATCAGAGAACAGTCTTTTCTGTATGCATCAGAAAACACTACATCCAAGTATGCATGCAACACACGTACCTATGTTCTGTGTTGAATATTTTTTACAATTTTGAAATTCAACATAACCTCTAGCATGATCATAAACTTTGAAACCTTAATTAATTAATTTAATATTGTTGACGACTACAAAAAGCGCCTATATAATTACCAAATTATTTCCTCGAGTGGTGGTGTTTGTTAGACTGTTTTGATAAAATGGCAGCTCCGTCATCACATCACTTTATGCAAAACTCTTCAAACAACAATGCTCAACAAAATGCTATGCGTAACTCATACGGTCTCTCACCGATGCATCAGATGCACAATCAAATGCCAGTGCAGCAGCAAATGAACTCGGCACAGTCATCAGCTGCAATGATGGCACAACAACAAATGTCCAATCCAATCAATAGCAGTGGTCAAATGTCTGCAAATGTTCAATCGCCAATGTTGAGTCAGATGAATCAACATTACCACCAACAATTGACCAACTCAAATGCCATGGCTCAACAACCACAGCAATATGGTCACCATGAATTGCCCCAACAGCAGCAACAACAATCTGTTGTGGTGGCCTCAACGCCACCAGTAGTTGTCCCAGTGCCTCAGCAACCTCAACAACAACCACAATCCAAAGAGTACAACACTGCCTCACTGTGTCGCCTGGGTCAAGAAACTGTCCAAGATATCATCAGCAGAACATTAGAAGTGTTTCAAACACTAAAAACCATTCAACCTCCAAACGGAACGCCACAATCGCTGAACAATAGCAACGATAAAAAAGCAAAGGTGCAAGAATTGTTACGCACTATCCGGGTGTTATTTAAACGGCTACGTTTGATTTATGAAAAGTGTAATGAGACTTGTCAGCTACAAGGTATGGAATATACACATATTGAAAGTTTGATACCGTTCAAAGATGAACTGGATCCTAAACATGATGAAAAGAAAAATACTGAAGCGTATCGTTTGGCCTGTGAGGAAAGTAAGGAGGTTATGGAGCAAGTTGTACTTAAAAATAAGCAGTTGAAAGAGGTTATTGATCATTTGAGAAGGATTATTTGGGAGATTAATACTATGCTTACAATGAGGAAGTCATAGTATATAGTGTTGTTTTGTTTTTCCAAGGGTGATTTGATTGAGACAATATAACACAATGTTACGAGTTTTTTTTTGTCGAATTTTACAACTATTCTTTATGTGAACCAATATACTTTGTATATATATATATATAAAAAAATGTTGAAAATAAATTATTACAAATAATTGCTAAAAGTCTCATTCCTTCACAAAATGAATTTCAAGAAATACATTCATCGACCAACGTCTTTGTACGGCAACCAGATTTACAGTATTTTCTACTTCTTTTTTTTTGATGATGAAAAAGAAGTTATCAGTTATTTAATTAGCAGGTGGAATCATAGAATGTACACAATTTAAAATTGCCGCACAAAAGCTACCCTTAGTATCAGAATTTGATTTATCTCATGAAAATCTGGTTTATACTTGAAAATTCGGTTTTCTCTACAAGGTCTGGAAGTTTTTATTTAAAAAACACGAGACTATGTTTTTAAACTTTATTATTCAATGTAAATTAGCACAAATGTTGACAAAAAAATACTTGAATCAATTATAAAATCAGAATTTACACTTAAGTTGAAGATGTGAATCATCTTTATATTATGAATAAACAGATAATCAAATAAATTTTAATGCAATGCATCAGTATCGACCACTTCGCCCAGAACGATGTTTTGGTGATCTGGAACCTTTTCTTTCCCGCGACCGGGAACGTCCTCTTTTCGGGGAACGGGATCTTGTTCTTGGCCTGCCACCGCCAATGTGAGTTCCGCTACGACCACCCTTTCTTCGGGAATATAAATATCTGCAAACAACAACCAATATTATCTAGATTCAAGGAAAAAACTATTGTTAAAGTTAACTGTACCTTCGCAGCTCTCTGGAAATGGGTTTCAAGTGCATGAAATTGCAAAATCCTGATCGGGTGCATTCACCCATTTCATATTGACGACAACACGCTTCCCTGAAATCAGTCACAGGGCTCAGTTCAGCATATACCGGACGCCCACCAAACCAACGATTATTTAAATCATTAACAGCTCTTTCGGCATCCTCCTCCCTGCGAAACTGTTGGAAAAACTCGTCTCAAACTTGCTCTATACAATATTGCAGATAAACTTACCTTAATGTATACGTTACCTACTAGGTGATCCCCCAAATTGTCACATACGTTCATCTCTTCAATTTCACCATATTTATCTTCGCATTCCACAAATACATCTTCGAAAAAGTTGTCGTAATGTTCTTGCATCTCTTCATCGGAAACATTAGCAACCACTAGCGATACAAAAATACAAAATTGTAACTACCGGTGAGACGATATATTGTTATTAGAATACTTACAGTGACTTCCATCAGCAGATTTGGCAGAATTTTGCGGATTTACATACAAATTTTGTAATAAACATGTTTGTGAAAATGTTGGTTTGTTGTGTATTCTTGAACAGCGATCGCCGTGTCTGCAAGCTCCGATTTTGAAATAGAAGGAACAATTTACCCTATAATAATAATGCTAATTAGATGAATATCTCTTAGAATGAATATAAAACATACTTATCCTTCTCAGTTCCGAAAATCGAAGCTAAATACTCAGCCATTTCTCAACAATTAAAACAGCCAGTACTCCGAAATCAGACCAAACAACAAGAACATCAAAAAGCAATTGATATTGACAATTGACGGATGACACAAAACATCACATGCACACACCGTAGGGTGTGTTCGACATAAATATTGAAGTGCTTTTGCTGGCTGGGAATGTCTCCCTGTGTCCAACACACACCTAGCTAAGAAAGCGTTGCAACATTTTTGACAGGATTTGCTGTTAGACGTCTTGCGTTCTTAAGCTGGTTTATAAAGAATCTTTCAAAAATAACTGTTGGGGTATTTCTGATGCTGCAGCTTAAAAAGCGCAAGCGTTTTCTACCAAAATCTGTCAAAAATGTTGCAGCGCTTTTTTAGCTAGATGTGTGTTGGACACAGGGATTGATTTTTTATATATGAAAAATTCTTATCTCCGTTACATGAATTCTATAGTAAGGCAAGAATATAAAATAAAAATATGGAAATAAATTATCACATTAGAGCGCCTTAATCAAATCACTGAATTATTACTACATTGCATATTGAAAATTGAGAACATAGTTCTCTGTTTAATGATTTGAAGTCGCAAAACTTGTGACTGTGACTCATGCTCTGGTTTTTTTGACGTTAGAAATGCAGAATTTATATTATTGATTACTTAAAATATTCAATTTTAACTAACCAAAAATGAATGAGTCTGTATTTATTTTGGTAGAATTCAATTAAATATTGTTAAATGTGATAAAATAAGGTCAGTTCTTTTTCATTTGATCTTTACATAATATTAGAACATAACCTGTTGTAAATAACTACTCCATCGAAAACATGTTGAAGAGCGCGATATTCAAAATCACAAGAACTTTAAGTACTACTAATCAAAAACTAATAACAAGAGCTATATCGACTTCAAAATCTTCGCGTAATGCAAGATTTCTAAATCAAGGAGTGACACTAGTTTTCGGCAAGTACTTGCTGTTCACTAATGTCTTTAGTTCAGGATTTTTGCTTTTTCTTGGTGATTTAATTCAACAAGAGATTGAATTTCGACAGAATAAACTTCAAAAGCGATATGATTTTGCAAGATCAGGTAGGTAATCAATATTTCGGTAATATTCCCGAATATATTTAAAATTAAATTTTCAGCTAGAATGTTTACTGCCGGACTAGCCTTAGGACCAATTCACCATTATTATTATATTTGGTTATCGAGAAAATGGCCTGCGAAAACTGCAAAGATTATTACACTTAAAATTGGGCTTGATCAATTTATAATGGCCCCCATATGTATTGTGACTTTTTTTCATGGAATGGGAATTTTGGAGCGAAAACCTTTACGGAAAAGCAACGAGGAACTTGTAGAAAAATTCAAAGAAGTTTATTTGGTATTTATTTTATTTGAATACATAACATAGTCTTTATTATTTTTTTACATAACATACGTAGAGCTAGGATAGGTGTAATGAAGATTTTTAATTGAAATTTTAGGTGGATTGGTTAGTATGGCCCCCAACACAATTTATTAACTTCTACTACATTCCAGTGAAATATCAAGTTCTTTATATCAATGGCATAACAATGTTTTATGATATATTTTTATCATATGTTAAACATCGCAAAGAAACCAAGGAATCGATAGTAATTGGCGATAAAAGTATATAAGAGATTGATATTTATAAAATCTAGTCAAACACATTGTACTATGAATAAGTCAAAATATACTATTTATTATTGCTACTTTGTTTTTTTATTCACCTGTCAAAGCAAAAAAGTTAACAGCACACTTGTTCTCATACTAAAACTGTCACGTTTTTATAGTAACTTATAAACCAACTAAACTAGTAACCGAACTGAGTTTGATTATGATTACGGCTGTTATTCGAACTTAATTACTAAGTACGTAATCGTTTTTAAATGAACCCGAGTTGCATTTTCCAAGGATATTTCGTCAGCGAAGGGCGGATAGGATGAAATTAATTATCATGTATTTTTTGTTATATGTTTTATGTTGCAACCAATCAGAAATTTTATTGTAACATTCAAAGTATAAAATTACACAAAAATCACAGTAGGCACACTATTAAAACAAAAAAATATAAATCATTTACCTAATTATACGTAATAGATCAAACTATATTTAAATGTTATTAAAAGCAAAAAATAAACAATCAAAAATTATATATAGACCATAGCGACACCCAAAACAAGATGTCGGTAATCCCAATATATCGCACGTTAATCCCTTCAAGGACACTTCTACTTACTATTAAAAGGAAACTAACCTTTAGTAACTTGTTATATTACAGTTTAAAAGGGTCAAATAAAAGAAATGAACATTTAAGTCATAAATAACGTTTAATATGCACACTTGTCTTTAAAAATAAAAACAAAATCCGAAAGATTACAACATACTCTCTATATTTTGCTGCTGTTTAATAATATATCTAAAATTTCCTAGAAATTTTCATCATCTATCGATCTATCGGAAGCTCAATCACAAAGAATTATTTTTTAAATATAAAAATGTACAGTGACAAACTACCGAACATAATAAAAATCCAAGAATTTAAAAGAAGAAAAAAGCTACTAATATAGTAATTTCTTGCAATTGCTATAATATTTTAAGCAACATAAAAACACTTCAACATAATATATGCACCTACGTGTACAACCACCATCATTATTTATATAGAACAGCGGCTAGACTTGATTTTTCTTACAGAATGATAAAAACAAAACACTAACTGATACTTGAATTAGAAAGCATACTTTATGTCGTGACGTAACCATTCCTAAACCTTTTTAAACAAAACCGATCACCTTGTCTGCAAAAAGCAATAAATCTAGGTTATGTTTTGTGTTGATCTTTATGATTTCTAGAACGAACTAAGAACAAACTCGTAATCGTATACTTAAGTGAGAACGAGAACAGATTTTTGCTTTGAAAGGTTCAGAGATTGTGACGTCAAATCAAAGTGAATTTAAATAAGAATACTTATCATAAAAGCATTAAACCTCACTATAGCAACGCTAAACTAATACTTTCTAATAAATAAATGATTTCAGGTCAGTTTCAATGTATTTTGTTTTTTAATCTTAACCATTACAAACACTGTTTACCAATCGCTGCTGAAATTTTAACTTCGGTCTTCGACTTAACCTCAATTCTTGGCGCTTCTAACGACGTTGACATTTAAATGACAGCACACTTGACATTATTGACATAATAATTCTGCTGCTACATGCATGACGTCAATGCACTATTATTATTATTATTATTATTAAAGCTGGCAATCGAATCATAGTGTGTTGGTAACGTTAATAGGGCATCTTGAGTTGTACGATTTTCCGAACAATTGATCGGCTTTGCACGATTCGTATCCACGCATTCAATGGGCATTTTAATGGTCTCCATATTGTAATTGTAGCCTTGCAGTGTTATTTTTATGATAGTATGTAGTGGAACATGTATGTAGGGTATTTCGTCGGGTGGTGATTCCAGAAAGTAGCCCAACACGCAACGCAGCACCGCCTGATGGGATATAGTTAGAACGTTGGTTTCTGTTTCCAGTTGTGTTAGTATCGGTACCAGACGATTCATGACATCGATGTAGGATTCACCTTGTGGATAGCGGTATTTGAGTTTTTCACGATCACGTAGGGCCAGCTCGCGGGGAAAGTGTTCTTGCAGCTCCTCGTAGGACAGGTTCTCGCAATCGCCCTGAAGATATTACAAATCAGAGATTCAATAATTGTTGTTTTATAGTTTTTTCATTGGACATATTAATGTCTCTTGACATAATTCGATAAAAGATAGGCACTTTTAATAACCTTCTGTGGGTGTTTACATAATTTCTGTCTGTGGAAAACAAAAACTTACCGACCAAATTTCATCGAGTTCGTGTAAATGTTGTTGTGGTGCTTGAATGTGAGCACTAGTCGCTTTGGTGCGTTGCAAAGTCGATGTCCAGACTTGTAAACCGGGCAAATTTAATGCATTCATATGTTTGGCCAACGATAGTGCGTACATACGACCTCTAGGTGATAGAGGAGCATCACCTCCGATACGCCCGATAAGGTTGAATTCACTTTCACCATGCTGAAAAGAAACAAAAAAGAAAGATTAAATATTTCACTAAAATTTATATAAGAAATATTTATTTTTAATACAATATAATAATTAACTCTTAACTCTACCAAAATAGATTTTTATTATTTTATTTTTCATTATTATCTCAGCATTGTTGATTATTAACAATATTTTTTGATAATGCTTTATCATATCATCTACAAATAATGTCTAATCCAAGACCCCCCACTAATAAACATCGATGTGAATATCTGGAAAAAAATAACACTTGCAATGCATTTACAGGGGTTGGTTGATATGATGGAAACGCACAAACATTGCCAAGTTGATTCGCAATGATTGTAATCGGTTGTTTATTTGTCATAAACATCTTCAGTTAAATTCATCATTCAAAATATTTGACATAAATTAAATAATATCACTAACATGTACTGTAATCGCTTTGGTAACAATGAAATACCCAATCTGATCTACAAATATAATAAAAGGACGCGATAGATTCCAATGGTATAAATCAATCTATAAAAAATGCTATTCTGTTTAAAATGAAAAATGTTGAAGGTTATGACTAACCCTAATCATAAAATCTAGACCCACCAGTGTTAGCTGGTTAATAGGTGACATTTGACGTTCAAAATTTGACCTAAATTTTGGTTAGTTTGGCAAGTGATGTCAAAATTGAATACGAATCATAACCTTCAAACAGTTCAAACTCAACAAAAAGGTTCATAGACGTCAATAAAACTGAACTGATTTAAAAACTCTGTAAAACTATTCAACCTGATAACTTCCAGAATAAACTTTGCAGGATTAGAAATTTGATGTCAGAATCGATCATGTTCGTTCATCCAAAAATATTACTCCTACATTTATAAAGTGTACGCCAAAAGTCACGAACCAAGTATCTTACTTCCAATAGACTATACTTTCGAAATAAACTTTCAACTTACCCTGCTGAAATACAGTGTCTGCTGATATGGTTTCGGTGGCGAGATGTAGGATAAGATTTTACTTTCTTTTGTACCATTTACACCATGAGCAATAACTCCACCATCACCACCATCTAAAATCTTCACAATGGGACATGGTAATTCCCATAAACTACCCAACGTAGGTGATTCGTATTGGGCCTTGTAGTGGGCCATCTTGTGAGTGAGATCTTTGAGGGCCTCTTCCATGCTCATATCCTTGTAATCGGCACTGTACTGGAGTATTTCCTTTTTTGGGTTTGTAAAAAAGAACAATTGTTATAACAAATCATACGTTCTCCAAAAAACTTCCTCAGTATGCCAGTGAAAATGAGGTTAGGTTAAGTTATATTTAAAACAAGAATTACAAAACGATCCAAACGAAATTATTCATTTACAAACTTTAAATATTGTAACGCGGATAAAGTCAGTTGATAACAGTCAGTCTGTGGAATCAGATGTTAATAGTAGTTCAGTCGGTAAAGACAGTGACAGTTTAGATTGTCAAGGTGACAAGTGGTGACAGTTGTACTACAACAGAAGGTCGTGTACAGATTGTTGAAAATAAACCATTGGAAGCAATTTGCGAACTTTTGAGTCTTACGCAAGTGAACTCACCCCACAACGTTTAGCACAGGTGGTTTAAACGTGGCAATATTAATCAATAAAATATTATTTCTACCTTAAAGTTTCGTTCCAACATCATGGAATCCTCACAGACGCATTCAATAAACATGATACGGAAACCCAATTGGCTGTAGACGAGATCGTAGATTTCTTGTCGTTGAACACGTGACACATTTGGACCATCCAGTATGGCCACTTTATTATTGCCAGATTCTTGTTGCAGCCATTCGGCGGCCTCTTGTAGCGCCTCCTTGAAACTCTGTTGTCGGATGCGCCAAGCTGGCAAATTGTCTGCGCGGAACATTTCATGGGATGCGTACTGCTTAATATGTTTGCGCCGGTATTCGCTTATGTCGTACACTAGAAAGATGATAATTGAAACGTTTTAGTAAGTTCTCTCTCATCTTTTTGATTAGTTATTCATTCAATAATCGTCCAAGCGTCAAGTTGTATCGTGCATGGTCCCAAATGCAGGGGGTTTGCCAGCGGGGGAAGATCGATCGAACAACTTTTCAAAGGTCTCGTTTTTTTGGGTGAGGTGTATTAGTGTCACATGATAGAAATACATACCTTTGGTTTTGTCACCGGTGTACTTCAAAAATCTGGATAGCCGCTTGGCTAACAAGCTCTTTCCTCTGCCGGGGAGTCCGACCATGGCCACCAGAAGGGGGGCGAATTGCCTTAGTGGTGGTTGTGTTGGTCTTTTTGAATTTGAAGTTCCGCCACTTGATGATGTAGCAGCAGCACCACCTATATATTGACAGTGTATCATATTTTTTTTGTCACTTTAAAAGACGTGTCCAAATTTACTCGTTTGTTTGTGAATTGTGCACTTGAAATGAAAGGATCGAGTAGATGAATAGATTTTTTATGATGAAATTTCTCGATGATATGTGTCTGTGTTATCTCACTAACAACATATTATTTGCTATTTATGGATTTTGTTAATTCTTTGATAAAGATATTTTAATTATTATGCTATATACCGTGAATTCGAGAAGTAGCGGATAAATTTAATTCAAAATTAGAACTGGAATATATAACAAAAAGCGTGAACTCGGCACACTTGAAGTGGGTCTAAAATATACAAGGTGTTTCAGGCAAAAATTACTGTTCCATGCACCCATAACTGTTGTTTGCATAGATGTATATGAGTCACTATGGTTCCATGACCCAATAAAAAAAATCGTATATTACTTTAGGGATGATAAAATTAAGAAATAAAACTATTTTAAAAAATAAATTGAGTATGTAGTGTTAATAAATCTACCAGTGAAATCTTTTACAGGCTTTTTGTTGAACATATAAATATTTTTTAAATGCGAAATAATATTCTATTGGTGCTGTTACTTTTGAAGTTGTACAGTTACATTTAGATTGATATTTTTTGGCACCAACTTCACATGTACCAACACCAATAGAATTAATATTATTTCGTATTTTTCAGTGCACCATCAAATAACGTCGGTTCATTTTTTGTAAAAAAATATTTATTTCCCACTTTTGAGGTTAACATTAGTCACGAAAATGGTTGAACGTTCACTATTACCAAAGAAGATAGCACCTATCTTATTAACCTCGTATATTCTTTGCTTGTACTTGTTATTATGTAGAGATCTCAGAACATCGCGGCGGAAATACGCACAAGTATTTTAGATTTAACCATTTTACCACAGCTGTAACTCGAAAATCGTAACTCTAAAGAAAAAATATTCATTATAAATGTTGCTACAAATATTCTTGTCCTTTATTCGATACCCTCAGATTTTCACTATTCAAAAGAAATCGCCCCCTCCACATAGCCAAAATACACATATATAACATCAATGTAACTCGAAAACCGTAACTCTTTTGAAAAAATGTTCAATTTAAACCTTTCCGGATATTGTCCTATCTTTAATTCCACCATCTCAAATTTTCGAGAAAATTTGTCCCTCCACACCCTTCGTGGTCGGTTTTTGGAAGGAAGGAGATTTCGGATTTGAATTTTTCTGAATATGAGAGACCATTTCTCAACTCTCCTCTTCAGTTGACAGTTCAATTGTATACCTCTTCCGTTTGGGTTTGCCGGTGAAAAATCTGCCTTAGATTATTTATCCACTTACTTTAGGAACTCACTGTATATATTAATTGGATTCTATAATTTGCAATATTTCTTATGGTGAGAGATTATGTCAAAAATCATCTAATCACCCACATTATGAAATATAACTAGAATGTAGATATATTATAAAGAGATTCCGCTAAAATTCAGACTTTGATATTATTGTCTAAGGTTTTTATGGAATTCCCATAATGCTTTGCCTACATAAGTATGAAGCGTTATCAACAAAAAGTTAAATTTTTGATATGTTGCTCGATTTTATGCTTTATATTCACTAACCGATATTCTTAATTATTCACAGCATTATTACTTGATTCGCACCATAGAATAGAGTAATTCAATATCATCATATTATATAAATCATTTTAGAACTGGTCAGTTTGCGACTGTGCACCATCTTGCATATAAAAATCGTGCTTCCTATTCGTTTGCAATGGTTTTGAGTCTGTGTTTTTATTGATTTTATTTACCATATGAGCCATTATTCGTGAAGAAAAAACTTTTTTCAGGGCGTAGATGCTTTCCAAAGCCCTGAAGTTCTATTATTAATTTTAGTTCTAGCCTAATTAATACGAAACAAGATTGAATCAGACATCGATGTTTCATCGTGTGATTGGGGCTTAAGTAATATGTGTTCTCTTTCATCTGTAGCAATGTGTTTACAATATTTTATAATTTTTTTATCTTATCGGTTTCGCAAAAAGAGAATTGGTCGATATATTATAATAACATTGTATATTTGCATGAACTTGATTTGATTTTGAAATGTGAAAACAATATTTCTACGTGTAGGTATATTTCAAGATTAAAAATGTTAAAAATAGCGTAATAAATATTATCACCAAATATACAATCTGATATAAAATTATCTTGATTATGATTATTTAACTACTTAATAATTATTACTTTATTGCCAAAATGTTATCCACCCCACTGAGATTTAGTCAAAATGCTACTAATTATGACAGGTTTTTTGTTTTCAAAAAACACATCAGAGAAATCTGAGATTCGGGAGACAAAGTAAAAGGGATTAATGCTAGATTTTGGTATTTAGGAGTGTTCATTTCATATTTTTATATCCACAAAGAAAGTTTTAATTCGAGTCGTATACCTAATCCGTTTATAAAGATAACAAAGTGTTTTATAAGGTCAATAAATTATTAAAGGCCTTCTTAATTTGGTATTTCTTGGAAAAGAAGAAAAACAAAGTGTACCCATCTATAACATATGAATGGCTCGAGATTATTCTCATGCGTTGCGAGATTCAACAGAATCTCGTTTTTTTTCAACCTTTGGACCCGAGAAGGAATAGTCAACACACATGCTAAGTCGATTTTATTGTGGGCGTAAAATTAACATACATTTATCTCTTTCTTGTATTCGAATCTCTGGCATGAACACACAAATATTATGGCCAAGATCCAAGAACTAAATAAACCGAGTATTCTGGATAGTGACACCAGTTAAAATTGGTTTTCTCAGAACACCTGACTTCAAAGTCCATCTGAACAATATTATGACGAAATTCAAACGATTATCAATTGATTTAATTCCATATTTCTAAAGTCGCTATTGTTTCTTTTTGTTCCTACTTTGAATTTTTAATTAAATTATTATAACAAGTCAAAATGAAGGTCATTTTTTGCAAAAAAAATAATATTCGTATATGTATCTAACTGAGTCTACGAAACTTGGAAGCCAAAATTATATTTTTCCTTGAATTTAGGCCATGAAATTATCTCGAATTCATAAACAAAGATAAAATATATTATATCTCTTTATCGATATTATAAATCTGAAAGTTGTTCAAATTTTTATTGGAAAAAGAAGGTCATACTTATATCCGATTAAATATTCAGTGTGATGTAAACAAAAAAAATATAATCGTTATGCCATTATTATTATTTTTACCTTTTGCCTCCTCCATTTCAGTATCCATTTGAGTACTGGATGACATTTTTCTGAATTCTTCAATTAATAGAAACGAATAAAGTATCTCTTTCGTTGATTTTTCAGTTTAAATATTGCAACAATTATAATTATAAAATTGTTCACGATCAATATATGTTAAAAACTAAAGTTAAAGGGGAAAAACTAAAGAAAAAATTTGTCCACCAACTCTGAGAAATGATCAGACGATGTATGTATTATGAACTTCTTCAAAATAAGTCTCATTCCAATTCTGTATCTAATTTCAGTCGCCAGATTGAAACTGAATCTAACACTCGAGAATATGTGGCCTGGACAGGTAATGTTATTTACATTACCACTCTAAAACTGGGGTAGGCTTGCCGGAAGAAAATTGAAAAAAACACGTAATCTCAAAAAACAGTACACGGTCTCTTTTTTATCAGAAAAATACACGCACTAGAATACACCGCCAACACTGATTAGATAATAAGATATATTTTCACTATTTTCGTAGAAATTGAGTGTAAGTAAACAGACAATAGACAGCTGGGTTTTTTTAATGAACCACAATGCCGAACAAGCAGAGATCACTGAATTTATGTGTAAAATTTTGAGTGCGCATGATATATAACGTAGGGTGTGTTTGGCCAAAATTGTATATTTTGTGTTCTATGTTGTTATATTTTGTTCCATCATTTAGTGACACATGTCATTCGGTCCATAATTATAATTTGTTCTATGTCTAACATTGCACTAATTTGATATGTGAGGTTATAACTAACAAAATTGAAATTTGTTTCCCCATAAAGATTTTTTTAAGTTGAAATATGATGGACCCAGCAGGACCAGGCGCTCCTCAACCGCGAGGGCCACAGCAGCAACAACAGTATCGTTTCACACCCGAAGAGCTTCGTGTTTTAAAAGAATGTAACAAAGATAGCTTCTACAAAAGATGTCTACCATTGAGTACAATATTGGCTGGATCAACTTATATGGCTGTAAAAAATAATATCCTCAATCCGAATCCCCGATTTGGAGCGACACCAAAAGTCATAGTGGCCGTTGTTGTAGGTTATTTTGTCGGCAAATTCTCGTATCAATCTAAATGTGCGGAAAAACTCATGCAGTTGCCCAATAGTCAAATTGGTGAGATGCTGAGGAAAAAGCGACGTGGTAATATCACTGAAAGTATGGATCCCACTTTCGGTGCTGGCATGTCTTTGACGCCATTCTCCGGAATGAATCCATCCGACACGTACAGTGATGATAATCCCAACAATGGTCTAGATATCGATACATCGAGACCCGATTCACCCGGTTTGGAGGACTATCGTAGACCCTCGATGGATAACCCCATCTACGAAGAAGAAATGCCCCCTGAGCAGAAAAATGCTACCACTTACGAGGAATTAAGGAAACAGAATCGGGATGAATTTTTGCAAAAAAGACTGGGTAATTATAGAGAGCCTGCCAGAACTGCTCCGGCTATACCATCTTCACCAAATAATGGGCCCACTGGGACTTCAGCAAAAAATAAATACGGCGATGATTTTGAATAATAACTAAAAATATTGATCGTAGTTTTAGAGGATATTGATGATGTTGATATTACTTTGTATTGTAACAATAACACTTTTTTAATATGGAATATTTATTAAAATTGTAAAATGACTATATCATAAAGCTTTGTTGTCAATTTTAAGTGATTCTGTATTACAAAATACGTTCAAATGTGACGCAACAATTTTTTTAGTCTTTTCCACCATAAATAGTTCACAAAAATATCGTATCTAGTCGATCTAGACCAGCTCCCATGTTTTCCATCTAATTATGTCATTTATACAGTAATATTTCTTGAATCTAGAGGATATTGCCTTTAAATAAGGTGAATTTATTCGTGAGACTACCTCCGAAAAGAAAGGTAAACAAAAACAGTTTTGGATCAGCTTGCTGCTTGACATGTGTCATTTTTTATCAGTTTATCAGAGAACACTATCTAGTTGTTATGACAGGTCTTTTGGAGATAGTGTTCTTTGGACAAGCCCAAGGTTATACGGAGGACAGGACACATTATTGTTATGTTTACATGTGTACAGCATAGGGTTGGAATGGCATGAGAAAAAATTGAGAGTATTCGAAAAGAAACAGAAGATTTATCGAGTTTGTTATTTTGAACCAAACGCCCTGCCATATTTATCTATTAAGAGGAATTTCCATTTACATAATCGTATTTTAGATTTCCTCTTTATTATATGTTATAATGCGAACGATTTCAAAATTGCCGATATATCATGGTTGTCTCTGATATACTTTGATATGTGCTTGTGACAGTGTTTGAGTGTTTTGTATTCTGTGAATCTGTGAAGTATAATTAAATATTCGCCTTCTTTCAAGGCTATTTTGATTTAATTTAAATTTTAAATTAAATTAAAATTAGAGAAAAATATACTCTTGTAATGTTATAATCATATAATTATTAATCTATATGTTTCGCTTCGTATTTAGAAAAAGTCAGGTTCTGTTGAAATTGATATTTTTAGATTGTTTATAAAAAAATTGATAAACATTCTTGTAGGACTTATCTTCAAATACAATGATAAAATTTGTCTTTGTAGTATTTGTATTTAATAAAATTTGATAACCTTGCAGCTGGATTACTCAATATTTCTACATTTAAATCGTTTTCCATAAATTATAATTTCTGTTTGTAATTGTCGGTCTTAGCATTTAGCAGAGTATTTTAAAATATTGCTGAGTTTCAGGTTAGATTTTCATTAGAGGAAAAATGTTGAATATTGGTTGTATTGGAAGGCAAATTACTATAAATGTGATCTTCTCAAAGAATCAATTAAAATTAAATAAGGTAAACAGATAATCAACAACAACTCAAGTTTTAATTTGAGGTTAGGGCTCTGATTGGGCTTAGTTTTCATCTAATGTATTTTGTAGGCCTTAGCATGTCAGTATTCGACCAAAAGTAAACAGACAAGGAAAATTAGCACTGCTGAAGAAGCAGTTAAAGAAATACAAGATGGTGCCAAGATATTAGTAGGAGGTATATATCTCATATAGACATAGAATCTCAGTCTGTTGGATTGTTATTTTTCAGGTTTCGGTTTGTGTGGAATACCAGAAAATTTGCTATATGCATTGCTCAAACATAATGTCAAAGATTTAACACTGGTATCAAATAACCCGGGTGTAGATAAATTCGGAATCGGATGGCTAGTACGTGAACGAAGAATAAAACGCATGATAGCCTCGTATGTAGGGGAAAATGCGGAATTTGAAAGACAATTTCTTTCTGGGGAAATAGAAGTTGAACTAACACCACAGGGCACGTTGGCTGAACGTTTGAGAGCTGGTGGAGCCGGTGTACCGGCTTTCTACACCCCTACAGCATACGGGACACTAATACATGAAGGTGGGGCACCAGTTAAGTACAATAAAGATGGTAAAATTGAAATTTCGAGTATGCCACGGGAAGATCGACTATTTAATGGGAAACCTTATATACTCGAGGAGGCAATCACTGGAGATTATGCTCTTATTAAAGCGTGGAAAGCAGACCCAGCTGGTAACCTCATTTTTAGGTATATAAGTTGATGAGTTTTAGATTTTTATTTGTCATTGAGGCTGGTTCTTTTTTTGAATAGGAAAACTGCAAGAAACTTTAATCCCACAATGGCAAGGGCAGCCAAAAAAACTATTGTCGAAGTGGAAGAAATTGTCCCGTTGGGTGATATATCACCTGACGAGGTACATTTACCTGGTATTTTTGTCGATAAAATAATAAAAGGTGAAAAGTACGAGAAGAGAATCGAAAAAGTAACAGTACAAAAGTTGTCAGATAGCAAAGATTCAATGATTAATAAAAATCCAGCAGCTGAACGGAGGGAGCGGATTGCGCGAAGGGCAGCTTTGGAATTTAAGGACGGCATGTACGGTATCCTTTTTGTTCACAAAACATCGGATTTAACGAAGTTTATTCTTTATTGATTAAATGCTGTTTTATTTTTAATTTTCCGCTGGGAATTGGTTATTGTAATGACTAACCAAAGGAGGGTACAGATATATCCTTGCTGCACCCTTTCAGTGTCTTGACAATGATATAGAATCGGGAATCTTACAGCTACTTTACTTATTCCTTTGAACGTTTAGATATTTTTGTTTATCTTAACTTGACATATAGCTAATCTTGGCATCGGTATGCCAATGCTGGCCTCCAACTATATACCTGAGGATGTTGAGGTATTTTTACAATCTGAAAATGGTATTTTGGGTCTGGGTGCATTTCCACATCCAAACTGTGTAGATCCTGATTTGATCAATGCCGGCAAAGAGACTGTGACAGTTGTACCGGGAGCAGCATTCTTTAGCAGTGATGACAGCTTTGCCATGATTCGAGGTGGCCATATTGATTTGACCATCTTGGGTGCCATGGAGGTGTCACAGTACGGTGATTTGGCCAACTGGATGATTCCTGTAAGTGATGGAATATAAAAGTTGAGATGATCTTCTAGTCTTCTATATCGTGTTGGCAAGAATTTTGGTTTTCGTGATTTTAAAGAAAAAAGGAACGTTCTATGATAATATTGTAAACTTATTTGTCTGGGGCTGAAAAACTTTTTATTTTTTCCATCCCACCTACCAAACTTGGAGCTACGAATATCTCCTTGTGTTATACCCATTTCTCAGCTTTAAATTTTCTGATCTAATCAACTTGGGGCTACGAATGTCTCCTTGCGTTATACCTATTTCTCAGCTTTAAAGTTACTGATCCAATCCCATTTCCATGCTTTTCTTTCAATCTATTCTTTCTCTGTCATTTGTCTAGCTTTTTTTTCAATCTTATACAGGGTAAACTGGTGAAGGGAATGGGCGGTGCTATGGACTTGGTGGCAGCTCCTGGCACCAAAGTGATCGTTTGCATGGAACATTCGGCCAAAGATGGCGGACATAAAATTGTTGAATCATGTACTCTACCACTAACTGGCAAACAGTGTGTCAATATGATTATAACGGAAAAGGCAGTTTTCGAAGTGGATGCTGAAAAAGGTTTGACACTGATTGAAATTGCCGATGGTGTTGGTGTCGAGGATGTTTTAATGTCGACCGGTTGTAATTTCCAAGTGGCCGAAGATCTGAAAGCTATGGGGCAAATTAGTGTGCCCTCTATTGGTTAATATGATTTTTTTTCTTTTTCTTATTATAGGTGTATGATTTTATTTTAGATTCTATATATTATACTGTCTTATTTTTGTTATTTTGAACTGAAATAAAAACAAAAAGAAAACTCATTTACTCCTTATTTCACATCCAAATCGTCAGAAGCATGCGCATTTCAATTTTGACAAGACCGAAATTAAAATGTGCACAACCACGGAACACAGTTTGAAATTTGACCAAACTACTGCTCGAATACCTTATATGCTTAGTTACATGCGACACTCACTTATCAGTCTATGCGCTTAGTTGCTTTAGAGCGCTGCAAATTATATGAAACTATCCTATCCTGTTTTCTTAGTTTATTTTTGTGATTTGAAATGACTTTGAAATAAATATAACGCGTTACGATTGGACATAACAAGGATGTTATAAGAAGGATAATCAGTTACTGTTTGAGAAAGCATGCTCTTTAATTGTTGAGTTGATGGGCGGGTCTACTAATGAGATTACAGATAATTAGGAAAAAGAAAGGATGTCAATAGGCGGTTGCTGTGCTCTTAGGCCACACCCACCTCATCGACAATATAGAGCATTTTTGACGGACGAACCCCGAACGGAGGAGTTAGGTTATACAATTCGACTGTCTGCTTTTTTTGGCTTCGTGCACGCCTTCTATATTGTAAACGAGCTCCGATCTGGATGATTTTTGATTCATTTGAAAGAGGAAAATTGAAAATCTGAGGTGGTATAATTAAAGATAGGACAATATCCGGAAACGTTTAAATTGAACATGTTTTCATAAGAGTTACGGTTTTCGAGATAGAGGCATGTTAAATTCTCAAATACATGTATTTTTGCTATGTGGAGAGGGCGATTTCTTTCGAAAAGCGATAATCTGTGGGTACTACATGAAAGACATAATTAATTGGTAGCAACATTTATAAAGAACATTGTTTCCTTAGCGTTATGATTTTCGAGTTAAATCGGTGTTAAAATGGTAACATCTAAAATACTTGAGCGTATTTCCGCAGCGATGTTTTGAGATCACAATAATAACACCTACAAGCAAAGAATATACGTGGGTAATAGGATAAGTACTATCTTAATTGGTTTTAGTGAACGTTCAACGATTTTCGTGACTAATGTTGCACTCAAAAGTGTGAAATAAATATAAAAAAAATTGGACCGACGTTATTAGTTGGTGCACTGAAAAATATAAAATAATATTAATTCTATTGGTGCTGGTAATTGTGAAGTTGGTGCCAAAAGTTATCAATCTAACAGCAACTGCACTGATTAATATTATTTGATATTTTTCAGTGCACCAACTATAACGTCGGTCCACGGTAACACAGTCGGTTACCCTGATTCGCTTTTCCTTCTTGTAATATCCTTGGTTGACAGGTAATCATCTGATTCTGTAATATTACAAATTTTATAATGTTTAACAGTAACAGGGCTGCTTTTGTAAGAAAATTAAATTCATAGGATACGTTTATAGGAAAGGAACAAAACATAAACATTGTATTGTATGATTTTTATTATTCCTTAGATACATTTTAATTTAATTTGACTGGTTTTTCACTTAAAACCACACTTTAAATATTAAATAAATCTTCAGAATGGTCGATAGAATTTTTTAAGGGTTCCATACTCAAAGATTGCCAACGGTGCTGTATTACTAAACCTCCACTGTCCGTCCGTCTGTTAGCTGGGAATTTTTACATGGGGCTCAATAACTATCATGATTTTCCAAAAAAATACGATTAGGGCCGCAAAATATGAACTCCGTCTTTACCCTTTCTTCTTCCTTCTTTTGATGGGCACATTTGGGATTTCCAAGGGCATTGCATAGCAACATAAAAGGCAAATGCCGCTAAGGAACCCCATTTTGCCCATTATTCTCGCTGTTTAAAAAAAAAGAAATAAAAAAAATGTTTTCCTGTGGAAATTTGTGGATATAATTCAAGCAATAACTTGGGACTTAACAGGCCAGTAGCTTTTCAAAAAAATAATCAACTGAACCTATAAGGCCCAAATTAGCACTAGATGATATGGTGGGGTGCATGTTCCCGCGGTGTACCTGAAAAATACAATAAAATATTCATTAATTGTCTCAATACGTTGGGAAAATAATATTTTCTAAATATAAAAGATTTAATATTATTTAAAACATAATCTAATAAAAAAAATCCCGATGGCCTGTAGCCAGCGGAAAGGTAAATGTCTCAAAATTCATTGAATTGAAATTTGAACAACTCTTTCATTGGTACACCTACATGTTATTACTTAAAATCGTCGTATGTGTCATAGCCTTGCGTTTAGAGGTTTTTGTTTTGGCTGTTGAATATAAAGCAGACAGGGTTCGAGTTCCACTTCAAGGCAGAATTTTTTTTTCGCCTATTTCTTTTCAATAAATATACTATATATTTTTTTAATCAGGGTCTATATTAAGATCTCCAGAGAATGTACAATTACATCAAATTTATATTGAGTTTTCATGTTTTATGAATATTTGTTATTTTTCTTTATTAATTTTTATTTTTTTACCTGTGTATTTTATGAAAAATTGCTTTGAACAAAAGTTGTAGGTACTGATTATATCTATAACCTAAAATTATTTTTGATGATATTTACACTACGGCTCTTTTTTGATAATTTTTTTAAATGTTTGAATGGTCGCCATTTTGAAACTACTTACCCGAAATTGCCCAATAACGAACTCGGCCGAGATATTCAACAGATTGATTTTTGTAGCAAATTTGAACTTGATACCTCTAAAACTTTTTTTGGACTAACTTATAGACACATAACAACATGGCGTTGAAATTTTATCGAAATTCAAAAGTGTGAACGATCGCAATAGGTACATTTCTATAAGAAATTTACCTAATTAAGCTTTTTTAAGGTAGCTTTTTCAGCATTCATACAGACAACTTGTTTGGTACTAGCTATAAAACAAACAAACTAAACTAGTATCGAAATTAGAGTTGTTCATAAATATGGCTGCCTATCTCTAAAAACCTATACTTCTTGAGCTATTTTCTGATTGAAGATAGGACAATATATCCGGAAACGTTTAAATATTTTTTCAAAAATGTACCTCCTCTGTTTGGGTTTGTCGGTCAAAAAGCATCGTCGTTGTGCTGAAGGCACCGAATATTTCCGATCGTAACTCGTAACCTATAAAATGTCAACTGTATGCAACATGATATTTAATAAACAAGTGTTACCATCTATTCGGAGCTAGACCTAATATAAATAAAATTTGATAGTTTTTTCAAATCTACATACTGTCAGCTTTAATTGTGGTTTATCATATGTGTGACTTATCTGATAAACTAGTCTTCTTTGATAAAATACAGCGATTTTTCAAAATTTACTTAGAACTTGCGTAATTTTTCAATGATACATTTTTCGGGTCACCCATTTTGAACGCTATCCCGAGATAATATGATTCAATTTTAGAGTGAAAAGTTGAAAATAATTACTCTTTACATATCTTTGTGTTGGTTTATTGTACAAGATACATATATATATATATATATATATATATATATATATATATATATATATATATATATATATATATATATATAGAAGATTTTTATCTCAAGATGCCTTCAAGTGATATATCCATGTGTCAGTCATTTGAACGAAGAGGCGCGGTCCATGGTCTGAACAACCTGAACGGTCACTTCAGGAAGAAAGAGACTACTACTACTACTTCTTAAAATAAAAAAAAAACAACAACAACAACAACAGACGGCTAAAGATTAAAGATAAGCCACGGCGGCGAATCACTCACATGTGCCATACGTATTATAAAGATAAACGCGTGTTTTGTGCATTAGACGGAGATAGACACAAGTTTATTCAAGCTTAAGGCTAATTTGTTGTGGCCGATGAATATCTCAAAAAGAAGAAGAAGACGAGAAGAAGAAGGTATTTCGCATCTCAAGACAGCCCGCGCTTTGCTGCTATAAACTTTATAATTGGTTTCATTTTAATTTTTTATCGATTTATATAAAAGTAATTCGAAATACGCTAGTAGTAGTAGCATAGTTGTGATGTGATTTAGTTTGTAGTTTGAGTTTATCAGTGACGCCGGTATAGTAGGTAGCTATTGATATGATAATCTGTGTAACTTTTTTTGTAGCAGGAACTACTTGGATCTTCGTTGTCTGATAGATTGTCAGCGCAATATTTTGTTAAGAAAAGATCAAATCGAGATTTATTCATAAAAAAAATTTGAAGGAATGCGGATGAAATGTAAAATAAGATCAGTCTTACTTCGTACCTTTATGCTATGTTTACAAAATGAAATTTCATTAAAAAAAAACGATTTAGCAAAGAAGACTGGCAATCAGGCGGAAACCTGTATGACGTACTGTATCAAAAAAGTTATTTTATCCTTTACTATTATAAAACTCACTTTGGACCCTGTTTAGAGTGTCAAAAGTGACCGTTTTCTTACCTAGAGTTGAAAATTAGTGTTCCTTTTGTCCTAGTAGATGGCGCCCTTTAACTAGTAACAATATAATTTATACTTCCATAATCTAAAGTGATAGAAATATAATCTATCTAAATACAAAATAATTAGCCTGGCCAGGCGTAAAATGGCCATGGAAAATTGACAGATACATGGAGTCAATATAGGAATATGACATTGACTGATGACATTTAAGCCTGACCAAGATAATGGTTGGAATTTAGGAACATGCTGCATATATTTATTCAAATTTAGTCAAAATGTCAACTAATGGTTTGTATTTAGGAACGCAATAAATATATTTATTCAAATTTAGTCAAAATGTCAGTTTACAACAAGTTCAACTGTCATTTGTCAATTGTCATATGACCTAGAAGTAGCTGTCAGTAAACAATCACGTATCAAATAATTTTAATAATATAATTTCGTCACGACTAGATCAACTTCATCTATCCTAATTTTATTATATTTTCATTTACTTAACTTTCGTATAGATAGGTAGTTCAATAATTAATCTCGCTCCTTTGACTTTTCAAATAATGAAATCACGAATTCTCTAAAAGCATAATAAGTCTCTGATTGAACACAATCACTCTTCTATGCTCCAACAATGTAAGGAATAGTTTATATATGTATACATATATCTATATAATTCTGATCTCGATTAAATAGCCACAATTGTATCTCAAAAGAGATATTGACTTTTCAATCTCATTACTTTAACCACAATACGCCATATGTTGACAGTTTTCGTTTCCAATGTCTCTATCTTTTATAACTAGTTACTCTGTATATTACGGTGCCGTCTTCCATCATTCGATAGGTTATATATACATATACCTATATCGAATGCGCCATTGTAATCCGATTGTACTACATAAATCTGGGAAAATGTTGGATTATATACAAGGGCTGTATGATAAGTAAATACAATTAAAACCGACCAAATAACGAGTGATGAAAAAAAAAACGAATTCTCATCTGACTCTAGTACTCTAACAAGAACATACTTTTATTCGAAGCATTATGATCTGGAACTTTCTGAAGTCTGGAATTATTTTCAGAGGTTTTACTTTAATATAATCAAAGATTAGGTGGAGTGGAGATCGGACTGTGAAGAAGCGATACCACTGAAGAAGGGGGGGGGGGTTTGTTTTGCTACTTTTGAGGTGCGGAACTCTAAAGTTATGACTGTCACTTGTAGAGAGTTCAGTGTAATAAATTGTTTCAGTACATTGTACCTTTCTCAAATGTGAGTATTAATGAAATTATAAGAGGATAAGTGCCTACTTAGATAATAAGGATGTTTAACATATATGTATTTTTTATAAATACCTGTATATACAGTATATGTTATGTTATATTAAATAATATAAAATGCCTGTGGCGGAGAAAAAAAAGGAGGAGGCAACATATTTATTCTATTGAGAGGCATCGGCGCGTGATTTCGCTGTCTCGTAAAATATCTAGATATACAACTACCTACCAATGCCTGTGTGTTTGCATTTATGCCCTTAGGGTCGCGTGGTTCACTAGATAGGTATAGGTACTTCTCCGACATGTCCATGGATATGTGTGTAGGCGGTCTGAGTGTGGTCACTTCAGGGAGAACAACAGATAAAGCATCAGAGATCGCATTTAGTTTGTTGTTGAGTGTGCCTGCTAAATAATAATATTTACACAATTATTACGAAGCTACGGTTACAACAACGATCCAAAGCCACAGTCGTTATTACGTATAGGTACCTACCAACTTTTTTTGAGAAATAAGTATAGGCTGTCACTGTTGTAACCCAAAACTCTGTCAATGTCATTTGGACATCGAATGTCAAGCAAATGTCCGAATGACTTTGAAGGAATTTTGGGTTACAGCGGTGGTACAAATACTGCACACTGTAGTAGATTTGGATACTTTACTAGACTATTGAAACGTAATTCAAGTATTAAAAACAATTATGTATTATGAATTTAATTTTGAGTGACTTCCTATAGCGGAGGAGCAGCTTTCTAAATATCTTTGAGATATCAATAAACCAGTCGCCAGTCGTGTAAAAAATAATAGGTATATTGATAAAAAATATTGACTGCACTACCATCTTAGCAAATTCAATTTTAATGGTGTAGAAGTCCATTCTCGAAGTGGAGTGAAATGGTAAGACGAAAAAATAATTTTTAATTAAATTAAGGTGGAACACGCTATTTTTAATGAATTGTTAATAAAAGATGGGAAAATGGTGTTCTAAGGACTTACGACTTTTAGGTCGAATTTTTGATTTGGAAGTATCTTTTCAATCCCAAATAGTATATAATCATCCTTGCATTCTATTAAACACGAACATTCTTCAAAATTAGCAAAAATATGCGTAAAAATAGTAAATAATCGTTCGCGAAAAAGTAAGGTTAAACGAATTGATGATTGACTTGTCCAGTGTGTTTGACGTTGAAAAATTATCAATTCCCATGTTGCCAAAACTGCAAATATAACGTTTGCGTTATTGAACTTTTTTTTTAAATATTCCATAACTAAAGCATAAACCAAGTGGTCAGATTTTAAGTGTCTAAATTTATTGTTTCATATTTAAAATTTACTAAAAATTTAGTTTTTACAAATACTTGCTTTAGAGCAAAAATATGGCAACTTTTGATGATGAAGGTGAAGAACTTTGTGTACAGGCTTTCGAAAATATGAATTCAATGATTGCTTTACTAGAATATATTGTCGTTAATTTTTTCTAAATCAAATATTCTTGGAAATGGAATTCTTAAAATAATCTAATGCTGCGAAAGTTATACTGGCAGCACTAGCAACATTGATATTAACAGCTCTTGAATGTTGAATATACTGGACAAGTCAATCATCAATTCGTTTAACCTTACTTTTTCGCGAACGATTATTTACTATTTTTACGCATATTTTTGCTAATTTTGAAGAATGTTAGTGTTTAATGGAATGCAAGGTTGATTATTTGTGGTTGAAAAGTGACTTACAAATCGAAGATTCCAGCTAAAAATCGTAAGTTCTAAGAACACCATTTCCGCCTCAATTCGATTAAAAGTTATGCCATCATACATCTAGTTTTGCGAACATTTGATTTTTTAGGTCTTTTATAGCAAAATCCGCTAAACTAAATTTTTACCAACTATTCTTTCTTCTGTTTTTTTTTATATTGCAACTATACAGCTAAATACCTGTATTAACGATATCACCTTGTATATAGTAACAAAAAAATAACATGAAGTATGTTTTTACTGCCTGAACATCCATAATTATAATATATATATATATATATATATATATATATATATATATATATATATATATATATATATATATATATATACTTGTAGGAATGTTTATCTGCAAGCTAGTCCAGTTATATTTAGTTTATATGATATGTTTATATGATAGCTAAAGTCAGTCAAGAAGAAGTGATTGAAAAGGCCTTTCCTGCTTAAAGACATGTACTTAGTTATTTAAATGTGGCTGCCTATATATGCAAAATATACCAACCAGCTCGTAGATACATCATATAAGTAGGATATTTTTCTTGCAGAAAGTTTTATATTTCAATACTTGCACCACACCACATATATATCAGATAGATTTTCCATAATATTCTTCTTGCAGGCTCTCTTCAATATCAGGCATTATAAGGGCCTTGTAGGTACATGTTATAGATGATATACAGTGCGTTCATAAAGTATGAAAACGCTTCAATAACTACTAAAATATTATATATATATATATATAAAGCTTTGACAGGTCGATTTTTGATTTTGATTTTCTTATTTTATATGCAAACAACATCATTTTATCCCCTCCACTTTCTAAGTTATGACGTCATCATTATTTTTTTAAAATGGAAATGCCATAATTTTATATTATAAACGGAAAACTGGCAATTTTTTGTGTTCAAAAATACCAAATACATGGGTATTAACATAAAAAAAATATAAAATACAAGGTGCTAAAAATTAATATATATTTTTATTTGCTGCTTACAATTTTATACAAATTGTGCATAAAAACAAGTATGCGTTTGAATCGGAGTCCTTAGCAACAATTAATGAGTTCTTAGTTACCACTGCATATTAATATTATTGTTGTTATTGAAAATTGAAAGCAGCAAATGAAAATATATTAATTTCTTAGCACCCTGTATTTCATACATTTTTATGTTAATACCCATGTGTTTGGTATTTTTGAGCTCAGGATATTGAAAGTTTGCCGTTTATAATATAAAATTATGGCCTTCCCATTTCAAAAAATTAATGATGATGTCATAATTTGGAAGGTGGTGGGGATAAAATGATACTGTTTGCATAATAAAGTAGAAAATCAAAATCAAAAATCGACCTGTCGGAGCTTTTTCTCTATATGTTAATATTTTAGAAGTTATTGAAGCGTTTCCATACTTTATGAACGCACTGTATAAGTATATTTAAATGGAATATAGGTACGCAAAAACACATTTACATGGGGCTCTAAAAATATTTATTGACTGTCAATCAGGGGCGTACAGGTACCTACAACATTTACGTATTTAATTTTTAAAAAACCAGCTGCTCCTCCGCCATTTCTTAACTTTTCATCAAGAAGTTCTCAAAATTCTGTTTTTTTTTTTTACCTGAAAAAATATATTTGGATGTATCAATTTATTTCTGATATAGACCACAGACTGGTTTTATTCAATAGGATAATTACAATTACAAAATCTGTGTAGCAGTTTTTGTGTTGGTTAAAAAAGTCCAATTTACCAAAGTAAGATTTGGTGAATTGTGTTTCAAAATAAATGTCTTCAAATGATTGAATATAAATCACGTAGGAAAGTTTTTATTACTTAGATTTTATTGCAAATATTAGCCAAGTTTTGTAAGTGCGAGTCGGACTCTGATGGAGAGGATTCTGTATGTAGGATATGTGTTCTTGTAAATGTCTTGGGGTCATGAACCAAGTTGATGTAGCTTCAAATATCAAATGAATGAATATAATGATTGAATATTTTTGTTTTGGTATTTCAATTAATTTCGAATTTTCGTCATTTTAATGTCGATTACTCAAGCACTCAACTGATTTGAAAGAACAGTTGTCCAACTTGCCTATTCACACGTTTCCAGAACCCTATAGGTTCCACCTACGAGGTTTCAAAAACGTTATTGATCTTTCCTCGACATGTTCATTCAACATTTACTTGGATTCGACCAAGTCGAAAGATATATCGGACAGTGTATGAGCCCCTTTAAGCGTGTCAAAATCAACAATTGTGGTTATATTCAATTTTGGCATAGAAGGAACCGTTTAGCCAGAATATGAATAAACATTTTCATATATTTTAGACCGACTTCCAAAAATGGAGGAGGTATGTAATTCGGTTGTATGTTTGCTATTTTATATATATATATATATATATATATATATATATATATATATATATATATATATATATATATATATATATATATATATATATATATATATATATATATATGTCTGCTCGCTCCGATTTTGCGAACTTTTGATTCATTTGAAAGAAGAGAGTTCAAAAATAGCAAAGCTCAAATCCGAAATCTCTTTCGCTCTAAAAACAGAGGGGATATTTTTCTCGAAAATCAAAGATCTGAGACGGCAGAATTGAAGAAGAGATTATATGTATCAACATTCAAATTGGACATTTTTCAAAAAAAAGTTACCGTCATGATGTTTTGAGAACTCTGAATAATAACAAGTGCAACCAATGAATATACTCGGGTCATAGGATAAGTACCATCTTCTTTGGTATTAGTGAACGATCAACTTGACTAATGTTACACTCAAAAATGTGAATTAAATATTTTTTAACAAAAATTGGACCGACTTTATTAGTTGGTGCACTGAAAAATACAAAATAATATTAATTAACATTATTTTGCATTTTTCAATGCACTAACTAATAAAGTCGGTCCAAAGAATAAAGTGTAACGTGAAAGCTCACCCGAATAATAAAATACACAGACACAAACTCCAGAATACAAGGAAGAACATCCTAGAACTCCAGAACATCGAAAATATGCGGACCTGGATTATTCCCGAATAATAACACACAGCAGTAGGAGACGGGTAACAACCCGAAGCATCGAGAGAATAAGGTTAGGCGTATAAATACCTGCGTCAATCACAGAACAGTTAGTCAGCTGAGTGTGAATCTACACTGGTGCAGAGAACAGTGAATATGAATAGAGCGCTATACGCGCTAAAGTAATGCTGTGAATATAAATGTGCTTATAGTTGTCTAATTGTTAGTGTAAATAAATAAGTGAAAATAAATCGAAACCAATTTAATTGTAATTCCCGTTACAATAGTTTCGTCTAGACTTTACTCTTCACTTGTTTCTCTAAATTCTACGTGTTATATTATCAGTACCCTGCCCTTATACTATCTTTTCCCTGCCACTGGTCTGATTCATTTTATTAATATTAAGTTGTTTCACTATTACGAGCCCATATCACGTAAATATTCATGTTATTATGTATGCGTCGATAGAGCTTAGGCTCTATATAGAGTTACAGTTTGCATTGCATCTATGTTCTCTTGTTGAATCGTTCCATCGTCCTTTTGAATATATGTACATGCTAAATTAGCAGAAGCTTCGAAGAGTACCTATCTATTAAAAAAGTGGTAAAGTTAGGTATCTGAGTAGGTATCAACCTACTAGCACTGGCATTTCTTGATTCGACTAGGTAAAATATTCAACGTTTATTTTATATGCATACGAGGATAGCCCAAGAAGTACTTACATGATCTAGAAAAGGTACCAGAGATACGAATTCAAATTATACTTAAGTAAAGGTTACTAAAGACCTGTAACCGTTGGATCAAGGAAAAACGGGACAACATCCTAGCTGATGAAAAATGCTAAAAAATCGAGGAAAAACAGTAATTCTTATCTACATCTTCTATATAGGGTTCCATACCTGTAATACCCAAAGAAATATCTCTGAGATATATGGCTGAATCTTTGTGGATTATTCGCTATATTTGTGTGTAGTATGTCACTGTACTGTTTTGTGAGAGTCTGTCAGTGTGACTAGGACTTAAAGGTAGAGGTTCCATACCGGAAAATCCCTGTGACATAGTAGGAGAAATTTTCATGGTGTTTTCTCTTGCTGCATGTTTGTGGATGAATTTGAGTTGGTATTCGGAATGGTTCTACGTGCGAGTATGACTCTGAGGTTCCATACTCGAAGACTTTTTATGACTTTATGTTTTTGTACCCCAATCTACCCCAAAGTGTTTGCCCGAGAAGTGCCGTGTAAAACAACTAGTTGTCGATATAAAAGATGGAAGAATAATAATATTGATTAAATTTAGTTCCAATCGTTGACATGAACCCTACCTTTTTTGGCTTCGACCACAGTTATAATTGTTGCGCCGTGGGTATCCAAAAGTTGGCTTGTAGATATAAGGTACTTTTGGAACAACTCTCGTATAGAATAAAATAGCGCAGCAGAGCCAAAGAAGATTAATAGGTAGTCGTGAAGACAAACGTTTCAGAGTGTACTTACATAGTTTATACTGCATCTTGATTCAGAAGAAGAGAGATTGTCAATCAGCATCTCACAGTCTCACATAATATTACATACCGAGTGATGCTAATAGCATATGGCCATGATGGCAGTCTTATTAAAAGATGGCACCACTTTGGATGTCTAGGTAAAGATAAGCAACGACAACGACAGCTTGTTGGATTTTACCTTTATATATATCAGTTATCTATCAGGGTGCATGTGTAATTAGTGCCTGAACTGATGGTAGAGAATTTTATTTTCTCCTTGATTAATGCCTTCTTTCGCCCTTGAGATAATCTTTGCCTATGGCGTTTAATGTTAAATACCTACCTATGGGTGATTTGATCGGAGTTTTTTTCTTATAGGCGATGTTATTTCATTCCATGAATATCTTGATAAATAATTACCTAAATCCATCGGCAAAATTATAAGAGAATATTCCTATTTTGCTAGATTTCTGAATTGACGTAGACGACCTGATTATACGATTTTTAACCGAGGAACCATACGAAGCAGGTATACAATTGGACTCTTTAAATGTTTTCCTTGTGGATTTTCGCGCCTCTTAAATATGAAATGTGCTCCGATTCTTTTGATTCTCTTTCATTAAATCGACATTCAACATGTCTTTCCCCTCAAAAATTTATCTCAAAGGGGTGGAGTGGACAAGTTTTTTCGAAAAAATAAAAAAGCGGCCATACTGGCAAGGTTAAAATTGGAATTTTTAAAAAAAAAATCATAGGTTTCCGAATAAGAGTAGTGCTTAAGTCTAAAATATGTGTATTTCCGCGATGTTTTGAGATCACTCTGTATATACCATTCACAAGATTTAAATTTGCTTCTGACCAGGGTTGTCATTCACGAATAAAACAATCTGACAGCCCCGACTCGTTGACTTCACATTGAAATTGGGTGCGTTATGCAACACACAATACACTTATACCACATAACCATATTTTTAAAATATAATTTAATTTCAAATATAATTGCATAATTTTAACTGGTTCTGGTACTTTTGAAGTTGGTGCCCAAAATTTTCAATCTAACTGCAATTATTTGTAAAAAAATATTTATTTTAATCAGTTTTCAAATGGGTAACTGACTGTCACACCTAAGAAAAATTGAGATTGATCAAAACTTTGATGAGGAAATTTACGGAATTCTGCCTTTTTTGTACATTGTACATCGTTACTTTTGCATAGATACTTTTATCTGGATTGGCCACACACTTTGTTTCTACTCTAACAACAATTAAAAGATAAAGGAGAAAAGAAAAGACTTTAAATATATATATATATATAGGTACCTATATCGAGAAACGGTCACGATTTACGAGTATCTACCAGTAGATATATATTTTTAAATTCCAGAAGTTTCTAATGCTGCTAATCTCTTGTCGGTGCTGATGCTGATTCTTTTTTTTCTTCTTCTTCGTCTTCTTCTTCTTCTTCTATAATTAAACGTTTGAGATACCAAAACGAAATTTGATTATTGCAAAAGATATGGGTTAATTAATTGTATTGGATATTGGCTGAACTAATAGGTAAATTGTTTGTTATTTCGAAGAAGTTGGTAATTGGGAAGATGGAAGCTATTAGGTATATAGAAGTAGAAGTAAAGAAAATTTAAATGGTTATATGGGTAAATGGTTCATTTTCCACTGAAGCAAGCTATATGGTACAGTGAGTTCCAGGGGTAATGTCGGAATGAATTAAAATTTTATTTTCTCAAATGGAAACACTTTTTATTTAATTTTTTGATATAGCATCGAATTCTAAGTACTTACATATGTTTAAGTATGTGAAGCAAGATTCAAAAATGCAAAAATAACTGTTTTCATTTGAAAGTCTGTCTAATTGATTTAAATCGAAGAAAATTGCATAAATATCTACTTTTAATGTACTTATGATGTGAAACGATTTTTGTGAACATTTCAATGAATATTCTTCTGACAGGCCAAAAGGAATTGCATCTGCTAATAAAAGGATTCAAATATGTACTTTCCAGTTTACGTGAGTAATTTAACTTATTTTTGACCGACGAACCCCGAACCAAGGAGGTATACAATTCGACTGTTTTTTTTTTTATTGTTTTTTTTTGTTTGTGTGCGCGTTGTATATAGTAAACGTAGGTATTCCGATTTTGATGATTTTTGATTCACTTGAAAGAGGAGACTTGAGAAATGATCCCATGATCATAAAACCGCAAATTTGAAATCTCCTTCCCTCCTAAAATCGCCTCCGATGGTGGTGGAAGGGGCAAAATTTCTCGAAAAGATTAAATCTGAGTTGGCAGAATTAAAGATACCAAAATATCAGGGAACATTTAAATTAAACATTTCTTCAAAAGAGTTACGATTTTGCAGTTTCTGCGTTAAAATTTGAAATATGTGTATTTTCGCTATGTGGAAGAGACAGTTTCTGTTGAAAATTGAAAATCTGAGAATGGAAAATTAATAACCAGATTATTTGTGGCAACATTTATATTGAACATGTTCTTAGATTTCTGAATAATAGCAAATACAAGCAAAGCATACATGGATAATGGTGAAAGTTCCACAATTTTCGTGACTAATGCAACACTCAAAAGTGTGAAATAAATATTAAAAAAAAATTGGGCCGACGTTATCAGTTGGTGCGCTGAAAAGTATAAAATAATATTACTTCTATTGGTGATGGTACTTGTGAAGTTTGTACCAAAAGTTTTCAATCTAACTGCAACTGTACAACAAAAAGTACCAGCACCAATAGAATTAATATTATTTTGTACTTTTCAGTGCCCCAACTGATAACGCCGGTCCAATTTTTTTTTTTAAATATTTATTACATGTATTAAGATCAATAACAGAATAAATAGAATGGTAGATTGGAGAACCCCGTAAATAAATGAAGCAAATATTAAATTTTAAATTAATAAACGTGCTCCGATTTTTATTGATTTGAAAGAGAGTTGGGAAATGGTCCTATATTTAGAAAAATTCCAATCCGAAATCTCCTTCCCTCCAAAAACGGCCCCGAAAGAGGTGAGGAGTTGATTTTTCTCGAAAATCGAAAATCTGAGAATTAAAGATTAGACCATTTCCGTAAAGTCTGAATTGAACATTTTTTCAAAAGATGTAAGGTTTACAAGTTACAGAATGGTGAAGATGAATTCGCGCTGTGTGTGGTGGGGACTATTTTTTCGGAAATTGAAAATATGGGACTGTCAAAATTGAAGAAGAGATTATATGTAGCGACATTTCAATTGGTCATTTTTCAAAAACGTTAATTTTTTGAGTTACAGAGCAGTAGTAAAGTCTGAAATATGTGTAATTTTTGTAGATTTTTCAAATGTAGGTATTTTTATTGTTCGATTTCATTGAAGATGGTCGCCATTTCTAAAAAATCGATATTTCTAGCATGTTCTACTCTTGTCCACATGAAAATAAACATCTCCACATCTCATCTGGATTAAATTCCTTTTCAAACATATAAGAAATTCCTCCACAATTCTTATTTCTCCATAATTACCATGTTTAAATATCTCTACATGTATATTATTATCGAGCGGGAGCGATATAAGAATTCAGGCTATTGTTTGCCTTTTTTTTCAAGTATATAACAACAGGATAACGAAGTCGGAATTATGTAGGATACTATGATATGTAATAGTTAAGAGGTCTTGGAATCTCTCAAGGACATAGGCGGCGTTACTATTTGGTTATAAAAGAAGCAGCTATACAGGGTTTCCCAAAAGAACGGCCGAATATTTCAGCAATGGCTTGACATAAAGCTTTGAGGTAGTTATAAAAGTATATATATATATATACGTTGTAAATGATATTATTAGATCAGACTTGCCAATAAATTTCTAATAAATTAATTTTTATTGTCATATCGCCACGATTTCTCCATATATAGAAATTTTGTGATATTTTTTAACGAAATGTTGAATTGCCATATAAACAAAAATTAGAGAAATTGAAATTTGATATTAGGTATAGTTTCATAGTAATTTGAACACGACAAATCGATTACGCTAAAAATAAACATAGCATTACATTTAAAAAAATAAAGTTGAGGGCTCCATAGGAATAACTGTAGATATGGCAACGGTGCAAATATTATTTTTAGATCCGGCACTACCGATAACACCCGTATACCAGATTTCATAACTTTGTTCCGTTCCAGAAGCCCCGGAAAACTGCTAAGACATATATGACAATTGACTAGTGACAGTTCATGTCGTTGGAAACGTTGGAAACTGCATTATCACCACGAAAATATTAAATCTAATATTTGAATAAACATAATCGGTGCTTAATAAATGTAATAAACGATAAATATATTATTTTTAGATATTTCAACCACGTTAATGAATAATAGATTGTGGAAGAATAATTATTTGTATTACTATTACCTAAATGAAGAGCGCCATCTAGTAGGACAAAACTAAAACTGCTGAAAATACTCATTTTCGGTCCTATAAACAGGTTAAAAAATGGGCTTTCATAAAAGTGATGAATAAGAAAAATATTTTATTCATGTGGGAATATTAGAAGATGAAATGGGGCATTAAAATAAGCAACAACAAAAAATACAGACTGGAAATTCTATTTTAGTCTTTCATTTCCAATTTAGTGGAAGAACATAATAAGCTATAAATTTAAATATATAGATATATAGATATATAGGTACATAGATATCCCTTAACTTATGTAAACCATGTTTACATGTTACGCCAATGCCCTTATTTGCAAAGAATAACTGGTTATCATCACTACGACATTCCATTGTAGATTCTTAAAAGTGTGGGAGGAGATTGTACCTACCTAAGTGACATATATACACAGACAAACAGACAAGCAGACAGACATATTTACATATAATATATCTTTAAATGCCCCAATGTTGGAGGGAATAGCCTCACGATATAGCTAATTGTTTTCGTTTTCTTTATTTGTTGTTGTTTCTTGTTGATGTCGTCTTTACTTGATTCGATGACCTGATGTGGATGGTCGTTATCTTATTTTTTCCAATCGGAAAAAACGTTCTAATTGTGTCGTCCCGCCATTTCACGAAGTAGATAGTACTTACCTAAAAGAAAGATAGGGAACAATGAAAGAGATGTAGGGGTTTAATTTATGGAACTCGATAGAAGTACGGAAGCTTTTGTTGTTGTCTTTAGCTAAATGTTTAAGGTATATAAATTGCTGGGTTAATTGATAATGAGATTTTTGTGGAAGATACGTTCATGTGGAGCACGGTGTTGAAAGGGAGGTTAAATGGTTTAGAGAAGGCTAGTCTTATTGGAAATGTATCTATTAATATCAATGTTGGCAAAGCTGTCAGCATAACTTTCGCAGCATTAGATTATCCTATGAATTCCATTTCCAAGAATATTTGCTTTAGAAAAAAATAACCACAATATATTCTAGTAAAGCAATTACTGGATTCATAATTTCGAAAGCCTGAGGACAAAGTTTGTTACCATCGTCATCAAAAGTTGCCATAATATCATATTTTTACTCTAAAGTATTTGTGAAAAATACATTTAAAAAAAATTTAAACATGAAATTATACCTATAGCCACTTCAAATCTCACCACATGGTTTTTATGCTTTCGTTATCGAATATTTAAAAACAATGTTCAATATCGGAAACGTTATATTGGCAATTTGGCAACATTGGAATTGACAGTTTTTAAACGTCAAACCTACTGCACAAGTCAATCATCAATTCGTTTAACCTTACTTTTTTGCAAACTTGTATCTATCTACTATTTTTACGCATATTTTTGCTAATTTTGAAGGATTTTAGCGTTTATTAGAATGCAAGGATGATTATATACTATTTGGAATTTAAAAGATACTTCCAAATCGAAAATTTCAGTTAAAAGTCGTAAGTCCTAAGAACAACATTTTTTCCTTGTTCTTTATTAATAAATTATAGAAAATAGCTTTTGATTTCTTAGGGCCTTTATAGCAAAATCCCCTAAACTAGACTATTACCTTTTATTATCAGAATTAAACTGCAAAGATAGGAAAAAAATTTGGCCAAGTGCGAATTGAACTGTCACACGAAGGTGTTCCGTACCATTATAAAAGCAATATACCACTAACCACTTAGGTATTACTATTCATGAGTTACAATATTATATGTTTGTTTAACAAGAGCAGAGGTGGATTTTGAAATGCAGACAACATGGTATTTAAATTAAACCTACCTGAAAGTTATAAACAGAACTCTTGTGGAGGGTACCCACTATTGTTTCGGTACCCTTACGTCCGATTTTGCTCAGGTATTCCTCTCTTGTTTCTGCAGATCTCACATTGATAAATCTGGAAAAAAAAGGGGCTTGTTGAATGGTTTCTGCTTTTCATGAGTTTCAACTTAAAATCTTCTCTAAATATTCCTTGAGACTTTGTGGCGTTATAAATTACCAAAATTTGGCAAACTGAGTATCAGAGTTAAACTCCAAAAAGTTCTTGAACAAGATGATTTTTTATGCATGGAACATCTAAACCTGAAGTTCTTTGTTCGCTTTCGATTAGGTGCTATAAATAAAAATTAATAGTATAACATGAAATTTTAACAAATTTGCAGTATTCCTGACTTATTGTTACACACTGTAGATATATTGTACCTATGTAGGGTATTTATTTCAAAACTTTATTTCTCAGATCTCTCAAAATGTGTGCATTGAAAAAGAAATCGCTGAAATACTATTTTATAGAATTTGCTTCGCCCCCCGCCCTTTCAGCCCCTACCCCCCAGAAGCTAGCCTTTTGAAGGAAGAAGAATCATTTATTTGAATTTTATACCTTGTATATAAGTTGCTGTATAATAATATTCCAATTTTTTAATTTGTTCTTCATAATAATAATAATAATATTTATACGGTAAGACGTAAATCCATAATTATCTTCTGGTTTTCCATAAAAATAGAGAAATAAATAACTTGTATATATTGCAATTATTATAGTTGTGTCATTCTTAGTAAATTTATTTATACCATATACGAGATCTAGTTTAAACAAAAAAATCCAACATAATCAATGGAAAAAGGTTATACATATATCTTATCTGTGTGATTATTTATTATTTATTTTCTTCTGTAGTAATTATTGCTCATACGGTAGAGTAGAAGGAAAAATAGCTTGAATTAAATTGTTGCTACTATATGTTAATTTTATTGGTATAATATTCATTCTTAACTTTTTTCTAGTTAAGAAAAAAAATACCTCCAAGGGAACTAATAATTTACAGAAAAGTAACCCGGTGCATCCGCCAAAATTTTAAAAGGTTTATTCGAATCAGATTTGTAAAATGTGATATTTTTTTGCACTTTGAAATTTGATATTTGAAAACAAAGTAAAGAAAAATTCCAGAAAATTATGAAAAAATTAAGAGTTTTTTTTTTCTATGAAATTCTCACGATTCGAACGATATTGATATTTTTGTTTTGTTTGTTCCCGGTACTCGAAAAGTTTCGTAGATAAAAAATGTGCGACAATTGTACAAAGTTGTGTCGGAAAATTCGGAATCATATTTTTTTATGCACTCTTGATCATAACTGACTATGAACACGCATAATATTTGATTGATTATTTTATTTTGCTTCCTGGATGGAAATTACTCAGTTTAAGACTGTTAAAAACCGGAGCTAGAGGAAAATCCGGGTAAACAGAAAATTTAAATGAATTAGCTATAATTTTTTCTTATTACGAGATCTTATGTTTAAAACATTTCCAAAAGCTTTTTCCATCAGTTCACAAAACGATCACATAAAATATTTTGACTTAAGAAGAACCGTTTGGCCAGATTATGAATAAATAGTTAGACAATAATTTTACAGTTTATTTGAAGATAACTTTTTACCTGCTTTTTCTCAGTGACACGCGTTATAAGTAGATGATGAAAGTCTCTAAGCATCATGTTTTAGAACAGTTTCATCAAAATCGTTACAAGTTGTGGATATATTTGTTACATTTAGTATTTTATTTGGAAACACGTAAATATACCTATTGTTTTTGATGATGCAATTGCATTGCAAAATGTTCTTAGGTATATATGTCCTATAATATAGCACAGTTGTTGGAACGCGACCTTTTGAATCTCTCAGCAAAACAAATCAGAATAATATATCAACTAATAATAACAACAACTACCTATAGGAGATACCTACACTAATTAGACCAGGTGTTTGTTTCTATATAGATACAATATAATTGGAGAAAAAAACATATATATCAACTTGCCTGGTAAATTAGATGGTTTTTTTTTTAAATAAATTTATTGTGGATAATGTCACGAGTTGGTAGTACTCTCATTTCTTGGAAAAGCGCCTGGCTGCAAATATTATTTATGCGTTATTATATTATGGTATGTAGTATTTGTTAATTAATGTTGGTTTTTTAGCTTTGGTTTAAATTATTGCGACATAGATACGTTCTACTGTGAATAAAAGAGGAAAATATTTATAATCATAATGGATTGTATAATAATTCGAAGAAAACAGATATTTTTTACAAAAGGTTGGACCGATTTTGTTATTTGGTGCACTGGAAAATACAAAATAACTGTAATTCTAATGGTACTGGTAATTTTATTTATTTCACACTTTTGAGTGTAACAGTTGTCGTTAAAGTCATTTTACGTTCACCCAAGATAATACGTTGCTTATACTTATTCAGAGATTCTAAAACATCGTGGAAATACGCATATTTCAGGCTTTTCCACTGCTGTAACTCGGAAACGTTTGATTTTTTTGAAAAATGTCCAATTCAAATATTGCTGGATATATCTTCTTCTTTAATTTTGTCGTCTCAAACTTTCGATTTTCGAAAAAAAATGCTCTCTTCTTCCCTTACTTTGGGGTAAGTTTTTGAAGGAAAGGACGCGTTTCTCCCGTTTGGTTCGTCAGTCAAAAATACTATTAAATGTAAATAGATATCTTAAATATTGGCTCCTAAATCCTTATTAAATTACTTTATTCATTATTTTAAGTCTAAATTATATAGAATATGGTCAATCTAGACGTTAAAGTGCAAGAAAAATCACCAAAAATTTTAAATTGGAAAATAAAATTTATTATTTATTAAGTAATATTTCATATAATTTTTTTCCTCCTAAATCATTCTAAAATGGCTGATCTCAGAATTTTATTTATTTATTTACTTGAATCCACACAAAAAAATTCTAAAAATAAAATTTATTTTTCAAAGTAATATTTCTTATTATTTTTGTCTTACTTCTAAAATTACTGTTCTCAGAATTTTATATTTAAATAAGGTATATTATGATCAATACATACAATAAAAAAAAATCAAAATGGAAAATAAGGTAAAATCGAAAATGATTTGCTAAAGGCACAAACGTATATATTAGAATATGTTAACCTTGTGAATAAATCAAATTGTAAAATTCTTATTCCGGCAATAAAAATAAAAATAACAATAAAACAAACATTAAACTAATCTTAATTTACATTTCCAATCAAACAATGTATGCCTAGTCTTTTTTCAACATTTTATTTGTAGTTTTGCTTGTATGTACAATAATATTAATTGAATATTAATTATTATGGATAATATTTCTATTCACTTGAAAGTATCTTGAGATAGAATAAATAGAATATGATGTGTCTATTCATGTATGAAATGGAAATGTTTTAACATACCGGACGTAAAACGACTTGTATGTTTATGTATATAAAATTAATCAGGGATATAATTTTTGAAACGGATATAATAAGGCCGATATGACATGTTTCCTCTCTAGAGGATTATCTGATATATTGTAAAAATAAAAGTGCTGGGAAGCGATTGATTGGAAATCAAATGGAAAGTGAAAGATTGTTGAGTACTTTGTATTTTTTTTTGTTAATGTTTTTATTTTTTTTGACCAGGTTTATGAGTGCATTCAACATTTTGTTAACTTGAATGACGACATAAAATTGTAAACCGACAATCAATCATATACATGGCAATGTTATACAGGGTGTCCCGAAATTCCGTGTAAATAGAGTTAGTGTGCGTGTTGGTGAGATCAAAATTAGTGGATTGAGCCAAAATTACCTTGCTTGCGGTGTTGGTGCCTACAACAACAAACTACAACGGCACAACTTCAAAATTACCAGCACCAAAATAATTAATATTATTTCATCAAGTAATAAACAAAAATATTTTTTATTATTTGTTCTTTAGTTTACTTTTAGGGCCTGCTGACAGACCGATGGACGGCGGAGGCTTGGTAATCGGGTTCCAAGCAAACAATAAATTTTTGTATACCTTCTGTGATTGAAAAAATAAAGATAAATAGAATTTCTACCCTATCACGTTTATTCTTATAATTAGAAGTCTAAATTTTTGATAACATTATTCAATGCATTGCGTAATTTCATCTGCTGATTTCTTACATATATCACATACATATTTTCTGTTATTGAATATAAAAGTTTTCCATATTTTCCAATACAGTCTTCTCCATTTTTTGCTTCAGTATAATAACATCATTTTCCTTTTCTTTATCATCTTCGATACATTTTGCTGTTACATCGTCTTGATTATGAGACGGAACTTTACCATTTTGATCGGTAGTCGACATTTTTTCATCAGTCTTTTCAATACTCTTCTGTAATTGTGCCAATTCAGTTTCCAAACGTTCTAGACGCTCCAATACTGTGCCTCTATCGCTTCGTTTCGACAATTTTGTCTTCTCTTGTTCACCTTCCTTTAAAAATGATCAAATTTCTATGATAATATTATCTAGTTTAGCTAAACCATGACTTCTTTACTTACGTTGTGGTTATTTGAATCTACAGATTGCATTACTACTATGAATTTTGACTAGAAATTCCTAAAAAATAGATAATTTTGATTATAGTTTGACAGCAGCTGTCAAAGGTAAGACATTAGATATATTTACATCATATACCATGTGTATATTAGTCTGAATTGGTTTCAAAGTTGATAAGGGTCAGAATTGGGAAATGTTACTCTTTATTTATTTTGTTCTTTGATGATTATCCAAAATGATACAACAAAACTTGCTTTTTATATGGATCTAAGCCCGCTCTCATAACTTAAAATACATTTGATTTAAAAAGAACGTCTTCTTATTATAATGATATACTGTCAAAAAACATAAGTGTGAATGAAATTCAAGTTGAAGTGAAAATAACTGCAATATTAGTAATTATATAAAATTGGAATTTTTTTTTGTTGTTTAATATTGCCCAATAAGTTATTCACAAACTCGAAGATTAAATTTGTTGGGTAGAAACATGCCTAACCCAGCCTAACATTACCTAACATATCCTAACCTAACCTAACCCAACTCAACCCAACCTAACCTAACTTAACCTAATCTAACCTAACCTAACCCAACTCAACCAAACCTAACCTAACTTAACCTAATCTAACCTTACCTAACCTAACCTAACCTAACCCAACTCAACCCAACCTAACCTAACTTAACCTAATCTAACCTAACCTAACCTAGCCCAACTCAACCCAACCTATAACCTAACTTAACCTAACCTAACCTAACCTAACATAATCTAACCTAACCTAAACTTTTTGTTTTATTGAAATATCTTGAACGGTTCAAGAAGTGGTAGTAGTAGTTAGATGAACACCCTGTATATCTATTATATTATTATTGCTCACAGTGTTTTAATGTGTGCATCTATCATCATAAACGAATAGACATTAATTTTCACCTTTTCTTTCATTAAAGAACCTATATAGCTCGCAATATGACACATATAATTAATATTATTTATTAATTAAGTGAGAAAACATATTAAGTATCTTTGAGATTTATTAATTGCTTTAGGTACATCCCTGATGAAACAAGAAACGTAGTAAATATCTGCGAGCGATGTGGTTTTTGGTGCTATAATAATAATTTATGTTTGTGTCCAACAATAATTGTATTTTATCACGTTTTTATTGTCTTTTAAGGTTAGTTGATACAGTAAATAAAATAAAATAAGAAACAAATTAAGATAAAATAATAAAGTTGAACATGCTCATTTCCATGGGAACGTTTATACACGAAATAAGCTAAATTAAGAAATAAGAATAAGAACTAGAGATGGCCAACTTTCATCATTATTTCTTATTTTATTTTCTTTTGTCCGAGTTTTTTTTTTAACCAATATATTTTACCAGATTGTTTATCAATCGTTATTTCAATATATTGATCTAAAAATCACGATACGTATTATTAATTAATGTTTTCAAGTTTAAAAAAGTATTTAACTCCTGAGAGATTAATAGTTTGGACCTATATTTATATATAGTCGCACCTAGAATGCTTTACGGCTGGTTGATTTGATTATCATTAGAATATCATTCATCTATAATTTATCTTTTCAAAGGTAGAAACTATCGAATTACAAAGCAAACAATCAAAACAAAGAACAACCTTTATTAAGGTAGATCAACGGTAAACTTAATTAATCATTTCGATAAAAGTTCGGGAGGTTGTTCATGGAGTTTTATAGAATTATTTGACTTGGGAAATTTTAGACTAGATTATCGATCTGAGTTTTAGAAATAAAACCTCTAAAAATGGGCTCTTATTATAATCATCCTGTAAAGTATATCATGGTGCAAAAATCTACAGTAAGTTTTGAAAATACCATTCAGAAAGTAGAGGAAAACTACTCAAAAGTTTTCAAATGATTCAAAAATAGAAACGCTGGCGAATTGAATATTATAGTGAGGTCTGATGGAAGACCAAAGGAAATTAGCGCTTGCGCAATTTAAATGCATCAAAATTTCGTTACATTACGGAAAAATTGGGGCTTGATACAACATGAACTCAAATGTACTTTTCATTATGATTACAATTAATTGATGAATAATAATTTTTATTTTAATGTAAACATTATCTAAATTGTTATCTTAATTCTCTAATGTTACGACAGTCAAATTCATGATTTCTAAAGTAGGAGAACTCTGGTTAATGCATCAAATATTCTCAACATTAAAAATTATACAGGTACCCATCATCAGCTGTATCAGATATCCGGTACTTATTTGCCATTTTCCACATTCTATGTTGCACTTGTACCGTGAGAATTTCACTTAAAATTTTGTTTTTCCTATGTGTGAATGTGAGGAGAACTTTCAATGATATAGGTATATACAGTGCGGTCTATATGTATGGAATAAATTAATTTCTAGCGTTATTATGTAGTATTTGTTTGAAAAACCAGAAACAGGTCGAGTTCTATTCTCAATTTGACAATTTATATTATGTATTCCCTCTGAATTATGAGCAACGCCTAAAAAAATTAAATGAGAAGGGGGCCGGTCGGCACCTTGTTCGAAGAGGATTTTTATTTTCTGTTCAGCAATACTGAGTTTTTCAAATTTGGTGCAATCATAACTGAGAAAATTTATTTTGGAAATTTAATTTTTTTAATCTTTAAATAGAATGAAGGAAATAATGTCACATAATGTTTAGGAAGTACTTAATTTATTTTACACTTAAATGAAATGTTCAAAATGATCACCAGGTCGAAATGTTAAATTGGTTGAGGAAAGAAGCGATTGAGGTAAATCCGCATATGAAAAGTAGACAACTTGTCGCCGACAATGATGTAAGTAAATCATCGATATTGAGAGCTTTACATAAAGAAAAATAACATCCTTAGAAAGTTCAGTTGGTTCAGGAGTGAAATGAAGATGATCCTGATAGAAGGCAACAATTCTGTGAACTGATGATGGACAGAATGGAAGCAGATTTGCAGTTCATAAGCAAAATTGTGTTTTCTGATGAAGCTACTTTTCATTTAAATGGAACGGTTAATAGAAAAAACGGTAAATATTGGAGCAGAGAAAATCCTCATGGGATATGTGAGGCTCACATATAATGTCCCAAAAAAAAAGTGGATGTTTTCGCTGGTGTCAATAACAACAAAATTATTGGCCCATATTTTTTTGAAGGCACAATGTTTTTCTAGATTTTTCAATGATACATTGACTGCCTACATTAAAATACTTTTTCCTGATGTTAATGATCCAAATGCAATAGATAGATCAATTTGGTATCAACAAGACGGAGCTCCAGCGCATTACACACGTATTGTTAGAGATTATTTGTATGATGTTTTTCCCAATAGGTAGATTCGAACATATGGAATGATAGAATGGCCACCTATATCCCCCAATTTGAATCTTCTCGATTACTTCATATGGGGTTATTTAAAATCTAAAGTATATTTCAATAGATCAGACAATATTGCGGATTTAAAAGTTAGGATAACGGAAGAAATTTACAAGATAACCCCTAAGCTCCTACAAAATGTTGTACAAGAATTCCAAGATCGCCTTGCTTATTGTTAATAATTGAATGCATTTAATTTAATTTACATTTTCAAAATTAATTTTCTCAGCTATGATTGCACAAAATTTGAAAAACCTAGTATTGCTGAACAGAGAATGAAAATCGCTTTCGAACAAGGTGTCACACAATCAAATGAATTTATTCCATACCTACGGAACGCACTGTATATATGGTACATATCTAACCACATACTTGATACTTGAATAATTCTTTGCTACCGTTTGAAGAATTATATAGCTACCTATATATACATACCTACACTATTTCCTTGCAGTTTATATAAGTAGTTGGTAGAGTAGATAGTTGAGTCAGTGTATAAAATTCATTCAGATTCTTGAAATTGTTGCAATATTATGACTAGATTGTATTTCTATCTAAATGGATGCATTAAGAAAGTATTCTTAGAAGATTATAATAAATATTTTCGTTCTTGATGATTTGCCTTTCAGATTTAGCGATCTAGAAATAAAATTGTGTGCGGAAGTCTTAGTTGATATTTTGTTATAATATAAAGAAAAATCTCACTTCAGTGGAATTTATTAAAAAAGTAACCGACCAGGTTTTGCGATATATGTATATGTATTGTCAGTCCGTCTGTAACAGGGAGCTTATCCATGTCTAGAGACACAAATGAAACACTCGATTTTGACATATTCAAAGTCACTCTGTGATAATTAAACCATTTTCTTATAATTTTTACGGAATGTAATATCATTCCAACTGTTACCAGTACACATAATGACTGTGTCATCCGCAAATGATATAAGACACCCGGTATATTAAGTTGAAATAATTCATTAATATAGACATTAAATAATAATGGACCCACAATTTAACCTTGAGGAACTCCACAAGTGACTAAACTGTAAGAGCCTTCGCTAGATCCAGACATACAGCTGTTACACGTGATGTTATTGACGTAATTTAAAGCATGATTATATCTTTTTTTTGTTGATTTTGTATTTTCCACTGCTTTAATATCCAATGAAAATTTGATTCTTGGGATACAGTAATTTATTAAATTCTCAAATTACGCCTAATTAACTGATATATGGCTATGAAATCTTTCCTGTTGTGGTTGATTTATTTTAAATTTTCGAAAGCTTGACATAATTCAAAGAATTTTATTTTATGAATTATGAATGCATCCTCAAAAATCATTGTTTTATTATATACATTTATACGGATTATCTGGAGGTTTTTATTCATTGTTTTTGATAAATTTACTTACTCTTTTGTTGCAACTACGTATAACAAATATTGTCTATCGAAATAGTTTCACTACTTATTAAATCTTTGGCTAGCAACAAATGGTTGTCTATTGAATTTACGATTGTAACATAAAAGGTTTTATTGTGGAATATTTTTACAATAAATTACCACTATACAAATAATTGTATGTTTAATACATTTTATGTAGTATTTTCCTAGTAGTATTATTGGTATAAGGTAAGCGTTATCATAATAATATATCGTATCTGTATCGTCATCGAAAAAGAAACTAAATAATAATGAAGAAATGTACCAACTAGAGATAGGTTGCTCTATATTTATGTAGGTTCTACAAATAGTAGCCATATAGTTTGTCTTTGTAACAAGACTGTTGTTGTTGTGAATTTATTTAGCTGTTCTTGTGGACATTTATTGTTTTATCTTTCCATCCAAAATGAGATTGAATAATTTTTCAAACAACTATTTATTACTGCCATATATATCTCTGCTATTTTCCTCGTCCAGTAATGATTCTCGAAATGAAAGAATGCGTGAAAATTCATGGAATATCACACCTTAGTTATGGTTAAATTAGGTTATCTTTTTATTTTGTGTTTTGACTTATATGTGAAAAGAATACTCTGGAGCTTTTTAAGAATATTGCGTTTATTAATGAGGATGTAATTTGGCATAGGTAAAGTCGAATTTTGACCACTGTTTAATCACAAAACATAGAAAATTAATAATTCTAAGTATAATAGTTTTTTTTTTGGGAGCGGTAGAATGGTCCTGTTAGTGGATATTTTTTTATGGTTGGTCTGAAATTGTCTACGGACATCTATACAACGAAATGGAAGTTTTCTTTATTGTCCACTTCCACTGGACTATTATGGGAAAATAGCTGATCAGACATATCACATAAATATGATTGGGGATGGGGGGGGGAGCTATAGTATACCGGGTGTCCCACTAATATTTAGATTTTTTCTAAATAAATGGCACAATACATTTTTTTTATTATTAGTCTTAAAAAACATATAAATAACTACATTTTGGCAAATATTTTCACTTGTTTTTGAATTATTGGAAAATGTAATCTCAAACGAAGCAAAATAATTATAGACTGACTGAAATATCAAAAAATTTTGGGATATTATGATTAAAGTATCTAAAGAAATAGTTATAATATTATTTTTTTATTCAGTGCATACTTACTGAAAAAGCAATAAGTAACTGATATCTTTAAATAGGTAGTGATAATGATTTTTACTTTCTCAATAAATCAAAAATAACAATTTTACAATAACTCAAAAACGAGTAATGTTATGTTTTCGCTAAAAATGTAGTTATTTATATGGAATTTAATACCAATAATAAAAAAATGTGTCGTGCCTTTAATTTTCTTCACAAAAAATATAAAAACTAAGTATTGGCTAAACATCCAACAGTATTTTTGAAATATGCGTCGAATTATCTTTCAAACAAGACTGTACTCTTTAAATTTGGATAAAGCATTTAGGAGATTACAGCGGTTTAATGAAGTACTGTTTCCCCAGCTCCCCCACCAAAAATACGGAAAAAGTATAAGCACCAAAATTACGCAGAATTTCATGAACGATCCATTTGCGGTACTACAACAATACGTAAATGTATCGATTTTTATAGAAAAAAAAATTATACCATGGTAATTATGCCTGAATTTCTTTTAACCGATTTACTTGAGATTTTTTTTCTGGAAGTCGTGTAGGGTTCATGCATACCCTGTATAAACTATGGGGGTCGTATATTTATGTATGTAAGAATATTAAGTAGCATAGGTGTATGTAAATCAGAATAAAGTCGTTCCGTTTATTTGCCGTATAGCAAATACCGTTTATTATTATTATTTATTTACCAGCAATCGCTTGAGGGTGGTCGTCTGAAACTTGGAAAAGGGTACATAAAAAAAAGAATCAAATAACTTTAATACAGTTAACAAAGTGTCGTCTATTCTGTTTATATATATATATACATAGGTATTATGTTCACAGTAAGATATTGTGGCATACCATTGTTATATAAACATAATCTTATGGTGAATTTATTGCACAGCTGGTTATTGTCAACTTTTTTTTTGAGTAGGTATCGTAGTACCACCTAACCTACTCGCAGCAAAATTATAGTTTGTATATATAATAATCGTTATTTATGGCTCACTGGTATTTGCAAGAGCAATAATTGAAGAACAGTTCAGTTAAAGCCGCTTTCCTCAAGCTAGAATCTTGAGGTAGGTACTGCTGTACAATATATTCAGAAACTTAACGAATCATAAACTTTTTACTTATCTTTTTTTTTTCTTCTTCAGAGATGAGCTTCTAGAAGATGATCAAGGACCTTTCTTTGAGATATACTTTAAGTGACATTCATTAGAATCGTTTGTAGAGCTGTTTTCGCGATACAGTCTTTAGCAAAATACGTTTCTTATCTATTGTGAAGCCCCAACTATAATTAGTTGTTTTAACTTAATCATAATTTACAAATCTAATACAAATTGGTTTTTGATTGACTTCAAAAGAATGAGAACGAGAAATGGTCCTATATTCATAAAAAACTAAAATCTGAAATGTATTTCACTCCAAAAACCGCTCCGAAGGCGGAGGAGGGGACATTTTTTCTTGAAAATTAAAGATCTGGGACGGCAGATTTGATGGAGACCATATCCGAAAAAGTTTGAATTAAACATTTTTTCAAAAGAGTAACGGTTTTTGAGTTGCAGCAATGGTAAAGACTAAATAGGTGTATTAAGGCTATGCGGTGGGAGATTATTCTTTTCAATTGAAAATATAAGACGGCCAAATTAAAGAAGAAATTATATGAAGCAGCATTTAAATTGGACATTTTTCAAAAAAATTTACGGTTTTCGAGTTACATCTGTGATAAAGTCTGAAATATATGTATTTCCAACGCGATGTTTTGAGATCTCTTAAACAAGTACAAGCAAAGAATATACATGGGTCATAGGATAAGTACTATCTTCTTTGGTATTAGTGAACGTTTGAAATAAATATTTTGTACCAAAATTGTGACCGACGTTATTAGTTGGTGCACTCAAAAATACGAATAATATTAATTCTATTGGTGCTGGTAATTTTGAAGTTGTGCCGTTGTAGTTTGTTGTTTTAGGCACCAACTCCAAAAGAACCAGCACCAATTGAATTAATGTTATTTTGTATTTTTCAGTGCAACTACTAGTAATGTCCATCCTATCTGACAAGCACTTTGGCGTAGGGGAAGATCCCCGCAATTTCGATCCCCCTTCCCCCATCTTGCTGTTTTTTATAGATTACTTTTTTTTGTCTTCTGTGTTAACTAATAATTGACATTACTTGGAAACATATTTTTCTTGCAGGATATAGAATTATTAAATAAATAATAATTAATTCTTTGAATTATTGAAATTGTTCCCACTAAAAATTGTGAAATAAATAACTTAAAAAAACTAGATGTTGCTCCAACTTTAAGATCTTTATGATTTTCATATTATTATGAGTCGTTATTTTATTGTTTTTAGTGCATTATCGAAGTCGGTCCTATAGTTTTGTTCTGACATATTGCAATATCCTGTTTACATTGTTTTTTGTCTTGCTTTGTTTCAAAAATTATTAATTTCCAGTAGGTATGTGTATTTTATATACCTTACTTTCACACACTGCAAATTTAAAATAGTAATTAAACCAAAAATAATCGACACCTGCAGCTTTCTCAGAATTATTGCATGATGTAATTTATATAATATAAAATGCCATGATAATCGCCAATAGAGTAGCTATTATATTGTGTGGAATTTTATGTAATTTTCACACATGTAATATATGTAACTGTTTAAGTATTAATTTATGTATGTATATAATATACTTTTATCTATACGCAATGATCGCAATGACTGCTATCTAGTAACACACGTCTAGACATGTTAATTAGTGTTTTACCTACGACAATTATGATTATACCTAATAATTAACTTTTTACTTTTTACGAAAAAAAAAATACGAACTAGGACCGATTTTGTTAGATGATGCAATGAGAAATGCAGTCGGTTTATTTCTACGACCTACTACCAGCCTTTATAGTTCGACAGTTCTTGGAGTTTTCTATAATTTTCTCAACAGATTTTCGTGCCGGTTTTTAAATAGTTTTTATTACTTTCGGTTCTTGTATCAATGGACTCCGCAGCGATTTCTCAGGCCCCATACGGTCTATAGACTTGAAATTTCGAATTCTTACTTAGATCGCAGACATCTCGCCGTCTGTTGAGCTCCAAATGTGATCCAATATTGGTAATTATAATTATCTCATTCAAACAAAATCATTATTTTTTCGACATGGAACGACAATGGGATCCGTCACTGGAATAACGCACGAGCATGGAGCGTATATATACGTTTCTGTTCTCTGGTATAATAGGTACTCTCTGGAAGATCGTCTATGGTTATGTCGCAATTGTCAGACGTCAGACGTTGTTGTTAATTTAAAGTTTAATTTTGTGTTGTGGTAGACAAACAGTAATTTGTTATGGAATTGCTGTTGCTGGCAAACACATATACATAAGTATAGTTCAAATCGAGAAAAGGATACCAATAGTAGGTACTCATCGGTAAGGTTTAAATCTCAAATGCCTAATAAAAACAATTTTTAATTTTTTTTTTAAAAATTTCACTTGTTTTAGATGGCAAGCGTTGGGTGTTCTGGATGCAATTATTCAAATATTGAATTTATTCTTTCAATAAAGATCATGGTGTCGTAGCTAATTTCATGAAATTATCTGAGAATGACACTATATGGCACTGTCAGAAATCTGTTTTGCTCTAAAGCAAGAATTTGTAGAAAATATTTTTTTTATTTAATTTTAAACCAACAACTATACCTTTAGACACTTAAAATCTCACCACTTGGTTTATGCTTTCCTTATCGAATATTTAAAAACATGTTCAATATCGCAAACGTAATAGTGGCAGCTTTGGCAACATTGAAATTGACAGCTTTCAAATGTCGAACACACTACACAAGTCATCATCGCTTCGTTTAACCTCACTTTCTCGCGAATTCATGTTTTCTTATTTTCACGAATATTTTTGCTAATTTTGATGAGGGATGTTAGCGTTTAATAGAATGCAAGGATGATTATATACTATTTGGTATTGAAAAGATACTTGTAAATCTAAAATTCCAGCTAAAACTCATAAGTTTTAGGAAAAATATTTTTCCCATTTTTGACCGACTTCCCAAAAGGAGGAGGTATACAATTCGATTGTGTGCATTTTTTTTTTTATTTTTTTTTTTTTTTGGTTTGTGCGCGCCTTTCATATAGTAAACGTACTCCGATTTTGATGATTTTTGATTCATTTGAAAGAGGAGGCTTGAGAAATTGTCCCATATTCATAAAAACGGGAATCCGACATCTCGTTCCCTCCAAAAACCGCCCCCGAAGGGGGTGGAGGGGTAAATTTTGTCGAAAATTGAAAATCTGCGTTGATATAATTACAGATAGGACAATATCCGGAAACGTTTAAATGGAACATTTTTTCAAAGGAGTAACGGTTTTCGACATAGAGACATTTTAAACTCTCAAATATACCTATTTTCGCTATGTGGAGAGGGCGATTTCTGTCGAAAATTGAAAATCTGTTTGCAGTACATGAAAGACATAATTATTTGTAGCAACATTTATACTGAACATTTTCCCCTTAGAGTTACGGTTTTCGAGTAAAATCGGTGTTAAAATGGTAACAACTAAAATATTCAAGCGTATTTCCGCAGCGATGTACTGAGATCTCAATAATAACAACTACAAGCAAGGAATATACGTGGGTAATAGAATAAGTACTATCTTCATTGGTATTAGTGAACGTTCAACGATTTTCGTGACTAATGTTACACTCAAAAGTGTGAAATAAATATTTTTTACAAAAAATTGGACCGACTTTATTAGTTGGTGCACTGAAAAGTATAAAATAATATTAATTCTATTGGGGCTGGAGCTTGTGAAGTTAGTGCCAAAAGTTACCAATCTACCTGCAACTGCACAACTTCAAAAGTAACAGCACCAATAGAATTAATATTATTTTATACTTTTCAGTGCACCAACTAATAAAGTCGTTCCAATTTTTTGTAAAAAATATTTTTAAAAAAATCATTGAAAATTGCGCCTTCCGCCTCAATTTTATTAAAAATTATACTAAAATACACCTGGTTTTGCAAAAATTTGATTATTTAGGGTTTTTATATCAAAAGATGCTGAACTAGACTATTATCCAAGTCATCAAAATATTGTAACGTGCAAAGGGGAACAGCCGCCGGTATTGGCTACAAAGTAGCGGCATCCGTTTGAAGTGAGCGCGCGATATATGCTGTGGTTGGAAATACCAAAAGCGGCGTTAACAAAGAGAGCGACGGCAGCAGTCGGCGTCTTCTGTTAAAATGCCGACAAAACGAATTTCGAGAAGCGTACAGTGGCGGCTTTCGTGTCAAAGACCAGAAGCCGCCCGAATGCTCTGGATCCTTTATCGGGTATATATATGGGAGAATTTTCGGCAAGAAGACAGAATGAAAAAGGCAGTGTGAATAAATAGAATAGTCCGAGTAAGTTAGAGAGAATATAGTAAAGTTAAGTTGTAATTTATATTATTTTGAGTGTAAATAAAGTTAATTTAATAACTCTAAATTAGTCTCACTTATCTGCGAACCCGCATACGCAACAATATCATAAAAATACTGATCATCTTCTACAAGAAAACCTACCCAGATTAAATATTAAAGGCTTCCGCATAGAAAAGATTGACAATTATGACTCATGACTGTCAGTATTCGAATCTAATTTACGAAGAATGTTGATATGTAGTACAGATATAGTTAATTAGTTAAATTAATTGCATAAGTCAGAAATTGTACCCCGGAAAACGCAATAGTACTGTACCCTCACTGCATTTCACACATAATCGTATTTTTTTTCTCAAGAAAAAACAACGTCGTGTCGTGAATTACATTTGAATAGAGCAATCACCCGTTCTGTAATTAATCCGGTTTCTTCAGATTCTAAAATTAAACTTATCGTAACTTTTAATCATACCTATTTTTTGGAACCTACAAATCTCACTTGTTTGTGAATAAATTACAGTCAATTACTGTCAATCTAATCCGGAAATGCGATAGAAAAATCCTGTATAATAATAACTAGCCATGCATTAAATTTTCGACTCATGTGTCAGCTGTCACTTTGAATTTCGGGATAGATATTTTTTTGAACGAATAGATTATTATATATCTAGTTAGAGGAAACATGGGGCATCTAAAAGGATTTGTTTTGAGTAAGATTTCTCTCATGGCTTATCTGCATATATGGATAAAGGATGACATACTACTATCTGAAGCAAATCCAATGAATTAAAGAGATAAAACCAAACATGGACATACCTACATAGTTCATTCTTATTATCATCTAAATCTTTGATGCATATCAGAAAATCGATTCCACAAGATTAAATCGAAAAGCGCAAATTTAAATATTCATAGGACGTTATTATATGAGAGTATGTACTTATATATACTATATACTGTCCTCTGTTACGCACCATATATATTATGGACTAATAGTACAGGGAAAATGGGATAAAAAAAATCTCGACGGCCTATAGCCATCGGAAAGGTAAATTTCTCGAAATTCATCAACATTTTCATTGGTATACCTACATGTCATTACATGCCAATTGCCCATTTCTAACCTCATGTTTCATAGCTAGGCGGTTAGAGTGTTAGAGGTTGTTGTTTTGGCTGTTGAATATAAATCAGATAGGGTTCGCGTTCAGCTTCAAGACTGAAATTTTTTTTTCGCCTATTTCTAGTCAATAAATATACTATATATTTTTTTTATATCAGGGTCTATATTAAGATCTTCAGAAAGTGTACAATTACATCAAATTAATATTAAGTGTTCATGATTTGCCAATATTTCTTATTTTTTATTTATTAATTTTTATTTTTTTTTCTGTGCATTTTATGAAAAATTTCTTCGAATAAAAGTTGTAGGTACTGATTATATCTATAACCTAAAATTATTTTTGATGATATTTACACTAAGGCCCTTTTTTGATAATTTTTTCAAATGTTTGAACGGTCGCCATTTTGAAACTACTTACCTGATAATGCCCAATAACGAACTCGGCCGAGATATTTGAGAGATTGATTTTTGTAGCAAATTTGAAGTTGATACCTCCAAAACTGCGACCTCTATCGTGTTCACAAATTTCGTAATATCCCATATATATATAAACTTTTGAACCAAAAGTTTTTTTGGGACTCTTAACATTTAATTTAACTGTAAAATAAATTGAAAAATAAAATTTCTATAATTCTACTTGAAGAATAAAAATTTTACATTTTCAAAATAAATTTTCTCAGCTATGATTGCACGAAATTTGAAAAACTTAGTATTGTTGAACAGAAAATGAAAATCCCTTTCGAACAAGCACTACCCCCCTTCTTATTTAAAAGTGCTCATAATTCAGAGGGAATGCAACAAGGGAGTGATATTGATAAACTGTCAAACTGAGAATAGAAATCGACGAGGTTCAGGTTTTTTTCCAAAAATTACACAATAACGCTCAAAATTAATTTATTCCATAAACCTATTTACTATAGTTCTATTTCTCCTGAAGCATATAATATATAGATCTACAAATATAGTCAACATCTCTATAACGGCAGCTGCATGGATAATTCGTTGTCGTTTTTTTTTTTCTTCATTTATATTAAAATGAAATCTATATGGAATCCGACATTGTTTGACCTGAATTTGAAATGTCAACGTGTGCAAGTTTTACTCAATTGCCAAGAAGTAGTAAAACAACACAACGCATTTACAAACAAAAAAAAAACTCTAAACAATTTATTAAATGCCGACAGCGTAACTCTACAAACAAACAACAAAATAGTTGGTATTGCAATTATAATTATTATATGATTATTAATATTATTATCATCTAATATCTGGTACACACTTACATTCGTTTGGATATAATTAGTAGATATATATATATATATATATATATATATATATATATATATATATATTATATATATATATATATACATTTAGTAGATAGTGTGTACGCCTGTTAATTAATGTTTTAAATGATTGTTAATAATTATTATTACGAATGTGTGACTGAAATTTCAACGTGACTTTAAGATATACTTAGAGACAAAATGGCTGAAAGTTTTTTTTTTTGCTGTTGTTGTTTAGGAAAATGCATGTAGACTACAAACTAGATGTTACACGCTTGGATGTCTAACTGTGCCGACAACAACTACTGCGAGGGCAAATACCCCCTTCCGCCATTGAATAAATGTTAGGGCAATCAGAAACGAAACATAGCAACAGCCACCTAGGTAGATGTCATGATTTCAAGGTTGTTGTTCCCTATCTTCAGTTTGCCGTAAAGTAACGAGCCATATCTGATAATGAATCCTACATATGCAGGTATACCTATCATCTTCAAGCGTACCACTGACGGTGGAGATCAGTATTAGCGATGAATTCAATATGTATAGTGATTATACAATGAACTTTTGTAATAGATGGACAGTACGATGTAGGTACAATGGTAAGGAAACCATCACGTTCGAGTCCTAATCGCGCTTTGCCGTGATATGGCTGTCGTTGAAATATTCGCGTGCTAAATATTCATTTTTATCTAAAATGATTTACAACACATTTCAAGTGCTTTTCCTTCAACATGAAACAATTTTCCCATCAATCAAATTCAATTTAATAATGATTATTCGACATATACCTGGGTATAATAAGTAATAAAACAATATTAAAGTGCTGATGCATTTATGAAATACGGTCTCATAAATCTGGATTATTTACAACGCCAGTTGTGTCCATTATAAATACTCTGACATGCTTATGGTGTTATATATGTTATGTATTATTAGGGCTTTGTGATAATAGTAATATTTTGCCCATGGGCGATTAATTTGCAAACACCACTATTATACAGGATGTTTCATGTGTGGTGGTGGTAGATGTTGTAAACTTGCTTAAAATATCAAACACGATATCTAGAGGTGTTGCAATATTTTTATTATTAAAAGATATTGGTTACTCTTAATGCTTCCAAAAATGTCATTTTTAAATTAGGGAAAAATCTAAGTAGCGTAATTTTATTAACAGACAAACCCCCAACGGAGGAGATATACAATTCGACTGTACGACTGTCTGCTTTTTTTTGGTTCGTGCACGCATTTTATACGGTAAACGTTCTCCAATTTTGATGATTTTTGATTCATTTATAAAAGAAGACTTGAGAAAGATAACAAAATATCCGGAAACATTTAAATTGAACTTATTTTCAAAAGAGCTACGGTTTTCGAGTATCTGCTATGTTAAAATTTGAAATAGGTGTATTTTCGCTATATGGAAGAGGCAATTTCTTTCGAAAATTGAAAATCTGAAAGCGAAAAATTAATTACCCGATTATTTGTAGCAACATTTATATTTAACATTTTTTCCATAGAGTTACGGTTTTCGAGTTAAAAGAGTAGTAAAGTTTCTAATATGCGTATTTCCGCGACAATGTTCTTAGATTTCTGAATAATAGTAAATACAAGCAAAGTTTAAATGGATAATGGTGAACGTTCAAGAATTTGGTGACAAATTTAACACTTTAAAGTTTGAAATAAATATTTTTTACAAAAATTGGACTTATCCGTTGGTGCACTGAAAAGTACAAAATAAAAATAATACTATTGGTGCTGATACTTTTGAAGTTGCGCAGTTGCAGTTAGATTGGTAAATTTTGGCACCAACTTCACAAGTACCAGCACCAATAGAATTCATATTATTTTGTATTTTTCAGTGAACCAACTGATAACAAATTTATGGGTTATTTAAGTGTTTACCTATTTTTATGTTGCAGTAATTTATCCGTAGGAAGATCCTTTGTTGCCGTTACTTTATATTTGTTTGTTGTTTTCATAGGAACAGAGTTTTGGCCACCCTGTACAGTATATCTGTCTATCCCTACAAGATGGTGTATTGTTGTTCTTGCATTATATATAATAAAGGATTCTTATCCCAGTCTTGGATCTTGAAAAGGCACCACTAGTTTTTTTTGCTGTTGCTTGAACAACTGAAAGAGCCAGTGACCTGATGAGGTAGTTCAAAAATGATGTGGTAAAACTTGGTATAGTTATGTCACTATAAACAAAGATTATTATATGAAGCGATCCAAAGAAGAAAAAAAAACGTATCCTCCCCCTCTATGAAATATTTGATTATGTCTTTACTCTCGTTAGACAGGAATTTGTGTTGTCATAAACATTTTGGGCACATTTAGATGCAGATGAAAGCGTTCAGTTAATATCAGCAGATAATTACAAAACATCGACCAAGTTCTTGTTGGACCTGCATACGAAAGGTTCTATAGCAGCGTACGTGTATTGTGATTTTTTTGAAGTGAAAACTTGGTAGCGGAAAAAATTATGGGTTCGCGACACCGATGACCTCGACATGCTTGTGACGTATTGCGCATAGCGGCCAGTGTATATGTATTACACTTATACCACGTCTCTTTTTTCTGCTAATAAAATTTGATTTGAATTGATTAATTGTAGAATTACTGTACAGAACAATAATGAGAACTTGATATATTTATGTAGAAAAATAAATGACGAGAACAAAGTATTTATTTTGGAATTTTTATTGAAATTTGCGTTTAAAACTTTGATATTATTTATTTTTCTAGAAGGATTTTTTGGTATTTAATAAGATTTTTTCATATTTAATATCGAAAATTTGATGATTTATACGAAAGAAGTTTCTGACATACAATATAAAAATATTGGATGAAAAATTTGACGATATTCCGATGATATTATATGGGGACTTCAATATCAACTTTGCAGATGATAAAAACCTACCACTAATTGAATTTCTTAATGGAGCATTAGGTTTGACTATGTCTAATGATCGAAAATTAAGTACTTACTAAAAAATATAAAATAACGATCGATGCAGTTGTTACACTATACTTAGATAAATTCCAGTCTAACATATTTATTTGTTTCTTATTCCAGTTACCATAAGCCTATTATATCTTTTTTAGAATAAAATGAAATAATTAAAAGTACAAATGGACTAAGTATTGTTGAACTTGAACGACTATAATAGAGCTAATAATGAAAATAAAGTTCATTAAAAACTGTATAATACAATATTGATATTTTTTATTGAGCTTGTGCAGTCCATCATATCTTTGATTAATTAATAAACTGTATGCAAATGTAAATAATTATTGCTCGGAGTGCCAATAGATGTGAAAACCATACTAATGTTAATAATTTCATTTAAAAAATTAAAAAAAAACAAAACTTTAGTTATTGCTTTGTTTTAAGATTTCACTTCTGTCGGCAGTTTTTTTGGCTGCCTCTGTGTCTTTTTTTAAAAATCTTGTCATGTTCATATCATAGATGATTACTCTTACAGTAAACATGTTGTACATTCAAACTTGCATCCAGTTATTCTGTTCAATGACTTGGTAACCATTTCAAATACCAATTTCGTCCAACAGGCTAAACAAAAGATAATATCTGCTTTGATTCAATTAAATTTTTTCGCCAAGCAATTTATTTCTTTTTTGTTCAAACTGCAAGAACAAGATTATCTATTAGAATGTGCCTCAAAAGAACTGAAATGAAAAATTATTGAAGAACAGTGTGCTGTAAAATATCTTGTTGAAAATTCGTGTCTAACGATGTTGCATAGCGCAAAAAATGACTGAACTATCTTCACACCTTCCAGCAACAGATTCTCGTTATCGCAGCTGTTTGTCTATTATCTACAGGTAGTGTAAGTTCAAGTTCGTTTTTTTCTATACAAAATACACGGAACAATGCCGAACTAATCAGAATGTAGAGGCTATTGTTCTTATGTCGAATAGATACAAAAAGGCAATCTTATACTTCTGGTTCAGTAAGCCTAGAGCAAAGATTAGAGTATTTAATATTTGCCTAGAGTACTGGTTTATCTTTACAAGAAGGCGTTCAAGCAGTATTGAAGTTTTTTTAATAATAATAATAATAATAATTTATTCAGTCTAACATACAAATCTTACATATGAAAATAGTATGTTAGACCTGAACTACATAATGAGTATCTACAAACTTAACAGCATCTAAATCTAGATATTAATAGAATACAGAATAAATAAATAATAGAATGAAAATAACAAAAAATTACAATTGTAAAGATCACAACATGATACAAAGAAATATTAGTCCAGAAATTTTATACTATAACAATATATTGTAACGGGGATTTATATTAAAACTGGGTTCGATTTATTTTCACTTATTTATTTATACCAATAACTACACGACTATATACACATTTATCTTCACACTTATTTCTCGGACTATATACGACTTTCTACTGTCTATGATCTATAACCGATTGTGATCTATGACTGGCTGGCTATCTATCACTAACTAACTGTCCTGTCATTGCCATCAGCATTATATATCTAACCTAAAATGCTCTCGATGATTCCAGTGTTGTTTTCGTTGTTTCTGGAGGTTATTTCTCAGTATATGGCTTCGAGAATAGACCAGGACTTATTCTCGTTGCCTCTGATGTCTCCTGTGTTTTCCGGAATGCGCATTGTGTGTGTAGTTCATTAGTCGGGTAAGTCTTCACGTTACAACATTATAACCTTAGATTATTTAAAATCCAACTCTTGATATGTCTAATACGCCATCTAGTGAAGTTAATTTTTTTAGATTATTTTCTAATTTATCGTAGATAAGCTTAGAGTGATATAAACTTATTTTTTGGCCAATATTTAATTTAGTTTTGTTAAATGCAAGCGATTTATGTCTAGATGCTTCAGCAGTAGTATACTATTGTAAAAAACAATAATTATACATTGGTGCTTCTAAAATATATTTTTGATTTATATTTAACAATCGTTTCGCACTGAAAATATTGTGTTGCTTATTCAACGTTAACATTTTGATAGCACGCTTTTGAATTCTGGTTAACGGCCCTAATGCCTTTGAATAAGCTGAACCCCAACAAATAATCCTATAAAATGGTATGCTAGAGAACAAAGCATGATTTAAATTTAATAAATTAGTTTTGTCAAGGAGAAGGTATCTTACATTTTTAACAATACTGAAAATATTTTTCTTCCAATTCCAATTTTCATCCAGTATAACACCAAGTTATTTAACTTCTTTGATTCTTTTTATTTTATCACATTTACAATTTAAATTATTATAACGACCATCTTTATGTATTGTCAGTCCGTCTGTAATACGGATCTTATCAGCGTTTAGAGATACATTTAAACGACTCGATTTTGACATATTCATTTTTAAGAAATGTTTAGCATTGATTGTAACTTTATCCCAACTGTCACCACTACATATAATGACTGTGTCATCCGCCAATGATACCATAACACCCGGTATATTAAGTTTCAATAATCCATTAGTATAGGCATCAAATAATAATGGACCCAAGATTGAACCTTGAGGAATTTCTACAACTGTGTCATTATATTATATTTATATTATATTTATTATAATATAAAAATATAATATGTGGAATAGTAATATCGGTAAAAAATATTGGTGGGTATTAAGTTACCAAAAAAAAGTATGAGTCATCCACTCACAGGAATTTTCATAAAAAAAATAATAAAATTTCATAAATGTATGTCATCTCCGTGTCATTGCCATTGCTGCTGCGTTGTTGTTCCTGCTCTAATTCAAGAAAACTAGATAATGACAGGAGAGTAAACTGCCTATGCTGCTCTAAGTAATAAAATGTGATCACAGACTTTGCAAATCAGAGGCCTTACCTCCTGATTCGAGTGAGTTTTAAAGACTTATATTTCGAACAAGTGTTCGCATATTTATTTAAATTCAAATATTCCAAATACAATTGAGTTGCATTCTTCTCAGTACTAAATATACTTTATCAACATTTTAAACATATACTCCATCTTTTCTGACTCTACAAAGTTCCAGTTGAAACTTGCATTTTACGTTGATTTGTATTGTATTTTTGTTTTGCTATAATTTTTCTTTACCTGTAAAGCATTCTTGAGTACTATATAACAATTCGCGATGTGGTGTAAACAAAATAATAACGAGGAAGATTATGTATATTTGTATATTAAGCAGCTGTTACAAGTTATAATCCGATGTCGGAATGAGCGGCGGTAGATAAAAGCAACGGCCAGACATTCTGGACGTGTATAAGGAACTAACAACAATGGGTATACCTACAAAAAGGCGATGCACCAAGTGTCACCCTTGGAGTGTATCTAATGCCTACGGGTGCAGGATGACATGGTATCCATGGTATCTAAATACTCCAGGAAATATAGCACCCAATACCGATATGGTCATGAAACAAAGAACTCTCGTTTGTTTGATTTTTGAATTGGAACATCTTGAAAAATAACTCGCTTTCAAAAAAATTGTACTGGGTGTCCCGCTAAGGTCAGCGAGGTTGGATAATTGGGAAAGCGTGAATCTTACAACTTCGGAAAAAAAAATCTCAAGTAAATCGGTTAAAAGAAATTCACCTAAAATATTTTCAAGTTTCTAAAATGGCCGCCAGGTGGCGTAATACAACATGGTTTAAATTAAAATTCATTTTTTCTCAAAAAATCGATACATTACGTATTGTTTTATGATTTTTAAGAGATTACAGCGGTTGAGGAAAGTAATGTTTCCCCAGCGCCCCCACCCTTATACCTAATCAAAATATTGACAAAGTATAGAGACCAAAATTACGCAGAATTTCATGAAATTTCCATTTCCGGTACTAAAATAATACGTTAATGCATCGATTTTTTGAAAAAAAAATCAAATTTATTTACCATGGTAATTACGCCACCTTGTGGCCATTTTAGAAACTTGAAATTATTTTAGCTGAATTTCTTTAAGCCGATTTACTTGAGAATTTTTTTCCGAAGTCGTAGGATTCACACTTTCTCTATTATCCTACCGCAGCTTAGGAATATAGTATGGGTCTCGAAATTGAACCCTGAGGTACTCCAAAGTTGATTTGTACTGTAATAATGAAACTTTTTGGCAATGCTTTGAATAAATAGAATAGAGGAGACATTGGATATGCATTCAATATATGGCTGAAACCAAATTCAAAATAGCAAATAAAATTCGTTCTTGTTGTTCATACACTGGCTCATATCAAACGTTGGCAAAAAGTTTCGGATAAAAATTATGGAAAACCCTAAACATGCTTGCAAATGCAAATCCTTCAAGAAACCAAGCCTCGGATTCACTGTGATGAACTGCTAACATATTCTATTGAAAAATACTATTTATCCTGGACTAAAACTGAAGCAGAAAAAAAAGTCGCGGATGCGAGTTAAGCAAAGCAAGCAGAAGATATCTGTGAAGAATTTGTAGAATAAGCACGCTCATCTCTCGAACAATAGATATCTATAGAGAGAGAGATCGATATCATCTCGGGTTCCGTTTTATATAGAAGCTTATATCTACCACATTGTACGGGAGTGTGTATTTGGTAGAAGAAGAAAAAAAACGGTCACGAGGTGGAAGCACCAGAGCAGGTGAGAGAAGATTTATTTTTGATCGCTTGTTCAGATTAAAATTGATGAGTCAATTTGCGATATCACTGCTGCTACAGAATAACAGTCTATCAGACGATTAAGAAAGAAATAAAAAATCTGCATAAATATTCAATGAAATCTAATAGTCAGCAGCGTAGGTACTTGGATACTGAATGTTGTTACAATCGTTGTTGACTTCAAATGCATTTCATTGATTTTTCGAATGTATTTTTTTTTTATTTTTCAGTTTTTCGTGGGAATGAGTCTGTTCGCGATTTTTACAAAGTAAACGTGTTTTGATGATTTTTCATTCATTTCAAAGAGGAGGGTTGAGAAATAGTCCCTTATTTAGTAAAACTCAAATAGAAAATCTCTTTCCCTCCAAAAACCGCCCTCGAATGGGTGGAGAGAACAATTCTTCTTGAAAATGGAAAATCCGAGGCGGCAAAATTAAAGATGAGACCATATCCGGAAACCTATAGATTGAGCATTTTTTTAAAAGTTACGGTTCTAGAGTTACAGCAGTACTAAAAACTGAATAATGTGTATTTCCGCTATGTGGAGGGGGTAATTTTTTTCGAAAATTGGAAATATGAGACGGCCAAATTTAAAGAAGAGTTTATATGTAGCAACATTTAAAGTGGAGATTTAATAAATATTTTTTTTACAAAAAATTATACCGACGTTATCAGTTGGTGCACTGAAAAGTACAAAATAAAATTACTTTTGAAGTTGCGCAGTTGAAGTTGGATTGAAAACTTTTGGCACCAACTTCACAATTACCAGCACCAATAGAATTAATATTATTTTGTACTTTTCAGCGCACCAACTGATAATGTTGGTCCAATTTTTTGTAAAAAATATTTATTTCCCACTTTTGAGTGTTGCATTTCTGACGAAAATCGTTGAACGTTCACCATTAACCATGTATGCTTTGCTTGTATTTGCTATTATTCAGAAATCTAAGAACATCGTCGCGGAAATACGCATATTATAAACTTCACCACTCTTTTAACTCGAAAACCGTGACTCTATAGAAAAAAATGTTCAATGTAGATATTGCTACAAATAATCTGGTCATTAATTTTCCATTCTCATATTTCCAATTTTCGAAAGAAATTGCCTCTTCCACATAGCGAAAATAGACATATTTCAAATTTTAACATCGCAGAAACTCGAAAACCGTTGTTCTTTTGAAAAGATGTTCAATTTAAGCGTTTCCGAATATTCTGGTATCATTAACTTTGCCATCTCCGAGTTTCAGTTTTCGAGAAAATTTTCCCCCACTTTACAAGTACCAGCACCAATGGAATTAATATTATTTTGTATTTCTCAGTGCACCAACTACTAAATCTGTCCAATTTTGTGTCAAAAATATTAATTTCACACTGTAACATCCAAAATCGTTGAACGTTCACTTATACCGAAGAAGATAATATACTTTCTTCGTTTGGGTTCGTCGGTCGAAAATGTCAACTGCCATCAGTGTGTGTTAATAGAAATAAAAATAATTATTACGATTTTGAAGGTGAATAATAAAGACATAGCTAATTTGGATATTTTTCGGCAAATCGGCATAAAGTCAGCTTCAATTTGTATTATTTGAAAGGGTTTTCGATTTAGAATGGTGACCACAGCTTGAGTCTTGGCGTTTTAATAATATGATAGTTTTTGTATGACAAAATGGTTCCATAAAGCAAAAATAATAATACACAAAAGTAACTTACCATTTTCTGCTTAGGAAACATCGTTAAAGTTGTCTTGTATACTCCAAAAAAGTGTGCTGAAAAAAATATATAAATCAACATTATCAATTGAATCTCATATTGAAATTGATCGAGTATTAAAATATTCTGAATTCCAATCAGTTTTATTGATAATCACTCAAATTAATTATTATTATTAGAGCAGCATAGTTACGTAGGTGCTAGTTTCTTTTACATTTTAAATTGAGAATCAATCTTCTATAATGATATTCATATCACCGAATTCCATTTAATCACTTCCAATCCTTTTTTTCACACATTTTTATGGATGATTAACTTAATCATCGTCTATGTGTATATATATATACAGAGTGATAATTATTACAGAACCTCAATCCTTACGACAATATTGATATTGTATATGTACCTATAAAGTTCTTTTGCTATTATCCTCGTATATGTTTATGCCCTTGGTCTGGTCTAAGAATATTTTGTCCTATGATGATTTTTGAAGAACTCCTTTGTTTAGAAAATATAGGCTGAACACTTTTTTTAACAAAAACATAGAGTGATCGCTGGATTAATCGAGGGCCACACTCATGGCCGACTCGATCCCAAGACTTAACCCCCTGGATTATTACGTATGGGGATATCATAAGTCATCAGTTTACACTAGTTCATTGAAGAATTTGCAAGACTTGCGAAATCGGATAATTGCTGGGTATAACTAAATTGAAAACGACCCTGGTGTGTTTGAAAGAGTTCGGCAGTCGGCAGACGAGAATATTGAATGCTTGTATCCATAGGCTGGAGGAAGTCATTTCGAAAATTCATTGTAGTTTGAGCAATTTTACATGCACTTTTTGATAATAAAATGTTGTTATTGTCGCAAATGTTATTTCCATGTATCTTCGAAACAAAGGGATTTTTAAGAAATCATCATAGGACAAGATATGCTTAGAATAGTCCAAGGAATAACCCCTTGAATTTTTGCTGCATGTTCACCAAACACCCCGTATATGCAGAGCCACACCCAGAAAATAATTTTAGAAATAAAAGATCTATCAAACGTCCAACAAAATGGAGTAGGTAGGTTTGTATATTTGTATGTTTATATTTAGTAGGTATATTTATTATGCTACAGTTAACTGTACCAATTTACAGTAGGAGGTGGTACAGACGTTACTGATAGCTGTGGACGACACCTTTTCAACTCGATGTGAAGATGAATGATGAATGGAAGGAAGCAGACACGGTCAAGAACTGTGCCCATCAATCATGGCGGCTATATATATTATATATTTATACATACATTAATGATTTTCAACCAGGTGGTCTTGGAGAGTGGTTAGGTTTTCTCATAATATTAATAAATACACATTTTATAGTATTTTAATATCATATAAATACCACAATGGGATATCTATTAGACAAGCGATATCATGGAATCATTTGAAGATAATAGAGGAAGTGAGGTTAGGCTTTAGTAATTAGAGAATAAAGACTTACATTTTTTTATGTTTTTTTTCTGTATAAACGAATTAAGCAGCAGTCGAAAGGGCAAATGGCAAGAAAGCGTTGAGAAATGACACAGCTATGATAGTGAGGAATTGTTGTAATGCTGTTTCTTTGTGTTTGTCAACTTTTTGACCGACCAACCAAAGGAGGAGGTATACAATGCGATTCTTTAGCGTTTAGATTGGACATTTGAAAAAAATCATATGTTTCTGAGTTTAGCAGTGGTAAAATCAGAAATATTTGTGTTTCCTCTATGTGGTGGGGGAATTTTTTTTTTAATTGGAAATATGAAACGGCCAAATTAAAAAAGAGGTTATATGTAGCAACATTTCAATTCGACATTTTTCGAAACAATGTACGGTTTCTGAGTTATAGCAGTCGGAAAGTCTGAAATTTATGTATTTCTGCGATATTTTGAAATCTCTGAGCAACGTATTATCTTCTTTGGTTTGTTGTATGTGTCGTATTGAGTCACGTGTTTATCATACCGTAAGTAAAAGTATTGTCATATTTTCAGTGCCCGTGGAACTCTATGTGGTGGGTTCCGTCTATTGTATATTTCTGAACTATATGACTGGATTTTGATGGTCATTTTACATGTATGGATGTATGTATGTTATTAGAATGATGTCGTACTGGCGATAAGTGTTACTAGGCCTCCTAGGTGGAGGATTCCATACCTGTAATATCCAAAGAAGTATCTCCAAGCTCTATGGTTGGATTTTCGTGGATTTTTCGCTACATTTGTGTGCAGTATATCACTGGAATGTTTTGTGAGAGTCTGTCATTGCGATTGGGACTTAAACGTGGAGGGTTCTATACCAGAGATATATATAAGAGAAATTCTCATGCTGTTCTCTTTTGGTGCATGTCTGTGAGTGGATGTATCTGGGTTGGTGTTCGCACTGGTTCTACGTGCAAGTAGGACATTAAGGTATAAGGGTTCCATACTCTAGACTTTTTATGACTTTTTCGTACCATAATCTACCAGAATGTTTACCTGGGTAGTGCCGGTTAAAACAGCTAGTATACTATATATATTCTGTTCAGCGCATGGCCTATCTGGGAAGGGAAAAGCAAATGCGAGCGTACGGCGGCGGTCTCTTCTTCACAGCACTGTGTCTACCTACTTCTTCTTCTTCTTTCATTCTTCGATAATAAGTTATGATAATTCGAGAGATGCTTTCGTTGCGATAGCCACCCGACCGAAACTAATCATCAGATAGATACACTGCCGGTTTGCTACAAATGCTCTGGGTAGTAATATATATATATATATATATATATATATATATATATAGATAGCTATATATTCTGACAGTATAGGTATCAGCATAACTGGCAACGTGTGAGACATGCAAAAATTTTATATGTATGTAGAAGAAGTATATATCTTTTGGTTTCCATGTTGTCATCAGAAATAGAATCTCCACCATTTGAATGATTTAGAAAAGGTTAACGTCGTCTCCACTATATAAGGACTTGTTTTGCCAATCGAAACAAAAAGAAGAATGCAAAGTTTTGCTATCTTCATCCTTTGTAGTTTTTGACCGACGAACCAAACGGAGGATGTAGGTCTGCATGTTTTTTTATCTGTAAAGGGTGTTGATTAATGTAATGTACTTACTTTAATGCGTTATTCTTGGGTAATTTTGAGTCGAAAAGTTCCTATAAAGGTATGACCTTAGAAGCTTGGTTTCCGATATACAGGGCTGTGAAGTTTTATTTTTATTTAGTTTTAGTAAACGTGCTCCGATTTTTGACCGACAAACCTCGAACAGAGAAGGTATACAATTCGACTGTCTGCTGTTTTTTGATTTTGATGATTTTTGATTCATTTGAAAGAAGAGACTTGAACATTGGTCCCATATACGTAAAAACTCAAACCGACATCTCCTTCCGTCCAAAAACCGCCCACGAAAGGGGTGGAGGGGACAAATTTTCTCGACAATCGAAAATTCGAGTTGCCAGAATTAAAGATAGGACAATATCCGGAAACGTTTAAATTAAACATTTTTTTCAAAAGAGTTACAGCTTTCGAGTTACATTCATGTTAAAATCTCACATAAGTGTATTTAAGCTATGTGGAAGGAGCGATTTCTTTCGAAAACTAAAAATCTTTGGGTTCCACATGAAAGACAATAATATTTGTAGCAAAATTTATAATGAACGTTTTCTCGTTAGAGTTATGGTTTTCGAGTTAAGCGGTGGTAAAATGGTTAAATCTAAAATATTTAAACGTATTTCCGCAGCGATGTTCTGAGATCTCTACATAATAACAAGGACAAGCAAAGTATATACATGTACATGGGTAATAGGATAATTACTATCTTCATTGGTATTAGTGAACGTTCAACGATTTTCATGACTAATGTTACACTCAAAAGTGTGAAATAAATATTTTTTAACAAAAAATTGGACCGACGTTATGAGTTTGTGCACTGAAAAATACGAAATAATATTAATTCTATTGATGCTGGTACTTGTGAAGTTGGTGCCAAAAGTTATCAATCTAACTGCAACTGCACAATTTCAAAAGTAACAGCACCAATAGAATTAATATTATTTCGTATTTTTCAGTGCACCAACTAATAAAGTCGGTCCAATTTCTTACCAATAACTTGGTAATTTTATTTTTACAGTTTTATAGTTATTAGCAATTATTGATCTCATCGTGGAATGCTATCAAAATTAATTTTTCGATTTTTCTTGTTAAATATGCAAATTGAAACATAAATTATATAAATATAAGCAACTAGTATATTATATGGAAAATAATCGTCTATGTATATATAAGTATATAAAATACATTTAAACATGCGAAAATGACGTGTCTGTTACATATATGGACGATAGAATATTATTATTTATGGGTAATTGCAATGACATCCATAAATTCTGCGTTACAAGCATTAAACACTCGTACACTCGTATAAATTACATACACATATACAGGATGTTTAAATAAAAAAAATCCCATCTCGAGTTACACAAACAAATTGAATGCGGCGATGCAAATTTTGTTATGAAAATTTGTCCCCCTTTGAGAAATTATTGCTTATTATGTATTTCCAGGATTTCTTCTGAAAAATGTTTGCATTTCGTGGAATCCAAGGTGGGATATTTTTGGAATCAACACCCTGTGTAATGTCTATACGGTATTTATTTGCCAGTTACAAGCTTACAGAACAGAGCAAACCAGCCATCTTTGAATTATTACAGCAATTATATATATGTAAAAGGAATGATTTTAAAATTTATATATTCCTTATAAATGCTTTCGCTGGGCAGATTCTGATCACATTCCAAAAATGCAAAGTGTAGTATATTGCCAATAAGCCTGTCGATTTTTTAACGTTTTTACAATTCAGTGCCTTCTTGAACTGTCAGAGAAATGTCAAATTGTTTGGGATATCCTATAAACAATTCTAATCTTCTATAAATTAATATGTGAAGATAATACTTTTCTGGGTCCTTTTTAAGAAGAATGCAGTCGAAGAGGAATAGGAGATTTAGTAGAGTAGGAGTGTACCAAATAAAAAGTAATTTATATATATGAAAAATATGACCGTAACATTAAATCAAGTGATAATTCAAACATATTGCACCTACCAGCGATGATATGAGTCAGTGCGGGTTGGAGTATTTGCTACCTTTAGGGCGAAACAATGTGTTGGTTATCTTGCATGGAGAATATTGTATAACATTTTCTCTATTTCTCCCAGATTTACCATCAATCCAATACTATATAGACTTGATTAGATTAGGCTAATATCAATAGAATCCGTATAATGGTTGAGCAAGAACATTCAAAGGATTAATCAGTTAGGTCTACCATAAGAAGAAAGAATGAAGAAAAAAAAACAACAATTTAGCTTGTTTAAAATTTCCATAATGATTGTATCTCAATTAATTGTACTGTAAGGTATGTTACGTAAAATACGAAGCATTTGATAGTTATATGCAATGCGTGTCAATATCCATTTCAAATGGGTCTTAAATGGGTTTTAGCTGTTGTCCATAGATGCCACAATACATGGCAAAACGACACTTAGACACTGTCATCTATACCAGTGAGAAGACAATTCTTTAATTTGTGCGCATTTTACTTTTTGTATTGGTCATTATGGGATGCTCAGAGGTTTTTATATATAGGTAAGCATTAATTGTTTTACACAACAATGCAAGACTTGTTAGAGTAGTCGAGGTGATTAAATGAAAAAAAAAACATTACTACAAAACTTTCCTACCGCTTTCAAACAAATTTCGATTTTCGTGAAAAATTGGCACCTTCGAATCTTCCGTGGTGTTTTTTGAAGGGAAGGAGATTTCGGAATTGAGTTTTTACGAAGTCTCCTCTTTCAAATGAATCAAAAATCATCAAAATCGGAGTAAGTTTAGTACCTATATAAAAGCCGTGCACAACAAACCAAAAAAAAGCATACAGTCAGTCGATTGTATACCTCCTCCGTTTGGGTTCGTCGGTCAAAAATACACATGAGACACTTACTGCCCTGAGACAACTCTTTGATTCTCACAAAATATAAGAGCCATCCTATATCCAAAGCATAACTAAGTTTTTTGACTCTCATCAGCATGCGGAGGGATAGTCATCTGTACTTTTAGTTGATAAGAATGATTACCTTCGATAAATTAAGGGAACTTTTGATCGTCTGCATGTGAATCTTGAAATATAAATAATCTCATAAAATTCCCATGTTTTGATCAAATCACCGGTAGTACTGCTGCGCAAATTCTTCAATCAAGGATGTGTTGTTATCTTTTCTTCTACAACATCTTAGGAGCCCACTTACTATATACATATATACACTTAACTGGGCATTCTTTCCGTGTTCAAGAAGCCACAGTTGCAATAGCACCTTTATATACGAAGTATATAATACAAACGATAGGTGTTAATTGTTGATTGGGTAATCCTTTTAATTATTATTGTTATGATTAAAGCTCGATTTCGTTGTTGTCTTTTTTTCAAGTTCCTTCTTAATCTCTTCGGCATTCTTTCGAATCACATTAGAAGAAAAAAGAAAAAGAAAAAAACAATTAGCAATAACGTTTCAACTATAAAGCAACAACTGTCAATTAAATGGCATATAAAAGTATTTCAAGACATTTTCTTGTCCAATGGTACCGATAGGTGTCAAGGGAATACGCTTGACTATGACAAATATTTCTGGTATCTTTGGTATTGCTCGAAGCAGCAGCTTGCAGAATGGCTGACAAAGAATAATTAAAAATGTTAAAGGTATACAACAGATGATTTAAAAAACGGATGTAAAATGAATTGATGGAGAATTTATTTTCTCTCTTGAATGATGGTCGTCATCATATGGTTGATGGTTTATTGCGATGATTTCTATTTTTTATAATGTCAGATGTTTATTAAGATTGCATGTGGAATTGTTGCGAGATCATTAGTTAATACAGTGTTGAGAAGAAAATTGCTTGAAATGTTGCTTTCAGCAGTTATAATTTAATTAATAATTTACGTCATTTAAAAACATATCCACAAATGAAAACAAACAAGCGTCGAATTGTTCCCTATTGTTGGATATCGGAAATCAAGGTATTGCGTACCCAAATAGTGATTGAATGAGGTGAAAAGGTATTGGTTTATATAATGTAACGTGAAGACTTACCCGAATAATAAACTACACTCACAAATGAACTATACACACACAATGCACATTCCGGAAAACACGGGAGACATCAGAAGGCAACGAGAATAAGTCCTGGTCTATTCTCGAAGCCATATATTGAGAAATAACCTCCAGAAACAACGAAAACAAACACTGGAACCATCTAGAGCTTTTTAGGTTAGATTTATATAAGGCTGAAGGCATACACAGAGTTAGTTAGTCATAGAGCACGGTCAGTGGCAGTTAGTGATTGATAGTCAGCGAGTCACAGATCACAATCGGATGTAGCTCATAGATCATAGTATCATAGAAAGTCGTTATAGTACGAGAAATAAGTGTGAATATAAATGTGATTATAGTCGTGTAGTTATTGGTATAAATAAATAAGTGAAAATAAATCGAACCCAGTTTTAATATAAATCACCGTTACAATATTATGTTAGTTCGTTTTAACGTTTTTTTTTGGTAATATCGTTTATAAATGTGCTAAATAGCGACGAATTCTGAACGTGAATAAAACGGGTAAAGAAACAACATCATAAATCATAGAAACAGATATTTATAATACGTTGCTTCAATTCCGTTTATTTGTGTGATAAATTACAGTTGCGTAAATAATATAAAAATTACTGAATCCGAAAGCATGTATGTAAATGTTAAAGTGTTTGTCAAAAGATGGCGACTTCAACATTTCTTATGCTTCGTAAGGAATTTAAAATTAATTTTTTCAAGGAAAATAATAGTTTTGTTTCATTATCAACGGCAAACGTAATCTACAAAATAATGTCTCAATCAATAATTTTGTTGGAGAATTAAGAGGATAGAATTATTTGAGTGAATATTTTTTACACAAAATTGGACCAACGTTATAAGTTGGTGCACTGAAAAGTACAAAATAATATTAATTCTATAGGTGCTGGTACTTTTGTAGTTGCGCAGTTGAAGTTGGATTGAAAACTTTTGGCACCAACTTCACAAGTACCAGCACCAATAGAATTAATATTATTTTGTACTTTTCAGTGCACCAACTGATAACGTCGGTCCATTTTTTTGTGAAAAATATTTATTTCACACTTTTGAGTGTTACATTTGTATCGTTGAACGTTCACCATTATCCATGTTATGCTTTGCTTGTATTTGCTGTTATTCAAAAATCTAAGAACATCGTCGCGGAGATACGTATATTATAAACTTTACCACTCTTTTAACTCGAAAATCGTAACTGTATGGAAAAAATGTTCAATATAAATGTTGCTACAAATAATCTGGTTATTAAGTTCTCCTTCTCAGATTTTCAATTTACGAATGAAATCGCTTCTTCCACATAGCAAAAATACACATATTTCAAATTTTATCATCGTAGAAACTCGAAAACCGTAGCTCTTTTCAAATTTTCTTCAATTTAAAAGCTCACGGATATTTTGTTATATTTAAATCTGTTTCGGATTCTCAATTTTCGAGAAAATTTGCACCATCCATCCCCTTCGTTGGCAGTTTTCGGAAGGAAGGAGATTATGGATTTGAGTTTTTATGAAATGGGATCATTTCTCAAGTCTCCCCTATTGAATGAAAAATCATTAAAATGAGAGTACGTTTACTATATAAAAGGCGCGCACGAACCAAAAACAAAAAGCAGACAGTCGAATTGTATACTACTTCCTTAGTTCGAAGTTCGTCGGTCAAAAAATATAATAAAATTGAAAATAAAGGAGGCCTCCATACAATAAACTTTTATGCGCCGTTTTGACTGGCACTTGCTCGATTTTCATTTCGTTATTGTCTAAACAATGTATTTGATAGTCCAGCCGCTGGCCTATTATTTATAGAGCATCAAGAATCAAGTCACTCTTGACGGAGCAATTTTCAATTTAATTACTCTGTATTTTTCTCTCTCTCTCTGTGTCTTTTTCTATCACTTATTTTCCTTCTTTGTTGTTTGATGAGCGCAGATTTTAATAACGTACCTAAAGATAAACACATACAAGAGAAAGAAGCATGTACCCACCTACCTTCTTCATACAGAAGAAGAACAACTTTTCGATTATGTCACGATGACATTGCATAGTTTCACATGAATTATTATTTCATCTTATCTCGTCTTTTTTATCTGCTATAATATAAATAACTACAATATACTACAGTTTTCGATAAGTTTATCAGATAGGTATTCACCTTTTCCTATTCTGGTTTGCTGGTGATTGAATCTAAATGGTTTTCTGCTTAAGTACTATACAGATTGTCCCATGACATGACTGCCATAGCTATAGAAGTGTGTTGTTGTTGGGGGGGGGGATTTCAAGTCAAAAATGTCTAATGAACATATCCCCGGAACGCTTTCCTAACTGAGCTAGAAGCATTTGAAATTTTGAATAAGTCCACTAATGCAGGTATTAGGTTCGGCTGTTGATTTATTTATTATTAAAAAGACAAAAATTACTGGATTATGTTCATCTTAATGTAAGACAACGAATGTAGATTCAGCACGATGGCGCACCTTCACACTTGGGTCGACAAGTAACAGAATTTCTTTATCGAAATTATACAAACCGGTGGATTGGAAGAGGTTCTGCATATCCTTGACCAGCAAGGTCACCAGACTTCAATACACTCCTTTCGGGGTGGTTTTTTGGAGTGAAGGAGATTTCGGATTTTCTTTGAAATTAGGACCATTTATCAAGTCTCTTCTTTCAAATGAATCAAAAATCATTAAAATCGCAGCACTTTTAATATGCAAAACGCGCGAAAAAATACATAAAACCGAATTGTGTGTACACCTCCTCCTTTTTTGAAGTCGGTCAAATATCACACAGTCCAATTGTACATATAAATCTTCAGTTTGGGAGATCAGTCAAAAAATGATTTTTTCCATGTCATGAATGCTGTTCTAATATAATTTTACCTTTAGTTTCAGATATATGATAATTTATTTATCTCAAAAAAACTGGTACAACAACTGATTTCAGACAATCGTGTAATCTACCCTTAACGGTCATCGATAGACGTTGACCATCAGTTTGTCGTGTATAATAATAATATAGTTTCTTTCTCCTATCTTTTTGTTTGTTTTGGGAAGCGAAATTATTTCTCACGGATAAGAAGAAAGAGAGCAAGGCAACAAACACAGTCTACTTTGCCGGCTTTGCTTTGCACAAAACACCAACCAACCACCACCATCGTCGTCACGGGATATTAGTTTGACAAGGTTTTTTGACTTTGTGGAATTTGACGCAAGATCGATCGGAACAGCGCGCATTCGAGATCTTCGGCGAATACGAATATACCAATAACTTTACTTACCCATGGATGGAGAGGAACTCTTCTTCTTTCTTCCTTGTCGGGCTTTTCAGATAATAGATGCTACTTTAGCTAACAATACAAAAGCACAAGCAGAGGTTTATGTAACGGAGGAATGATTTCGCTACAATGGCAACTAATGCCAACGACATGGTTTATTATTTACTTATTGGTTAACTGAATTGATTATTGTCTAGCATTGACAATTATAGGATGGACAAATGTAACGGTCCTGCGTAATTACCAGGAGAACCAAAATTGACAGCAGCTTCAAGTTTGCGCCGTATTCGATAAGGCAGAAATTCTTCTATTTCAATTTTCTTTTCTAACGTCACTAACATAATATTGCAGTTTTATATATCACATATTCTTCTTATAGGTACCTTTGTTTGAATTCAATTGAGTTCATTGAAGTTTGGACGATAATGAATTATTAGTGGGACGAATGAGAAGGTGTAGCTTTCCAGAATAAAAGTAAGGATTTAACAGGATGGTGCCACTTAATTTCCTGTAGCGAATGCAACAATCAAACGTTTAAGGCGATCGAACGCTCTCGCAATGAGTTTCCTAGGTCCGCCGCCTAGGTTTTGCGACCTCAAGCTACTGGATTGTTTAATATGAAGCTTTTTGAGGGAAAGGGAATTTTCGGATCGAGAAGATTGAATGTGTATATTTTTCATTAGTTTGAAATTGAGATGTGTCGATTAATTTGGAATATTTCATTATAAGCATCCTTTTCATGAGCACTAATTTATTTCGTTATTAAATTATTTTTCTCATTTTTCCAAGTAATTGAGAGTTGAATTCACCTGTGTCCATGCATTCTCATTTGAATTTAGAATATATGGCTTGATCTGCGTTTGATTCGGAATATTTTGTTAATACATTCTTCTATTCAATGAATTCGTTGGACATTGCCTGTTTGAATTATTGTTCATTGATTTAAACTCGGGTAGAGTAGCCTTACATAGAAATCTAGCCAAATGGTTAATGGCATTTTTAAATAAGATATCAAAAAATTACTTGGCAAACCATTCAAATTTCTTTATACAAGTAGATACTAATTATTTTTATTTAACTTCCATTTACCGGCTACTATCCAAAAGCGTAGGCTTAATTTAACAAATTTTCTTGCTCCTACAAAAGTTACAGGCCGGATCCACACATTGTCTACAATTTTGTTTGTCCAATTTGTTATGCAATCCATAACCGGCTTAATATGCTCCAACATATTGTTTCGTGGATGGGTGGCCTTAGAGTTGAATATTTCTTACGACAATTAATTATATTTAAAAAAACTATCTGCATTAGGAATGAACAATAATAATTGTAAAAGCAATTATACTCCCTAGTTCCATCTGTAATGTAACTAGTAACCAGCATGCTACCAATTATTATAAGCATGAAAAACCGTTGAATATGAAATAATCTTCGTCTTCAATCGTGTTTATGTTATTCCATATCCAATGAATGTCTGGAACACTTGAAGAGAATATCAATGCCCCCATCACTGTGGCGTACCATTACCCACTCCCCAGCTACAAACACGTTTCAGAATTATTATTATTATTATTTTTATTCATATATTATGTATAGAAAGACAATTTTTTTGGCCATAACCAAATAATCATAATCGTAAACTGGATCGGTTTTTCTTTTTGATTTATTTTTTGTCAAATCAAAAAATAAAAATAACGCCGCCTCATTGTTGTGTTTATTCGTTTATCGACTGCTATGACTTGGCTTTCAAACAAATTAAATGGATTATGTATGTGGTGAAAATACAGAGTATATCAAAAGTTTGAAACGCTAGAAATATATTTTAAATTCCTAGATTCATCAGAAGGCATTTTTTGCTCTCCAACATATTATTGCCAGTGGGGGAAATCTGTAAGAAAACTGTTTTTGACCGAAAAAAAAATCGACATTCAAGGAAATTAGATTCAGGATCATTTAAATTGGACAATTTTCAAAAAAATCGTAGGTTTCAGAGTTACAACTATAAATTCAGAAATATGTGTAACCCCGCTATGTGTGAGGGCAATTTTTTTGGAAAATAAAAATTTGAGACGGCCAAATTAAAGAAAAGATAATATGTAGCAACATTTACATTGGTCATTTTTCAAAAAAAAAGTACGGTTTCCGAATTATAGCAGTGGGAAAGTGTGAAATAGGTGAATATGTATAGAAATGTATTAGATTACTGTTTTTTGATGCCATACTTAATTTTTATTGAAATCCTCATTCCTTTCTGAGTAAATCTGGTCTCTTGATTTTATCAAGTACGAGTTAAAACACTTTATATGTAACTTTAAACAAAAAATATTTATGGGAATAACTTTTAAAGGTTGAAATTAGAAAATAAATGTAATATCAATTCATTTTGCAATACCATCTCAATGTTATTGTTGTAGATCAAAAGTTAAGATCTTTAGGACATTTTTATAACGGACCCAAAAATAATCTTAAATATTAGCATGTTATTGCACTGTATTTCACTAGAGGGGATCTTGCAACGTGGAGATTTGTCAAAATTTAAATTTATGGAAATCGAAATCGTTCGAATGGAACTTGTTTTTGGATGACTAATGAAGTATTTTATATACTACAATATGGTAATAGTCTAGTTTAGAGGGTTTTGCAATAAATGACCTGAAAAATCAAATTATGTTTTCAAAATAGAGGTATGTTGACATAACATTTAATAAAATTGAGGCCGAAGATACTATTTTTATTGATTTGTTAATAAAAACAAGAAAAAATGGTGCTCTTGGGACTTTTAGCTGGAATTTTCGATTTGGAAGTATTTTTTCAATCCCAAATAGTATATAACCACTATTCTATTAAACACTGACATCATTCAAAATCAGCAAAAATATGTTAAAAAATAGTAAATATAAGTTCGCGAAAAGTAAGGTTAAACGAATTGATGATTGACTTGTGCAGTATGTTTGACGTTTAAAAACTGCCAATTCCAATGTTGCCAAAACTACTAAAATAACGTTTGAGATATTGAATTTTTTTATACAATCGATAACGAAAGCATAAACCAAGTGGTCCCATTTTAAATATCTAAAGGTATAGTTTCATGTTCAAAATTTACAAAAAAACTATTTTTTTACAAATACTTGCTTCAGAGCAAAAATATGATATTATGTCAATTTTTAATGACGAACTTTGTCTTCAGACTTTCAAAAATATGAATTCAGTGATTGCTTTACTAGAAGATATTGTCGTTTATTTTTTTCTAAAGCAAATATTCTTCGAAATGGGATTTATAAAATAATCAAATGCTGCGAAAGTTATACTGACAGCGATGGCAACATTGATATGAACAACACATTTGAACGTTGAATGTACTGCACAAGTCAATAATCAATTCGTTCAACCTCACTTTTTCGCGAACTTATGTTTAGTATTTTCACGCATATTTTTGCTAATTTTGAGGGATGTAAGTTTTTAATAGAATGCAAGGATGATGATTACATACTATTTGGGATTGAAAAGATACTCCAAATCGAAAATTCCAGCTATCTAAAAGTCGTTATTCCTTAGAACACCATTTTTACCTTTTTTATTAACAAATCATTAAAAATAGCGTCTTCCGGCTCAATTTTATTAAAAGTTATGCTAACATACATCTATTTTTGAAAAAACATGTTTCTCTAGGGCTTTTATAGCAAAAATTGCTGGACTAGACTTTTATCTACAATATTTTAAATAATCTGCACGTTTCAAAAGTTTCCTTATTTGCCATAACCGGGTAGCAATATAAAGTCTGAAGTTTCCAATAATAAATCACTCAATGGAATTTCATATTTATTTTCTTTCTATGTCATTCTAATCTCTTATTCTATGAGATAACTAAAACTACCTACTAAGTGAATTATACTAGATCAAGTAACTAATACTATATATCAGTTATAGACAATCACAGATAAGAGTTTAAATATATTATGAAGGTTTGAAGATATAATAAATACGCGCTGCTAACTTCTAAGACCACTTTACTCTCTGTCTGTCTGTCTGTCTGTCTGAAAATGAAGAAGTTGTGTATACGCCTTATCAGTTTGGTCGTGAAATTCTTCTTACAGCTGAAATTTATCGCATTGAATTTGCATACTACACAATTTTACACTATAGAGGTACGGTCCGGCTGTCTTTTCTCAATGATTTTTTGAGAGAGAGAGAAAGAATGATATAAATATTATATAACATATAAAATATATACACTAGATACATACCATTGCCATATATGGTCTGTCATATATTGATAACGATTATGCACATATCTCCACAGCTCAGCGAAAGAGAAGTAGGTATATGAATATGGTGGTTAAAGGTATTACTGATTCAAGTGGTGTAGATCTGGAATTGGAAATTTGTCATCTCTTTTCATTACTTTGTTGATCGACTTCCCGAATGAACGGAGGTTTGGTTCCATATTTAGGGTTTTACGAGAGACTTTCGAAGTTCGAGATTTCTCGTCTCGTCTAGTCTCGATTTCAAGACGAGATTGAGAAAAGGCTGAATCTGTTTTTCCGAGACGAGATTAAGAGTTACACTCCGATATTTTTCGAGATTGAGATTTTTTTTTCGAAATTTCTCGATCTAGACAAAATGCAGAGCTCACAGCTCTTGTTAGGTCAGAAAAGCGAAAATAGAAAACTATATGTTAGGAAATAATTTTAATTTATTTTAAAAATAAGAAAATTAACAAAGCATAAAAAATAGCAAATATAACAACTAGGGGAAAAATAAATATTTTCATATTTTTAAAAAAAGACCCTTAAACTATTAAACACAAAAATAACTTTAAACACTTAAAAATGAACAAAAATAATGAAAATAACTCGTTCACAAATTCTATTTTTATTAAATTCAAACAATATTTTAGTGTCTTGTACAATGCCATTTTATGATTCTTTATTACAAATAATTAAAAGATAATTATTACTTACTTTAAACATTAATTGACACGACACTGTTCGGTCAATCTGCCATAAAGTGACATAAATCTAATTATATTATAAAGATGAAAATTCATATGTATGGGTTCCATGGTGTATTGAATCGATTGGTTGTATTCACATTCACAAGAAAAATCGTTTTCAGCAATTAATATTCTCATTTTACGAGTTCTACAGATTATATGTGAGATACCAATATGAACCCGATAACATAATGGAGAAAAATAGTCCTATGGTTAAGCTTCCGGGTATTAATCTAGAGTTCCTCGGTTCGAATCCTGATCACCTTTGAGTTTTTTTTTTAACAAAGCCCTTTTTAAATAAAAGATATTTAATATGAGTTTCTAATAATTTAATTGGAAATTTTCAATGAAAATTTGTACATATCTAATGTATTGCGATCCTTAAGGTACACTTTAGCTATTTCAAGGAAGGGTTAGCAGATTTTGGTAAAAATTTGCAAAAAGAGGTTTTCGGAGTCGAGAAATCGATTGAAGATACTTTCATATTTATTCGGCGTGACCCTCAAGGTCCACACTAGCTATTTCAAGAATGGCTCCGCAGATAAAAATTTCAGTATGTATAGTGTGTAGGGGGTTGAGAAGTCGATTGCTGATACATCTGAGTTTTGGTATATTCATCATTCATAATACACATTCATATTTATTTCGAAATCTATAACTTACGAATATGTGAACAATAAAAGCAGTATTTACCGATCGCAATACATTTTAAAAAGAAATATACACATTTTTTAATAAATTTAAATATCCTTAGTAACTTTTATAGACCCATCATAAATCCTGTTTTACCCGAGTAAAGCTCGGTCTCCAGATATTTTAATCTTATTCCTACTGTATTCTTCAAAAATTTTAATTCAAGTTAATATATTACTTTCAAGGATATTCTTTGCATGGATAAAAGATTAAATTAAAAGATAAAGAATTCGTGTAATTTGCTCTTTTTGGAACAATTTTTTTTTCGGGACAGTAGACGGTGTTTTTTTTGTCATACGTGGCATTTAGTTCACAGCATATCGCTTTGTATTTTAACGTAATTTTCTTAATAGAAAAATAATTACCCCATCTTTAGGTGCAGGCTTGTGTTATATAAATATGTATAAATTACAAGAATTTCGAATCGAGATCGAGAAATTGTCTACTAGAAAAACATCAAGACAAGAGTTTGTTAATTTCTCGAAAAATTTCCTTCGAGATGAGATTTCCCGTCTCATATTCAAACCATATTCAAACATTCAAGCTTTGATCAAGCTAGATTCCTTCGAAAAAGCCCTTCGGTTACAAGAAATAAGAAAGTACTACTTAAAAAAATGGAAACTTACTTATGCTCATCTATCAAATCACGTAATTTCTTGAATGATTTGTGTTAAAAAAATTCTTAAGAAATCTCATGGTATTGTATAGTTAGTGTTCTAAGAGAAGGAGATTTCATTTCCACGTTACATAGTGTTCCTATGTAGTTTGACCAGATATCAAAGAATAGATCAACACATGAAATGCCAAGAAATATTATGCACACATATAAGGATATTTGTAATTAGATTTGAACTTATAGACAAACTATAGAAGAACGATAAGAAGAATGAGCGCTGTATATAAAGTACTTTCAAGTTTTCTCAGCTGTGGGTATTCAATAAAAACCAGATTCTCACTGTGTTTATGTTCTATTATATATATTACTGAATTGAATTTGTTATTTCAAGTTTCTTTATGTCTTTTACAATTGCATTCGGATAATTTCTCAGCACAAAGATAATAGTAATCTTTTTTGTGTCGTTTAAAATAAAATTTTAATAAAATATTTGTATATGAAATAGAATTCTTCAAGTAATTTGGGTCAATTCTGTATATAGTTTTAAATTATATTGAATTTAAATGTATAATTCTATGCTCCACTGGGTGTAAACTGAATTTTGAACAATTTCTTCTACATTATGTATAGCTGAGGTGATATAAGAACTAACTTGATGAATTACATCGATTAATTCGAAGAAATTCCAGAGAGGTTTGAATTATTTCTCATATCTAAATGAGAAATTTTTGTACCCATGATTCCACTACGAAAACAAGATATGACCACGCGCATTTCCAATGACGTCAGTCTGTGACGCAATTTGGGTTTTGTAAATGGTATAAATTACATGCAAAAGTAAGCAAAAGTAAGCTGAATGTGAAATGAAATATTTGATTCTAAGATGGAATTACCATCGCTGTTTTAAGATGTATTACTTTGGATATAGCTGAACCATTGGCAATAATGATTAATAAATATGTGTTACCTGGTATTTGGACTAATTATTTTAAGAGTGCGGCGGCTGTACCAATATATAAATCTGGTGATCATAAATTTACTACTAATTATAGACCAGGTATCCGGAAAATTCACCGCCAACAATTCACTGCGGAAAGTTCATCGTGATAAATTCACTGTGGTAAGTTCACCGCAGATGGCAAAAATTTAAGGCTTGACGATATCTTGAGTTTAAAAGCATGCTACACCATATTCTTGAATCTAGGTATCAATATAAATCAGCTTTTATTTGACTATTATTTTACTATTTACTTTAATGAGTACTAATTACACCAACAAAGATTCAAATTGTACTTAGGATATTTAATACAATTATCTTTATCTTATCTCTAATGTTTTAGTAAAAATTGGAACTTGCAAGAATACGATTATGACCGTAGGTTAGGTTAGGTTAGGTTAGGTTAGGTTAGGTTAGGTTAGGTTAGGTTAGGTTAGGTTAGGTTAGGTTAGGTTAGGTTAGGTTAGGTTAGGTTAGGTTAGGTTAGGTTAGGTTAGCTTAGGTTAGGTTAGCTTAGGTTAGGTTTATCCAAAACAAATAACTCTGTAGAAGGTTGGCATAGAGGATTTGAAGAACAGGTATCAGCTCATCATCCAAATATATGGAAATTCATAAATTGTATTAAAAAAGAACAGAGCCTGAACGAACTATGATTTGAGCAATATATAAATGGAGAAGAGCACCAACAGAAGGGATCTAGGAGAATTCATCGCCAACAATTCATCGCGGCAATTTCTACCTAATTTTATATCGCGGTGAATTGTCAGCGGTGAATTTATGGCGCGGTGATTTTTCCAAGCGGTGGATTGTTGGCGATGAATTCTCCTAGATCCTATAGACCAGTATTCTTATGATAAAGTTTGGCTAAGATATCAGAAAAGATTCTTAATGATGCTCTAGAGGGAGAGGTAATGATAAATGAAAGACGAATCGGATTCAGAAAAACAAAATCAAATAATGATATTTTAAATTATGTCAATAACTTCATGTGTAATAAACTTGACAATAGTAGATCGGCAATAGCTGTATTTCTGGATCTTGCGAAGATTTTTGATACAATTGTACATGATCTTCTATTGATTATATTGAGTGATCTTGGTATAAGAAGGATTGTTAATGATTTGAAGCGGAACTATCTCTCAAATAGATTCCATTGTGTTGGCATTAATGGTGTTAAAGCTCTTACAGTTTAGTGACTTATGTAGTCCCTCAAGGTTCAAATCTGGGTCCATTATTATTTGATACCTATATTAATGGATTATTGCAACTTAATATACCGTGGTTTATTGTAGATTGTATTGTATATATTAATTCTTATAGCTTAGTCTCTTTACGAGTCCCTCAAGGTTCAATTTTGGGCCCATTATTATTTAATACCTATATCAATGGATTATTGAAACTTGATATACCGGGTGTTATTGTATCATTTGCGGATGACACAGTCATTATGTGTTGTGGTGACAGTTGGGATGAAGTTACAGCCAATACTAAACATTCCTTAAAAATTATAAGAACATGTTTAATTATCACAGAGTGACTTTGAGTATGTCAAAATCGAGTGTTTCAAATGTGTCTGTATTCGCGTATAAGCTCCCTGTTACTGAAGGACTGACATTGCATAAAGATGGTTGTTATAATAATTTAAATTGTGAATGTGAATGTGAAAAAGAGTCAATGAAGATAAATAAATAAATACCTTGGTGTTACACTGAGATATATTCTTGACAAAAATGATTTATTAAAATTATATCTTTATTCTGTAGCGTACTATTTTATGGGATTATTTGTTGGGGTTCAGCTTACTCAAATGCATTACGGCCGGTTTTTAGTGAGAAATGATTGTTGAATATCAATCAAAAATATATTTTGGAAGCACTAATATATAATTATTGTATTCTACGGGAACAATGTAAGTACTGTTGCTGCAGCATCTGTATGTTCAAGACATAAATCGTTTGCAGTAAATAGAATAATCTAAACTTTCCTAGAGGACGTATTACACTTCATGAGTTGGATTTGAAATAATCTAAAGTTATAATGTTTTTTTTTTAGATCGCTGGATACTTGCGTCAGCATAGTAAGTGTTAAATTTTATTATAAATTTTGTTCATTTCAACTTTGGCCTGTGCAATGTTGATTATAACTCTTCCTACTACAAATTTTATATTTCTATTATTATTATTATTATTATTATTGCATGACTAAGTAGTTTTCCATTTAAATTAAATTCCTCGTAATCAATCAAGTGTGAAAAGAATTAGATTCCTATAGGTAGGTAGCTTTCGCTAATGCTCTACAACCGTCTGTCAATCAAATCATTTGAAATACGAATGAGAAAAACATGGTGATGAATAATAAAGCAACAATCTTTTTTGCTGGCTCAATGTATTATAATAGAATTGAAATTGAAAGTGAATTTATAGTAATTATTAATGCTGCTTGGATGAATTAATTTATCTGCTATCTGAATATAATCAGCCTACGTTGAAATTGTTTTCGATGACTTTCGAAAGATTGTGGAGCTTGATTAGCTTTTCACAAGGTTTTTTTTCTCTTCTCCTGAAAATACTTTCTAAGTACTACAGGATGTCCCATTTTCTTCGACACTTGTATAGTAACTGCTGGTGAAATCCAAAAAGTATCAAAAATGTCTTGTACTCTATTGAAGTCAAGGTTGAAACAAACATTTAAGGAGTAGTAAATGAGTTATATGACTAATCTAACTGCTATTTAATTTGGGATGTAGCATTAAGTATGTGATGAAACTTGCATATAACATAAAACCGTGCCAAGGGAACCTGTCCTTCAAATCACATCAACTTTCATTCGTTTGTTTTTTTGCAATTTGAAAATTATTTATTCCAGTGCAATTTTGAAAAAAGTGGCAAGGCAGCGATTCTAATTCTAAACATTTCCCTTTTGATAATGAGAAATATGTTCTCTGTTCATTTTATTATAAATTATGAGGTGATTATATTAATTATTTTATATAAATAGTTAATATTTTGATAAATTTTTGCATGAGCAGTAAATATCAACAAATCTTCTAACTTCGAAAAAAGTGCAGAAAAAAGTTTAAACCGTTGAAATAATTGATATTCGATTTAAGAGATGTAAAATTTAACGCCAAAGACGACTAAATAATAAACTATGGGGGGTGCTATTTGAAAAATCTAGTGTTATCTGGTTTTTTGAATAAATTCTGCTACCACATTGTTTTTAAGAAAAAATTGAATAACTCCTAAATGGCTAAATTAAATTGTAAAAAGTAAAGGTATTTATGAAGCTTAAGAATAGGTTAATTTAAATATATAAAAACATTTAACATAACAAAGTAGATGCCGACTTCTGGTATAACCGGAAGCACCAGAAATCTAAAAATATTTTAGTTGAAGACACCACAATTGATTATATATAACTTTTAATTTTTAAATTTTTATTTTGACCAGAAGCCAATAAACTTCAAATGAACGATCTCGCTGAGACAGCCTGTATAGGCAAGCCCTCTCCATCTAGAAAGCTTCCACCGGCATCTTCCAACGCCCCGAACATTCCACCAATACCGCGAACACACTAGATGATTCGGGATATAATCTTGCCCTTGGCATATATCGGTGACCAATAGCAGTATGCCCTACACTCATACCTACCGGGCACCACCAACATCCATACTCTGACGAATCTCACATGCCTCCATTTCGAATGGCGTCGACACTATTTCGTTAGAATATTTAGTTAAAAAAGATGATTAACTTTTGTTTTCTTTTTTTCGGTAACGTCCACCGTGTCCTTATATTTACATAAAGGCATTCTCCTTGCTCCTTATTCCTCAAAATGACTAAGTATACAGAGTTTGTGCAATTTTATTATTTAAATAAAAGGTTTGAAAGCATAATTTACAAAACATATCAAATGACGTACTTATAGAGTTTACATATATCTACCTGACTGACGTATGTAAAGTAATTATTACACTATATGCACCAATGTGATAAATATGTGATTCTATTTATCATCAAGACTGTATGCAATAAGTTTATCCGCGACAACTTTCAGTGCTAGCAAAATGTAAGTGTCGCAAAAATTTTGTTGCAGTTTCTATTAGAATATAAACTCATCTATGTTATTTCCATACATACTTGTAACTAGTATAGGTACTCTTCCTTCTTGGTCGGCACACCATCTTTTTTTTTATGCGTGTGTGCAATATTATTTACATTTACACATACGCATCGTTGAATCTTTCAAAGGCAGCCATATTCAACATTCTAACCAAAGCTAATTACTGTCGATCGACGGTGTCAATAAGCTTGTTTGTAATGGAAATATGAGGCAATCCAGTATCATGGAACGACTACTAAATGTCCCATTACCAGGCCCATATATACCTACACAGTCTCTGCCCATTTAATACTTATTGTATTGATGCTCCGTGATTATACAGGGTGGATCTCCGAGAAAGACATCTCGATCGATTCCAAACAAACGATAACTACAAACACTGTGAAAATTTGGTGAAGTCACTGAAATGTATACGTCTAAAATATTTTCATGTTAGTCGTATTTCCGGTTATACCGAAAGTAGATGCCAGCTTTGTTATCTTTAACGGAATGCCCTGTATATTGCCACATTTTTTGGTTTGTTATACAATTTTGACATAAAATTTGAAATAAGTATGTCAAAAACGGTTAGACTTAGGTATAGGACATTATACATAAAATATCTTCAAAATTATACAAGCAATCTAAAACTGCGGTAATATAGACGGTATTTTATTTAAAATAACGAAGTTGGCATATACTTCCGGTATAACCGGAAATGCTACAAACATAAAAATATTTTAGACGTATGTCTCCCAGTGACATTTGTATGTCATCAAAATATTTTCAGATTGTTTGTACTTATAATTTGCCCACAATCGATCGATGTCTTTCCCAGAGAACCACCCTGTATATAGATAGATACTGTATAGGCGCGTGTGTTCTTTTCCAATGTTTCTGTATAAATATAAATAAATATATCCCATCGATTGTGGTCAATACATGCCTGTGTAATTATACAAGCTATCACAAGATGTCGTCATTTATTGACTATGTACTTTCTTCTTTGGCGGTCCAATTTTATAAAGGACATACCTACTTTTTGTATTCTTGACTGGTTTAATATTCAATAGAAAAAGACGATGCTTTGGGAAGCAGTCATTTATTAAATGAAATTCATTGAATTAGGCCGAACTTTCGAGAATGTTTAATCTCTTCGTCAGGGCAAAAGTCGTGCGCTTAGAATAAATGAACCAACTATCAAGGAAGATGTTTTAGCGTCGAAGAATTATTATTATTTTATTTTATCTTTTAAGATATTTGACATAAAAAAATATTGATTTCTTCAAATTCCATGTTGTTGAAAGGTCATTGAATAGTGTTTCTAGAAAATCCCTCGGTGATGACGTAGGCACATTACTTATTTAAATACACTTTAGCTGGTACAGCCTATAGATAGATAGAACAAATTCAGTATATGTGGATATTAAAGGTATTATGGTAAATTCTCCTTCTTGTATATATACCGCGATGGGCGGAAGTGGGCAATTTATCGTCTCCTCAGGACCTGATACAACTCTGGTAGATATATATATATATATATATATATATATATATATATATATATATATATATATATATATATATATATATATATATATATATATATATATATATATATAGGTACCTACCTAGTTAATTACATATAAAGGTATGATTTAAGACTCAAATACTACCTGGAAAATTGTTTCCCCTCTTACTTAACTCAACTATTTCGTATCGGTACTGTATTTTGCTTCGACTTCTTCTTTTTCCTCTTCTTCTAGCAGTCATGTTCAACATGGTTGAAGGAAACATGTTCAAGGAAGAAACATTCCATGAATAATTATATAACAAAATGCTGTAGGGGTATTTGTGTGCGATTTGACAATAAACGGTAATATTTTGTGATTCCTTGTTCATATATCAAAGATTGATTAATTATAATAGTTTTGCAATTAACTAAATAAGAGAAGTGGTTTATTTTCGTTGAGCTGGAGACTGAAAGCTTTACATTTTTTATGTTGAAGTTGTTTTTTCCTTCTTGACGGCGACATTTCGTTATGACGACATTTGGACCCGCGACCTTTCGACGCGTCGACGTTTTGACGCGTCGACGTTTTGACGCGGGGACGTTTTCTTGTTCGCACATTTTAGTCGCGACTGTGCTCTGGCGATTTAACAACGAAACATAATTGCGTTTCAAATCATTTTTTCCATTATACACTCATGAATTTTCTAACCTTCTAGCTAAGTTAGAATGGGATGTTGTCACGTCAAAAAAATCAACAAGGAAAATTCAAATTGCGGTCACATGGATTAAGACGGATCATTTCTGTGCACAAGCACTGTATATAGGTAGTATATAGTATAATGAACTCGTCACGACGTATTATATCAAATTGATATCTGAGAGAATCAGAAAAGCCATTCAGTAGTAGTAAGTAGTGCCACTACTGATTGCAAATACACAACAGTTGATTGATTTAAACATCGTCTTTAAAGCGTAGGTAAGCGTATCGCGTCTTCTTCTCCAACAGATATATAGAATAAGTAATGACAAACTATTAATTTCGTATGTGTCCGATAAAAGTTGCAGCATGTAGAGCAGATATAAATATAGCTACATATACCAGGTGATTCAGTATGGTATAATAGGTGTATGCTTTTACGTTTCTACCGTTACTCTAAGGTAGTCGTGTAAAATTTGATATTGCCATTGTTGCTTGTCTTGGCACGCTTAAGAAATTAAATAGTCATACGATCTTATGAAATGATGAATTATATTCGATTGAAATAGGTTGAAAACTGCAAAGCAAGTGGCAGGAATTCAATTGCGCGTCCTGCTCATCACCGGTCACTCGTTCAAACATCAATTAAAATAATTTTGCTTGTTAATTTTCGTGTGTTACATTAAAATAATCTTAAAGGTATGTTTTCGAATGAAGAATACACCGACAGATTTTCGGTGAATGTTATAGTGGAAGATCATCTCACAGTGATTCGTTATTTAGCTTTCATTGAAAATAATCTTTCAATATTACCGGATGATGTTCCTTTTAATGTAAGACACCGAATGTGGATTCAGCACGATGGCGCGTCTTCACACATTGGTCGACAAGTAACACAATTTTTTTAATCAAAATGGTACAAACCGGCGAATTGAAGGATGTTCTGCAGTTTCTTGGCCAGCAAGGTCAACAGACTTTAATTCCCTAGACCCCAAGATTGCTTTTTATGGGAAAGACTGAAAAGTTTAGTTTATGCAGAAAATATTGAGAATAGATCATGGATGCCGCAGAAACTATTCGTGTTGATCATGAGACTGCTGGCAGAGCTTAACTAAAATTTCAAATGCTTCTAGCTCAGTTAGGCTAGAGTTCCGGATATATGTCCATTAGACATTTTTCACTTGAAATAGACCGATTGCATTAAGCGAACATTGTTCTCCGCATGCGCCTGTGTCCAAATAATTCCATGCTAATGGCTGTATGTGAGCGTTTCTATCAATTACTTTGTGTTGTATGACATTTATGATCTTTCACCAGAGAACACCGCTTCTAAATAAGCTTGAAAGAGGTACTCTATGGCCGATAATTCGCGCATGCGTATAATTGAATTCGTTTATGCAATTGGTCTATTACCCTAGCAACATACTCCCAAGCTATGACAGTCATGTCGTGGGACACCCTGTATATACTAGATACTGCTACTGTGGCTACTGTAGCACACATCTTATTTGTAGCTAGAGATTGCATGGCTGTGTTTTATGTGAATTCCATCGAAACACTCGCAAAAGGAAATTTGTTGCTGATCTTTCTGGTGTTTTATGTACGTATATAAGTTAAAAGTATATTTATTACGTGAGCGTTGATGTAGTATCGTAAATTTATGTACATCCATAGGAATTAAATACCTTTTGCCCCTTTGGATTGAAAAAGAAAATCTTGACGAGGCTCGTTCATAGAGATACTGTGAAGTTGACAGGATCGAAATTTATGCATAAGTATCAGAATCTGTTTATTTTAACTATATGTTCATGTTGCGGTCGTCACCTTTGTAAAAAAAAACAAGCAGACATACAGTGTCGAATTGTATACGCCCTCCGTTTGGATTTGTTGGTCAAAAAAGATTTTTCTTTATTCATATTAAAAACTTATTATATAAAACTGAACGTCAAATTCTATTCACGTGTTTATCATACCTTAAGTAAAAGTACTGTCATACTTTCAGTGCTCGTGTATCTCTATGTCGTGGGTTCTGTACCTGAAAGTCAATTATATATTTCTGAACTCTATGGCTGGATTTTGATGGTCTTTTTACAATGTATGTATGTAGAATATTACTACACTGATCTAAGTGTGAGTGGGCCTCCTAGGTGAAGGGTTCCATACCTATAATATCCAAAGAAGTATCTCTGAGGATCTATGGCTAAATTTTCGTGGATTATTCGCTATATTTGTGTGTAGTATGTCACTGGACTATTTTGTGAGAGTATGTCAGGGTGAGTGGGACTTGAAGCTGGAGGGTTCTATACCGGAAAATCCGAAAAAGACATATGTAGGACAAATACTCATGTTGTTCTCTCTTGGTGCATGTTTGTGGATGAATCAGGGTTGGTTCTATGTGCACGTAGGACTCTAAGATAGAAGGGTTCCATACTCAAGACTTTTTATGATTTATGTTTTCGTACTACGATATACCGACGGTTTTGTACGGAAAGTGTCGGGTAAAATAGATATTAATATATAAAGTACAGTTATTTCTTGAGTATTTTTGCAAATTAAAGGAGACAAATTTAATCAATCAAAAATTCTCAGCGAGAATTAAGTCGACGTTCAAATTTTGTTCAAAACTATGAAGTATGTAGTCAAATAATAAGCTGAAACGTATAAATAATTTCTAATAATAATGAACAACAGAATATAGCTAATATATACTATATTATGTGATCCAATTTTAAGTATATTACTTGAAGAAATTGTAATCCAGCATGAAAAAGAAACTATGATTGCAATATCGCAACAACCTCCTCATCTCTATATACAATTTGGCTGCAACTCTACATTGTTTGTATCTACTAATATACAGGGTGTCTTACTAATACTTGGAAATATTTAAACTGAAAATTCTTAGCTTTAACCCAAATTAATATTTATCCATTTAAATAATAATGAGATCTTTTTTGGTCATCTTATTATTAAACTTGTGAAAATCAACTTGTAACCGCTTATGTCAGCGATGAGATATTTTTTTTTATATGATCCAAGTTGTACCTTCATATTCTGAATCCAAGATTTTTCAATATTTACCATTCTCAAAAAATTCCCTGTAGGAAAACGACATTTTTCCAACCACAGCGGTTGCATTTTCCTTCAAATACCCCTATACTGTAAATATGTGGTACAGTTTTGTATTTTCCAAACGGGAACGCGTTTTTCGTAGCTTTGATTTTGATGGTTTGAAAAAGCATATTGAGAAATGGTTCCATAATTGAAAAAAAACAAATCCAAAATCTCCATCTCCTCAATAACCAGAGAGGACAATTTTTTCTAAAATCTGTTGGTGCAAAAATCAATATATATTTAATTTACCAACCTACAAATGCACCAACAGTTATTTCACCATAACAAAAAACTTTCAAAGTTGCTTAGAAGCACTTGAAGCATATCAAATATCAACGCTAAAGATTTCAGATATAAAATTCCAATTGGTCAACTAATTAAAGATCCGTTCATCATAATAATACTAATAATGATGAAAGAAAAAATATCTAGATTTAGAAATATAATAGAATCTTATTACAACTACTTGGGAGGGAACGTCAATCTTATAATTGAAGATACGAATAGATACAAATCTGTTTTTAAATTGAGAGTGCGTTTTCTTTTTCATGACATTGTTACGTCATTTCGTGTAGATGTAGGTGACAGGTGAGTGAAGAATTTTAATGCTTCGATTATACAGGGGGAAAACACAACGAGCATCTAGTTTTTCTTTTTTATATCGAACAATCCAACAAAAACAAAAAATCATCATTCGAAATGAACCATGTTTATATGGGACGAACAGGTCTCTATTTAAATCAAGTGAAATTGCATTAAATTTTCATTGTCACTTGTCACTGTTTGAAGCAGAAATATTTTATTGATCTCAACATTGAAAGAAATACCAAAACAAACCTGTACTATAATGTAACAATCTTGTGAAATTTTTAAAATGTCTTGAATATGTGTATCCAGATTGTCAATCATGGCATTTAATTTCTTATATTTCTTCAATCATTTCGCAATGTTTTTCAATATCTGTCCTAAATTGTCAATATAATTTGCGTGATGTGAATATTGTCAATTATATTGACAATATAATTTCACGTCTAGGGGGAGGGGCGTTAAAGTGTGGATAATCGATTAATTTGGCCTTTCATCTCAGTCGAATGTTATTTGATATATTAAGAAAATGTTTTTTAAAATGAATATAGTCAGAGCAATTATATTATAGTTTGACACCCACCTACAGCTTTTATTACGAGGGATAGGAAAAAAAATTTAGAGAACATATTAAATCAATTTTCTAGCCATCTGAACAGAACCAATGTTTTTTTGATAAATTCCCATTTAACTTTAGCAACGACATGTTATTATTTTCAATAGCCTACTTGGAAATTATTTTTTTATGGGTCGATATTCGGATCAACCTCTAAAATATTAAAGAAATTATAACATTTTACTTCCCCGGATATTTTGAGAAAATTTATTTCGATTCTGTTGAGAATCACATTAACGAGACTTCAGATCTACCTATATAATTTAAGTTTTCACGGATGCCTTAAGATGTTAAAGTTATTATATATCTACAATATATATCTTTTATGGTCCATTTATTGTTTAAAAGCATCCGTTTCAATTTGAAATATCGACATAATTTGCGCAGTAAGACAATATCATAAAGTACAATTTACATCTCGATAAATTCAGAGACTATCGCGCAGTGTGTTATATATAAAGGTAGAGAAAGACTCCTGGTGTTTTAGAGGTTGCTTAAGCTGCTGGAGGTCTTGCTTGTAATGCCCACTTTGTGCTAAAGGAAAGTAATTTTTTTTATATGTAATGTCTTCGGCAATATACGATAGCTGGCTGGATCTTTGATGAAAAACGTTCGGTTATTGTCGTTGCTTTTTTTTTTGGTTGAATTATGAAGAATGAAGGATTATGATTGAAATGTGATGAAAAGTTAATTGGCTCTTTTATTAGGTAGGTAAATATATGAAGTACCGAGTTCAATTCGGGTAAATAATGTCTATTTTTAGAAAATGAGAAAATCTATGAATAAATAAATAAGAAACTTATAGCAAAATACTTAGTTTTCCGAAATTGTTCTCGCATTTTATACGCCAACGCTGTATTGAAATATATCTATATAGTTTCATCTTCTAACTCTAAGCATGTGATCATTGCAATTCAAGTTCAGTTATTTATGACCTAACCTAACCTAACCTAACTTAAGCTAACCCAACCTAACCTAACCTAAGCTAACCCAACCTAACCAAACCTAGTAAACAGGTATTCCAATCTCAACTGATTTTTATGTTTTGAAAAGATTCCTTACTTATTTCTTCTCAATCGATCATCCTTGCTGTTTCCTATGAAAGACTGTCTTCCGTGTTTTTGGAATTAAATTTAGAAATTTTTGTTACCCTGTATTAATTTTTTCTGCTATTCAACTTATATTTTCCCAATGACTATTACATATTAATATATTTCATAACATTTTAATGCACATAGAACTCATGGAACATTAAAACTAATAATTCTCTCACAGTAAAATAATGAAATAATAAAACCATTCCAAGACAGATAGGTGAGGTACGAGTATGAGACTAATTCGAAATTTACTTGTGGAATTGTTGCGAATATTATTTGAAAGTGGTAATTTAAAATTATCATTTGCTGAAATGAGATGAATAAATCATTAACCTATATTTTACTATGTAATATAATAATGAAAAATATGTTTTTATGTAAGTATATAGCAAAAAGCTATTTAGTTTTGGCCAACATGTCTAGAACAGTTTTTTTAATAATGATAATTTTTTTTTCTCCAAAAATTTGATTTGAAAAATGTCTAATTTTTAACGCTGTCGGATATGATTTCTTCTTTAAATTGTCGTCTCAAATTTTCCACCCTTTGGGATAAGTTTTTGAGGGGAAGAATATGTTGACTGTTGATTTTTTTTAATGGTACCAACGATCTATAGTCGTTTTTCAAATTAATTGAAAAATGGAGCACGTTTACTATTTAAAAAGCGCTAAGTCATAAAAAACACGCAAATAGTCGAATTGTATAATTACTCCGTTTGGTTCGTCGGTTAAAAAAAAAGGTCGAATGATACCTAAATATTTTCTGCCATTGTAACCAAACTATGTAGAAAAATCAGTTTTTGACTGATAAATTTGGATAATCAGTATTATTGACTTTTTGATTTCAAAATGTTGGCCTTCAAAAGTAAACAAAAAACTTTTCAAAACTTAATACTACTTTTTTTTTAAGATTCATAAGATTATAACATTTCGAATTTCGAAAAAGATTGGCTACAACAATCGGTCGTATCAATATCTCAGTTGAGTTATTTAAGGTGAGTTTATACAGTAAATAAAATAAAATAAGAAACAAATGAAAATTGAAATAAAAATAACCTCAAAAAAGATTGGTTTATACAGATGACGAAAATAAACTAACAAATAAAAATGAACCAATCCAATCACAGCTTTTTTGTCAAAAACTTTTGTGTTGTATGCAAGTTAAGTGTTCTCTGGTGGTTGATCAGGCGCATTATCAGTTTTCAAATAAAATGAAATAAGAAATACAGATGAAAGTTGGCCATCTTTAGTTCTTTTTTAGCTTATTTCGTGTATAAACGCTCCCATGGAAATGAGCATGTTCAACTTTTCTTATTATATCTTAATTTGTTTCTTATTTTATTTTATTTACTGTATAAACTCACCTTTATTGGCCACAATCGGACTAGTAGTTTTAAAATGGCGGCTGACAAAAAATCTCAGAAGTAGCCATTGGTTAAATGTCACCAAAATTATTTTTAAGCTATAAATATAATCTGTCCCTAAGACTTTCTTTTGAAAAATTTTCCCTTAAAAATGATTATAATTAAAAACGTCAAAATTTACCATTCTGCTGGGTATGAGCAGTAGGATATAAGAAAATTAACATAAGTAACGTAAATCTTCAAGTATTAGTGATTCTAAATTGTAATTTTTTGGTTTATTACCTACCTAACAAATGATAATTAAATTAATAAAACAAAAATATCCCATAGGTACTCGATTAAAATCGAAAACAACAAATCAAGAAGCTTCTACGCTATTCTGTCGTAGCCATATTTGGCAAAGGAGACCTCATTCCTGCAAACAAGCTTGTTTCAGTCATATATTTTTCAATCCAGCATATCTCAAATAGTTCAAGAACTTATTATATATCTAGATATTATTACAATAAAATGCAAATCGTTCCGTTTAGGTATGTATAAAAATATAATGTAACATTAATATCCCATAAAATACCATGTTTATATGACAATTTAAATTTTTTTCTAATTTTCAAATATAATGCAAAATATTTTCTATAAAATTACCATAAATGCGTAACGAAAATTGCTCAGGTATACTTATATTTAAGTACTAGCTCCATTTCTTTCTAAATACGATTGTGTCTGTATGTCAAATGCTGTGATTTTTGAATATCAAGTTCGATGAAATTCTCGACACATACTTTTTTTCTTCTATATGTATCTTTCGAAAGTAAATTGAGTTGTTATATTAAAAGCTGGAATATCATACCGGATTTAACGTCAAGTCATATTTGATACATATACGTAGGTATATGTATATTCTATATTGAAATTGGCAGGCTTTTATGTTTATAACATGATTCCTGGACTGAAATAGCGCAGTAGTTTTATTACGTAACATCGTAATCCTTTTGGATTTGATGGCATCCTTAAGCTCACAGTTTGGTATAGGTAGACGATTCAAAATAATTGACTTGACGATGTAATGGAAAATTCCAGAATTTCTGTCGTTGATATCGTATAAAATAGAGGTTCTAATCGATCTTGGATAGTCTGAAAATGGGGAAGGGCATATTCAGTAATAAAGTTAATGTGTAGGGAAATTAAACGACACGAATCCAATTAGGATGTACCATTATTGGACAATTTTTTTTTTAACTGGAAATTTAAATGAAGATTCGTACTTAGAGTTGTTGCCAGTATGCTGTCAATTCATCGCTTAATGAAATTACCATGAAATCCATCCGATATTTCAGCAAGACGGGGCTCCTCCTCATTCTACATTACTTTTACGGCAGTTTATCGCTGATACGTTTCCTGGTAGATGGATTGGGTGGAGGGGTGCTATCGAATGGCCTGCGCGAGATCGCCCGATTTATCTGCCCTTGATTTTTTTTTGGTAGGGACTTCTGAATTCGAAAATTTATACCACCCAGCCTGAATCTTTAGAGAAGATTTAAGGAAACTCATCACTAATGAATGCCCAACAAATTACTCCAGATATTCTTCTCAATGTCCGGCAACACTTGAAACAGTTGGGACAGAACCCTAAAAATTATTTCAAAATAACAAAGATATAATCGAATTAACATTGAACTTTCAATAAAAATAGCAGACTAATTCATATTTCAAGAATTTATCTCAATCATCTCTTGAACCGAAATGGGACATTTTGCAATTATAGATAATTACTCAATAATTTCATCCAAAATAATGTTCAACACCAAATCCTTACCAAATTATATTGTCTTTATTATCCTTTAACAGCTCTTTTATAATATGGTTGTCATTGTTACTGTAGGTAATCAAAAATGTTGTAAATAAAATCCAATAATAATAAGTCATTTCAGTCATTAACGAAATAATCATAAATTGATAAAAATCACATTTGATGTGTTTGTTGCATTTTGCGTGTCTGTTCATTTATTTATTCCTTTCTAAGGATCATTATATGTAAGAGGCTTTTCAAGGTCTAAATATAAAATTAGAAAAAAAATAAAAAATCATCGTACCTAGGTATTATTGCCATTTTGTGCGTAAGTTGCGAATTTGAAAAATTTAATTGGACACTCAATTAGTTGGTGACCTATTTTCATCACATTTAACGACATACTTTTGAATTTATTCAATAAATAAAATACAATAATTGTAATTTGCAGCTATATTACGAAACACTAGTTATTGTCATTAAAATAATGATTGTTTTTGTTTAAATTGGTTTATATCCTAGCAGTTTGCCTTATAAATATTTATGCAGAAAGTGACATTATGTCAATCGAATGTTCGATATAGATAGTCAGCTTGCGATTGTCAAAAGTCAACTAGTAGTTATAATTGGTAGGTCTCACATCGGTTCTCCGAGAACATGTCTTTGCTGGAATCGAAGTTGAATTATTTGGCATATGATAAACCACACTTACTAAGTAGGCCCGATTCCATAATTTCTTATGATTTCAAAAGTAATTTATTATTGGTGTTAAAAGTTCTTACAGCTTAGTCACTTGTGGAGTCCCGCAAGGTTCAATTTTGGGTTCGTTATTATTTAATGTCTATATATTAATGGATTATTGCAACTTAATATACTGGGTTTTGTTGTATCATTTGCGGATGACACAGTCATTATGTGTAGTGGTGGTGACAGTTGGGATGAAGTTACAGCCAATGCTGAACTTTCCTTAAAAATTATAATAAAATGGTTTAAATATCACAGAATGACTTTGAATATGTCAAAATCGAGTGTTTTGAATGTGTCCCGATATGCAAATAAACTCCCTGTTACAGGCGAACTGACAATACATGATGATGGTTGTTATTATAATTTGAATTGTAAATGTGAGAAAATAAAAATAGTCAAAGAAGTCAAATACCGCTGCTGTATGTTCTAGAGATAAATTGCTTGCAGTAAATAAAATAATAATAAATATTGCCAAAAAAAAGTAGTTTATATCGATCCAAACTTATCTACAATATATTAATCATCTAAAAAAAAGAAACTTTTCTATAGGGCATATTAAACTTCATATTAGGAGTTGGATTTTAAATAATTTGAAGTTATAATAAATATATTGTTATATTACTTTATTTGTGTATTAATATTTAATATTTTTTATATCATATGATGATCGTAACAATTACTAAGATGGATGATTTTAAATCATTAATGAGTTCAGGTTTACACATAGTAGACTCGGTAGATGTTTGTAGGGCTCATAATAACTTAGGCAACCTATTAGCATAATATTTTTGAAGTGAAAACTTCTATAGGCACGTTAGGCGTTTTTCAGATGGATAAAATCACCGATGACCTCGACATGCTTGTGACGTATTGCGCATAGTATAGCGGCCAATGTACATGTATTATACACATATATACACTAATACAACGTCTCTTTTTTGTGCTAATTCAATTTGAATTGATTTATTTGTATTGAGCTTGTGCAGTCCATCATATGTTTGATTAATTAATTAAATTAAATAATTAAACTGTATAAAAATACAAATAATTATTGCTCTGGGGTGCCAATAGTTGAGAAAACCAGACTAATGTTTATAATTTCATTCAAAAATTTGAAAAATTCTATTATTTAGTTATTCCTTTATTTAATTTTTAATTCTGTCGGCAGTCCTTATGGCTTCATCTGTTTTTTTTAAATCAAGATTTGTGTGTCAGCCTGAATAAAATTATTATTATTATTATTTTTATGTAAATGTGTACAGATATTGATGATAATAATTTTCGTGATATTACGCTTACTCTAATAATTGCTCCTTTGCAGTGATTTTTGCATAGAACTATCTAATTACATACTTTCTGGGTCAATGAAAAGTCTGTTATTTTAATTTAAATGTTGTTTTTCGAAATTTTGGCTTCCTTATGCTTTTTTCCAGGAGTTAATTTAACATTAAATACAATATTGTTTTCCTCCAGGGATACTCAGTAGCAAATATTGTTCAGTAAGAAGGCATTCTCAGTTATGGATTACGATGAATAACTGTTTTTAAAAACTAGGATCAACTTAATTGGATGAATGCACTGATAAATAGGTAATTGGTAATTTTGAAGTTGTTCACGGCGATGTTATTAGTAGATCAAAACATCAAAGATAAAATGTGTTCTACTTATGTTCCTGTTACATATATTCATTTAATCAAGTTTTAATTGGTCTGATCCGCAACAACATTCCGTTATCGTACTAATTTAAGATTATTTCCATATCCGTGTTGTAGGACAAATTAAATAAAAAAAAAAGATTGCATGCATACATCTAAATTCAAACTACAACAACACCTGATTTGAGATCTCACTATATACCTAGGTAGGTACATCGTCGAAGCAACTTGTTGATTGCAATTAAATTCCCCTAGAAAACAGTGCAAACACTTTGAAACATCTTGATTACCCACCTAGAAAATCAAGAAGGGGCTTGGTTTTTGCCTATCCTTAGTTTCATTTTTGTTAGGTAACTACATTAAAGTGCAGAACTTTATTTCTATAACTTCTATGTCTTAAAAAACTTTATTTATCAACAAAATCATGTTGGGAAGAAAGTCTTTCTTCAATCAGAGCACCAATTAAAAGTAATGCTACCAATATTCAGTATACAGGATGATTAAGAATTGAAATTAGAGATCCGCCTGCAGATTTGTAGATTAAAAGTTTCGTATGAATGAGATTAAAAAATATTTTATTTGTCGAAGCCGTCGAAATCGCTGCGATTCGATTCTAGTGCATTGCTCTGTCCGATGAAATTAAAGCAGCAAAGGTTGAAAAAGCACCATTAGTTTTTAAAACTGCTGTAATGAATTATTTTTAAATATCTTCTTCTGTATATACAGGGTGAGTTTTTAGTGTGTCCACGGTCGATAAGTTCGTTATTACAGGAATAAATAAAAAAGTTTTTTTTAAAAATGTAGGCAGTCTCAAATTCCATATTTTGAAATGTATTAGAAATGTACAAGATGTCCTACAACATGGTGACAGATCATTCTTTTTTTTTTAAATGTAACACCCTATATTTTATATAAAATTTGGAATCTACTCTTCTTCACGATCATTTAAAAAAACATAAGAATGATCTGTCAACATGCTATAGGACATCCTGTACATTTCTAATTAATTTAAAAATATGGAAATTGAGAGTGCCTACATTTTTTGTAAAGACACTTTTTTATTTATTTCTGTAATAACAGCGTTATCGACCGTGGACATACTAAAAACTCAACGTGTAGATTTTCTAGCAACATTACTGTCACACCCAATTTGATGTGGAGGTTGATTTACCATCTAAATACATCAAAATCGTTTGACAATAAATGAAGTACCTTTTTTCTTTAGCTAATGTTATCACGACAATGCATTTTATGGGAGTACTGAGCCAATGGAACAAAAAAGAAACGAAATGTATATATATATATATATATATATATATATATATATATATATATATATATATATATATATATATATATATATATATATAGATGGGATACCTTTTATATAGAGTATATCTATCGGTAATGAAGCTGTACTCTCCTTGTGTCTGTCTTTCTGTCTGTTCACGTGTGGACATTATAGTGAATTACACGACCATAAGTGTCTGTATAGCTTCGGCTGTATGCCATAACATTGTGGTTGGATTCTTCTCTTGCAAGAGTATGTAATACTTTACACAAGTCGTAAAGGTATCTCTAAATTTATATCTTTTGGAACAGAGTAAGTAGAAGAAGGTGTGCAGTGAAGACTGCGACCCAGCCCTCATTGATAAATAGATACCTATACTTATATATGTGTACAGGGTGTTCCTTCAATTGACATAGAGGTGTTGTGGAAGCGATTTCACTCGAAAACAGCCAGAGACTTATTATGAGTTATTCTACAAAATATAAATATTTTCGATTGTAGATATGTCAACAATTGAATAATAATAAATCGCGCCTATTATAGTAACTTTCTACTGGGTAGTTGAAAAATGTCGAGTAGTGTTAGGTCAGGTGAGTTCGGTGGCTCTAGAGGAGGACTTATGAGTTATTCAACAAAATACAAATATATTCGACTGTAGATATGTGCAGATATGTCAACAAATGAATAATAATAAATCGCGCCCATTGTAGCAACTTCGAACTGGGTAGTTGAAAAATGTCGAGCAGTCTTAAGTCAGGTGAGTTCGGTGGCTCTAGAGGAGGACTTGCTCTTCCAATTTTAGGAGGTATAATTATTTGCTGTTGAGTAATGAAATAGCACCATAAGCGCCTTGTGTACCTTCTGGCCAATTTGAAGAATAATCTATTTTTGATCGACTTCCCTATACGGAGGAGGTATACAATTCGAATGTATGGCGCCTTTTAAATAGTAATCGTGGGCTACGATTATCTTGATTCTTTTTTCATGTAGTAAAGTAATATTGAGCGTTGGTCCCATTTAAAAAAGATTTAACATTCAACATTTCTTCCCCCCCAAATTTTTCCCGAGTGGAGCAATTTTTTTCGAAAATTAAAAATTTTAGATGGCAAAATTAAATAAGAGACCAAATCTAGCAATGTTCAAATTGGACATTTTTCAAAAAATCATAGGTTTCTGAGTTACTGCGGTGGTGATGTCTGAAATATGTGTCTTAACTAAGTGGGGCATTTTTTTTCGAAAATTAGAAATCTGAGACGGCCAAATTAGACAAGACTTTTGGCAACTTCAAAAGTATCAGCACCAATAAAATTAATATTAGGTATTTTATATTTTTTAGTGTACCAACGTAAAAAGTCGGTCCTAGTTTTTGTGAAAATGTTTTTTATAAAGTTTGTCATTTGTAAAACAATATCTTACATCAACGTATGGGCTAAATCTATGAAAAAGTAATTTCTGACTACAGTTCTTTTCATAAGGTTATTTGTATGTGAAAAGCATTTTTATAATTTTTTTCTACATCTGGCATGTGTTTCGCCAACAAAGTTGACATCCTTAGGGATAACCTATTCCTAAATTTCTTAGCAGAACAATTGTCAGTTTGTGACGCTTAAATATATACAAGTAGTGATATAGTTTTTGTATTTCCCAAATATTAGATTTTGTACGTGGTCAATAGAGTCTTCTTCAAGGACGAAATCGTGGACAATTTCTATTCCATGATCCGTTTTAAACTTGAGCTGGTTTTCCAGTTTCTGTATTCTTTCAGGTACAATAATATAATTTCCTAATATTTCTACTACTGGATACTATCTTTCTTTGAAAATTAATAGTGATAAATCAAATGAGTTTTTAGGGAGTATCTCCAGCAATATATTTCAATTTAAAAGCCCCAAGTAGTGACATTTGCCTGTTTCTGAAATATTATTTATGAAATTCAGTACTTACAGCATTTCCGAAGTGATGGCTCCACTAATCTGAAAAAAAAAATAGAATTAAACCATAGATCATTTGTAATTACTGAAATAAAATCTATGAGAATTGATCTGTTTATTTCTAAAATAATACTTAATTTTGTTTTCAGTACAGTAGAGCTGTCAATAAAAACTATTTTCCACAAATGAATTGATATTCGATTATTTCATTTTCGGTTTTAGGCCATGCAGAACTTTTTATCAAGAATAACTTCTTAAGATGAACAATAAACAAGTTTTCCATATGGTGCCGAATTACTGCTGTAATACCAGAGTTTACATAATACTATAAGTTGGATCACTATCACCAAAACGCACATCTAAGATATACGCTGACTCGCCGAGTTCAGCGAGTGTTACGAAGCTTACGTATATACAGTCTGTCTCATTTCGCTGTTAACTGTGGTCGAGTTCAGAACATATAATATGCCCTCGTGCGTTGTGAGTTTCAATAACTTTCGATAATAAATATATTGTGAAATGGCTGCGTATTGTTCAGTGGATTGTTGTTCTAGTAAGATAGGAACGACGGGATCAAGTCTTTGCTCCGTCTGATTCTGCAAAATTTACCCCTTTGAAAGTTTCCACAACTTACTCTAGAAATATAAAAATGTCCCGAAGGGAACACCTTGGTTTATATCACAGGTTATCTCATAAAAAAAATTGAATCATCATTCATGTAACGTTTGTGTAGATTATAGCAATTCCGCAGAAAATTTAGTGAATGACGATTTAAATTCTTGTAAACTTACTTAAGCTTAGAAGACGACAAAATTTGGTAATACCGAGTTGTAACATTGCATTTCATCTAAAGTATTCAACAAAACTCAACTTGGATGTTTCCCTACAAACTACAAGGTATCTCTTTAAATATGTACCTATTATTACATCCTGTTTTTTTTTTCTCGTCTTCATCGTAAAGTTTCTCATTTATTTCATTCAACTACTTCAACTGGAAGCAAATCCTATTTTTTATATGAATATAATAATAATAAATCCTAGACAGAGAAGAGCATAGAAGTAGAAATACTTATATACTATTTCGTTTCGTTAGAGCAAAACTGTTTTATATACTTGTGTATAAAATAAAATAATCGTTAGTAGTAGAGTAGCGCGCGGTAACTAAATAACAAAAAAAAACAAGCTTGATCCAACTAACTATAAACAAAAACAATAAAAAGATTGTTCGTTCAAGCATGGAATAACTAGTGAAGAGAGTAGAGTGGTAGTGGTATTTTCTTGATTGAATTTTGCATTCGAGCAAACTGCCAGCTAGAAGCGGCTTCTGTCGGAAATTATTGCAGGTGTTTAATAAACCATTGGTGTAGATGTATTTTATCTATAATTACAGTAAAACATCCGGCAATGTTGACTCAATTATTTGAAATTTGAGCATGTTTAATAGGAGCTCAGGATTGTCCTATTATTTTTTTTAGGTTCACGTCTATCCGATCTAAAAGCCGAATTATGCTGGTGGCTTGTCTTTCTTTTCTAATATAAATTTCAATTGGATCTAGTTGTAGCAAGTATTTGAAAGGTTATGTGGAAATATTCTGTGATTCGCGACAATCCATTAATCAAAAAAAAAACATTCACACTAACACTCGAATTGTATACTGCCTCCGTTTGGTTCGTCGGTCCAAAAATTTGTTTTCTTAACAATATCTGCTGAGATGTTCAGGTGCAGATTTTCGTCTTATTATAGGTGGTACCTAGGTACTATAGATAGGTATATAGTTAATCTATATAGAATATATATAGGTATATATATATATATATATATATATATATATATATATATATATATATATATATATAAGTATCTGCCCCTTCAACCTTCCTACGTACGTAACACATGTTTCCCGGCTATCACGGACGATATCAGTTGAAAGATAGCGCGATCGTAATTAGTCCTTATACAACGACATACCCTGCCTACGGTGTCGATTAAACGAGATACAGACAAGAGAGTCTCTCTGTTATTTATACCAGGGTTATATGAAAACAACTGAGATAAGTAAATTAACTTTATATATTGATAGTAATAATACAAATCTTAAATATAAAAATAGTATGCTAATATTTTATTTTTTTTAGATTATTATCTAAGCTTACTAACCCAATAGGCATTAAATAATAATGGACCCAAAATTGAACCCTGGGGGACTCCACAAGTGACTTAACTGTAAGAACTTCTTAACACCATTAATGATAACATACTGAAATCCATTTGAGCGCGCATCAAATCATTAAAAATCCCTCTTATACCAAGATCACTCAGTATAATCATTAGAAGTTCATGTACTGCCGTGTCAAGAGCCTTCGTCATATCCAGAAATACAGCTAATACCGATATCTGCTATTGTCAAGACGAATACTCATGAAGTTATAATAATAATTTAAAGCATCATTAGTCAATTTACTTTTCCTGAATCTGACACTTTTTTGTATGTAGCGTGATGGGTTTTACCGTGGACTAGAAAGAGATGTAGTCGGGCCAGTCAAACACTGAACGATATTAGAACGAAGTTTTTAAAAGACGTTGACACATACTAGTCATGCATTTCTATACTTGACCAACTGTAGAATCCAGAATGTGTTTTCTCCTTTCCGCAATGACCAGGCCATAGCCTTCCTTTGTTTCTGACATTCACAACTAACAAGCCTCACTCCGTTCAGTACAGGAGTAGCTGAATAAGGATGAACATCAAATTTTTCAGAAAATAATTTCCCTTTTATATTTAATAACGAATATCGTGAAAAAATAGCTTATTGGCTAGTTATATACAAAAAAGCCTGGTGTATTGTAAAAATCATAAACTTGATACTTCATCTGTTCCATAACTTATGATCGTAACAATAACATTATGTCGTTTTATTTGATTCCAAGTGATCTAAATATTTTCAAAGATCTCAATATACGATACCAAATTATGATATTATCATTTTTCTAATTTTAATGATTTATTCACGTCAAAACATTTAGCCATAACAACTCTATTATCCATCTTCCTGTTTATCTACTTTTCTGTTTAATTTAGAAACTCATACGTATTTAGTTTTATTACAATAAACCATTAGATAATATCCATATTATGCTTCGGATAAAACCTCCAGGCGACTTGTACATAATAATGTTATTTATTATACATTTTGATTTCTTTTTTATTCATCGGATAAGAATACAAACTTATAGATATCAATATAGGATAGGCCCTTATTATTCTGACATAATATATTATAAATCATACTTGATTGTTGATGTAGAAAATATTAAAAAATAGTATTTATTGTGATTTATGCGGAATGGCCAATCCCTTTGAAAATTCGAGTAAGTAAATTCCATCCCGCGGATTATAATAATATCAAATTATTTTTGTTACTATATACGAGCAGTGTATTTTGCTCTATTATTTATTATTACTATTATGTATTTATTTATCCATCTGACATTTATACAAAAGCAAATCGGTTGCAACAAGGCTAGGAGATAGAAGTAATATTATTTACCTTCAAATTATGTTTGTTTCCGAAAGGAAAAAAGGAATTCTACTCTAGACAAGAAATTACTTGAATGCCTCGAGAGTTTTAATCAGACATACTGATTTCTAACTGGTTCAGACTCTTTGATCTGCAAAAAAATCCTTTCTTAGGTATCTGTTCTAAAGAAATCATAAGCAATGACCTAATTTGGACAATGTGCGTTTCACATTGAGATTGCAGTGTTGTTGGTTATAGGCAATGTATTTTTAATGGGAAAATAGTACACAATGTTGCCACCGTTCTTTAATTTTACCTGTAATATTCTCTTTTTGTAGTTTCGAGATTATTTTTTAATTATTATGAATCATTGGCATTCGATTTAAGCCCCAGTGGCGAAATTTCCCTGAGACACGATCTGATGGTTGTTCAAACCCCTTGACATATAACGCCCTGGCATCGATGGACTGCATTCTTAATTTTAAACGCAGAACTATTATAGCTGTTGTCATGTTTTTAATTACCAAATTTCTACCGAATCAGTCCATAAGAGGTCTAGCTACTGAGTTTTATTTTGCAATAAAATATAAGAGCAAATAATTTCGGAATATAGCACTTAATTAGCACTTAATTTGCTCTACAAGCACTTGAAAAGATAAAAAAAATGATTTCTAAAGATTGATGTTCTAGCCTTAGTAATAAAGCTAGCAAAGCAGTCATTTAAAAAAGTATAAGAGCAATTAATTTTGTAAAACAGCACTTAATTAGCTCTATAAGTTCTACAAAGATTTCCTAAAAAAGTTGATTTCTATGACCAAAGCAGCGATTCTCCTATAAAACACAAGAGCAATTAATTTTGAAATATATCATTTAATTAACACTTAATTGGCACTTAATTAACATCTAATTAGCACTTAATTAGCTCCAAAAGCACTTAGATATATTTTCTTAAATAAATTGATTTCTTAAGAGTGATGTGCTAGCTCTAGAAATAAAGCTAGCAAAGAAGCCATTTTAAAAAAACTATAGGAGCAAATAATACCGGAATACAGCACTTGAATAGCACTTAATTAGCTCTATAAGTACCATAAAAGATTTCCGTCAAAAGTTTATTTCTAAGAGCAAAGCAGCCATTCTCCAATAAAACACAACAGCAATTAATTTCGAAATATAGCACTTAATTAGCACTTAATTAGCACTTAATTAACTCTACAAGCATTAAAAAGATTTTCTGAGAAAAGTTGATTTCTAGACGTTGCAAAGCTGCCATTTAAAAAATCTACAAGAGCAATTTATCTCGAAATACAGCATTTAATTAGCACTCAATTATCTATACAAGCACCAAATACATATTTTGGATTCAGCTCACTTTGCTCTGCTGGTTCATATTCAAAAAGGAATCATATGGAGATAAATGATCGCCAATTATGATTATTTCTTTTGCCGCACCAGTTAATAAAGTCGATCCTAGTTTTGAGCGACTTCTAAAAACCGATGAGGTATACATTTCGGGTTTGCTTTTTTATATTTTTATGTATGGTTGTTTGATGATTTGATTGATTTTGATGATTTTTGATTCATATGAAAGAAAACAGTAGTTGAGAGATGGTCTCATATTCAGTAGAACTGAAATCCAAAATTTACTTTCCTTTGGAGGGGGCAGTTTTTCTCTAAAAACTTGTGAAATTGGTGCTAAAAGTTTTCAAAAGTACCAGCGCTAATAGAATTAATATTATTTTGTATTTTTCAGTGCACCAACTAATAAAGTCGGCCCAATTTTTGGTAGAAAATATTCATTGCAAGAAACATCTCTTTTAAAATAATACCATGAATTCATACTGTAAGAATTTTCTCGAAACAGAAAATAATGCCGTCCAATAATTCCATTCAGTTTGCATAAGTACCTTTATCTTCTGTAATGTCAATAGTTACCATAAAATACATAAAACATTGTGTTATATTTCACTCTAGCCTAGATGGTCATATGTATAACTATATATGTATATATATATATATATGACTTTACCTATATAAATTTACGTATAAGTACGAAATACCAATAAATCGTTATAGTAAATGGTTGTATATAAATTTCGTCGGTAGAGTAAGTATATAAAATTGAACGATACCTATGAATCGTTATTGAATCAGACTATAAGCAACTTTGTATTCGTATCGAATTTAACTTGTAATGGATTTAATATCAAAGATACAATAATATACAATGTATAGTGTATACCTATATCACTTGAGAAGTACTGAAATATGAATATTGTAGATCAAATTGGTTTTCATTGCATTGCGATCTTGAGGTCTATTGTGCTCCCCTCCATCTCGCCATTACGTAGTCTACTCAAGCACCAGGATTCGAATGAAATCCAGAATCTGGGATGGCTTCAAGGAGGTTACTTCCTCATTTCTTCTTCATGTTTTTGCCCAAAGCATTTTTTGCGTTGGCTAGCAATGGTGATCCGGACGGAGTTTCCTCCTCCTCCTTCCCACAGAGTCTGCACTCGTCGTTCTTTGCTAGACCCATTCTTGTTAGGTGCTTCCTGAGGCGACAATGCCCAGTCAGGAATCCAGTGAGGAGGTGTAGCATATTCTTGCTAAAATCCAGATACTTCTTAGATCTTGCAGTATTAAAGTTTCCAAGAAACTTTTTGGAATGATCCAATTCAAGGAAATTCCGCCAGAGTGTTTCTCATTCGGTTTTTTCCTTCTCCTGAAACTCTTTCTTGTAGATACGTTTATCTGTACCACAGAAAGGTTCAGGGCCAATGAAAGGAGATCGTGCTTCTTTTGAAATATGATATAATAGCGCATCGAAAGTTGCCAGTTTCGATCTTCAACAACTGTTGTCGACCTTAGTCGATACTCGCATCTCGATTCTCGTGAACTATTTCTTTTGTTTTGAAAGATAAAAAGTATCACACTTCCTACGCGCCAGAATCTCATTTCTTTGCAAATTTACACTTAATAATATATCCGTTAAGTACTTTTATAATGAACTTGATATTAAAAACTCGAATAAATTAACATATAATTTGCATTGTGCACGCAATGTTATTGTAATAAGTACATTATTTTCAATTAGTATAGGTTAATGAGGGAACATGTGTAATTAAGTTTTAGTATATTTATGAAGGGATATTGATTAGGTTTTTCATGTCGCAAGGTAGGTATATAAAGTTATTAGGTACCTATCTAAAAATAGGAAATTATTATGAGAAATCTATATATATATATATATATATGGTTGCAAGTTGATACCTATAAGGGTGTAGAAGATTGGAGGTTGAACCATGTAATTTCTACAAAAGTGTGATTATCATTTATCTAAAATGATTTCGATTGTTCGAGAAAATTCTAGAATGATCTAGAGAATTCTAGAGTTATTTGGAAAGTTCTCAAATGTAAACCTATACTCTAATCAAATGAGAAGATTTTAGAACATTTCATAATGATCTAGAAATTTCTTGAACAATCTAGAACATCCCAGAATAATTTGGAAATCTCTGAAATGTATTCCAAGGATCTGATTGATCGAACATATTTGAAATGTTCGAAAAAAGTCTACAATGACCTATACATTTCTAGAAATGATTTAGAAAGCTCTGAAATAGATGCCACGGTTCTGAACGATCAAGAATGTTCTAGAGATTTCTAGATTGGTCTAGGTAGATTGTATGCCAATTTTCTGATCAATATAGATTGTCCAATTATCTAGAAAGCTCCAAAATATATCTCAACTTTCTGATCGAAATAATAAGCCAGCGAAGCGGGTATCCACAGCTAGTGTATATATAAAGTATGTTTAAAAATGTTGGAATGGAATAAATATTTTTTTTTATGTGTGTAGTAAGATGCTTCAAGTCAAGCATTCTGGTGATAAAAATCGCCTGAAGGATTCTTCCAAAGATATGCCAACCAGCTTTCATCCGGTGCTATTACTGTTTTTACACCCTGATGTCTTAATCAGTTCTTATTTAAAATATTTATAAGAATTTGTGCTCGTTTTTTCTTTAGATTATTATCAGAAAAAGTGTCTGAATACACGACATGATGGTATTACATAATTATTATTTAGAACCACATTTACGAATATGAATCTCGATTACTCAACCAGTTTTCAGGAAAACGGTTATCTACGTATAGAGATATGTATTTGGTATTTGTGAAATGCGAAACATGCAGCTATGAATATGAATTATAAATCTTGATTATGACATTATTATTAAGACTTTGTTGGTTATTTGAAAAAAATAATAAGCTTGTTTTTATGGTACATGCTTGAAATTCCTCTCAAACATTTAATAATAATAATAATAATATTAGTAATTAATTCAGGCTAACATACAAATCTTGATTAAAAAAATAGTATGCTAATAGGTTGTCTGACTTATTATGAGCCCTACAAATCCCTTCCGAGATGCAAATAGCATCTTTGTGTAGACCTGAACTAAAAAATGATCCAAAATCTACCATCTTAACATCATCTAAATATAGTATTAATACAATACAAATAAACAAATAAAATGAAAATACAACACGACTGTAAATACAACTACAGATGTAAAGATTATCATATGATAAAAAAAATATTTAAATTTAATACAGAAATAATAACTGAAAATTATTTAAAATCCAACTCTTTGAATTAAGTTTAGTATGCCCTCTACAAAAGTTTAATTTTCTTAGATAATTATCTAAACAATCATAGATAATTTTTTGGCCAATATTTAATTTATTTTTATTTTATTATTATGATTAATTAATGAATTAATGATTATTTATTAGTGCTTTCAAAATATATTTTTGATTGATATTCAACGCAAGTTGCAATAATCCATTAATTCATTCAATAATAATGGGCCCAAAATTGAACCTTGAGGGACTCCACAAGTGACGAAGCTGTAAGAACTTTCAACACCATTAATGACACAGCGGAATCTATTTGTGAGCTAGTTCCGCATCAAATTATTAACAATCTCTCTTATCCAAGATCACTCAATAAAATCAGAAGAAGTTCATGTCAATAAAATGAACAAGATTTTTTAAAATTTATTGACTGACTCGTGATGGAAAAACTTTGAAGAATAGCTATAAAAGCTATACTTGTTACCTTCGATAAAATGCAGCTAAGAAAAGTTCACTAAGTCACAATTTAAAACACAACACTTTACTTTCGAATATCCAATCGGACATTCCATTTTTATCAACAATAGGGAATTAATGTCCAAGTTTACAATAATCAAAATATATATGTATTCAATGAAAACGTCAGTTTTGGCACTTGTCCGCGATTATGGTTAGTACGTGAAATGACCGTTTGTGTCGCATGTAACTCAATACCAAGTCAGGACGATTTGTATGGTCAGTTTTATTGATGAGGAACAAAATAGAAGAGAGACCAACCGAAAAAAAAGAGATGCCTTTCTCGATTTCTGATGCGTAAATGAATAAAAGTGATATCTCCACCGACTTGTTAGGTAAAGGTAATTCAATCTCATCATCTGTAGCGCGCGGTGTCAACGACTATTAAATTAGATATAGGCATAAAAGGAATGAGATGGATACCCATGCATTGAGAAAGAGAATTTTCATTTGGTAACTTAATCCGCGCGATCCGCTTTTAATGAATTCAGACCGTGAACTTGTTCTTCTTCTGCTTCTTCTTCTTCTTCTTCACCTCTATCAACGCGGACACAAATCCAGAGAGTCATCGTACTTTTGAGTGAATGTTTCCCCGGTTATATAAAACAGGAATGTATAAATTTTATCACTAGATACATATACGATGCTTCTGATTTGACTTTGTCCAATCTATTGATATTGGATGAGTTGGTGAATTCAGTTGGAACGTTAAACTCATATTTTACATTGGAAACCTTATCAAAAATCCTAAATAAGAAGCCATTTCCATGCTTTAATGCAAAAAAAATATTCATTGAAGATATTGTTTTAGACTGTCAAGATTTCGGTGGTAATTCATTACCATCATCAGGTCACACATCTGAGTTTAAATAGATTTAACTTGTACGAGATGATTTTGTTTCGAAAAGTAGTTAGAAATAACTTATTATTGTAAAAGATTTGATCGAGTGATCTCATAAAGTCGTAGTAATTTTCAAGAAATGAAGTATTTTGGCGCTTACTTCAAAAGTACGAACCACTACTATCAGAAAATATATTGAACCAAATGCCAATAAATTATATAATATATTTGAAATCAGAACAAAGAGGACGACTTGCATTCTAACTAATAATATATAGGGTGTTCCCTTTAAAAAAATATGACGATGCGTCTTGGTCTTGGTTAGGTTATGCATCAAGTAAAATAATTGAGATCACTTTGCGTGTGGATGTAATTGTATAAAAAAAGGGAAACGAAACGAGTCAAGGGAATAGGTAGTAATACCTACTATATGTAGTTATATTTTTATGCAATGAGCAAATTGAATGATGAACATAATAAGGACCTTAAAGGTGATTGCAATGTAATGTATGTGTAATTGAACTGAACTATATATAGAGTTGTTGTTGATGCGCGTATATCCGCAGTATGTAATACTCTGGCATACAAAATATTATTATTGTACTGATAAAGAAAAAAAAATGATTACGAAAACTATACATCAAAACGACGAAAGCCCATTATATGAAATACTTTTTTACTCTTTAATGTAAATATTTATTTGTAACATCCAAATTAACAAACCGCATAATGAAGATAAAATTTTAAATCAAACATAAATTGCATCTGAATTTCTGAGTTTGTTTTAAAAGATTTATTTGAATTTTTCGTTTGTTTAATTTTTTTGTGCACAGTTAGAACTTTATATTCCTACGAATTTGTTCAGTTTTTTTTATTAATATATTTATTTTAAAATATAAGTTATGAATTTCAATGCTTGTTTGTGTTGATGAATTTCGAAGTTTGTTTCAAAATGTTACTTCTATTAAAAAGTTTTAATAATATTGGTTTGCACATTTGTAAGTTTAAATTAAATCTATGTCGATTTATTGAGGTTGTTTCATTAAAATGTTTCCGATTATTTTTATTGAATTTTGAAGTTTGTTTGAAAAACGAAACAAAGATTTTAATTGGGCGCTGCAATCGGGTTCTGTCCGATTGTGCTGGGTAATAGTGGCTAGTTCCGTAGTTCACCGCACCAAATTAAAACGTTTGTTTCGTTTTCCAGACAAATTTTAAAATTCAATAAAATTATCAGAAACATTCTAATGAAACAAACTTAATAAATCGACAGAGATATAATATAAACTTACAAAGCAATATTATTGAAACTTTTAAATAGCAGTAACATTTTGAAACAAACTTCGAAATTCATCAACACAAACAAACCTTGAAATTCATATCTTCTAAGTTCTAACTGTGCACACGAAAATTAAACAAACGATGAATTCAAATAAATGTTTTAAAACAAACTTATAAATTCAGCCGCAGCTTATGTTTGATTTAAAATTTCATCTTCATTATGTGGTTTGTTAATTAATTAATACTTACATGAAAGAGTAAAAAGGCGTTCCATACTATGAGGCACTTCTTAGGCAGAATTAATCAAACTTGCAGAAAACGGCAGAAGTTACGACAAAACCAGAGACGTGTAACTGTTTCTGCTTAACATAGGTAAATAGGTACTGAATGGGTTAAATCTTTAATAAGCTTTCAAAGACGGAAAAGTCTGAACGTCCTGTATCATGAAAACGGGGCATTTCCGGACATGACTTCATATTTTTAGATTTAAAATCTAACATCATCTGTTCATCCACACAATTCTGTATCACCCTGTATGTATTATACATTGGATTTCATCGCCTACTACATTGTAGGTACCTACTACTTACTCTACCACTACTTATCCATTCTATCTCAATTCTATCGATAAATACCAAATAACAAAACGCCCATATTGTCTCTTGCGCCCAAAGACATTCTGTCTGCCTGTCTGCACTTGTTTATAAAGCAAAACACAATACAACAACAACCAACAACAAAAAATACCGCCTCTTCGGAAATGGTATGTGTAATATATATATATATATATATATATATATATATATATATATATATATATATATATATATATATATATATATATATCTCTTAACAAGGATTATAAATCGTTTGAACAAAAATAATTGTAGCAGCAGCAACACTTTCACATTTATAGGCGAAGAAAAAAATACTATAGTAGTAGATAATAGTCAGGTGAGCATTGTTTCGGAAAAGAAAAGACCATAGCTGAATGTGTTGGACTAATTAATTTAGCCAGAGTTAAAATTAGAGCTTCACATACTGATTCATTTATTGAGAAAACTGGAAGATTTGAAACAGGCTGGTATATTCACTTAATAAAAAAATGCTTCTACGTTTTTTATTTATTTCTTGCAATAGTTTCTTCTTGCAAACGATAGTTATGTATATGAATTTCGATATGAAATTCGAGCATTTCTTTAAAAGGAGATGGACGCTTGAAAAAGTAAGTCAGTAATCACAATTTAAATTGCATCCCTATGCAAGCAGGGTAGTAAAACAAAGTTTCTCTTTGTACGTAAATTAGGTTAGGTTAGGTTAGATTAGGTTAGGTTAGGTTGGCTTAGGTTAGCTTAGGTCTGGTTAGGTTGAGTTCGGTTATGTTTGGTTGGGTTGGGTTAGGTTGGGTTAGGTTAGCTTAGCTTAGCTTAGCTTAGCTTAGGTTAGATTAACTTAGCTTAGTTTAGCTTAGGTTGGGTGAGGCTGGGTTGGGTTAGCTTTGGTTGGGTTAGCTTAGGTTGGGTTAGTTTATGTTAGGTTAGGTAGGGTGCATATTCGAACAGCTCCCACTGTTCTCGACAGTTTGATGGTCTTTTTTCAACTTTTCCCAAAGGTTTTGAAGGAGGGATTTTTCTCAAAAATTAAATTTTGAGACGACAAAATTAAACAAGAGTCCATATGCAGCATTGTTTGAAATGGACGTTTATAAAAAAATCATAGGATTCTGAGTTACATTAGTGCTAAAGTCTGAAATATACCTACAAGGTTTTCCAAATGAACCGGAACGGTCGAATATTTCAGCAACGGCTTGACATGAACTTATGAAATTTGGTATATGGGATCTAAAAATATTATTTGCAATGTTGCTAGATTTACCCTTTTTCCTCATTTTTTTTTCAAATATAATGCTATGTTACTTTTAGCGTATACGATTTTTCGTTATTTTAAGGTTGTGCAGTTTATCAAATGAAAAAATAACCATGAACATCAGAGCAACTTTACGTGAAGAGACATAAAAAAGGTGAATTGTATACTTTCTCCGTTTGGGTATTCGAGCAAAAATTCGTATTCATGATATTTTTTTTAGCATTTTATATGACAGACATCCGGTATGTTGAAAGATCCCAGGAAAAACTGTTAGATACTCACTATTATGTTGCTGTGGATTAAATTTTTTCCAATGGAATCTAATATTCTAGATCATCTCAATTGATGGAAATAACAATCTTATTTATTCTCTGTTGGTAATGATATCTAACTAACGGTCAACTCAACCTAAATACCGAACGGTGCACCTACTAGTAGGTATGCTATAATTTGAAGACATTTCATCCATTCCTTCAAAATTACCAATATGATAAACTACTACCCCGAGGTAGATAAAGTAGGTACCTCTCTACCTATCTAACTTGGTTCTTTGATATAGATATAATAGACTACAACAACAACACACTCTTAATGTTTGTTTTATATGAAATTAAGTCATCATTATTAGTATACAGTGTGGTCCATAGATATGGAAAAATTCATTTTTAGCGTTATGATGTATTTGTTTGCAAAAACCTGAAACATATCGATTTCTATTCTCAATTTTACAATTTAAAGTATAAAAAACCCCCCTGAATTATGAGCACCCCTTCAAAAATTTGAAATGAGGGGCACCTTGTTCGAGAGGGATTTTCATTCTATGTTCAGCAATACTAAGTTTTTCAAATTTGGTGCAGTCATAAATGAGAAAATTTATTTTGAAAATGTGAAATTTTGATAGTTTAAGTAGAATGAATTTCAATATTTTTCAATTTATTTTACAGTTAAATTAAATCTTCAAAATGCCCACCATTCACTTCTTGATAATAACCAAGACGAGCTTGGAATTCTCCTACAACATTTTGTAGAAACTCAGATGTTATGTTGATAACTACTTCCTTCCCTGCAATATTGTCTGGTGTAGTGAAATATACTTTTGATTTTAAATAACCCCATAAGAAGTAATCGAGAGGAGTCAAATCGGGGGATATAGGCGGCCACGTCTTCCAACCCACCTATTGGGAAAAACTTCGTTCGAATAATCTCTTAACAATACGTGTGTAATGCGCTGGAGCTCCGTCTTGTTGGTATCAAATTGATCTATCTATTGTATTTGGATCATTTACATCAGGAAAAAGTATTTTTAATGTAGGCAGTAAAGAGTTCATCAAAAAATCTAGATAAATTTGACCATTAATTGTGCCTTGGAAAAATATGGGCCAATAATTTTGTTGTTGATGATACCAGCCGAAACGTTCCCTCTTTTGGGATATTGTGTGTGAGCCTCACATATCCAATGAGAGTTTTCTCTGCTCCAATATCTACAGTTTTGTCTATTAACCGTTCAATTGAAATGAAAAGTAGCTTCATCAGAAAACACTATTTTGTTTATGAACTGCAAATCTGCTTCCATTTTATCCATCATCTGTTCACAAAAGTATTGCCTTCTATCAGGATCATCCTCATTTAACTCCTGAACCACCTGAACTTAATAAGGATGTTATTTTTCTTTATGAAAAGCTCTCAATATTGATGATTTACTTATCTCGGAGACAAGTTATCTACATGTCTTATGCGGATTTTCCTCAATCGCCAACAGTACATCTAACTTTTCTCCTCATCCAATTTACGATTTCGAACTGGTTTTTGAATAGTTTCTACATGTCCATTTTCACAAATATTTTTCAATACACCGATGTCTGTCAGCAACTTACAAATTTCAAAATAATAGTAGCCTACTAGATTGAAAAAATCTTGTACGAGAATCCCAACTTGACATTTCCAAAATAATTTTTCTCAGTTATGGTAGCATCAAATTAAAAAAAAAACTTAGTATTGCTGAACAGATAATGAAAATCCCTTCGAACAAGTTGCCACACGATCCCCCTTCTCTTTTTAAATCATCTAAGAGGCAAAGGGGTTTTTTATACTCTAAATTGTCAAACTGAGAATTCAAATCGACCTGTTTCAGGTTTATTCAAACAAATACATCATAACGCTACAAATGATTTTTTCCACAATTATAGGTAATATTTAATTAATTAATTAATTGAGAATAAAAATCAACCTCTTCTTTCAAACAAATACATAATAATGCTAAAAATGAATTTCTTCCACACCTATGGACCACACTGTATGTATAAATATACATATAGATGCCATAAAGACGAATTCTTCATAGCATAACATCGGAACCATCTTATATGTGTAGCAATTATAATGTAATCTTCTTATGAATGATGTGGTATGAATAAAAAATTATTGTTTTGAGTACCTACGCGCGCTGGTACTATTAAAATTAATTTATAGGCTTCACGCTAATAATATATGTTTATAAAGAAAATAGTGAGTAAAATTGATTTGTATCAAGACGAAAAGGTGTGGACTTGTATGATTTTGTAATAGTTTCTCTTATAACTTATATTTTAAACTGAGGTTATTTTCTTGAATATATAAAAAATATTTTTTACAAAAAATTAGGCCCACTTTATTAGTTGATGCACTGAAAAGTTTAAAATAATATTAATTCTCTTGGTGCTGTTACATTTGAAGTTGTGCAGTTGCAGTTAGATTGATAACTTTTGGCACCAACTTCACAAGTACCAGCTCCAAAAGAATCAATATAATTTTGTAATTTTCAGTGCACCAACTAATAACGTCGGCCAAATTTTTTGTAAAGATTATTTATTTCACACTTTTGAGTTTAACATTAGTCACGAGAATCGCTGAACTTTCACCAATACCAAAGAAGATAGTACTTATCTTGTTATCCACGTATATTCTTTCCTTGTACTTGTTATTATTTAAAAATCTCAAAACATCGCGGTGGAAATACGCAAGTTTCAGCTTTTATCACTGCTCTAACTCGAAAACCGTAACTCTATGGAAAATATGTTTCAATTTAAATTTTGCTATAAATAATCTGGTATATTAGGTCGTCTCAGAGTTTCAATTTTCGAAAGAAATTCCCTCCTCCATATTGCGGAAATATATCTACATATTTCAGGTTAACAATGTTAATTTTAAACGTCACCGAATATTGTTTGTCTTTAATAGTCTCAGATTTTAGATTTTCGAGAAAAATTGCCCCCTCTCCACCCCCATTCGGGGGCGGTTTTTGGGGAAAGGAGATGTCGTATGGGAGTTTTTATGAAAATGAGATCAATTCTAAAATCTGTCTCTTTTAAATGGATCAAAAATCATCCAAATTTGTGGACGTTTACTACATACAAATCAAAAAAAAAGTAGATAGTCAAATTGTATACCTTCTCCGTTCGGGGTTCGTCGGTCAATTATTAGTAGGTACTTGTTGAACTGATATAATTTTCAAATTGTTGAATCGGTGAAATGCAAAAACATCGAAATGAATATGTCGGAAAAGAAGATAAACAATTGTGAGGAAATTACATGTTACTGCAGGAGCACATGCTCATACTGTTGAAAGAAAACAAAAAAGAAGAAAACGCGACTTTGTTGATATACATCTTGAATAATACGGCTGTTTACAAGGCTTTCAAATCGTTCAAATTACGCTTTTTTCTTATATTATGTACTACACAATATCTGGACAAACTCGTATTATTGAGATTGAAGAAGACGAAGAAGAAGATGCAGGAAAGGAAATGGGATACGTTTCGTAATCACTATGCTTCTTATATTCTTCAGTATTTCTTGCTTGTTAACTTATATTATTGAAGCTCTGTGATTTTTTTGTCCTGTCTTCACAGGTATTAAAGCTGATGAGGAAGATAAGTGCCTGTTTATCTCCTAAGTGGTATATTTTCGTATTTAGGGACTTCTCCGAAATCCAAGCGGTATATTGGTTTATGAATAAACATTAATGAACCTAGAAGCAACCAATAAATATAAAAAAAAATTGGACTGATGTTATTAGTTGGTACACCGAAAAATACAAAATATTGAAGTTGTAGGGAAGGAGATTTCGGATTTGAGTTTTTACGAATATGAGAACACTTCTCAAGACTCCTCTTTCAAATGAATCTAAAATCATCAAAATCGGAGTACGTTTACTATATACAACGCGCACACGAACCAACAAAAGTAGACAGTCGAATTGTATACCTCTTCCGTTTGGGTTCGTCGGTCAAAAATACACATGAGATATCTACTGTTCTGAGGCAATTTTTAGATTTTCACAAAATATGCTATATCCAACTTGTTGAGCATAATTTCAAGCTTTTTGACTCTCATCAGCGTGCGGACGGACAGTCACACATAAAGAAGGGCCCTTTCCTTTGATATAATCTGTTAATGTTTCTTAATTGGTAATTAATTTAAGTCGACCAGTCGCTTATATTTATCGCTATATCCCAGAAACAAATCGTATCACAAGAAATTATTATATCTTACCTTTAAATAATACGTACTGATGTTCTCCCGAAAAGTCCATACAAATCCATGGCCTTTGTTGATTTGCACTGAAACAGAAAAGCTTCTTAGAATTCATTTACTTACAGGCATAATTTAATTTTTGTTCCAGTTGTGATATTTCTTCTTACTATGATAAAAATCAGAATAGCAAATCTCTGTAATAAATAACATAGGACCTCTTAAGTATATTTACTACGACAATGTTTGAATTATGACAGTAGATATAACATCCTAGTTAAACATAATTTCCTTGGCTTGAAAAAAAAAAATGATCTCACAGACCTACCCGTCTTTTACATAAACTGTTTCTTTTCTAGACTGCCTTCGGATTAGATTTTCCATTAAATTAACTGTCATCTATCAAAAAACAACATGCCTGATTAACTTTAAACAATGTACCTACCTATATATAGAAAAAATACGTATGTCATTCCTGAAACACTCCAGTGATATCTCTACTCTTACGCCTTCTATAGGCTCTCTTCTATAAAATAATCATTATTAACATATTTAATTATTTAAATTTTTGGTTGATGCTTGCCCATTAAATAAGATCAAGATAAAATAATTTTCATCTCAATACATCTTGGGTAATGTGGACTTTTAAATCTGAACCAGTTTTTCATTCAATATTGGGATATATAAAAGGCTTTTATCGAACAATCTAGAATAAAAAGTTATGAACGCGTTTTTATTTTAATTAAAATGAAATTAAATGATAATGAAACATCACTTGTCACTTTTCAGGTGTAGATGTATTTTATTGAGAGCAATGTATTAAGAGAAATCAACATAATATTTGAACTAATGTAATATTCATAATAAAAATGTTGTTGAAATAAATATAATTGTCTGTGATTTTTAACTTTGGTCGAGTTTGTTTATTGATTTGATCTGTAACAAGTAATTTCCAATTCAAAATACAAAATTTTGATGTGTTGTCATTGAAGAGATGCGATAAGACAAATTTTTGGCTGACAAGCCAAACGGAGAAGGTATACATTTCGATTGTAAGTCTATATGTTTTTTTTTTATGGATGTTCGCGCATTTTGCATAGTAAACGTGCTCGGATTTTGATGATTTTTTTTTCCATTTGAGAGAGGAGTATTGCGAATTGGTCGCATATTCACAAAAATTCAAATCAAAAATTTTTTTCCCATGAAAAAACGACACCGAAGGGGCTGGAGGGGTCAATTTATCTCGAGTGTTACGGTTTTTGAGTTATACCAATGTTAAAATCTGAAATTTGTGTATTTCTGCTATGTAGAGGGGGCAATTTCTTTCGAAAGTTGAAAATCTGAGTCGGCCAAATTATAGATAAGAAAATATCCGGAAAGTTTAAATTGAATTGAAGAGTTAAGGTTTTAGAGTTATTGTCTTTAAATCAACGTTATAATCTGAAATATGTGTATTTCTGCTATGTGGAAGGGACAGTTTCTTTTGAAAATTGAAATTCTGATAGGGCCAAATTAGAGACCAGATTATTGGTAGCAAAATTTTAATTGAACATTTTTTCAGAGTTACGCTTTTGGAGTTAGAGCAATGAAATATACGTGGGTAATAGGATAAGTACTATCTTCATTGGTATTAGTGAACGTTCAACGATTTTCTTGACTAAGAACATCTTCGCGGAAATACATATATCTTAGACTTTACCACCGCTGTAAATCGAAAACCGTAAATCTATGGAGAAAAATATTGATATAAATTTTGTTCCAAAAAATCCGGTCTTTAATTTGGTTGTCTAAGATTTTCAATTTTCGAAAGGAGTTGCCTTCTCAACACATATTTGAAATTTCAACATCGCTGTAATTCGAAAATCTTAAGACTTTTTAAAAAATGCCATCCCATCTCAAATTCTGTCGTCTCAGAATTTGGATTTTCGAGAAAAAATATCCCCTCCATCAACTCAATATTCCTCTATCAAGTGAAAACAAAACCATCAAAATCGGAACACGTTTACTGTGCAAAACGCGCGAACATCCATAAAAAAAACACGCAGATATACAGTCGAATTGTTATACCTCTTCCGTTTGGGTTCGTCGGTCAAAAATACGATTTCCAAGTTATAGCTTTGGCAAAGTCTGAAATATGTGTTTTTCCGCGATATTATGATTTTTTTTACTTTACTAGCATTGAACAATACAAAATTATATTCATTGTGTTTACCTATATTGATTTATTTAAAATTATTATTATAAAAAAGCATAATTAAAAATATATATTTACTCAGTCAAACAATTAAACGCAAATAAGTGCTAACTTTTTCACTCCATCATCTCCTTAAAATTAAGTATCTGTAATTACATCGGCGATCAATCCATGTCAAAAATTCTCTATGGGGATCTACAAACGGAAGAAGAAGAAGTTTGCATAAATAATATAAATATATATATAAATGTACTCTATATATACTACTTGTCTATATAGCAAAGGCGTTGGCTTTAGAGAAGGAATAATTTTGCATAAATTTGAATGTTCGATAGGATATATGTATAAGAGGTTAGTTCCTTTTTCATTTACAACATCGTCATTATATTAGCACACAAGATGCTTCTGTTGCTACGACAGCTCTTTTATTTTATTTTTTAGTCTTTAGACCTTTTTTTGTTATATAAACTTGTAGAATGCTGCACAACTTATTTTATAATATATAAAAGTTTGCCGGATACGTCTTTCTAGAATCTACATGTATGACGACGCTTTTAATAATATTCCCAGTATTCTGCGGTAAATTATCGTTCAATTTACCTCTGTTTTTATTAATTTTAGTTGAGTGGAAAAGGCGGGGCCGCCGCGATTTCTCAGAGACTTGAGATGTTGTATTTATTGCTAGATCACGCTAGATCAATATTATTACCGATCCATAATTAATATTATCCATCGAAAATAATATGAGAACTCTTTATTGGGGACATGGAACCGTAGTGACTAATATACATTTACGCACAGAACATCTATGGGTTGGGTCAATGGAATTATGCATGGGAGCATGGAATATTTAAGGTGAGTTTATACAGTAAATAAAATAAAATAAGAAACCAATCAGAATCAAAATAGGGCAAGGCAAGTGCAAAAAAGATTTGTTTATACAGATGATAAAAATAAGAAATAAGAATGAACCAATCAAATCACCAGGTTTTTTGGCAAAAACTTTTGTGTTTTGTGCAATTTAAGTGTCCTCTGGTGTTCGGTCATGCGCATTATCAGTTTCCAAACAAAATAAAATAAGAGATAGAAATGAAAGTTGGCAATCTCTTGTTCTTATTCTTATTTCTTAATTTAGCTTATTTGTATAAAGGCTCACATGGAAATCAGCATGTTCAACTTTCTTAACTTGTTTCTTATTTTATTTTGTTTACTGTATAAACTCGCCACTACATCTTCCAAACCTCTGAGCTCTATCAACACGATTAGAAGTAAGGATGTGTTGGTTCGTTTTGCCCAAGTCAATTACCTTATATGTCAAAAATAGAGGTTGGATTTCCAAAGATTACAAGTTAAAAGCTTTACTGTTAAAAATTATGTAGTTTAAAAATGGCGGTCGATCAAATATTTTAAAAAATCTCAAAATTTAGGCAATGAATAAATTTCAACAAAAATATTCTTTATCCATAGATATGATCAGCGCCTACAGCTTTTGTTTGAAGTATTATTTTGTAAAAGTGATTGAAAAAATAATAAAAATCAAAAATCGCGATATTTACGTACAGGTATCCGTTGGCTACGAGCCATTGGGATTGTTTTTTTTTTGTTCACTTGTTACTACTCAAAACATATTACCCCGAAACCCGTTATAAAGATTTCATCTTATTGCACACGCTTATACATATACTATATGTATGTACCTATATAACAGCTGATTGTATTTTTTTGATGAGCAAAATTGAGCACGAAGCGTGCAAGTTGAGTTTAATTTATTTTTTTTTTGTTTTTTTTTCTCTCTCTCAAATGCGGTGCACTTGGCAGCACAACATCAAAGATACAAGTCTACAATTAAATTGTGCATTAAAATTCATCATATATATATATATATATATATATATATATATATATATATATATAATAGGTTTCTGGTAGCACGCAACTTCTCTATGTATTTTTACAATTGGTATAGCGCTTCCTGTACATACCTTTGCATGTTGGTATATATACAGTGTGTCTCAAATATGTATCTAGTGGCATATCTTGGTATGAATATATGTTTAAGTGAGTCTAATTATTTCAGAATATCGCTCAAATAGATTTCAGTTTGTTGTCATCACTGGTGTTAATAGTTCTTACAGTTTAATCACTAGTGGAGTTCCTCAAGGTATAATTTTGGGCCTATTATTATTTAATGCTTATATTCATGGATTATTGCAACTTAATATACCGGGTGTTATTGTATCATTTGGGGATGACACAGTCATCATTATATGTAATGATGACAGTTGGGATGAAATTACAGCCATTTCTAAAAATTCCTTAAAATTATTAGAAAATGGTTTAATCATTACACAGTGCCTTTAAATATATCAAAATCGAGTGTTTTATGTGTATCTGTATACGCGGATAAGCTCCCTGTTACAGACGGACTGACAATAGATAATGATGTTTGTTTTAATAATTTAAATTGTTAATGTGATAAAATAAAAAGAGTAAATTAAGTTAATTATCTTGGTGTTTTACTGGATAAAAATCAGAATTGGAAGAAAAATATTCTTAGTAGTGTTAGAAAAAAGTATGTTATCTTCTTTTTGTTTTCTACAAAATGAAATATAAATTACCAAGCTTCGATCTATAGCGTCCTATTTTATGGAATTATTTGTTGGGGTTCAGCTTATTTAAATGCACTAGGGCTGGTAGGCGGAATAAAAAAGCATGCTATTAAAATTTCAATGTTTAATAAGCAAAACAAGCTTTAAAAAGAAACGATTATTTAATATTATTCAAAAATATATTTTGGAAGCACTAATATATAATTATTTTATCTATGGAACATTTTGCTGAATCATCTGTATATTTTAGACATAAATCGCTTGAAGTAAATAAAACTATATTAAATATTGGTCAAAAAACAAGTTTTTATTGTTCCATACTATTTTTTTATCACGATTTTAATATTAGCCTGAATAAATCATTATTATTAATAATAAATTATACTTTTTATTATATGTCTCCGTAAATCTTTACGGCCTGCTCTCATTTGGGACACCCTGTATATACATACATGTAGTACACATATATAGTTAGCACACACGTTAGTTGGATGATTACAAGCTCAAGTTAAACGGTCATGTTATCTCTTTCTTCTCTATTCAACATTATATTATTATTATCTTTCTACATATATATATATTTAAATGTTTGGTGTAGAGTGTGTATGTATGGAATAAAGTGCAGGAAAAAATTTTGCACACACGAACCTTTAAACGAAATGGCCGTAAGACACTACACAGATAAAATACATAGGTAATACCCAACACTTCCAGTACCTATCTCCTCAGTATGGTCTACTAGTTACTCAGTAGGTGCTATGTGACTGGATAATAGCATTGATAGTAAAATAAATGGTAATGTTTCTCTTTTCAACTATTTTCCGATTGCAGCAGGTTGTTAATCAAAATATATAGATGTTTGTGAATGATGTATTTTTTTCTTCTTCTTTTACTCTCGAGAGTCCAAGACGAAAGAGCAGCAGATTGTTGGTCAGACCATCGCCTGATAACTAAATTGGACGGACTTCATCATCATAGCACAAAGATTGTTGAATATCAAAACCGCCTTGACCAAAATTAAACGAGAAAGAAATTCTACAAGGTACAAACATATAGTCAAAACCTTTTTTGAGAATTTCGCAGCTCGAGAAGCCTTAAAATTCTTAAGCCAAACTTTCGAGAATGTTTATTTTCTTCATCAGGGCGAAACCAATGAATTTTGAATAAATTATCTAGGAAATATTTCATCAATTATAAATGTCATTATTTATATTTGTCATAGTAATATTATTTTAACTATCTATATAGTTACGTTATTGTACACGATTTTATGAGATCTGGCATAATGAAAGTTTATATAGTGAAGTAGTGCACACGTATAAAATTTTCATGTATTATGCGTTATTATTTTAGATTAGGTTAAATTTAAAGAAATATGGTTCACTTGGTAGGAGTGTATTGTGTGTTGCATAACGAACCCAATTGCAATGTGAAGTCAACGAGTCAGGGCTGTCAGATTATTTTATCCGTGAATGACAACCCTGGTCAAACGCAAATTTAAATATTGTGAAATCACTTCCTCTTCAACCTCGGCAGAGTTTACTACGGGTTTAAAGGAAATTGTAATAATTTCCGTACGGGCAGTACACGTGGTAGAAGACTCGAGTGCTGCCCCCCCGTTGTGGATAGGAAAGTCATTTGCCGTTATAATCAAGTGTGGGTCTGGGATTGCTTTTGTGAATAAGTTGATTGCTAAAAAGTGTTTGGAGGTTAAATGCACATGGCAGCAGCGTGGTCTGGCGGAGACAGGAGGAACACTTCGCGGATAACTTCAAGGGCATGATAGTGACGGTCTATATTCTCATCAAAGCAAACCCCGGGTCCTTCCTTGACACGTGCATTGCATAAAATTTTATTATTGAAAATATTAATAATTAGTGAAGAAAAAATTTTGTGGCTAGAGGTATGGCTTAGAGCCAGACAATCATCAGCCAAACGGAAGAAGCTTCGGTTACGGGACGTAGTCGAAGGAGTGCTGGCCAAATGCGCCGAAAAGAAAGCGAGGGCCAAATAACCAGAGAAGAAGAAGAAGTAAATATTGTGAATAGTGTATAATACAAAGTGATGTAATTATTTTGAGGGACATATTCAAATGCGCACTTAATGTCATTTCAAGAAATTTTGATATTTTTCAGAGTGGATTAATGCATTTACAACGCAAGTTTTGTAAAAATGTGTAGGGTAAAGTACAAATAATAGATCAAAATTCCCAAAAATTATATGCAATTATTATATCTTTGACAAAAAACTCAATAATGTTTGAATTTAAAAAATAAATACAATTACGGTTAAATCTCGTCCACTGGGCGACTACTAGTTTTAATTATAATATTATGAATTACGCATTAATAATAAAACTGAGTAAATTCTAGCAAGTATCGATTCATAATCAATCCGGTGAATGATTAATAGAAAACTCTATATAAAAATAAGATTTCTCATTAATCAATTAATGTAATTAGCGTATAACTGCCCCGTATATATGAATATTTATCAATATTTTTGTCTTTTTGGTGCAAATTACGCAAAATACCTAAACCTACCTACATAGGTACATAAAATATTCATAAGATAATAAATAACTTCCGATCTCTAATACATCGACATTTTCCTGATATATTTAACATATTATATCTACATGTATATATTATATCAAAGCCTTCATAATTGCGTATAAATTTATAATATGCAGCATTTGGAAAGCATTGAACTGTGTTTTATAAATATAATACTATCCACGCATATGATGGAATTTATCAGATGAGAAATGCTAACAACTGCAGAGTTGATGATACAGGAGTGTAGATATATTACATAAATATATGGAGTGTGTCATGTAAATATGGGAACATGTCTTCAATTGAATTATCTGGAATTACATAATATTGGATGGAATATCATTGGTCATTCTTTGGAGCAGCATTATTTGATTAATCAACAAGGAAAAAAATGTACAAAACTGAACTAATGTAATATGATTAGGGTTTCATTGAGACGAAAAATCTCGTCTGTAAGGAAATTTCTCGTCTCTTCTCGAGAAATTAACAAAATCTCGTCACGATGTTTTTTTGAAGACAATTTCTCGATCTCGATTCGAGATTCTCGAAATTTCGAAACAAATAGTTTCACTTCACTTTGCATACTTTAATAACATTTGTAAATAACTGAAATAAATTGATGATTTACACACTGTCCATCATTTTTTTAGTTTCAGTTCCTTTGAATTATTGGGGAGTTTTTTGTTCTAACAGCTCTTAATAAGAGATAAGAACTTATCAGATTTAAGCAGTTTGTCTAAATGACTCAAGTAAATTCAATCATAATCGTTTCTTTTCAGCATGTAAGATTTCGAAATTATCTGTAAATGTGTGATTACCCAAAATGCGAAAGAATTGTTTAAACAAAAATTGTGTAAGGAAAGCTTTGTAACTAAACTCATAGAGCTTTCAAGTTACTTAGTAAGACTTTCATAAACTTGTAGTTTAATATTCAGAACGCCGCCGCTGATTGCACCCAACACATATTCAAATATGGAGAATCTAAAAGCACATAGGTCGATTTATAGGTGTATATATTTTAAATGTATCTGGCATATATCTGCAAACGACTAGACTAGAGATTTAATATGCGAATAAAACTAAATGTATCTAGTATTTTGTGTTATTGTTGTTGTTGTTGCTGCGATTGTTTGTCGATTTTTTTCTATTGCCCAGAAACAGAGACACGAAATATCTCCATTCTCCATCTCTGGAAGAAATAATGTCTTCGTCTAGCGTTTAACATTAAATTCCGGCTATTAGAGTTATGGCGGCTGTGGTCATTTTACCTATTTAAATTTTATTGGCGTATAAGCTATACTGTCTATATCTACGTACTATACAGTGTGTGTAATTATTACAGTTAAACTAAAGCTTAGCCGCCTTATTGTGTTTTTTAACGTTTCCAAGCAAGATGGACTTAATGTTTCGAGGAGGCAAGGCAAGATAGAATGGCCACCACGATTGCCTGATCTAGCCCTGTTGGACTTCTTATTCGTTTATGTTAGATGCAATGGATACAAAACTTGACTACTCCAGCTAGAAGAGTTTCTCCGGTTTGAACATTTTTCATGACTATTCTTTCTTTTTAATACATACTGCTGAATTTTTGCAATAACAAATTTAATTGTCATCAACTGGTAGTTACGTTTTCGTAAATTTTTCAAAATTTATTGAATTGAAATTTGAACGTCCATAGATTTTTTCTTCATTAATTCTTTTTTATTAATTTTTCTTCTTTTTTACTGTGCATTTTATGAAAAATTGCTTCGAATAAAACTTTTAGGTACTGATTATATATACAATCCAAAATTATTTTATATTCACACTACGCCCCTTTTTTGATAATTTTTTTCAATGTTTGCCCGGTCGCCTTTTTAAAACTGCTTACCTGATAATGCTCAATAACGAACTCGGCCGAGATATTTAAGAGAATAATTTTTGTAGCAAATTTGAACTTGATACTTCCAAAACTGCGACCTCTAGAGTGTTAACAAATTTCATGATGACTTCTTATCTGGATCATCTGCCTGGCAAATGGAAATCCAAGTACGCCACTGAATAGAACAACCCTGTATATAAGTATATTATATACCTAATAGTTATTCTGAATGAACTGCAAGTTTCTTGTGGAAATTATAGTCTGAAAAGACAAATTCTTAGAAAATATTTTTGCGGTTATGATTCATTAAATAATATCTACATCTATGAATGAATGTGCCTAGAACTCAACTGTATTATGGTAGTCATAACTTCTCTAACCACAAAAGTTTATGGAGTTTTTGTACGCTGTTATAAGGTTTATTATTTATTCAATGATAGTCAATTTCCTTTGCTTATATACGTATTGACATTTTGAGTGACGTGAAGTAGTTTCGTAAACCTTTTTGATTTGCATTTTTTTGTTTTTAATAAAAAAATCCAATGTTTTTTTGGTTTGTGCGCGCGCTGTATATAGTAAACGTACTCGGATTTCAATGATTTTTGATTTGTTTGTAAGAAAAGATTTGAGAAATGGTCCAATGTTCATAAAAATTTAAATTCGAAATCTTCTTCCCCTCGAAAAACGCGGTGGAGGGTGCAAATTTTCTCGAAAATTGAAAATCCGCGACGACAGAATTAAAGATAAGAAAATATCCGGAAATGTTTATAATGAACATTTTTCCAAAAGAACTACGGTTTTTTTGTTTAAGCGATGTTTAAATTTGAAATGTGTATTTTCGCTATGTGGAAGAAGCAATTTCTTTTGTGAATGGCAAATTAATGACCAGATTATTTGTAGCAACATTTATATTGATTTTTTTTCCATAGAGTTACGGTTTTTGAGTTACAGCAGTGGTAAACACTCAAAAGTGTGAAAGAAATATTTTTTACCAAAAATTGGACCCGTTGACGTTATCAGTTGGTGCACTGAATAATACAAAATAATATTAAATCTATCGGTGCTGTGGTACTTGTGAAGTTGGTGCCAAAAGTTTTCAATCTAAATGCAACTGCACAACTTCAAAAGTACGAGCATCAACTGATAACGTCGGTCCAATTTTTTGTTAGCAAATTTGAACTTGAAACCTAATCCTTGTAAATACAAGATACCAGTGGGGTCATCTGGGAGGTTCTTATGATATTTTATAAGTTATTGGCATTTTTTGAAAAATATTCTACCACCATATAAGTACTTCCTGAGAAATAACCTATATAGCAATATGGAGCTTATATGTACAGTTTTATTATAATCTAATTATATAGTAGGTACGTATATGAATATAGTATGCTATAAAATCATGTCTATATTTCCTGATTTGAAATCGATTCAATACTAATTCATTTTCGTTTCCGATTAGCGCCTAAGTATATCATTATTAAAATTGATCAGATCAAATGATTTATCATTCAGCAGCTTAAAGAATGCATTCCATTCTTAAATTACATTTATTTTATAGTCTCAATATTCAATATATTATATTATTTTCTTATATTTACCACGTGATTCAATTATGTATTAATGCTTTGGTAGTAAGATTGAATATACCTACTTACAATAGTAGTACTTATAATATCAAAGAAATAACGAAGTAGAAAAACTGAATGAAGTTATCACGCACGTGTTTATTGATCAAAATTGGTCATGGTTCCGGATAACGGAGCTGTTGAAATAAAAGGTATTATAGGTAAAGAATACATACAGGGTTTCCCAAAAGAACCGGAACGGCCGAATATTTCAGCAACGGCTGGATATAAAGTTATGAAATTTGGTCTACGGGGGTTATCAGTAGTGCCGGATCTAAAAATAGTATTTGCAACGCTGCCAGATTTACAGTTTTGCTTATAGAGCCCTCAACTTTTTTTGAAATTAAATACAATGTTTATTTTTTGTGAATTCGATTTGTCGTGTTCAAATTTCTATGATCCTATAATATCAAATTCTAATTCGCCTATTTTTTTGATAATATGGCAATTCAACATTTCGTGAAAAAATGTCACAAAATTTCTATACCTAGATAAATCGTGGGGATATGATAATAAAAAATGAATTTATTAGGAATATTCGAATTAATAAGGGTTTGATTCGTTTTTATTTTGTTATTAACAAAAAATATGGCAATTAGAATTTGGTATTATAGTAACTTGAACACGACAAATCGAATGCGCGAAAAATAAACATTGCATTACATGCAAAAAATAAAAAAAATTTTTAGATCCGGTATTACTGATAACCCCCGTTTACCAAATGTCATAACTTTATGTCAAGCCCATGCTGATATATTCGGCCGTTACGTTTCTCTTGGGAAACCCTGTATATTCTATTTTATTATTCTCTGCTACTTCAGAAGCCAGATTCCTTTTGGTTACATAAGAAAAATTATATGCTGGATTCTACAATTATTTAAAGTCTTCATCCTCTATAAATGGAGTTACGGAGGCGTTTGTTAATCGAGTTTTCAATTTAATAATATAATTAAATGTTAATTAAAAAAAATATGAGCACAGTCGCAATTAAGGCGATTATCGTTATAATACATTTTTTCCATGACAATGTGAAACCTTTCAAGAGTATTATTTATAATACAAGCTTTAAAAAATTATTATCAAACATTAATGAGATTTTGTATATTTTTTTTTGGAAAATCGTCCAATCTAAATGTTGCTACATCTTATGATCTCTTCAGTAATTTTATTTTCGACTTTACCGCTGCTGTAATTCTGAAACCTATAATTTTTTGGAAAAATGTCCAATTTAAACGTTGCCGGATATGGTCTCTTCTTCAATTTTGTAGCTCCGAATTTTCGATTTCCAAAAAAAATTGCCCCCTCCAACGCTTTTGAAAGTAGTTTTTGTGGTAATGTTGAATGTCTATTTTTTTTCAATGGGACAAACTCGAAAAAAGAATCATGAAAATCTGCAGTACTTTTACTATTTAAAAATCGGTCGAAAACAATTCCTCGTACATATTCTCAAATTCCTATATTATTTGACAATGACTGAATTATGACACGGAATCTATAGATTTCTGATATCTAGTCCTACTTTGACTTGACCTATTCCATAAATGCTTAAAAATCTATCTAGCTCACAATCTTTTATATACATATATAAAAAAAAGATAAATATATATGGAAACACCATATGAGCCTTGTTACATTAATCTGTGAGATTTATTATTTAATTAATTTTCTAATAATTAATATTAGCTAGCACAGGTGAGTTAACATTTGTAGAACATAAAAATCTACTTCTATATAGATTTATAATCAATAATTATTAATTAGGAGAAGGTATTTTGCAGCATATATAAGCTTTTTGATTGAAAAATACTTCTCCTAGATACAGGGTGTCAACTGTTTTATTGAATAAAATTTACACGTCCTGCATTTGTTAAGATTACATATAAACATTCAAATAATGGTAATTTAGTTTGATGAATAAAAACGTGATTATCGAATACTTTGGACTTAATCGTAACGGAACGTTTGGAATTCCAAATAAAACCTACTCTAATAATTATCACTATAATTAACACCCTGTATCCAATATATAATATCTATGAGATGAAAAATCTTGTGGGGACTTTCCTCTTTTTGATCGTGTGTAGACTGATCAAGTTAATTGGATAATGATAAAAATGTCTTCTACAGGTGTTCATGGCGTATATATAGGTATATATATATATATGGGTTTAGTTATATATCTAGTAAAGGTGTACATATGGGCGTGGTTTAAAAAGCGCTACGATGAAAGTTAGTGGCTTTAATTAGCGCAGAGTAATCTTATAAAAGATAGGAAAGAGTATCGATAATAGGTATAAGAAGGGGGAAGTGGGGAAGATTGGTTTGATTGGTTTCTTGATTTGTTGAATGGAAAATATGAGCTGAGACTAAGACTAATTTATGTTTCACATATGTTCCTTCTATATAAATTTAAAGTTAGCGAAAGGTTAAGGTACATCTTGTGTGAGGATGTCTCACTGGAAAAGTAATATACTTAAGGTAAATGAGTTACTATGAATATATGGATCTAAATAATGATAATTAATGTCCATCGTCCATGTTGTCCAATATCTTCAAGTGTTTCCTCAAATTGTAATTTCTGTTTGAATTTTTATATTTCACCTGCGTTGTTAGAAACAAATTTTTCAAATAATCCCTTTACACATTAATTCACTGAAATCAAATCAACCATATCTCGGAGAAAAATAATATTTCTTAAAGGAAATTGTTTTTTGTTACTTGTTCATTTCCGTCCTAACAAATTAAACCAATAGGTAGATAGATACATGTAGAAATATTGAACATAAATATTTTTTACAAAGAATTTAACCGATGTAATCACTGAAAAGTATAAAATAATATTAATTCTATTGGTGCTGTTACTTTTGAAGTTGTGCTGTTGCAGTTAGATTTATAACTTTTGGCACAAACTTCACAAGTACCTACCAAACAAACAGTCAGAATTGTATAACTCCTTGGTAGTGTTTGGTTTTTCTATTTCTCAATGAATGAAAACTTCGATGCTACGTTCGACAGTAAACCTATGTAGTTATATGGGAAGACTTCAATAGTAGATAAAGCGCGAAACCTCAATTAGAGAACTGAAAATAAATTAGGTAATCGTTTGGTTGATTAGTCAAAGAATGCATAGAGAATCCATATTATATTTCATGGTGTTCCATTTTGGAGTGTTGCAGGTGACTGATAATTTGTAGCAAAATTATACCAATTGAAATTCTTTCCAAAACCTCTAAGATCTATTTCCCACAATAAAGACAGATCTGTAGATTATATCAAGTCAATTATAATGTCAAAAGTCAGTGGGTAATACCTATTCTTTGAGTTTGTGCGTGTTTGAAATATTTATCTGTAGTTCTAACTGAATTATTCGCAGATGGTATGTTTTGAAAATTGGACCGACTTTATTAGTTGGTGCACCGAGAAATACAAAATATTATCTATTGATTCTATTGGTGCTGGTAAATTATAATATTATACTTTTGAAGTTGTGCAATTTATTGTCGTTGGTCGTTAGATAGAAGATAATATTATTTTGTATTTTTCAGTACAGCAACCTTTTTTACCGTTTTTACTATGGCTGTATATCGAAAACCGTAGCTCTTTTGAAAAAAAAAATCGATTTAAACTTTTCCGGATATGACCTTTTCTTTAATTCTGTTTCGTTAATTTTCGATTTTCGAGAAATATTGTCCCAATTTATTAGGAAGGAAATTTCGGATTTGTGTTTCTCTAAAGATGGGACCATTTCTCAACTCTCTTCTTTCAAACGAATTAAAAGTCATCAAAATCAAAGTAGGTACGTTAATTATGCAAAACGCGCGCCATACATAATTTTTAAAAAATAATAGGAAAAAGCAAACATTCAACCGAATTGTATAACTTCTTCTTTTTTGGTCAAAAAGAAGTTGAACTCTTCTACAGTTTTTTTTTCTTAAAAAAAAACTATTTTATTTTTTTTCCCTTAAAAATTTCATTTGATTTGCTATAACATTTTAAAGGTTTGTGGGATTTTGCATCATTTGGAAATCTTCTAAATTCAGAAAATTAAAAAATAGGTTGATGCTTCAAGAAGAGTGATATTTTTAAACTAAATGTCACGATCTCCAAACCTTCAATATTATTGTTATAAATTTTAATTTTGAATATAATGCTTCCTTACAGCACCGATAGATATGTTGTCTTGAATTCGACCGTTGCTTAGAAAATCCTTTAATTATACTTCCCGACGGTCTGCAGCCAGCGGAAAGGTAAATTCCTCAAAATTCATTGAATTGAAATTTGAATATCCATAGATTTTTTCTTTAATATATTGTTTTTTTATTTTTTTTCTTTGCATTTTATGAAAAATTACTTTGAACAAAAGTTGTAGGTATCTGCTGATTATATCTATAACCCAAAATTATTATAATGATATTTACACTACGGCCCTTTTGTGATAATTTGTTAAATGTTTGAACAATCGCCATTTCGAAACTACTTATCCTATAATACCCAATAACGAACTCTGCTGAGATATCTAAGAGATTGATTTTTGTAGCAAATTTGAACTTGCTACTTCCAAAATTGCGACCTCTTTCGTGTTAAGAAATTTCTCGATATCCCAAATATATATACCTATACTTACATAAACTTTTCGGACATTCTTTTGGTTTTGAGTTTTTTTGAAATTTAAAATTGCCCTAAGAATTAAAAGGACTACAACAGCGGTTAGAAAAGATCCCACAGGCAAGAAAATGGTTCACCGGTTCTCCATATTGCTCATCTCGCGGAACCTTCTATGTACCTATTTCAAAACTATAGATAATTAAGGTACATTTCCAGGAATCGATATTTTTGTTGCTGAATTTCTTCCTCTTTGATGTTTTATTTAAAATTACTCTTAACGTCAAATGTTTTTGCACAATATACAAAAAACTGCACCTCTTTATTAAAATCTTCAATTCCTTTTCCTTACTTTTAAGCCATTTAATTTAATCTAATGAGATATCGTACGTAATCAAGTTTTCAACAAGTTAATTTTAGTCGAATATAAATAAAATGTTTAGCTGCATCTAGATTAATTAAAATTGAACATCTTTCAACACATACCTTCCATGCTTGTTCAGTAATTTCATATCTCCATCATCCAAAACACTACTTAGGTACTTAGGTACGTCTCTAGTAGATAGGTTGAATTTTTGACACAATTTCAAATCACATGATTATTACAACAATGTCAACATTTTTATACAAGTTTCTTATAGTTCACAGATCAGATTTAAAATAATGATCTCACACCAAATATGAAAACGAAGCATGGGCGCAATATACCCGCGATCTACGCGTATATTCAAATGATAATAACTAAAACCGATAGAACAACTGATGAGGAATCTTCAAAGTAAGATGATTGTCGCAAGTGCGCTTTCGTATTGGATCTTTATCTGATAGAATCTTCACAGACGACGAATATACTAGGTATATGTATATATATATATATATATTGGATATTCAGAGATTTAATCGAACTGTAACAACACGAAACACAGCAGCACTGTCCATCATCTATTGCATGCGACTACCACTAGGTTCTACTACTACTACAAGAAGTAGGCATACAGGTATTTAGCTTTTGCGATCCGCGGGCGCGCGAAGAACTGTTGGCGTCGTCGGATGGCGATAGGTATAAGGTAGGTTCACATATAGAGTAGAGAGTAGCGCCAGAGCTTGACCACTGGCGGTGGTCATCGTCAAAGTGATGCTGGACTGCTGCTTTGGAGGAAGAAAAAACGGAACGGAAAAAGGGGTGTTGTTGGCAGAAGCTCTCACATTTCTTCTAGTCGTATAATAAGTAGATGCATGCAAGATAATACCTAAAGGGGGTGCGAGATCGCTATAATCAAAGTGTGTACTTATTTGTATTGTTGTATTTTTGACTGACTTACAGAAAAGGACGAGGTATACAGTTCGGTTGTATAATTTTTTTATGTTTATGCATAGTAAACGTGCTCCAATTTTGTTGATTTTTGATTCATTTGAAAGAGGAGACTTGAGAAATGTTCCCATTTTTAGAAAAACTCAAATTGAAATCTCTGTCCCTCCAAAAACGGACCCCGAAAGAGTTGGAGGGGGCAATTTTTCTCGAAAATAGAAAATCGGCAGAATAAAACATGAGACAATATCCGGTTACGTTTAAATTGAGCAGTTTTTCAAAAGAGTTACCGTTTTCGAGTTACAGCAACGGTAAATACTGGATTATGTGTAAGCGTGAAAGCGGATTTTTTTTCTCGAAAATTCAAAATATTCATAAGACAGCCGAATTGAAGAAGAAAAATTGGGCATTCTTCAAAATAAGTTGCGGTTTTTAAGTTACACTAGTGGTAAAGTCTGAAATATGTGTATTTCCGTCGCGATGTTTTCAAATCTCTGAGTAATAACAAATACAAGCAAAGAACATACAGGGTCAATTTTAAATCGATTTGACAACATTTATCTAATATGCAAAACGCACCCTTAAAAAGTTTTTCAGCCTTTCAAAGTTGCATTACATTGATAAGTTTTTTTGGCTGTAAAATCCAAAAAGTACAAAATAATAGGTTGAAATTTTGGTATATCTACCATCTTTTAGGTTCAAAAAACAGCAAGAAAGTTTCTTAAGGAATTATTCTTTTAAAAATTTCTAAAAGACGTTTGTTAGATGTAAAGTTAACTAAAAATATGGGGGTTCAAAAAGGTTCATTACCAATTTCACCACCCAGCCTTCACTGGAATGTTTCAACTCTTTGGCAAACGGTTTTTGAACCTAAGAAATGATAGATACCAAAATTAAAAGCCATTATTTTGGATTTTACAACCAAAAAACTCATCGATGTAATGCAACTATGAAGGGTTGTCACTTTTTAAGAGTGCCTTTTTGTATATAGATAAATTCTATCATATCTACTTAAAATTGATCATAGAATATGGCATTAAGAGTATGACCATTCTTTATGAAAGACACTGTATATGGTTGATAGGATAAATCCTATCATCTGTGGTATTAGTGAACCTTCAACGATTTTCATGACTAATGTTACATTTAAAAGTGTGAAATAAAGATTTTATACCAAAAATGGGACCGATTTTATCTGTTGGTGAGCTGAAAAATACAAAAAAATCGATATTAATTCTTTTGGTGCTGGTAATTTTGAAGTTGGTGTCAAAAGTCTTCTATACAAGATGATTCATTAAGAATTATTGCAAAATTCTACAATTAAATTTCAACTTTAAACACCCTGTATCTCGAAAATCTGCAATATTTGTCTAAGGACTATTGAGTTAAATCATCATATTTTGGGGTCTAGAATCTTTAGTTTCGAGATTGGACATTGATTGAATCACCCGGTATAACTACAATTGCCCAACTTCAAAATTACCAGCACCAATAGAATTAGATTATATTATTTTATATTTTTCAGTGCACAACCTAATAAAGTCGGTCTCAAGTGTTTGCTAAAAAAATTTATTTCATAATTCATAATATATTTATTGACTAATATTTTTACATTTTAAAGTCGAATAATTAATAAAGACAAACGCCAAAAACTATTTCTCTTTTTGCTGACCTTTTATAATTACCTACCTACAATTTTGTTAAACAACGGAAAAAGTTAAATTAGGCTGTTTTAAAATAAATCTATACCTTATATTCTAATTGTACTCTATGGTTCCAGAGAGCTGCTGACCGCTGGTCAAAGATGCTGTAGGTACAAAACAATGGAACGGTCACCCTTGCTCCTTCTTACATTTCGTTATAGGCACTTACTTATTATTCTTCTTCTTCTAATAGTAGACGCGTGAAAATAGGGGACGGGGTGGGTTACAATCCCCACATAGCTAAAATGTGTTCTTCAGTGTGTTCTCTTTCATTATTTTATTGTCTTTATGCATTTTTACTCCTAAATACATTTGGTATAAATCGAAGATTTGTATGAAAGCGTTGAAGGGTTGTTTTTCAAATATATAATAGGGTGGAGGTAAATGTTGGATGTTGAATTTCTCTCAAGTATAATACATAGAGATGCTTTGTTCTCAAATAGTCGGACTTTAAAATGAATGTCAGTTATGGCTTGGTCAGGTATTATACAGGGTGGTCCGAATTATAATGGAGAAACTTTAACAGCGTATTCTGCAGATAAAGTTTTGGAACTAATGGTTTAATTCAAATTGTTGGCCACAGCTTGAATTTATTTGATTATCTTTTACACGATTCGTATGGATCACATTTCCAGTAGGATGTTATTGTGTAATGAGTCTAATTTTCAGAAATCTTCAGTAAGAAAAATTTGCATAATCATTATGGATTGACATTGTAGTTTCCAAATGGCGGGCGGTCTGGGAAAATTATAAGAAAGAATCACAAAAAATTTCAAGATTTAAATGCTTTTGAACATATCTCTGATTTGATTCAAACGATTTTAAGCTAGATTTTTTTTACATTCCTACCGCTATTCTGACCATGTCGATTAGATGGTTTCAAATTTTCAAGGAATAAAAGCTTAATAAATGATACAAAAAATATTTATCATTTTCAATTTATTTTCAAATTCCAAATATAATTAAAATATTGCTTTTCCAAGAAAAATAAACCCTAATCATTTTATAGTGTAGTGTAGTGAATAAATTTTGGTGCGGTATTTGTTGTTAGTGTTTTTTGTTTGAAGAGATCTCAATTCCACTACCTACGTGAGATACCTACCTATACATTTTAATCGAACATCTAAATGCTAATTACATTGATCAAGTAATTATCCAGGTGTATAGTAAATATCTAGTTAGCTTACACTTAATTTCTGAAGGTTGATTAACCAGACCAATTATCAATTGGCTAAATTGAGTTCTTTAATTCGCGCCCGCATTTCTGTATAAGAAAACTATACAATGTATTTTTATATATAGGTGTAAGTATTTGAAAGTATACCCACTCTTCCAGCCTTTGAATTCATTATTGAATCATCAACAAAAATGAATAAAGCTGATTTTATCTTCATATCATCATAGTTATTTACCTACAGCTGTCCCAAGTGTCGGATTTTCAACACATATGTTTTCAGATGTCACTTTGTCCAAACAATATTGTTTTTGTAATTTATCTGTCTGTGGGTCTGTCTGCCTGTGCTATGGTTATTTCGGAAACGTATGAATCGATTTTTTTTTGTAGGCTATAGATACTGCTCACCAGTGACACAAAAAACAATTTCAATTTCAAAAATTTGAAAAAAGTTTATATTAACTTTCCCTCTAAAATGCACCATTTTCGAGATACAGGGTGTTGAAATTGAAAAAAAAAGAACAGTTTTTTATATCTCCTGAACTGTTTATCTCACAGAAAAGAGCTTTCGTAAGCATTTTCCACTCATAACAAGCTAATTTTTGAGTCAGGAAACATTTTTGTTAAGTCATAATTGGTGAAGATTTTGAATGAGTAGTGGGTGTTTTTCTCCCCAATTTCTACGCCAATGGAAAAAGTACGGTTTTAAGACGTCAATTTGAACCGAAAATTTTTCTGCACCAAAAGATACTGTTGGTCGAGAGTTTTAAAATCGACCGTCTTAGAGAAAAATCAACTTTTATGTTGAAAAAACACGGTCCATTTTTTTAAATAAAAATTTCTCAATAATTAACCAAAATTTATGTAGGTATTTATGACAAGTAACAAAACCAAAATTGTGTTTTTTTCAACATAAAAGTTAATTTTTCTTGAAAACGATCGGCTTCAGAACTCACTACAAACAGTACCTTTTTTGTGTAGAAAATATTGGCGGCTCAAATAGGCATCTCAAAAACATACATTTTCCATTGGCGTAGAAATTGGAGAGAAAAACACCCACTCCTCTTTCGAAATCTTCCCCAATTAGTACTTCATAAAAATGTTTTCTGACTCAAAACTTAGCTTATTATGAGTGGAGAAAGCTTATAAAAGCTGTTTTCTGTACGATAAACGATACCGGAAATATTCACAATTTCAATTTCATCACCTTGTATCTCAAAAATGGTGCATTTTCGAGGGTAAGTTAATTTATTTTTTTTTCATATTTTGACCGAGCTATCACATTCTCAAGTCCTGCACATATATTATGAAACACCCTGTATTATAAGATAAATTTCTATGAATACTTTAACATGAATTTGAAATATTATGGAGTGATTTGTAAATTATCTAAAAAGGAAATTACTTGCCCAACAAGTTCACTCAATATTGTATATATGTATATATTTCTTATCACATTTTGAATCTAAAATCTCTTAAGTATACTCTTCTGGTATACATATATATACTAAATAAATACTCCACGTCACCTTGCTCCTAGAACACAACCCGATAATCTGTGATGATGATATATAACATAATATTCAAATGAAGGAGAAGGATAAAAATGAAGAAAAAAAAAAGGTCTGAAAAGATCAAATGCGACGATCTACTTTATCGTTAAATCGTTAATAATATTAATAATATGTCCTTCTGCCATCTAACTAATAAATTAGGTACTAGGGTACTGACAAGACGACTTATTATATAAAAGTCCGTGCACACAGTCGTGGGTCGGAATAAGTCCGACAGGGTAAAGCCCACACACAAAGTTTGTTATTTTTGACCGACGAGCCCCGAACGGAGGAGGTATACAATTCGAGTGTCTGCTTTTTTTTGGTTCGTGCGCGCCTTTTATATAGTAAACGAGCTATCGTTATTGAATAAGTACTTAAGAATATGATCAATTGGATCAACATTGGAATTAAAAGTCAAACACACTGCACAAGTCAATCATCGTTTCGTTAAACCTCACATTTTCGCCTTCTTATGTTTAGTATTTTCAGGCATATTTTTGCAAATTTTGAAGGATGTTAGCGTTTAATAGAATGCAAGGATGATTATATATTATATATTATTTGGGATTGAAAATATTCTTCCAAATCAAAAATTCCAGTCATAAGAACAATATTTTTTCCCTTTTTCATTAACAAATCATAAAAATAGCGCTTTCGCCTCAATTTTATTAAAAGTTATGCTAAAATACATCTATTTTTGAAAAAAATTGTCTACAAGGGCTTTTATAGCAAAAGCTGCTAAACTAGACTTTTACCATATTAAATTACAAATGACCATATTACCACCATAATCAAATTTCACCCGACCTTGAGATACCTACCTATCATAATATAATCAGTTCTGCTTATCCAACAAAATTGTCAATGATGCTTGAAGGCATTAACATTAACCTTCTCAAACAACACCCTGGTCTCTTATCAATTACACATTGCTTCTGTATTGCTGATAAAATCGTCTATGTCGAGAAAGAAAAAAAAGAAAAAAACTAATAGTGCCCTCGAACCTAGCAATCAACCATGATTCAAAACTACCCAAAGGAAATTGTAAATTAGGAGTTTGTTGCTTGCCTGTATATTTATAATATTACATGACCTTATTTGTATGCCTTCAGGTTAGATCTAAAGATAATTATTTAAAAATAGTTGCTAATTATACCAAGGAGATGTGAACATAATTTTTCGCATTCCCTATAGGTATGGTTAACTATATTCTGATTTATGTATATATGTATATGGCGACTTGTATTTTGAATAAAAATTCACATTTTGTCCGTTTGAGAGTTACGTCAAGCAGTGTTAACATCGTTTGATGATTACTGGTATTTTACACTTTAGTTTACATATATCAAGAGTGATATTATAAAGGCGAAAGTATGTTTGTTTCGTTTTCCCGCCAAAACTGAAGAACTATATACGATGTATTTTTAGTTCAAGAATAGATTGGACATTGGTGAGAGTTACAGGCTACTTTTTTTCACCAAAATAAAAATGGAATAGCTGTTTTACCCGGCACTTTTCGGACAAACACAATGGTAGATTGTTTGTTTCACGAAAACATAAAGTTATAAAAAGTTTTGAGTATAGAACCCTTCTACCTCATAGTTCTACTCACATGTAGAACCAGTCCGAACACCAACCCAGATCCCCATCCTCAGATATGCACCAAGAGCTGAGAACACCATGAAAATTTCTCCTACAGGGATTTTCCGGTATGGAACCCTCCAGCTTTGAGTCGCACTGACAATCTCTCACAAGACAGTCCTGTGACATACTACACACAAATATAGCGAAAAATCCATGAAATTCAGTCATTAGAGTTCAGAGATAATTCTTTGGGTATTACTGGTAAGGAACCCTCCACCTAGGAGGCACAGTCACATTTACAGCCACTACCAGATCATTCTAATAACATTCTACATTCATACATCAATATCCAGCCATAGAGTTCAGAATGCGTGTGGAATTTATGTAATCTTATAAATTTGATCAGTCATAAAATAATTTAACTGCAATTGCAATTGTATACTCCAAACGATTTAAAGTTTAATTACAAAAACTTGATTAGATTAGATATTAGAATTATTTCTATAATTATATATATATATATTATATATAATGTATATATATATATATATATATATATATATCTGTTAGATAATTCGTTGAAGAAGCTAAGGGTGAGGCTATTCTGTTATTTCGGCATTCATTAAAAATATTTCGCGAAAGAGGTTCAACGACCTTATCAATCCTTCGTGCAACCAAAGCGTATGTGAAAGCTGTTCTGTTGTGTTGCAGATGTTTACGAATTTTATTTCACACCTTCCCCTTTTGGAAAATTGCATAACTGGCCTGCCAAAATAAAAAACACACATAAACGCTAACAGCTTCAACATTTTAAACTACACCCTACCCTAACTATTATAAAATTTCCACAAGAGCAAAACGAATGACGGTTATAATACCTATTATAGTTAGGTACGCTAGATCAAATTGATCAAGTTTTGCCATTCAACCTCCCCCCCCCTCCCTCCTTTCCAAACATCTCCTGTATAATAAATAGTGTCATCTATTTTGATGAAAAATCCGCTGGACTGGAGGGACCCACCATATTATACTAGTTTGAATTTGCATAATGGTGGCAATTTTTAAGTACTTACAGACACGTGTCGATTCTAAACATAGCTTCGCAGTACTAGTCAGCTGGTGTGTTTTTTTCTAAATCTTTTATACAAATTTGAAAGAGGGTTTATTAGTGCGGAGGTTTTCATATATTTCTTACGAGTATTCATCATCTTATTGGAAATTGAGTAACGATAGCTTACTGGTACTGGTTATTTTTGAGTAATGCAGTTTTAAGGTAAATAGAAGACTTCTGATTTTTCAACATCAAAAGTACTATCACCAATATACAATTTTTGTGGTTCTAGAAACTAACAACGACGTATATGTTTGTGGGGAATTTTTTATTTTTTTTTAGTTTTTCAATTATTTTTAGTTTAATTTTTCGTAATAATAAGCTTGGTTTTCACATTTTAATAACATCAATACCTAAACATCACAAGATTTGAGTTGAATTAAAAAAAAACCCGATGGCTTGTAGTCAGCGGAAAGGTAATTTTTTCAAAATTCATTGAAGTAAAATTTAGAGAACCTTTTCATTGGTATACATACATGTTATTACATAAAATTGTCGAATGTGTGATAGCCTTGCGGTTATAGGTTTTTGTTTTGGCTGTTGAATATAAACCAGATAGGGTTCGAGTTCCACTTCAAGGCAGAAATTTTTTTTCGCCTATTTCTTTTCAATAAATATACTATATATTTTTTTAATCAGGGTCTATACTAAGATCTCCAGAAAATGTACAATTACATCAAATTTATATTGAGTGTTCATGTTTTATCAATATTTGTTATTTTTCTTTATTAATTTTTATCTTTTTACCTGTGTATTTTATGAAAAATTGCTTGATAAAAAATTGTAGGTACTGATTATATCTATAACCAAAAATTATTTTTGATGTTATTTACACTACGACTCTTTTTTGATAATTTTTTTAAATGTTTGAACGGTCGCCATTTTGTAACTGCTTACCCGATATTGCCCAATAACGAACTCGACCGAGATATTTGAGAGATTGATTTTTGTAGCAAATTTGAACTTGATACCTTCAAAACTGCGACCTCTATCGTGTTAACAAATTTCGTAATATCCCATATATATATATATATATATATATATATATATATATATATATATATATATATATATATATATATATATATATATATATATAAACTTTTGAACCAAATGTTTTTTTGGACTAACTTATTCTATAAGAAATTTACCTAAAAATATATCCTTATATTAGAATTAATATTATTTTGTATTTTCCAGTGCATCAACTAATAATGTATATCATTAGATATTATTTTATACTGCAGACAATGTTGTCTCTGCTTAGTATTCTGAATGATGTTCGACCTTGTGTCTTCGGCCCTCGTCCTCGCCATCGCCATCATCATCATCGGCGACGTGTGGTCCGCGGTGGTGGTGTCGTCGTCCACCAAGCCAGCCGGGTTCCGCGTTCCCCGCAATGTCATCGAACTACTTAAGTCTGTCTCTCTCTCTTTCAGCTTCCACTTCTCCCTCAGTCCACTAACTTATCCTCCTCCCCCCCAAACTTATTACACTCAAGTGTTGTTGGTATATTCGATAAGGACTATCATCATCATCATCATCATGATGATGGTAACATTTCGGCGTGACAAGTAATAATCCTTTTTTTTACCGACTTCAAAAAAAGGAGGAAGTATACAATTCGGTTATTAGGTATGTTTGCTATTTTCTTTTTCTATGTATGGCTTTTCGCGCATTTTGCATAGTAGACAAGCTCCGATTTTGATGATTTTTGATTTATTTGCAAGTGGAGAGTTGAGAAATAGTCCTATATTTAGAAAAACTCAATTCCGGGGTGGATGAGGCAATTTTTATCGAAAATCGAGAATCTGAACCAGCAGAATTAAAGTTGAGACCATATCTGGAAGCGTTTGAATTGAACATATTTTCAAAAGAGTTACGGTTTTCGAGTTACTGCAGGGGTAAAGTCTGAAATATGTGAAATGCGTATTTCCGCTATGTGGAAGAGGATTTTTTTTCGAAAATTGAAAATACAACACGGCCAAATTAAAGAGAAGATTATATGTAGCAACATTTAAATTGGGTTACGGTTTTCGAGTTACAGCAGTAAATGCTGAAGTGTGTATATTTGCGCCGCGATGTTTCGAGATCTCTGAATAATAAATAACAAGTACAAGCTAAACGTACCTATAACTTTTTGGGTATTAGTGAACGTTCAGCAATTTTCATGACTAATGTTACACTAAAAAATGTGAAATAAATATTTTTACAAAAAAAATTGGACCGACTTTATCAGTTGTTGCACTGAAAAACACAAAATAATATTAATTCTTTTGGTGTTGGTAATTTTGAAGTTGTGCCGTTGTAGTTTGTTGTTGTAGGCTCCAACTCCAAAAGATCCAGCCAAATAAAACAATAATAATCTCTTGATCAAAACATTATAATAATAATTTGAAGGAGGATAACAAAAAAAAACAATAACCTCCGTATTAACTTTGAAGATGTAGTCATCACATTTTATATATCTCTTACACTTTTTTTTTCAAAAGAGTTTTTACTGTTACAATAATTAGTATAAGTGACAAGGCATATTTTGCGTTGTGATGAGATATCTGCCAAAGACAACAGATTATAATATAAGACGCGTCACTCTACGCAGCTTCTTAGGCACCAATTTCAGATTCGGTGTAAAGTTGTAGCAGAATAAGTTTTACATCCATTTGGAAAGAATGGTTTCCAACAGCCAGTTGACCAGTACAGTACAATAACAGAGTATATTAAGTATTGTTATTAAAATAAGTGTAAAATCATTCCGCATACATCGTTTCCATTGCATGTGGGATATCATTGTTTGAACAGCAAATATTTGAAAAACTGATTGAATATTATTAGATCCATTCTTCATCGAGCAATATCAAATATCTAGAGTTTCTCTAAAATGCAAATTATTTCGATAGTTCAGCAGCTTTGACAAGAATTTTGGAGAACTACACATATCTCGAATGAATTAATGGATAAAATTATCCAATTGTGCACCAAAATTTATAAAGGGGGTTTCATAATGTAGTGACACATTTTGAAGTTTAATACCTTTGCATCTGAAAAACCTACAGGTAAGTTTTTGTTGTTGTTAGATAGAAAAACAGATTATATGTGAGATACCAATATGAAACCGATAACATCTAGAGTTCCTCGGTTCGAGTTCTGATCACCATTGAGTTTTTTTTTTAACATAACCCATTTTTTAAATGAAAAATGATAATATGAGTTTCTAATAATTTAATCGGAAATTTTCAAAGAAAATTTGTAATTAAAATTAAATCTTGTACAAAATTGGCGCCGAGTAAAGGCAATAAAAGAGCGATGAATAGCGAGATAATTCATTTTTCTGAACAGCCAGTACAGTTTGGAATGAAAAATAATATCAGGTACTTTTCAGATTTCATAATAACAATATTATGATGTTACACCTTTTCCTCAACTATATATCTTTCCATATGACGTCGCAATGTTATATATAACTATCTATATAATATACTATTTATTGTACTACTGGGTATATTTAATACACCTCCTACGTATATAGCAATAAATATATAGATTTTCCCGATTTATGATCAATGTTTTATACCGTTAACACGATTGTAAATCGTTGATTTGTATCATTTATAACCCTTGTAAGTATATAGAACATCCTTATGTCACTTCCTAAGTGATTCAAGTTCGTTTATATACTATATATCTATCGACTACTACCTTCTCTTCTATCTGTCTTTATCTGTATATACGAGATAAGTACGATTAGTTTTGGTTTCTATACATGGTGATGGGATACCTGAGAGTTTAGAAGAGACCCATTTGATCAGATCCAAATGATATGGATCTCTCAACATTGCCAACTGGGATATAAATTCTTGTTCTTCGGCAAGTTTGAGTTTGAAGATAGGAAGAAATGTGTTACGATGACAAATCTCATACATATAAGGACATTTTTAGATAAATAATTATAGTCTTTTCGCAACACCGGCCTGGAAAGATTAATATTTGAGTACTGATTATCGTGGCGAAAGTACTCGATATCTGCAATTTTATGACACTAGTACGCCAGCTCCATGAATTCCTTTAAGCGATAGTGCATACATATTTTACCATTTCTGGTTGAATAACAACAATTTTGATCCATTCAGTTCTTGTAGCATTGCTGTTTGTTTTTTCTAAATTTTCAAATAACCCCACGGCCAATAATCCGCTGGTGTTGAGATCAGGCGATCTTGGAGGCCATGCATTGACCAAAATCTTCACTTTTAACGCATAAGAGAAATCATACTTGATTTAATTGAATAGTAAAATCCAATTATTGGAAAATGCTTTGGCATAGCTAATGAAAATTAAATATAGGGACTAAATCAATTTTCACTCTTTATAAATGTTGTTTGTCGTCCTGTTTCATATTGGCATTGGCATATACTATGAAGATATGTTATCGTTTGAAATATAGCAATTATATCTAAGTGAGCATTAACTATGTACGGGGTGTTTCCAAAATGAGGTGAAATCATTTTTCACTTGGAAACTTATCGTTAAATCTAAGAGTCTTGTAATTAGTTCTTTGAGATCATCAAAAAAACGTTTCACACATTCCAGAAGCAGATGCTTAAAATTTAAAATAAATTTATAATAAAGTTGTATATCGATATAAAAGATATAGATATTAAGTAATTGTCTTCCCATTGCTAATCGTTTTTCTAAGCAGCATGTTACAACCTCTATGGTTCTGTGGAATAGGTACGCTTTTAATATACTCACGGTCGTGGGTTCGAATCCAACTAGAATGTTTTACACAAAACACTTTTTCTAAAACTTTTTCAGTAACTTATTACAACAGTACATAAAAATATTTTTTATTGAAAGAAATGGAATGATTATGACAATAATCATTTGTTATTTGAATTATTGAAGTTATCGAAGAAGGGCAAAAATGAACAAAAGAATATACGATTTCCATGATTAATATTGAACTCAAAAGTGTGAAATAAATATTTTTTTACAAAAAATTGATCGAGTTTATTTGTTGGTGCACTGAAAAATACAAAATAATATCAATTCTATTGGGGCTGGTACTTGTGAAGTTGGTGCCAAAAGTTATCAATCTAACTTCAACTGCACAACTTCAAAAGCAATAGCACCAATATAATTAAGTTAGAAAATATTTATTAGAGCATCATCTGGAATGAAGTCGGTGCTAGCTTTTTATTGAAGTTATTTATGTGACCACAATTATGAATCACCCTGTATATAATTATAGATATAAGTGATAATGAGAATGGGTCGGCATCATTTCCTTCTAAGATTGAACCGGATCATAATTTTACTGCAGACTCTGCCTATATCCATATTAAATTGGATTTTCTTCTTTTTTTCGTATTAATAACTTGTATGGGCAATGCCTCCTTTTATGGTGTATTATATATTTACAGGGTGATTCAGGTTTTACTAGAATAACTTCAGGGATCGATGGAACCAATCAAAATAATGATAGTTTGTATTATAAGCCATACTCCAAAAACGCTTCCGTTTTAAGTAAAATGGCGCCGAAGTTTGAATTATTTTATTACTCGAAAGTCAGGGAATGTAAATTCGTAAGTGTTTGGTTAAATGCTAAGGGTAACGGTACCCGGAAAATTCACCGCCAACAATTCACCACGGAAAGTTCATCGTGGTAAATTCACTGTAGTACCTAAGTTCACCGCAGCCATAATTCATCGCTCACAATTCACCGCAGTAAGTTCACCGCCGATGGCAAAAATTAAAAGCTTGACGATATCTTGAGTTTAAAAGCATGCAACACTATATTCTTGAATCTAGGTATCAATCTTAAGCAGCTTTTATTTGACTATTATTTTACTATTTACTTTAATGAGTACTAATTACACCAACAAAGACTCAAATTGTACTTAAGATATTAAATACAATTATCTTTATCTTATCTCTAATGTGTTAGTAAAAATTGGAACATGCAAGAAAACGATTATGACCGTAGGTTAGGTTAGGTTAGGTTAGGTTAGGTTAGGTTAGGTTAGGTTAGGTTAGGTTAGGTTAGGTTAGGTTAGGTTAGGTTAGGTTAGTTTAGGTTAGGTTAGCTTAGGTTAGGTTAGGTTAGGTTAGGTTAGGTTAGCTTAGGTTAGGTTAGCTTAGGTTAGGTTTATCCAAAACAAATAACTCTGTAGAAGGTTGGCATAGAGGATTTGAAGAACAGGTATCAGCTCATCATTCAAATATATGGAAATTCATAAATTATATTAAAAAGAACAGAGCCTGAACGAACTACGATTTGAGCAATATATAAATGGAGAAGAGCACCAACAGAAGGGATCTAGGAGAATTCATCGCCAACAATTCACCGCGGCAATTTTTACCTAATTTTATATCGCGGTGAATTGTCAGCGGTGAATTTTTGGCGCGGTGATTTTTCCAAGAGGTGGATTAAAATCGGTGAAATTACCGCGGTGAAATTGTCGCGGTGAATTGTTGGCGATGAATTCTCCTAGATCCATAATTATTGACGAGTGGTCAAATTTTTAGATTAATTGCTATACAGGGTGTTGTTTTTCTGGGGGTCAACTACACGGAAGTTTTTGAAACTTTTTTGGTACACGCCAATGTATGAATTATTTTTTTTTGAATATTCCGTCTTTTTACTAACTTCTTTGATAATTTCGGACATTGCTCAGCTGCGCAATATTCTTAATTGAATAGCCTCATACATTGAAAAACAAAACACATCCTGACGTGTTTTCACGTAGGACAGTTTACGCTTCTTGCGTATTTACATCCCCTGGCTTACGAATAAGAAAATAAAAAGCGTAAAATAATTTAAACTTTGTAGCCATTCTACACCAAACGGAAGCATTTTTGGAGTATAGTTTATAATACAATCTGTCATTATTTTGGTTAGATCCATCGATTCCTGAAGTTATTCTAGTAAAACCTGAATCACCCTGTATATATGGAAGGAAGTTGTGCGGTAATATTCCTTTGGAAAATTTATTTCGATTAGCTTGCCTGCAGATTAAATAATTTATATCTGGGAAATGGTTTTGCGAATAAAATAAAAGCATTGAAAAAAATTAGCATGCTTTTAACCATTTGTCTGTCTGTCTGTGCCAAAATTATCTCTGGAATGGATGGAGTTATTTTGTTTTCTTTGTGATGATATGTATTGGTGCCAAAAGTCTTGTATCTATTTTGTATAAATAATAAAGTCAGTTCTGTTTTTTTTTTGTAAGAAAAATATTTATTTTCCATAGACAGAGGAAAAATACATCTACTGAAACCACAATACTCCAGTGTCTTTATCTATAAACATGAATTTCTTTAAAATTATATACAATACTTCTGAAAAATATACTTCTTTACCCAGTTACTTTATGACGACCGCCATATATCGTATGTTATCTGGTGATATTCCTATATAGGTATGAGTGGGCGTAATGGATAATTAAAAATTATTCATGTGTGATTGTTTAAATCGTAATCATTTAGCTGAATCTCTCTTTCCTTATATACTTTATACATATACAGAACATATACCTACATATACCTTTAGAGATGCATCTTCTGAAGAGATAATGTTATGTTATATAAAATAATTCGAAATTGTATTCAAATGCTGCTCCGGCTTCGTTTTCTTCTATCATTGTTTCTTTGTTTTTTTTTTTTCGATTTGGTTCATATGTAAATCGGTATAAACGGCTATTAGTCCAAGGGCTGGCTACGAAAAATCTGATTGATTGAATAACAGGGATGTAATGTCGTCTCTTAAAACTTTGTATTTACTAAGAGTGGAAAAGAAATATATTTGGGTGATCCTATAAAGAAGATATTTAAACACTTTTCTCTTAGGCCGAGACGATATATTTTTACCTAGAGGCTGTTTCAAATTCGACTCTCACCATTTGGGATCTCGGAATCTATGGGGGATACGAAGATGGTTAAATAGGGACAAAGTTGCGCATTTATGGGCTCAACAATACGCCGTTTAGAATGTTTGAAGAAACGAGTTTTCAGAAAATAACTTTATTTTTTCCTGGCTTTATTTCTTAATGAATTTCTAAATAAATAGCACATTTATACTACCATTTTTTTCACTATTTCCAATGGTGTTAATAGTTTTGTAACCTGACGTTTCGTCCATGTGTGACTATCATGAACTTTTTTCTCTTATAGGAGCCCAAATGGAATTCCACAAATTTGAATACCCTTTATTGTCACCTTTTTGATGATGTATGAAAATCATGTGTTTTTCGAAGTATGATTGTCGCGTTCAATTACATATTTTGCGTCGTTATAGGTGTCCCAGGATTACATTATTACATCAAGACTGTAACATAATTAAAATGATTTAAATTTAAATTTGTCTGAACATATATAATACTGTCAAAATAGTCTTTTTTATTTTCATTAAAGGGTATAAAAATACTCATTACTGATTTCATGGAATCGGTCCCATAATTACCTATATTACTCATAAATCTCTCGCAAATTAATAACTTAAGATTTATTACAGCTCATTAATAATGTTTTCTTCAGTTTCTTCATCCATCTTGTCCCCATATTTATGTCTGGGCTTTTAAAAGGAGCCATGCTCAGCTAAATTTCTATCCAATAAGTTGAATAAAGTTCAGTGGGGTTGTTTGAAACAGCCGTTGGTGAATTCAATGCTATAGACGTGCGATGTCCAAGTCACCTGCAATGTCAGCACATTGACGACTATGGTACCTTGGTCCATTAAAACCCGTAAAATTGTGTTGGAACATTTTCGTATTAGAAAAAAATATATTTTATTTCACAAACTATCTTAATCCTTCTTCCCAAAAGGACCCTTGAGGAAAACTGATCATGATTCTTTGAGAAAGTTTGCTTTAGGCACCCATTTTTTTCAATATAAAATATTTTAACTTTAATTTAGTGTCATAGTTTGATACTAATTATAAATAAAATAATCAAAAAAAGCTTTACCCGGCAAATATATTTATTTTTGACCGACTTCGAAAAATGTATGCTTTTTTATGTATGGTTGTTTTGCATAGTAGACGTACTCCGATTTTTGAGTAATTCGAAAGAGGTGACTTGAAAAATGGTCCTTTATTTTTTTTGAACTCAAATACCAAATCTCCTCTCCAAAAATAACTCACCGACGGGGGTAATTTTTCTCGAAAATCTTAAATCTGTGACAGCAGCAGAGTTAAATATGAGACCATATGCGGAAAATGAACATTTATTTCGGTTTTCGAGCAATGTGGAGGGGGCAATTTTTTATGAAAATGAAAATATGAAACGGTCATATTAAAGAAGAGATTATATGTAGCAATTTTTACATTGGACATTTTTCAAAATGATTTACGGTTTTCGAATTACAGCATTGGTAAAGTCTGAAATATGTGTATTTCCGCCGCGACGTTTTGAGATCTCTGAATAATAATATGTGGGTACTAGTAAAGAATGTACATGAGTAATAGGACAAATATTTTCTACCAAAAACTAACATTAGACCTACTTTTTTAGTTGGTGCACTGAAAAATACAAAATAATATTAATTCTGTTGGTGCTGGTACTTGTGAAGTTGGTGCCAAAAGTTTTCAACCTAACTGCAACTGTACTACTTCAAAAGTAATAGCACCAATAGAATTAATATTATTTTTGACCGACTTCAGAGAAAGGAGAAGGTATACAATTCGGTTGTAAGTTTGCTTTTTTTAATTTTTTTTTATGGCTGTTCGCGCGTTTTGCCTAGTAAACGTACTCCGATTTAGACGATTTTTGTTTCATTTGAAAGAGGAAAGTTGAGAAATGGTCCCATATTAAGAAAAATCAAATCCAAAATCTCCTTCCCTCCAAAAACCGCCCTCAAAGGGGGTGGAGGGGGCAATTTTTCTCGAAAATTGAAAATCCGACACGACAGAATTAACTAAAATTCCATATTCGGAAATGTTTGAATAGGACATTTTTTAAAATAATCATACGTTCCGCGCTACAGTCTGAAATATGTGTTTCGGCTATGTGGAAGGGGCAAATTTTTCTGAAAATCGAAAATTCGAGATTTGAAAATTAGAAAGGGGACCATATCCGGAAACATTTGAATTGAAAATTTTTTCAAAAGAGTTACTTTATCAGTTTTTGCACTGAAAAATACAAAATAATATTAATTCTATTGGTGCTGGTTCTCTTGGAGTTGGTGCCTACAACAACAAACTACAACGGCACAACTTCAAAATTACCAGCACCAATAGAATTAATATTATTTTGTATTTTTCAGTGCAACAACTGATAAAGTCGGTTCAATATTTCTTAAAAAATATTTATCTACACAGTTGATAATTACGTTTCAAGATTACTTTCATCTTAGTTATGGTGAAATCTGAATGTTACCTTCTCGATAGGTCAGCTTTTTTGAAGCCAGCGCTTGCTCTATTATGCTCTATACTCTACTATCTATCTGATACAATGTACTCTCGTACTGTACATTCTTCAGATGGGGAATTTCTGATAATAACCTGAACACATGCATTGTTTTAAGAGGGGTTACTATTAATCGGAGTTTTTCGTATAAGGTTAAGATTATTATTAAAATAAAATTGTACGCTATTATGCTTGGTAGATTAGAGATTGCACGAGCATTGTTTTTTTTTGACGAAGAAGGTATTTTCAAACGGCTGCTATATTAGTAACGACTCTATTATATGATCAATTTAAAAATACAAAATAGATAGATAGTATTAATTCGTTGAGTAATACAAATTTTGCGGATGTGAATGAAAATCAAGTACCTATCATATTTATTAGGATTCCGCGAAAGATGACAAAAGTAACCCTTTTAGATTTGCTGTTCAATTTTGAAGTAAATCTGTTTTTCCCAAAAGAAAGACCTAGGTACCTAGCTTGTGCTCGATACTGACATACATACATACATACATATATATATATATATATATATATATATATATATATATATATATATATATATAATGTTTTTGGGATATAGTATCGACGCCATTCGGAATGGAGGCGTGCGCAAAACGTCAGAGGGTGGAGCATCTTAACTAGCACGGACGTTGGTGGTGCCCGGGTGGTATGAGTGTAAGGCATTCTGCTGTTGGGCACCGATGAAAGCCAAGGTCAAGATTATATCCCGAAACATCTACAGTGAGTTCGCGCTGTTGGTGGAATGTTCGCGAGGCGTTGAAAGATGTCGGTGGAAGCTTTCTAGACGGAGAGGGTTTGCCTTTTCTATTGGAGAGGATTTGCTGCGGTGTTCAGTCAGTATAGTGCAGTCGAGTCAGTCCGGTGCAGAAGTTAAGTGAATACGGTGGCGACCGGTTGTACTACGGTGAAGACCGGAAGTGCGGTAGAGACAGTAGTATGGTGGAGAGCGGAAGTACGGGGCACCAACAATATAAATAAATAACGCTAAGATATATATAGAGCGACCCAAAAAAAAACATTCGCAGTAGGTCTTTGAAAATGAGAACATGTCTTTGCCAAACACATATAAGAAGCTGTCATGTTTCAAGTAAGGACATGTTCTCATTTTCAAAGGTCTACTGCGAATGATTTTTTTCTTACGCTCGATATGAATAGTGTATATAAATAATATGTAATATTATATGCCTGTTACAATACATAAGTAAAATGTGTCAGCTTTGTATCATAATAAAGTACCAAAAAAAAAGAAACGGATGAATCATCTAGGTTCCTCAACTTTAGGACAAGCTTTATCTTCTTGTTCATCTTCTTCTACTCTTCTTCTTCTTCGAAAAAGCATTCCTTTGCACACCTTATGCACCTACTGAGTATATATATATATATATATATATTGGTATATATAATGGACAATTTTATTTTTGTTTTTCATGCAACATAAAACGTTGATGTTATTCGCGTATATCTCATATTGATCGAAGAGATCCATAATTACGTGGAGCAGTAATTAATATCGGCATTCTCTGATCATGCAACGACTATACCTATATATATATATATATACGATGCGATATAGGTATATAGATTAGGTAAGTAAATAATGAAATACTTATATATATAGAGACTGCTGCGAATTGAGCGAAGATCTTCAAGAAAGAGTTCGTGTGTGTATTGTGTGTTTGGTTTAGCAAAAGGTATTTTATTGGGTCATTTAAAATGATTGATGTGAGTCACATAGGGCCACAAAGAGGAGTAGTATACAGGGTGTTCCACCAGGCAGGAGTGGTAATTTTGAAGAATCATGTATTAGAGACCGATCCCCTAATTAAGATATTAGAATACGAGTATGGGATTCTCTATGTACTGAGGATAGAGACACATAATTCTATATACCTATAATTTGATCCTGGAATTTTTTGTGAAGCTCACTATGGGGATTGCGAGATTAGTACGCATGCGCAAAAGGGGACGTTGGGGGAGGTGGCTTGGAGTCACATATGTATGCCACATCTGGTATCCATGGTAACAAAATAGGAACATGTCAAAAAAGTTCATGACGCATGCGCATATCGCCAGCTATCCCCAGGTCTTTGGCTTCATTTTCACGTAATTTTTTCCACAATGCTAGCGGTATAGAAGTTTAAGTTTATGGAGAGAGCAGATTCTTTTTTTTCAGAAAAATTTATATAGGAATGTTAATAGAATGTGGGACTTAAAATGCGAAGATGTTGATCGTCTTTTGGGAGAAAAATTATAAATATATAAACGAAAGTGGAAGTGGGTATAGCCCTTTTTATGATGATTTTAAAGCATCTAATTGAACATTTAAAATTACCTATATACAGGGTGAGTTTTGAGTGTGTCCACGGTCGATAACTTCATTATTATAGTAATAAATAAAAAAATATTTTTTTAATTTAAGCACTCTCAATTTCCATATTTTGAAATTAATTAGAAATGTACAGGATGTCCTACAACATGGTGACAGATCATTCTTATATTCTTTTAAATGGAACGACTTTTCCTTTTGTATATGACATAAAATACAGGGTGTTCTAAGTATATAAAAATGTTGAGAAAATATTGTATTTGAGTTTTGACATTCCCTGTACACAACTTCCGCAATACTTTGTAAAAATAAGTGATTATTACAACAAAACAAAAGTAAAAATAATCGACACATGCACAAAATTTACATCATTTTATCATTTAAGTAACATATCGGAAGATGAAATCATTTATCAATTTTCTGACAAAATCGATCATATCTTTTGAACCCCTCAGTATAACCCAGTATAGGTTTGTATTAATGTAGTCACGAAGAATAGTAGATTCCTGTCACCATGTTGTAAGACATCCTGTACATTTCTAATTAATTTCAAAATTTTCAAATTGAGAGTGCCTACATTTTTTGCGAAAAACTTTCTTTAGTTATTCCTTATATTATTAAGGGAGTTATCGACCGTGGAACGAATAAAAAACTCACCCAGTATATATAAATTTCCAATAACAATATCAAACTCCACAATCTAATAAGGATTATTTATTTTTTTTAAATCATTTTCTCTATAGATATACCTACTTATATATCTGACAACTCTATATATTTTGGACAAGCTTCGTTCACAGTTGTTCACAGACTATAGTAGTAGTTGGAGAAGTCTGAGTATACTCTCTCTGGAACATTTGAAATTACTTAATAGCAGCCATAAATTCAAAACGATTATAATATACGCGATATCCACAACTGAGAACAGGTAATGATTATGTTGGCCGGTGATATTTTTATGGGCTACTTGATCGATAAAGATTAAATTGATGTCGATATATATATATACAGGTATACCTATACATAATCTAGTTTTGCCTCATCTATGCATATAAGTGTATAGTGATTTCTTATTTAATATGTTTGAAGTATTCAATCCTATCTTTATAAAATAGTCGTTGGTGAAATTGAAATTATTTAATAATATATTTATTTGAGCAGTACGCAAATTGATTTCTATCTTTGAATGTTTTTTTTTGTGGTTTATTCAAAATATTATGATAATACAAAAAAAAATAATGACTAGATAGCGGGACCTGGATTAATTTATTAATTTCCTGGAGATTGTTGAACTGCACTATTTAAATGAGTCAATATTCAGACATTTTCAATATACCTACATATATCAAATTCTCTTATTTTTACTTATTCTTCATTTATTCGATTTATTTCTTTTGTGAATAAGTATTCTCATCTATTTGATGAATAAAGACAACTCTCAAATTTTATATGAGCTTTGCATGTATACAGGGTGTCGACAAAAACTCTCATATCAAAAGGAAGCCCTGAAATAATAGATAATATACCAGTTTGAAAAAAATTAAATAGTGGAAACTCAAAAAACATTGATTGAGTTGCTGAGCTATTAATAAAATGTTCAATAGTTTAAAATGCATATTTTTGTTTTAATTAACAATAGAATCACTTGATATAACCAACAAAGATACTATTAACTGATTATTACAATTATTCATAATTATATGTGCAAGCCAGAATCGAGTTTGAACTTCTTGTTTTTTTTTTATCTATATCGTCGTTGTATTGTGTATAAAACATCTTATCACCACATACCCATCTGGCAAAACGCTTTTACCAGTATGTATGTATGTCAACGCGTCTATGGTATCTACAAAGGATATATTATTTACAAACCTAGACAATTATTTTCATTTTATCTAAAATAAAATTGTTATTTGTAATCATAACTTATTCCACTCGAGAATCAAAGGTAATGAAGAGGCCAACACACTTGCCAGAAAAGGAGCACGAACTCCTTTCATTGGCCCAGAACTTTTCTGTGGTACAGGTAAATGTACCTACAAGAAAGAGTTTCAGGAGAAGGAAGAAACCGAAAGAGAAACACTCTGGCGGAATGTCCCTGTATTGGATCATTCCAAAAAGTTTTTTGGAAGCTTTAATACTGCAAGATCTAAGAAGTATTTGGATCTTAGCAAGAATATGCTACACCTTCTCACTGGATTCCTTACTGGGCATTGTCGCATCAGGAAGCACCTAACGAGAATGGGTCTAGCACAGAACGACGAGTGCAGATTCTGTGGGGACGAGGAGGAAACTCCGGATCACCAGGTGACAAAATGCCTCGCTATTGCTAGCCAACGCAAAAAATGCTATGGACAAGAAATATGCAGAAATGAGGAATTAACCTTCTTGAAGCCATCCTAGATTCTGGATTTCATTGGAAATCTGGAACTGATCATTTAATTAACCGCTTCTCAAAAATCTCAAAGAATAAAATCTATATCTATTTTTATTCATATAAATTCTGTACTAAGTACTATCACCAATAGAAATAATATCATTTTGTATTTTTCAATGCACCAACTAATAAAGTCGGTTATATTTATTTATTTCACACTTTTGATAATAACATTAGGCGTGAAAATCGTTCAACATTCACTAATTCCAAAGAAGATAGTACTTATCCTATTACCCATGTATATTATTTGCTTGTACTTATTATTATTCGATACCTCGCGGCCGAAATAAACATATTTCAGATTTTACCACCTACGGTTTGTAGCTTCTTTTGAAAAATGACCAATTCAAATGTTGCTACATATAATCTCGGATATGGTCTCATCTTTAATTCTGGCATCTCAAATTTTCGATTTTTAGAAAAAAAACTGCCCCTCCACCTCGCATCTTGGAGTTTTTGTAAATATGGAACAATTTCTCAACTCTCTTCTTTCGATTGAATCAAAATACATAAGAAACATAAAAAACAATCATACAACCGAATTGTTTAGCTCCTCTTTTTTTTTGGAGTTGGGTCAAAAATCTAGAGCATTGAAGAATAAGGTTGTCTAGAGGGCATTACTTCCAAAACTAGACTTTTAAAGATGATCATGAAAATTGTGTAACATAATTATATATTTTTTAATAATGCCGTTGACACCCTGTATATAGTATAATGTATTGTAAGAATATATTTGTAAGAGTCTCGCACAGATGGAGATTGAAGATTACTCGAATCTGATAATAATATAACAACGACATAGGAATGAAATATGATTAAGGTGCACTTACGCTATTTCAGTCTTGATATAGATGGAAAATTCTCGAAAGTGACATTTGACAATCGATCATGATTACATCATATTTGCTATGCGTTCAACTAACTCTACGTGTACCTACTCCAATAAGTAGCTCTCCGTTTTGTTGAGATATATATCACTTCAATTTCTTTTTGTTTTTTTTTTTTCTTATCGATTTTGTTTCGTTTATCTTTTCCATCGGCAAAAAATCACAATCCAACTGTATATATTTTCCAAAGATCGAATAAAACCAATCTTTGCCTCTGTCGTTGGGAAGTCGGTCAAGAATTGAACGAAGCTGAGGGTAAAACTGCTTGAGGTATAATAGATTCTTCAAGTGAAACTAATCACGCAATCATTTTTGTTGTTTGAACATTGAAATAATTATTGCAAATAATAGTGTAATTGTAAAATGTGAATTTATTGAAACATGTCCATGACCTTTTAATGAAATTATTTTATTATATAAAGACAGAAGACGTAAATTTATTTGCTCTTGTACTGCTGCACAGGCATTTTGATTTAAATATGCCCCAACCTCTATAAATACGCCCATATTGTATAATATAATATTTTAATATTCTCTTTACATGCCGCCTATAGTAGGTACTTTCTTACTTTGAAGTTATATACCATCAGCAGTTGGAAACTTCTTAACTTCTTCAACCCGCCATACCACGACGGCATTACATTAAAGGTGTATTATACAGGGTAAGTCAAATCTCGACTGGTCAGCACTATTCATAGGTTCTTTGTTATCATGTCCATTGTTTGTGACTTATCTATGGATTTCAAAATAATGCAATAATTGTTAAGTAGATTCAAAAACAAAGGTAATAGCAGCTTTAACCTTTAAAGTATTTTTTTTTCTTGAGAGGCTTACGTCTTAGAATTGCAGTTGGTGCTATGAGAAACTCCAAATAATGTTAATTGTTGGTGTTAGTAGTTTTGAAGTTGTGCAATTGCATGTAGATAGAAGACTCTCGGCACTAATATTTATTTCACACTTTTGAGTGTAACATTCATGAAAATCGTTGAACGTTCACTAATACCAAAGAAAATAGTACTTATCCTATTAGCCATGTATATTTTTTGCTTTTACCTGTTATTATTCAGAGATCCCAAAACATCGCAGCGGAAATACACATATTTCTAACCTAACACTGCTGTAACTCAAAAACCGTAGCTTTTTTTGAAATATGACCAATTTAAATGTTGCTACATATAATCTCTTCTTTAATTTGGCTGTCTCATATTTTCAATTATCAAAAAAAAATTGCCCCTCCATATAGCGGAAATACCTACACATTTTTACACAGTCTTTATTATTGCTGTATCTCGAAAATTGTAACTCTTTTGATTTTTTTTTTTCAATTTTAACACTTTCGGATATAGTCTCATCTTTAATTCTGTCGTCTGAGATTCTCGATTTTCTAGAAAAATTGCCCCCTCCACCTCCTTTAGGACAAAACGCACGAACACGAACAGCCATACTTAAAAAAAAGAAAAAATATATCCGAATTGTATACGTCTTATAGAAGGTTCGTCCTATGTATAAATCCATTATGAACCTCTAAAAAAGTGAAACTTGATCGACTTAAGTGGATTTTTGATAATCACCCTAAGAGGTTATATTTATGAAAAAATAAAAGCTCCAATGTACCTCGAAATGGTAGTTATGGAAAAGAAATGTCACTTCTTGATTATTGCTGTCAAATATAGTTTTTCTTAAGGTCTGATCACACAGCTTGTATTTTTTATTTTAGAATTCAGCGAAATGACAGTAGAATTAATATTATTTTGTATTTTTCAGTGCAACAACTAATAAAGTCGGTCCAATTTTTTGTAAAAATTATTTATTTCACATTGAATGCAACATTAGCCATGAAAATTGTTGAACGTTCACTAATACCCAAAAAGATATAGGCTTAGCTTGTACTTGTTATTTATTATTCAGAGATCTCAAAACATTGCGGCGCAAATATACATATCTCAGACTTTAGTTGCTGTAACTCTAAAATCGTAACTCAATTTAAATGTTGCTACATTTAATCTTCAATTTGGCCGTGTCATATTTTCAATTTTCCAAAAAAAAATTACTCTTCCACATGGCGGAAATACGCATATCACATATTTCAGACTTTACCATTGCGAAACTCGGAAACTGTAACTCTTTTGAAAAAATGTTCAATTTGAACGTTTACGGTTTATAATAAAAGAGCTAAACTAGAATATTACGAGTAATAAATACTAAAAAAAAGGATGCTAATAAATTATATTATCTGAATGAATTAATCCTAACCATAAACCACACAAAAAATCGATCACTTGCGTGACCTTCTTCTTGTCCGTCGACAATTGCGATTACTTTTGGATATACGAGCTTCTGGGTCAATTAAGTATATCGGTGCAATTTATCACTGGAGCACCCTGTATAAATGCACACTACTTAATGGAATGATTTGATTTACTACTTACTATATGACTACCTTTTGCGTAAAAGCTAGCAAACAACTACAAACTGGCGGCGGAAGAAAGGAAATAACGTTATTTACGCCGGCCTGTGTTGCCTACACAAGAGGCGATTTTATATACCCTTCAGCTATATACAGCTGATTTTATCTAAATTCAATCTCAATTTTTGTTTTTTTTTTATTGTGTTTTGGTTTTTGTTGTTTGGTGTATATAACTCATAATTGCTGCAAAATTGTGTGGTGGATGCTTCTAGGTAGGTACTGCTGAAATGTTTGGAACGTTAAGACTGAGGAATCTTGCAATGCCGATACATAGATTCAGTTAGCCTAGTTGGGCTATGGTGTAGATTTTACAGGGCGGAACAATCAAGCCGATCCTCTGGTTGTAAGGATTCACCGAACAATGTTGGGAAGAAGAAAGAACAATTGGCAAAAACGGCCAAGAGAAATTATTGCAAATAACTTTCGAATCTCTCAAGCTTTACCGCTAGAGGGCGTAGTCCAGCGTAGATCAGCCATGGAAGAAAGCGATTTAGTTCCAATTGTCAAAAGTCTTCTATCTACCTTACTTCACAATTATCTGTACCACTACCAGGTAGATTATTTTTAGTGTTCCATGAAAGATGACACAACAAACCCTCGATCTTCCCTCTCTTTAATCTTCGAAAATAGCAAAGTATAGGAGCCCTAAAAATAAATTGGGGCTGGCATAAAGTTTGATGTGAAGTTTTTAGAAAATATAAAATGATCTCTTTGCTGGAGAGAATTTCAAATAGAATAAATCTGTCTGTTATCTTTACGTCAAACTATAAACAAAACAGTATCACATAGCACAGGAGAGAATATCACAAAAATCTTGTCGTACTTTTCTCATAGAAATCATTTAATGATAAAATTAAAAAAATAGAAGAATTTTGGCAACAACATCAAAAGTACCAGCACCAATAATAGAATTAGGTATATGTATTTTCCAGTGCAACTGCAATTGATATTATCTTTAATATTACCAGATAAAATTTGCAGTTTTCCATCAAAAAAAAAGGTTCCTTCCACCAATTTCGGAGATATTTTTTCGGTTAAAAAGACATTTTGAATTATATAAGTAGGTACTACTTTCTTTTTTCAAATCGGTAAAAAAATACTATTTGTATACGTCCAAACAGCAGTGGCCATTTTCAAACCATGGTTTGTACCTATCGAATGTGTTCCTGAATTCGATCCACTACCACCTACTGCCCAGTAGGGCAATGTATAACACATGTCAGGGCTCAGGGTTCTATTGAGGAGCTTCTGTGTAATCAATTGCTGCCATTTAGGAACATTGGAGAACATTTTGAAGACGTGAACCAATACTGAATCGAATTTAGGAACACGCTTGTATATAATTTGCCATTCTTTTGATATCGACTGCATACTACTGATTGCTAGTAGTGTTTTCAGTGCGCTATATGCTATATTTTCATCTTCACGTCTAACAGATATTTCTCTATTAAAAACATTTTTAAGGTATAACGACGAGCCGCCACTGCATCTCGCTCAAAAGGTGTTAGTTGTTATATAAACTGAGGCATATATATATATATATATATATATATATATATATATATATATATATATACATATATATATATATAGATATAAATATGATTTCTGCAGATATTCCAGTTGAACAGGAAGTTGACTGCTTGCTTCTCCTCCGAAGATACCTACGTTGTTGGTTATGCTCGTCAAAGTGAAAAAAAGTGGTGTTGATCTGAACTTCAAATAGCTGAAAAGAAAATATTTTTTTTGTCTAAATAAATGATGCAGGGAAATATGTAAAACACTATTTATTCTGTTGATCGTAGAAATCTTGCAGTTTTGAAAAGAGATGATTTTTAACTACTTTATATAAGATGTTAAAATCATTTTTATTCGATTCACCCGAAATTTCTACATGTGTAACTCTAGTACACCAATATATTCATGGATCAAAGTTACTTTAACACGGCTAGCGGTAGGAGGTTTTGCGCATGCGCGTAAATAGAGTCGAATTGACAAGTATCGCGCGCTACCAGTTGTGGAACCTTAATACTAGATGTCTCAATTGAAATACTCTAATAAATTTCCACTAATATTGTTTAATCATAATTACATTAGGTTAACTTAGATCAAGAACAATAAATGATTACCTAGCAATATTTTCTTCCCATTACGATTCACAATTGAAGTAAAAAATTAACAGATATTTAATAATAATATTTTCATAGAAGCAACCTTCTAGGATGTCAATAACTATTTAGCTTCGTAGATAACTTCTCATTTTAACCGAGTTGAATGAAATGTAGCTAATTCTCGCAGATCATGAATTACTTTACCACACTAGTGTGCAAAGTTAATGACATTACGCACGCTCTCACTCAGGTATCAGTCAGATACTTATAGAGGCAATCCAGACAGTTTACGGGATTACTGTGTTTTTTTTAAATTCTTGTGCATTCAAACCAATGTATTCGCAAAACTAACGAGTGTCAATTTATTTATTAGATAGGTATAATGAAGTGGGATCTACTCTACGCCTCTGTCGTACAAAAAAAAATGCACACGTTAATGGAGCAAGTCTATATTTATCCCTCCATATATAAAATATATAAATAACGAGCAACCATCATCTAGAAACTAGAAGCGAGTTTATATCTAAAGAAAACTTATCAAAATTCACCAGCTATCAAAAACATGCCGACACTGATTTATTGAGAATCGATTAAGAAAGTCGAGCAAAGAGTTTCTTATATACTTACAGTGGTAGTTTTTTTGAAGCATGACGTACAGGCTATTTATTTCATTTAACTCGTAGTTACATCTGAGGGAAACAAAAATATATTTATTTTATTATTTAATTTAAATGTTACCGGATATGTTCCTTTCTATAAATCTGCTATCTCAAATTTTCAATTTACGAAAAAATATTGCCGTCTCGACCTCCTTTTGGTGGCAGTGTTTTAGAGTTGGTAAATGTAGTACTTTTAATTTATTTACGCACGTCTGAATTTTTGACATTTCTTCTAGGATCATTCTAATAGCTTTTGTGAATAATGAATTAATTCTTTATTCAGACAAAAATAGGACATTTACTTGTACTGCAGCTTCTGGTATATTTTACAGCAAAAGGTCATGATCGTTTATATCAATGGATAGATAAATAAATGCGTAATTGATTATTAGTATATTATAATATTTCAATAGGTAGTACATATGTATATATGTAGAAGGATTATGAAGGATACATTATTCTTATTATTTACATGTATACTTCGTTTGAATCTGAGCACAAGCTCTCGACTTATTTTCATTTTGTTTTTCATTAGTAACAATGCGGATTTTACATAAATCATGGTATAAATATATATTATAACTTGTTAATGTTTTTTTTAACTCCTTTTTGTTTGGAATAACTTAAAGTTCAGTAGGAATTATTCAGTTAATTAGCCATGTATGTAATTACTGTTCTCGCAGGTAATTATTATCTAGAATAATAATTCAAGTTTTATTTTTGGAAAGTTCAAACCGACAAGAAGTCTTTTGAGACTCAGATGTTTCTATTTTAAATAAAGTTTGTGCAAAATAAACTCAAACAATAATTAATATTTTTTACAAAAAATTGGACCGAAGTTATTTTTTGGTGTACTGAAAAATATAAAATAATATATTAATTCTATTGGTTCTGGTTGCTACTTTTGAAGTTGTGCAGTTGCAGTTAGATTGAAAACCAGCACCAATAGAATTAATATTATTTTTGTATTTTTCACTAATACCAAAGAACATAGTATTTATCCGATTACCCACGTATATCCTTTGATTGTACTTTGATTGTTATTATGCAGAGATCTCAAAACATCGGGGTGGAAATACGCTTAAGTATCTTAGATAGATAGAGGAGAGGAGGAGAAAGCCTCCACCTCTTCATCCGGGCCCCTTGAAAAAGGGAAAAAGAAAAATCGCCTGCCATTCGAGCTGCCCAAATTAGGACAGCCCGGCGGTAGAGACGATCCACTGAGGAAGGGCCTCAGTGGAGCAGGAGTGCGGAAGTACCTGCGACTCCTCCATCAGGGCCTTGCACCTGAGGAGGCTAGAAAACAGGCTCTTCAGCACCCCATCAAACCAATCCACTCAACCCCGGGAGTAACCCCGACGGGTAAGGGGAAAGGCAAGAGAGGTCCGGAGCACATCACACCTCCGGAACGGCCTCACTCAAAGAAGCCGAAGACAGCTGCGGCAAAAACCGGGCAAGCCACTGGATTTGCAGCAGCAGTCAAGGCAGGGAAGGCGACCAGGGTAGGAATATTACCCAAGGAATACCCGAAGGTTATCCTGGAAGCCGAGCGGCTCTCCTCACTAGAGGATATGCTAGTGGAAGAGATGTGCCGCAGCGAGGAGAGGGGGATCCACTTCACCGGCATTCATTTCCGTTGTGGAATGATGCTGGTAGACTGTGGATCCCAGAAATCGGCGGACTGGCTCATGAAGTCAGTGCCGACACTCAGTTCTTGGGAGGGACCCGAGTTGGTGGCGTTGGGAGAGAATGACATCCCTAAACCCGTCACCATAACCGTGTTCTTCCCACGAAGCCTCGACATGGAGACGGAGAAAATCCTCCGACTCGTCGAGGTTCAGAACTCTAACCTCAGCACTGGAGCTTGGAAAGTTCTAAGCTCCAAGAAAGAGGGAAGTGGCAAGGTGCTCACGATTGGGATTGACCACCAATCGGGAGAAGCCCTGAAAGCAGGGGGGTGCCTAATGAACTTTCGGTTCGGGCACATTCCTGTCTCAGGACTGGGCAAGAAACCAAACCCAGTGGTGGTTTCCAGAGATGCGGAGATACCCTCCACATCCCGGAAATCTGGGGAGCAGGGAGCTCCAGTTGACTCGGGTCGAACTGGGGCTCCGACTGACTCCAAGGAGACAACCGGGGGGACGGAGAATACCTCTGCACCCCTGGAGGTTGAGGGCCAAACCCAAGAAACTTCCTCGAATTCCGGAAAGGACACCTCCCGTATGGAATTCGAGGAAGGACAGGAGGAGAGAAGGCAGGGGGATTTATAGAGGCTGGACTACCCAGCCCATCCACCCCACACAAATAACCCTTCATCTTCACGAAGGCAGCGCAGGTGAACCTGCATCACGCGAAGGGAGCTTCAGCAGTGATTGTAAGGTTATTCGCAAAGCTAAAACTGGATATTGTACTGATCCAGGAACCCTGGATCGACAAAGTAGGCCAAATCAGAGGTTTGGCCTGTAAAGACTCAATATTGATTTATGACCAGAGGCAAGTATCCCCACGTGCCTGTGTGCTCATAAGAAACAATATTAAATATATTTGTGTTTCAGAATACATGACTCGGGATCTAACTCCAATATTGGTACACCTCAATATTGGGGGCATCGACCGAGACATTGTCATAGCATCCGCTTACTTCGCTGGAGATGGGCCAACAACACCACCAGCAGAAGTGCAGGAGCTGGTACAATACTGTAACAGCAGACAACTGCCAGTCATAATAGGCTGTGACGCCAATGCGCATAACGTTATTTGGGGAAGCACGAACAACAATTCCAGAGGGGAGTGCTTACTTGAATATCTCTTAGCTAATAACCTCGAAACCCTCAATGTGGGGACAACTCCCACTTTTGTCACGAGAGCAAGAGAAGAAGTCCTGGATGTAACAATTGCTAATGTTGCTGCGAGGAGAAATGTTATAGGTTGGAAAGTGATGAACGAACCATCACTTTCAGACCATAGGATTATCGAATTCAGGATAACGGGGGAGGTTACCTCGTCGACCTCAAGCAGAAATCCTAGAAATACGGATTGGTCTATCTATAAGATCCATCTGAAGCAAAACTTGGAACAGATCGACAAGAATGGGGCAAAACACCCGCACTACGATCTGGAACAAAAAGTCGAACAGGTTAGTGCGGCAATAACTGAGGCTTTTCACTCAAGTTGTCCACTCTCGAAAGTTCGAACAAGTAAGGAAGCACCTTGGTGGAACAAGAACCTGTCAAACCTCAGGCTAGAGGTCCGTCGGCTCTTTAATAGGGCCAAAAGAGATGGTAATTGGCAGGGGTACACTGAGAAGCTTACTCAGTACAATAAGGAGATCAGGAAGGCTAAAAGGCTTAATTTTCAAGCCTTTTGTGAAAAGATCACTTCCACTCCCACAGCAGCCAGACTTCAAAAAGTCATGGCAAAGGGGGGAATAATTCCCACAATGTCGCTTAAAAAGCCAGACGGGTCATACACTGAGGGAGAAGAGGAACGATCCACTCTCCTCCTCAAAACACACTTCCCAGGTAGTGAACCCTCAATCAGTATGGACATAGCAACTCAAATCAAGAATCCTCGCAGGGAAGATTGGGATATTGCTAAGAAAATATTTACAAAGCAACGGTTGGAATGGGCAATAAACACCTTTCAACCGTATAAATCACCAGGAGTAGATGGAATTTCCCCAGTACTCCTGCAGAAAGGAATGGAGGAGATTCTTCCCCATCTTCTGAGGATATCAAGAAGCTGTTTAGCACTGGGTCATATGCCTAAAATTTGGAGAAGGGCAAAGGTAACCTTCATACCAAAAATAGGTAAAAAAGATGCGACCGATCCTCGATCTTTCAGACCCATCTGCTTAACATCGTTTCTATTGAAAACAATGGAGAAAGTAGTGGATAACCACATAAGAACGGAGTATCTGGAGAATAAACCACTTCACAAATGTCAGCATGCTTACAGGGCGGGTAGATCAACAGAGACGGCCCTGTATCAGCTGACCGAAGTCATCCAGAGCACTCTGAATAACAAAGAAATCGCCATGTGTGCCTTCCTAGACATATCTGGGGCCTTTGACAACACAACTCACGTGTCGGTCGAAGAGGCACTCAAAAGGCGAGGGGTGAACAAAACCATTATTAAATGGATGTATGAGATGTTAAAGACGAGAATAGCTGAGACGCAGGTGGGCAATCAAACCACCTCCGTTAGGGCCACTCGCGGAACACCTCAAGGAGGAGTAATATCTCCCCTTTTATGGAGTCTAGTAGTGGATGAACTACTCCACAGGCTTACGGAGCTTGGCTTCGAATGTATAGGCTATGCAGATGACATAGTCCTAATAGTTAGAGGTAAATTCTGGAATACCTTATGCGACTTGATGCAAGAGGGCCTCAAAACTATTGAACAGTGGTGCTTGTCAGTAGGACTAAATATCAACCCAACCAAGACCACAGTAATTCCATTTACCAGGAAAAGGAAACTTCCAACTACGAAATATCTCTCTTTACAGGGAGACATCATAGGATGGAAGTCTGAAGTTAAATATCTGGGAGTAACCCTAGATAGCAAACTTCTGTGGAACAAACACTTCGAGATTACTGCCAATAAAGCAACAAAGGCCTTGATGGCGTGCAGAAGACTCGCTGGTAGGACTTGGGGTTGTAACCCAAAAATACTGCGATGGATGTACGTCATGATTGTGAGGCCTATAATAACTTATGGAGCAATAGTTTGGCATGTCAAGGCAAGGCAAACCTATACGAGGACTGCCCTCGATAGATTACAAAGGCTTGCCTGTGTCTGTATCACTGGAGCCTTGAGAACGTGCCCAACTAGAGCACTGGAGATCATTACAGATCTCACACCTCTACATCTGGTGATAGATAGAGTAGCCCATGAGGCCATTCTAAGACTATCCAGGGAAGGTACTGGCCATGAGGGAATTAGGAATCAAAGAGCCTGGTCCTCTCTGACGAACTATATCCTGTCAGCGAACCTTCCCAGTGACGAGATGATAAAGAAAACTAGCATCGAGAAAACGTTCACCACGATGCTAAGTAGAAAAGAAGATTGGGAAAGGGAGTCTACATCCCAAGCCCTTAAGAAAAATACCATCAAATGGTACACAGATGGTTCTAAAACCACGACGGGGACTGGCGCTGGAGTATTCGGGCCTGGCACCAAATGCTCACTACCGTTAGGCCGCTGTCCAAGCATCTTTCAGGCAGAAATACTTGCAATCGAAAGATGTGTGGAAATGAACCTAGAAAGAAACTATCAGAAATGTGATATAGCCATACACTCTGATAGTCAGGCTGCGATTAAAGCACTGAGCTCCCATATCATCGATTCTAAGATAGTATGGGAGTGCCGAAGAAAACTCAACAAAATCGGCAAGAATAACAAGGTCTATCTAATCTGGGTTCCCGGCCACTCCGGAATCAAAGGAAATGAAGAGGCCAACACACTTGCCAAAAAAGGAGCACAAGCTCCTTTTATTGGCCCAGAACCTTTCTGTGGCACAGGTAAATGTACCTACAAGAAAGAGTTCCAGGAGAAGGAAGAGACCGAAAGAGAAAACCTCTGGCGGAATCTTCCTGGGCTGGATCATTCCAAAAAGTTTCTTGGAAACTTTGACACTGCGAGATCTAAGAAACATCTGGATCTTAGCAAGAATATGCTACACCTGCTCACTAGATTCCTTACAGGACATTGCCGCCTCAGGAAGCACCTGTCGAGATTGGGTCTAGCAGAAAACGACGAGTGCAGATTCTGCGGGGAAGAGGAGGAAACTCCGGATCACCTGGTGACGGAATGCCTCGCAATAGCCAGCCAACGCATAAAATGCTTTGGACAAGAAACTGTCAGTAGTGAGGAAGTAATCCGCTTGAAGCCATCCCAGATACTGGAGTTCATTAGAACTCTGGAACTGGAGGGCGAGCTGTAGAAATCGAAATAGCGAGAACAGCTCTGACGGGGGGCACAATAGACCTAAAGGTCGCAGTGCATTGAAACCCCCTTTCAATCTACAATCTACAATCTACAATCTTAGATTTTACCATTTTACCACCGCTGTAACTCGAAAACCATAACTCTAGGGAAAAAATGTTCATCATAAATGTTGCTACAAATAATTTGGTCTTTCATGTGGTTTCCTCAGATTTTCAATTTTCGAAAGAAATCGCCCTTCCACATTGCGAAAATTCACATATTTGAGATTATAAAATCGCAATAACTCGAAAACCGTAACTCTTCTTTTTCAAGTCTCCTCTTTCAAATGAATCAAAAATCATTAAAATCGGAGTACGTTTCCTATATACGCGAACAAACTAAAAAAAAAACATACTGTCGAATTAGGTACTCGTCTTTATCTCCTCTGTTCTGTCAATAAAATAGTTCTAATCGTTGTCAAAGTGTTGCACTAACCATTTAATATCCACCTATATTTTGAAAGACACCTGCCATTTTAACTTACAAGAGCAAATTCTACAAACAAATTAATTAATGAACGTAATTGATACCAAAGTAAATATACGTAGGTATACACCACACCCTAGTTTATTTATATCAAAGTATTTATATATTAGGAAGATATAATAAAGATAATATAAACATTTCATCAGCAGAACAGAAAACAACTCAAGCACAAAAATAATATTCAATCCAACCTGTTGATAAAGGTGAACAAGAACAAGTTACAAGAAAGATCTTGTACCTATCTAGAGTTTTAGAGAGAAGAAATAGACTAGAGAAGAAAAAAACGCAAACAAAAACAACATAATATAAATAAATACATGTTATAAAGTACGATAACACAAATTGCTAACGTATAACACTTAATAAAGAAAATTGCTCTATAAATAGACATTTTTAGACACTGGGTATTATATAGAATAAAGAAACACATTGAAAACAATTTGCAATAAATGTAGGTGTTAAACATACGATGGAAATAACCTGCTGCATTTATATAATATACAGGGTCGTTGGTTACTGAAATAGCGGAACATAGTTAAAAAAAGATTATTACTACAAATCTTCTGGTCCCCAAAATAAGTAGAACCAGGTTTTATTTATATTTCTGGTAATAGTTTAGCGACTTTTGTTATAAAAGTCCTAAAAAATCAAATGTTTGCAAAAAAAGTGAAAAATGGATCGAATATTTAAGAATATGTTCAGAATTGCAAACGTTAAATTGGCACATTTGGCAACATTGGCATTGACAGTTTCTAAACGTCGAACACACTGCACAAGACAATCATATCACTTCGTTTAACCTCACTTTCACGCGAATTTATGTTTACTATCTTCACGCATATGTATCTTGAAGGATGTTAGTGTTTAATAGAATGCAGGAGTTGAAAAGACACTTCCAAATCGAAAAGTCCTACGAACAAAATTTTTCCCTATTTTATAAACAAATCATTAATAAAAATAGCACATTCCTCTTCAATTTTATATTAAAAGTTATGCTTCAACACACATATTTCTTTTAAGGTCTCTTGGAAATTGAGAACTTTATGGATCGGAATATTAGTTTGGAATTAATTTGTGTAGAATAAGAAAAATGTCTTTATATGTTCCATGTTCCTGGCTGACACCTAGCGTAGCTACGTAAAGTGTTTTATTACCACACTAGTATGGTAAAGTAACCCGTGCGATTGTGAAGAATTAGCTATCTTACTTACAGGCGTGGTAAAAATTGGATATTGACCATTTTTCTCACGACTGTTCTCATGACTATATAGGTACTACTTACTATATGAGCTACCCCGTATATAGTTCGTTGTTTATTGTTGCATATTATAATAGTTGTTGGTAAACAATGCACGTGTAGAAAGAGACCTGTTGTTGTTGTTGCTGCGGTGATATGCACATACCTAGGTACATTTCTACGAAAATGCTGTAATTGCATCTATATTATCTACCTATATATATATATATATATATATAGGTAGGTACTTATGTATTATCGAGAACTCCTGCATGATTATATGTATCTGCCGCGATGTATTTCGAAAATTTCCTAGAATAGTAAAAGGACACTGTTACCGTGTAACGTAGGTACCCATTCAATACATCATTTGGGTAGGCTTGTTTTTGCAGTCAATTCTATTTTTATTTAATATATCTATATATGATTTCTACTTCAAAATGTAATAAATTCTAGTACTACTAGTTCTCATAAATTTGAATTTATTACATTCCGTATAAATGACACTATTTTAAAATGTAATATACATAGTTGAGAGGTGACATGTGAATTGGACTGTCTGATGTTTTTCGGTTTGTTCGTGCGTTTTATATAGTAATCGATCTCTGATTTCGATTGTTTTTTGATTCATTTGAAAGAGGAGGCTGGAGAAATGGCCCCATTCTCATAAAAACACAAATCTGAGATCTCCTTCCCTCCGAAAATCGCCCCCGAAGGGAGTGGACGGGGCAAATTTTCTCGAAAATCGAAAATCTGCGCTGGTATAATTAAACATAGGACAATATCCGGAAACGTTTAAATTGAACATTTTTTCAAAAGAGTTAGGGTTTTCAAGTTAGATGCATGTAAAATTTTCAAATATGTGTTTTTTTTGCTATGTGGAGAGGGCGATTTCTTTCGAAAATTGAAAAACAATGGGTACTATATGAAAGACCTAATTATTTGTAGCAACATTAATACAGAACCTTTTTTCCTTAGAGTTACGATTTTCGAGTTACAGCGATGGTAAAATGGTAACATCTAAAATACTTATGCGTATTTCCGCAGCGATGTATTGAAATCTCAATAACAACAACTATGCATGCAAAGAATATACGTGAATAATAGGAAAAGTACTATCTTCCTTGATATAAGTGAACGTTCAACAATTTTCGTGACTATTGTTACACTCAAAAATGTGAAATAAATATTTTTTACAAAAAATTGGACCGATGTTATTAGTTGATGCACTGAAAAATACAAAATAATATCAATTCTATTGGTGCTGGTACCTGTGAAGTTGGTGCCAAGAGTTCTCAATCAAACTGCAACTGCACAACTTCAAAAGTAACAGCACCAATAGATTTAATATTAGTTTGTGTTTTCCCTTCATTATCATAATTTATTACTCTAAACCTTTCTGAGATGGAGTATAGCTCTATACCGAATTACAATGGAGAAACTTTAACAGCGTATTCAGCAGATAAAAATAATTAAAAGTCCATTTAAACTTATCTCCAAAAACGCTTTGTTTTGGAGATATGGGTGTTGAAATATGGTTAAAAAATTAGTTTTTCTTATTTTTAAAGAAACTCTAGACTTTGCCTTATAATAATATAATTATTTATAATAATAAAAAAGTTGTGTCACTGGTTTATCACAATTTTGTTATCAAATTTAGATATCTAGATCAATTCTAAACAATTTTTTTGCATCTGCACCTAATATCTTAGGTTTGCAAATGTTATGTAAATGAAAACGAATTCAAATAGGGCGAATTATCTTAATTTAATTTGCAAACCTTAGATATTAGGTGTACATGCAAAAAAAATTTTGTGTTTCGTTTTAGCGAAAAGACTGAAGAGACCGTTTTTGCTTAGAATTGATCTAGATATCTAAATTTGTTAACAAAATTGCGATAAGCCATTGGTGTACAAGTTTTTTATTATTTAAATTAATTAAAACGGTCTCACGAACGCCACTGGTAAAACAAAAACAAGTGTTTATCATGCTATAAATTTGTTTTAAGTGGCAATAATACCTACTAATTTTGAACGCAAAATCTAGTAAAGTTTTTTTGAAAATAAGAAAAACCGATTTTTTTCGCAATATTTCAACACCCTTTATGTATCTCCAAAACGAAGCGTTTTTGGAGATAAGTTTATATGAATTTTTTTAATTATTTTTATCTGCTGAATACGCTGTTAAAGTTTCTCCATTATAAATCGGACCACCCTGTATACTATGAGAAAATAATAGGAGTGTCTTGAAAGACAAATGCTGCGGTCGATTTAAATTTTTGGCGGGTGCGCCTAGAAGCAATTCATTTTACAGAACTTACATTTTATAAAATCTGGGTAAAACATACCTCTATATTTAGATTTGTCAAAATATGAAGAAGGATATCTAATAATCCTGTAAACAACCTTGTCTACATGAATTCTAAATTTGTTAGTATTTAAAATGTTCGTTATTAATTATCGAATGAAATTTTCATGGAGAGATAGTTTGGTAACAAACTATCTCCAATCCATGAATATGAGATTTAAATATCTAGCCCACATGCTGATTCGTAAGTAATAAATAAACACACCGTCTCGCGCAATTATTAAAAAAAAAAACTAAAACAGTTAATAAAATCAGCTTGGAATGCCGCATGAGAGATTATGTCGGTATGTAAGTATCTATCGTTGGATATGTTGCGAGAATAGGTAGGTACCTTACCTCTTCTTTGCACATTATGTCATCTGACCATAAGGTAGTGTGTATAGTCAAGAGAAGTTGGTAAGAAGGTATCTCTTTGATGCCGCCCGGGCCGCGCCCAGACATCCCGCACGATGACCTCCCTTCCACCCGCTCTCCCGCCCGCACGCCTGCCCGACTTTGGTCCCGTTGATTTTTCCGGCCGGAAGAGATCTCGCTTGTTGTTGTAGTATGTGTATGGTAGACCGTGAGCCAGTTATGAATTTTAAAATGGGTCTAATAATAATTTGTTATTTGTTTCTAAGAAGTGATCTGAAATCTTGAGGATTGGTAACAGACCTGTATACAGATACCTCTTGTGGAATTAGACTATCGGTTGTCAATGAAATATTCAACTTCTAAATAAAAAAAAAAACTCTGACATCAGTGTAAAGAGGAGTGGAACAATTAAACAGAAGTTTCATAAAATTGCAAACTTTGCAAAGTTCAGTATGTTAATTTCTCTACAACAGACAAAAAGCCTTTGCGTCTGAATTTATAAAAATAATTATTTGATACCCTTAGATATACCACTATTCTTGTGGTATATATTGATATGTCATTTAATAAATAAGAAGAGTTATCCTCCAAATTCGACCTTCACCCTCTAAATTTTAAGCGAATCCTCTAATTTTGAGTGACATCCTCTAAATAAAAATAAGAACGGAATCCCCTGAATTTCACCAGGACTCTAAATTTTAGCGAAATTCTCAAAATTCTTCCTCTAAATTTCAAAAGAAACCTCTAAATTTTAGCTACACCCTCTAATTGTTAGTAATTCTCAGAGATACCATCTAAATTTGAATAGAATCCTCTGAATTTTAAGGGAATTTTCTAGAGTCTCATTGTATTCTTTTAATTTTTATGGATACTCCCAATTTTTCAAAAATTTTAAATTTTAGCGATATTCTCTCTAAACTTTAGTGGCACCCTCTAATTTCTAGCAGCACGATTTTAACAAAATCCTTAAAATTTTAGCGGCATTCTCTTATTCTCAGAATCATCATCAATTTTTTAACGAGATCATCTAAATAATAACGAAATCCTTGAAATTTTTGGGTTATTTTCTTAAATTTAACGGAATCCTCTGAATTTTACTGACACCCGCTTTATCACTTTTAGAGGTACTTTCTAAATTTTGAAAGAATCCTCTAACTTTCAACAGAATCCCATACATTTTTATGGTACTCGAAATGAATCCTCTAAATTTTGGTGGAATCTTCCAATTTTAAATGGCTTCCTCTAAATAATAATAATAACAATAACATGTTTAATAATCAGTGCTGTAAACTTAGATACATTTAGAATAAAACAAAAATTATAAGTTAAGAATGAGTTAATTGACCTAGTTTCAACTTCTCAAATGAACATAGTTCTCACTTAAGTACTGTTGAGGCCATATAAAAACGAAATCCTCCACTTTTAATGGTATCCTTTAAATTTTAACAGAATCCTCCAAATTTTAGCGAAACCCTCTAAAATTTAACGAATCCCTTAAATTTCAACGACACTTTTTGAAATGCTTACTCAATCTTCTAAATTTTAACGGGACTCTTAAATTTTTGGTAGCGCCCTCTAATTTTTAAAGGTACCCTCTAATTTTTAACGGTACCCTCTAATTTTTAACGGCATCCTCATTTTTTTTTCGAAACCAGCAAATTTTTATCAACACCCTCTAAATTTTGACAGGACTTATTATTTTTCAGCTGCACTACTAAATTTTAACGGATACTTCTTAATGTTTGAGGAATCCTCAACATTTTTACAGAATCATCTCTAGTTTAGCGATTTGAGTTTTTACCTCCTCTTAGTAATCTCTATCATTAGTCAGTTAGAACATAATATTTATTGAGTACCACGAGTAGAACTCATACTTCCATGGGGGTTCCGCCATACCTGGTCTCTTTTTGACTTCTGGACATTCGAATAAGTGGTCAATTCAATATTTGTCGACTAGCTCCTTATCTATTAGATTATATACCTCTTCTGGTGGTTGTTGTTGATGGCGTGCTGTGAACGAGCTCGGCAGCGCGCGCACGCGCCTCGGTCACTCGATGAGGGTCAACTTCGTGTGTTGCCCGTCCATGGTCCATGGTGTGTTGCGGGCCGACCCCGATCAACTAGCGCGGCGCAGCAGAAGAAGACCAAGAACAACAGCAACAACAAGTGGATGTGTTCGACGACGTTACCTACTCGCGATGAGGAAGCTTTTGCTTGCTGCGGCAGAAAAGAAGGACGAGACAATGAAACGAAGAGTGCGCCACGAGAACAGTTGAAAAAATAAATAATAATAATAATAATAATGAGCAGACACTGTGTGCGCAGCAGATGAAGAGTACCTAGAGTGTGGTTGGTGTGGCTCCCGCATCTCTTTCTGCTTCAGAGTGTTTTGCTCCCGGAGGCATGCGGTAGTCGCCGAGGGCCGGAGCAGACCATTATTATTACTATTATTATTATTATTATACAGTGTTACCTCAATATAATCCAGACACACTTAAATCTGGATATCCAGTGGGTACTAGACACTTTTTTACTTGCTTAAGCCTGTCAGATCGTCATTGGTATTCGGACTCTATGCCTTGAAATTATCACCACAGACAAGAGGACCTATAGTTTAATGTGGATTCCGAACCACCAATATGTCTCAAGGTAAATCTCAAGGCACACACCCTTCCAGAGAGCTGTATTAGGTCTTGCTGATTTTCCGTTGCCTTGCGAGATGAGGAGAATGCAATGCGACAGTCAGAGATTCGCCCGCATCAACGGTCACTCGTCCAAACCATTCCCAACGTATTGGGCTGCTTAACTTCGATGATTGAAGTCGGTTAGCCTGCAGCTAAGCGCTTCCCTACAGTGGTGGGTGTTTATTAGTATTTATTAAATTTGCAACAAAATCATGAAATAATTAGATTGGTGGGTTCCGGGGAAAGTGTCAGATCAGTTGGCAGTAAATTTGGTATTGGAAAATTTACCGTGTCGGATTTATTTAAAAATAAAGCCAATATAATGGAATATGAAGCTGAGGATCGCAATTTAGGTTAGAGGAAGACTCTAAGTTTAAGTGCATGTCCAGCAGTGGAATAAGCCTTGTCCCTTAGACTTGGTTTGTTCAAGAACTGGCTAGAGGTGAGTAAAAAAATAACATCTAGGCAATTTAGTTTATCTGTATTTTTTATTGTTACAGGGACTCCATTATCTGGTGAATTTCAAGTTTTTTTACATAAAAATTTCAAAGCAAGAAGCGGTAGGTTGTAAAAATATAAAGGGAGATATAACATAATGCTGTTGACTATTATTACTGGTGAAATACTTTGGAAGCAATGTTGACTCAGTGGTACCATTTAAAGAAAAGCTACAATCAAAAATGAGAGAGAAATGGGTCTTCGATATGATCAGATTTATAATGCCGACGAAGGTGGTCTATTTTGGCGAGTCTTGTCAAATAAAAATCTATCTCATGATAAAGAAAAATCAGCGCCATGTCGAAAAATTAGTGAAGAAAGAATAACTTTCATGCCATGGGCCAATTAATACATCTGGGTTTCATAAGTTAAGATTGCTGGTTGTTGGATAATCAGCAAAACAACGAACTTTTAGGAATGTATTTATTCCTGTATCTCACAAAAGAAAAAAAGGTTGGATAACAAAGTATTTATTTTGTGAATGGTTCCATACAGAATTCATATCAGCAGTACTGAAGAAATTAAGAGAACCGAATTAACCACAAAAAGCTCTGTTATTATTAGACAATGTCCCAGGATACCCAGTGGATCTTGAAAGTGATGACAAACAAATTTGTATTAGGAACCTACCACCAAACTGTACACCCTTAATGCATCCCATGGATCAGCATGTCATCCAAGCAGTAAAACTGTTTTACCCCTTCTGTTTAAAAAAAATTGTGACATCTGAGTCTGAGATTCCAACAACCTTGAAGAGCATTAATCTTGCCATTGTTGTCCACCCAGGAAATTGACGAAGAAGATGAAGAAGAAAACATATCGTTGGCAACTTTGGATAAGAAAATTAAGCAAGAACTTCAAAGGGGATTCAATGAGATAAATGTTCTTGGTGAGAAATTATTAGACGCAGATGATATTGAAGCATAATATGGATAACAAGGTGTCGGTCTGAGACTGATATGTTCTTAACGGATCAAGATATTGTTGCTGAAGCAAATGACGAGATAAATGATGTAAATAACTATTCTTCTTCTAACGACGATGATGTAAGTATTGCATCCATCGGGCACCGAAAACAATATACCAGACAATCAAATTAAGTTACTTTTTGAACTGAAAAAAAAAGATATTGAGTCAAATAAATAAAAAAATATATCCAAAGTAAGTTAGACTTGTTTGTTCAATTTTTATTTTTTTAATTATATATATGTAGTATGAAAATATGTATCGGAATTATTTAAAATTATTAGGTATGTATAAAGTTTTTTTTTATCTTAATCGGTATTCCTCAAGAAAATGTTTTGGGAAACACCGATTAAATAAATAAAATAAAAATCTTTTTCCTTGCCCTTCTTCTTCTTCTGTTGCCAAAAGTCTTCTATCTAAGTAAAACTGCACAATTTCAAAAATTAGGGACCAGTACCAATATCATTTATATTATTTTGTATATTTCAGTAGGTATACCAAGAACTGATAAAAGTCGCTTCTATTTATTTTTTGCAAAAATAGTTTTAGTATAAAATGTATTTTATTCTATTCAAAAGTCTCAAGACAAACCCTGTATATTATAATGCTAAATGTACCTACTTCATGCATCAACGAACAGATTTTAACAAGGCGCATTCATATAACAGCAACTTCTATAATAACGTGTTGCATTTATTCACTGTAAATATAAATTAGTTAATGCTTGAATACATACCTAGGTACCTTCTGATCATGCTGCGAAAGATCCCATTTGTAGATTCTGTTTGTTGTTCGTGTATAGTGTTAGTTACATTCATTTTGGTTCAATAAAAGCAGTTCAACATCTATAAATATTTCTTACAAAAAAATGGAGCGACGTTATTCGCTGGTGCACTGAAAAGTACAAAATAATGTTAATTCTATTGGTGCTGATACTTTTGTAGATTGACAATTTTTGGCACAAACTTCAAAAAATAGTAAGGCAGAAAATATTTTTTGACAGTTGTACAAAAAAATATTTTTTGACGTATCCTATTTCGGTAAGGTGTTAGGCTAAATATCTAATGATATAAAGATATTGAATGTATCACTTATACTCTCAAAGAAAACTGTGATGTTAGAAAAGTCATTTTAGGTCAATTTAGACATTACTTAGATACTTGAAACTCACTGTATACAGACAAAAAGTCTATGGTTGACTTATTTAGCATACATCGTGACTCGTATAGCCACATATATATATATGGTCTTTTATTTGTCGCCAAGTCTCGAAATCAAAAGATCCATACTCCAGAACTATAAATATATCTCAATATTAGAATCACTAACGGTCAGAGCAATCATCGTCCATCTTATCATCGTCCATTGTTTTGTCATATCGTTCATCAGATCTCCCCCCCCGGAATGAAGAGTAATAGTGTCATTGTGTTTGTTTGTTTGTTTGTTTGTTTCTTCCTTGGAATAAATCTATTATTATACTTGCGGCAGCATCGGAGGAATGTTTAAATTACGATTACGATTTATTTTCAGACAGAACACCAATTAAGTAGCATGTATAAAGTGTAATACATCTAATTTCATGTGAACCATTAAATTAAAAACATTTCATATTTAATTTGGAATGAAAAAATGCAGATGAATATTCCATTTCCTGCTGGAATAAATGAAGAAACTAATTGCAAATAACATAATTTCTTTAAGTAATTACAGAGAACATTTAAGAAAATATTAGCCGAATGAAATACAAATACATATATACGAGTATATTTATTGATTTCACTGTTTAATAAATAACTGAGAATTCTTCATGTACCTCAGGTGATTTAGCCTCAGGGTTTTTTTCAATTGATACTTTGAAAAATATCACCCAAATATGCAAATCCATGTTGTATTTCTACATAATGTATTATCATCACTATAACCTAGATGGTATATTATATCCACATTCGAATCATCAATCCATAGACATGTTTGTTTTCAATAATTATTATTTTGACAGTTTTCGATATATAGAAGTAAATAGATAGTATTATTGACCGACTTCAAAAAAAGGAGAAGGTGTACAATTCGGTTGTGAGATTGCTTTTTTTATTTTTTTATGGCTGTTCGCGCGTTTTGCATAGTGAACGTACTTCGATTTAGACGATTTTTGTTTCATTTAAAAAAGGAGAGTTGAGAAATGGTCCCATATTGAGAAAAATCAAATCCACAATCTCCTACCCTCCCAAAACCGCCTCCAAAGGGGGTGGAGGGAGCAAATTTTCTCGAAAATCGAAAATCCGAGACGACAGAATTAACGAAAATTCCATATCCGGAACTGTTTAAATTAGACATTTTTTAAAAATAATCATACGTTTCCGCGCTACAGTCTCAAATATGTGTTTCAGCTGTGTGGAAGGGGCATATTTTACCGAAAATCGAAAATTCGAGATTTGAAAATCAGAAAAGGGGACCATATCCGGAAACATTTAAATTGAACATTTTTTCAAAAGAGTTACGGTTTCCGAGTTTCGCAATGGTAAAGTCTGAAATATGTGATATGCGTATTTCCGCTATGTGGAAGAGCAATTTTTTTCGAAAATTGAAAATATGACACGTCCAAATTAAAGAAAAGATTATATGTAGCAACATTTAAATTGAATTACGATTTTCGAGTTACTGCAGTAAAGTCTGAAATATGTATATTTGCGCCGCGATGTTTTGAGATCTCTGAATAATAAATTACAGGTACAAGCTAAACCTACCGATAACTATTTGGGTATTAGGGTATATTGGGTATTATTTCATGACTCATGTTACACTCAAAAATGTGAAATAAATATTTTTTTACAAAAAATTGGACCGACTTTATCAGTTGTTGCACTGAAAAACATAAAATAATATTAATTCTACTAGTGCTGGTAATTTTGAAGTTGTGCCGTAGTAGTTTGTTGTTGTAAGCACCAACTCCAAAAGAACCAGCACCAATAGAATTAATATTGCAACAAATGATAAAGTCGGTCCAATTTTTTGTAAAAAAATATTTTTATGTTATCAAGACATCGGGTTGCTCCTTTACCCAAGAACAAAGTTTCCTTAGGAACTTGGCGTTCTTTCACTTTTATAACAGTTAGGGCCGATTTTATAATCAAATTTAATCTCCTATTAATTTTAATCCTAGATTAAAAATTTCATAATTTTTTTGGTTGGTCATATAATTTAAAGTTACTTTAAAAGAACGAAAGATAAGGTGACTAGTGTTGTAAAAGTCATCGTTATCGTCATCGAGATATGAGTTAAATAAAATGAAGAATTAACTAATCTCCCATTAAGGATTTATTATGAAATCGGCCCTTACTGAAATGTATTAATAGTATAGAAAATGGGACGATATATTTTCTTTTGCTCTTCTGGCCCAGTGGTTTATACTTTTATCTATTTATCTGATTTTTTTATTTGAAATTTATACACATAAGATTCAAAAACATACCGCTGTAATTATAAAGGTACAAGTAAATGTGGTAGCTTTACCTTTTTTACGTCCCTATAAGTGAGAAAAGTGGAAGAACTGAGATACATGGAGACAAAACAGCATCAAAGCATAAATTTTCCTGACATACCTTTGCCTTATATATGATTCAATTATATATCGACATCTTATATATTATATCGATATACATATAACAATATAATAAGTTTATTCTTATTCTTCTTCTTTAAAATTGTTCCACTGCTTCTCACGTCGATGTGTAAGATTCTTATCTTGAATGTGGAAAATGGAAACATGTCACTAATTATTGGGAGATATAAAAGGTATTGGGATGACAAATGATATTGCAGTGGACGTTTGTACGATAACAATATGGCTTCTTTACATAAAAGCATCTCGGTAGATTTATGTAGGTTATTATTTGATGCTGTATTGCGTGTTTTGTTTTCAAAGTTGTCGATGAAGTTGAGACAGCTACAAAAGAGAAACTAGAAAATATCATTTGTATAAGTAAATAAACAGAGTTGGAATGAGGATATTGAACAAAAGCAGTCAGCTTTAGAACTAGTTTACGAAGATTTAATCGAACTCTGACTCGGAAGTTTCACAAACCGCAGTGTATGGCATTTAAAAACTTCTGCATCTTGAAAATCATTTATCCTTGAACTTTTTGATCTTGGTAGACCAGTTCTTTCACATTTACTCATCAAATTTCGATACAATTCTATTTGATTACACTTCTGGTATAATTGAAATGAGGATCCTGAAGAAGTTCTATGAAGGTTTGAGTGAACAGAATCCTCGAAATAGAGCCATATGCCAAATCGAGGGTAGACGTCCAAAGCTGAGCGATAAGATTCCGTCATTACTAAGAAGCAGCAGCCCTCTATTTCGCTGGAATATTCCATTAGAATATGATATCATAGATTATCTACGTTTCCAAATGAATCTGCGTAGAAGTCACTGTTCACTTTACCCATCATTCCGTTACACCTGTCAAAAAAACTAGTGTTTAAAACATATCATGGCACTGCATATTTGCAAGAGATATTTTTTCCATGACGAATTGACTCAAATTCAAAAATACATTTGGGTACTATGATGTGATTTTTAATTATTTCACACCATACATTGATAGCATATGTAGCGATTTTGAGCTCTAGTTTGCTGAGTTAAATGACGATTATCTATTGCATAGAAATGCTTGTTTCATCCATTGAAAACACCTCCAATCGTAAATTATGTTTCATCTGTCCATAAAATAGTGTCTTGAAATAACAATTGTTCTAACATGGTTTGGTACCAATTACAAAATCCAAGTCGACGCTAGGAATCTCCTAGATGTAATTTGTTAATAATTATAAATTTACCTGTGCTTCTTAAAAATTTTCTGAACCCACGATGCACTCTAATCCCACATTCGTTGTCAATGGATTTTGAACAAGTATTAAAAACAAATACGGCGCCCGTAAGAAAAACTAAAGTTGTAAGTATAGCATATCTTTGATTTAAAAAAACAGAGGCAGTCATAAGAACTGCTGACAGAAGTGAAAGCTTAAAACAAAGGAATAACTAAATTATTGAATTTTTTATCTATTAGCACTTTGACCAATAATTATTTACATTTTTATACAGTTTATTAATTTATCAAACAAATGATGGACTGCACAAGCTCAATACAAAATATTTCAAAATTGTATTAGTATTTACATAGTTTTTAATGAACTTTATTTTCATTATTAGCTCTATTATCATCGTTAAGTTCAACAATACTTAGTCCATTTGTACTTTTAATTATTTCATTTTATTCTAAAAAAGATACAATAGGCGTATGGTAACTGGAATAAGAAACAAATATGTTAGACTGGAATTTATCTATGTAAAAACTGCATCGATCGCTGTTTTAATTTTTTTAGCACTTAATTTTCGATCATTAGACATAATCAAACTTTATGCTTCATTAAGAAATTTAATTAGTAGTAGGTTTTTATCATCTTCAAAGTTGATATTGAAGCCTCACATAATATCATCGGAATATCGTCAAATTTTTCACCAAATCTTTTTTCGACTAGGTATGTCAGAACCTTCTTTCGTATAAATCATCAAATTTTCGATATTAAATATAAAAAAACAATATTAAATACCAACAAATCCATTTATAAGTGCCCTATATAATATGCATTGCAAGAAAAATAAATAATATCATTTTTTTACAAATATCTCAATAACAACGTTGGAAATATTTGGCAATAAATAATTTGCTTTTGTCATTTATTTTTCTCCATAAATATATATATATATATATATATATAAAATACCCAACCTAATTTAAATAATGTTGATAGAATTTTGGAAATGTCTTTAAATGAAAATAATATTGATCAATCACAACCTCGCTCAATTACTCTTCCTTATATACTGTTCTCTCTATTTTATTGATGAATTAACCTATAAACTTATGAATGTTTTTAAAGGATATAATATTTAATTTGCAAAAAAGAATATAAAAGTAGTTTCTAAGTTATTTTCAAAAGTAAAAACACCTTTAAAAACAACAGAAAAATCTGGAATAGTATATGAGATCAAATGTAATGATTGTGATTTATCATATATAGGTCAAACTTCTAGGAGTTTATCAGGAAGAATTACGTCTCATAAAAGTGATATAAGATGTAAAAAGCCGTCATGTGCCTTGACCGAACATGCCATAAACAAAAAGCACACTATAGATTTTGAAAACTCAATTGTTCTATGTTCTGAAAAGAACATTTTTAAACGAAGTTTCTTAGAAATGATTCATATTCAAAAAGAAACAAATGTTATGAATAAACGTTCGGATATAAATGGACTTAGTTCCATTTACTCATATATTTTAAAATTATATAATGATAATTATCATAGTGTGCCATCTGATGTTTCTCTAAATTAATATATTGTTTCATATTATACAAGATAATGCCATATTTTTATATTATATCCATTTTTTAAATGATATATCCTGTGATTAACTTCTGAAGTGTGTTCCATTTTTATTAGCTACATACATAGATTGATCTTAGTATGCGTAATTCCATAGTAACTTTTAATTATGAAACATAAAAGTTCAATCATAAAGTTAAATGCATAATAACAAATGTTTGTAGCTGGTAAATTTCATTAATCTCACGATTGTAAGTAGTTCATATTATTAATATTTTTTGTTATAATTAATTTGTTCGTTATTTTAGTTTGTCCCGATGAAGGTAACAAGCGTTACCGAAAGCTCGACATTGATTAAAGAGTTTTAATTTTATTGGCATTTTGACTGCAACCCCAATCATTAAAAATTCATTATATATATATATATATATATATATATATATATATATATATATATATATATATATATATATATATATATATACCTATATATATATATACAGGGTGGGGCACCGTATACGACACGGTCTCTCAAGGGGAATCCATACAATATAATGTTTTTATGATAAACGAAATAGATGCAGAATTTTTCTGGCCACAATCTAAAATTATTTTTATACATACAGGGTGATTCAAAAAAAGATACATATCAAAGTTATGTTTTCTTAAATTGAATGTCCTATATTTTTTATTATTTTCGGATATAAGAGTCAAAATAAAAGTGAGTTTCTTCAGTATTCCCTATACCTATCTCTTTCCATTTTGAAAATATCCAAAGATTTGTTGAAATGTAAGGTATGAACTATTTTTCTATAATTTCCAAAGTTGCTCATTTTGAACTTGAGCTATACCTTCTATCATATTGATGAAGGTCAAGGTTATAGCCTGTATCATATTTTAATGTCAAAAATCATACAGGGTGTTGGAAAAATATGGTTGTAAAATTTCAATATAAGATATTGAAAAACTTCGTTATCTTAAATGGAACACCCTCTATATTATTACATATTTTAATGCAGAATTGAATCCTCTTTCGAATTGTATAAGGGTTCCCTATAACTAAACTCAACGAATTTCTTCAATTTCGCACTTCTCTAATAATTCTGTCTTATATTCCCAATGCCATTATGATTGGGATGACGTTTTAAAATAATCATTATTATAGTTAAATTCCATTATTATTATTACAGTACTAATTGATTCACGATTATTATCCAATCTCCTAGAATTTCAAAACTCATATGAAATAATTAACTGACGGGTAATGATACTATACTATTCTATTGCTGTCGGTTTTACCCTTAAAAGACAACTACTCCATTAATATATTTTTTTTTGGAATATCAGCGTTTTACATTTACATAGATACTGTGAAACGTAAAGAAATACCTATAAGTATTTATTGATAACGTATTATTATGAAAGCCCAAGGAAAAATGTGGTAAGTCCACTCACACTTCTTTTCTACCTCTCTCAAACAAATACTGACGAATATGAGAAACATACAGACAGACAGACCAATAGCAAAACATATGTTTGTTGGACTCAAAAAGCCCTGGAACGTAGAAACAGAGTACCGAAAATTTTACACGAATACAATACTTCCCTTACACAGCTACTAGGCGTAGCGGTATAAAAGTATTAAGAACAAGACATTTATTGAATGATATAAAAATAATAACAGTATAAAAATATAATAAAATAAGAAACACTAGAGTAAATGTTCAAAATGTCGTCCATTTTCTTGAATACATAATTGAACTCTCTCTTCAAAAGATCTTTTAACTTTCCTCAACATCTGTGGTGTCACGGATCGAAAAGCGGCTCTTATTCTCTCTTTCATATTTTCAGCTGTTGTGGGCTGGGTGTCATATACAATGTTTTTAATGTATCCCCATAAAAAAAAGTCCACACATGTTAGATCTGGAGATCTTGGTGGCCAATTTTGCGAGCCGCTTCTTCCTATCCATCTGTTTGGGAAACGCCTATCAAGAAATTCTCTAACATTCCTTTGAAAATGGGCTGGAGCACCATCCAACTGCAGCCACATCTGCTGTCTGATATTCAAATGCACATTTTCTAAAAGTTCGGGTAGTTTATCACGTAAGAATCTTAGAAATTTTTGTCCATTTAAAATGCCATCAAAAAAGTAAGGACGTATTAATTGGGACCCTAGAACACCCCCCCATACATTAACTGACCAACTATGTTGGTAATTAGTATTTCGAAAAATTCGAGGATTCTCATCACTATAATAATGGAAATTATGTCTGTTCACCAGGCCGTTATTATGGAAAGTGGATTCATCAGAAAACAGAATTGAATCTAGAAAGAGTTCATTATCGCCTAATCTGTCTAGAGTCCAAACACAAAATTCAAGTCTGTGATTAAAATCCATTTCATAAAGTTCTTGGTGTATCTGAATATGGTAAGGATGAAACCGATATTTTTTCAATATTCTTGAAATGCTTCTCCTACTAATACCTGTTTCTCTTTCTATTTTGCGTTGACTGGTATGAGGGTGTTCTATAACAGATCCTATGACCACAAACTCATTTTCTTCATCATCTACAATAGGTTTTAGCGTAGTTTTTTGTTTGTAGGATACAGTACCAGAATTCCGAAATTCTCTCAGTAACCGTTCAAACACAGCTCTATTTGGATGTGATACGGTTGGATATCTTTCAGCATATACTCTTGAAGCCAATAGGCAATTTTCATGACACTCACCAATTATTAGAAGCATATTTATTCTCTCTTCGATAGGATAAGTCTTCATTTTGCTTTATTTGAATAGTACACTGATTTAAATTGTATTTATAAATTAAACGCTTCAAAACTGTCAGTTATAAAACATTTCCATGGTAACAGCCTCAAAGCTGTCCAGATTAATTGGGTAATGTTCCTACTGTGATAAAGAAGCAAAATTCAAGAAATGTCTTGAGTTTAGTTATAGGGAACCCTTATACAATTCGAAAGAGGATTCAATTCTGCATTAAAATATGTAATAATATAGAGGGTGTTCCATTTAAGATAACGAAGTTTTTCAATATCTTATATTGAAATTTTACAACCATATTTTTCCAACACCCTGTATGATTTTTGATATTGAAATATGATACAGGCTATAACCTTGACCTTTATCAATATGATAAAACCTTTAGCTCAAGTTCAAAATGAGCAACTTTGGAAATTATAGAAAAATAGTTCATACCTTACATTTCAACAAATCTTTGGATATTTTCAAAATGGAAAGAGATAGGTATAGGGAATACTGAAGAAACTCACTTTTATTTTGACTCTTATATCCGAAAATAATAAAAAATAGAGGACATTCAATTTAAAAAAACATAACTTTGATATGTATCTTTTTTTTGAATCACCCTGTATGTATAAAAATAATTTTAGATTGTGGCCAGAAAAATTCTGCATCTATTTCGTTTATCACAAAAACATTATATTGTATGGATTCCCCTTGAGAGACCGTGTCGTATACGGTGCCCCACCCTGTATATATATACATATATATATATATATATATATATATATATATATATATATATATACATATATATATATGTATACAGGGTGGCCCATCGAAAACAGTTTAGCAAGGTTTACGGCTTTGTATGTAACAATTTAAAAAAAAACTCGGACCCGTCAACTTTTGTTTTTAGGGGGACACGTTTGACCAATTTCAATTTCATCACTTTAACCTCAACCCTTCAGCAGGGGTGGCTAATACCCTTATTTTTTCAAATGGGAAGTGGTATGTTCTCATACATCTTTTTAAAGGAAATTAAATTTCCTTTAAAATGGCGTGTCGTTTTTTAAATTTGAGCCACACACCGCCGAGAAATAGCGTTTTAAAAAATGTAATTTTATTGAGGAATACTTACATGTTATCTTATTAAATGTTGAAATTATACCAGAAGTTCTTCACAATGTTCGAGAACACTTTGAACAGTTGTCATACTATTGTATGGAGGTGAATGGCGGACATTTTCAATATTTAATAGGATACTTACTCAATAAAATCACATTTTTTAAAACGCAATTTCTCGGCGGCGCCTAGCTCAAATTTAAAAAAAACGACCCGCCATTTTAAAGAGAATTTAATTTTCTTCAAAAAGATGTATGAAAACATATCCCTTCCCATTTGAGATTACAGGAATAAAATTATTTATTTTTCAATTGTTTACGTACAAAGCTGTAAACCTTGCTGAACTGTTTTCGATGGTCCACCCTGTATAATACATATACACTGGCCGCTCTACTATTTACAAACCGGAATATTGAAGATATCTAAATTACGCAACTTTTCTCCAATCTAACCGCATCCTTAATCTCTTACCATTTAAGAAACATCAATACTGTCCCTGTGAAATCGTCGGAACCCTGTATCTATAATAAATCACACAGAAAGAATTAATCTTTACACTGTCTCCCTAATTAAGTTGGAACTCAACAACATACCCACTATGTATTATATAATTAGTTTCCCCATATAATCGCAACACTATCTCCTAATAATCTAGCAAGTAGCACATATTATATGAATGTGTAAAACATTTAAGTGTTGTAACATAATAACAATTTTATCAGCACCTTCTACTCTGGAATTGGATAAGAAGAAAAAAAAAATAACCGAAGATTGAGAAAGATTTATTGAATAGCAATTAAGATTGGATCACACATTATATACAGGGTGGTCAATTAGTGCGACAGAGTAGGAGGATAACTTCTCTATTTTCAATTATTTTAAAATGATAAATAAATGGTAAATAAAAAAAGTTGCAGGGGAACAGCACAAGCCCCACATTTTGAAATTAGTTGGGACTAAACAGGGTGTCGCAAAAAACCATTAAATAAAAAGTACAATGACGTATCACTTGTCAACTTTCAATTGATTGTTTAGAGGCTATAAACAATAATTGAAATCGACATTTCAGCCTCATTCACAGCTATTTGTGCCATAACGGTAAAAGATAGAGAAAAATAAATTTCGCATTCCTATTTTAGTTTTTGAAGATCTATCTGACAGTAGTTTCATAAATGGTACCATATATTTGGTACCATCTCCGGTACCTTTTTTTGGAACGATATTCAATAGGTTCTGAAAAACTAAGATAGGAATGTGACATTTATTTATCTTCAATTGTTTCAATTGTTTATACCTAGATCCTAAACAAACAATTGAATGTTGACAAGTGATACACCATTGTACTTGTTATTTTATGTAAAATACAGAAATGTAAAAATATACAGGATGAGTAATTTTGTGCTGTTCTGGTTTTCTAGCGCACCCTGTATAGTATAAACTAATTTTAACATGTGGGGCTTGTGATTCCCTACAACTTTTATATTTACCCTATTTTAAAATAATTGAAAAGCGAAAAGTTAATCTACTTTGTCGCAGTAATTGACCACCCTGTATATACGAGTAATATGAATGTGTAGCGCGTATAAGATTTCGATGTTATTTTTTTATTATATTTATATTCTTCTAGTTCAATTAAATAGAACCGCACTAAGGTATAGGCGGGTAATAATTTCATGATAAATCTCCTTCTTCTAGAATATGTTTAAATGTTTTAGGTCATTATAAAAATGCATACGTAAATGTTTGTTGCATACAAGTTATCTGTTGCGTATAATAATAATATTTATTTCTATGTATATATTAATGTGGAAAAATAAATCGATTCCAGGTCAAAACTATATTGAAATTGTTATTTTAACATTTATTATTTTCTTTATCGTAAATGTTTATGGTTTTGTTTCATTCATAAATTCTTGAATGGAGAACGCCTTTCTGCTACTTTGTAGATATATATATATATACCGCTATTCAAGATATTTGAAACAAAGTTTGAACCTACCCAAAACTATATTCTATAAATATGTTGTAATCAAGAGTTTTTATATACATAGTGAATTAAGAGATTTTTAAATATTAATAGTTAAAAAAAAAAATTGGACTAAACTAAACTAAAATAATATTAATTCTATTGGTTCTGGTACCTACTCTTAAAGTAGGTGTCAAAAGTTTTCTATCTAAATACAAGTTTCTGTAAAAAAAATATTTATTTCACACTTTTGAATGTAACATTAGTCATGAAAATCATTGAACGTTCACTAATACCAAAAAAGATAGTACTTATCCGATTACCTATGTATATCCTTTGCTTGTACTTGTTATTATTCAGAGATCACAAAACATTGTTGCAGAAATATGCATTTTTCAGACTTTACCACTGCTGTAACTCGAAAACGGTAACTTCATTTGAAAAATGTCTAATTTATTTAAATGTTGCTACATATAATCTCTGCTTTAATTTGGCTGTCTCATATTTTCAATCTTCTCAAAAAATTGCGCCCTCCATACAGCGGAAATACACATATTTCAGTCATTCCCATTGCTGTTACTCGAAGACCGTAATTCATTTGAAAAAATGTTCAGTTTAAAAAATTTCGAATATGCTCTTGTCTTTGATTCTGCCGTCTCATATTTTTAATTTTCGAGAAAAATTGCCCCATCCATCCCTTTTGGGACGGTTTTTAGAGGGAAGGTCTTTTCAGATTTGAGATTTTCTAAATATGAGACCATTTCTCAATTCTTTTGTTCCAAATATACCAAGAATCATCAAAATCGGAGCATAAATATAAAAAAAACCAACATACAACCGAATTGTATACCTCCTCCTTTTTTGCAAGTCGGTCAAAAATGAATCATATAGTTCCATCCATAGAAAATTTGTATTTAGACATCGGTCCTATTTTTCGTAAAATGTAGATAAGAAGTTTTCTATATTAACATTTATCAATAAATCAAATATTTCCACTTCGTTGAATACCTATGCATTAATTTTCATGTCATGAAACATGTCACACTACAATGACAATAAATAATTATTATTATCAATCTTAACCAACCCAGTAGCAAAGATTTGAATACGTCAGTTGTTAAAGTATACATATAAATGTATAAAGGTATGTCGAAAGACTCAAGGTATCATTTATTATTTTTCGAAATGTAATTAATCATTTATTCTATCCCAGCACAACCGTATGGTTTGCATAAGATATCTTCTATATTATTTTTGTCACCAATGGTGTTGAGAATTTCGTCTTTGTCCTCTATCAAACCAAAAAATAAATACAGTCATCTGTCTCTTATCCGATTCAAAAAAAAAAAGTAATTCGAAGTAGGCTATTGTAAATGTGATTTCTGTAACTCGAAAACAGTAGCTCTAAATTTCAATTTAAACGTTTCCGGATATAGTCTTATATTTAAAATTGTTACAAAAAAACATATTATATTCGTTAAACAGTATATAAATTTCTACAATCTTATACGAAAATACGAAACTTTATTTAATACATAAAACAGGCTATTATATATATATATATATATATATATATATATATATATATATATATATATATATATATATATATATTGCTACATCTTCATCTCAACTTATTTGAAAACTTTGGACCTTCGGCTGGATATTTTCCATCTGTTATAGCATTTTGTAAATATCGAACTTTTCAGAGCAAATACCTATACAACTACGCCTTGGTGTATCCTCAGTTTAGCTATTGGAAAGTAGATGGCGCCACATACACCCTGAAGTTATTCAATCCAAAAGTCCCCTTGTAGGTTTATTATAGATTGTTCCACTTTTATAGTTCAACCTTTCATTCATGGATGGCACATCAGCACAGCATATAAAATATTTTTTTCGGGGTGCAGATGCTGTTGAAAGCAGCCATAAAAGTCATAAGAAAAGTCCTACGAAATATAATGAAGTTTCAAATGTGCGGTTTTTGATTAATAGTCTTAGGTCTGGGCCCAAAAGGACTGTAATAATTGAAATGAATGGTCGTTTTCATTTCCTTGATCATCTATTTGCAAAATTCGATGAAATGTCCACAAAATCGTATGTAAAATGAATGGATTCTTCTTTGAATCTAAAACATTGTATTATTTGAATGCCATATGAACATGAGAATGTCCAAGACACATAGGAATAAGCAAAACTAAACAGGTGAAGAAAAAACAAGTGAGATTTCACCTGATATTGGATCAGTCATATAAATAGAAAAATATCTAGCTGATATCAACAAAAATCGAATATGTACTCGTAACTATCATGTTTTTATGGCTTTTGTTGTGTCGATACACACGTTTTGTGAAAACATGTGCATCTATCTATCGAGTACCAACAAAAATTGTTTTCACAAACCTTATCGAGTAACAACAATACACCAAAGTCAATTTAAAAATTCAATTTTGTGTGTTGATATGTGTTTTCATTCAATATCAATCTACTATTTTATACCTTTACCTAAACCAACTTTGGTATATCAATATAGCTAGTGTATTTGTAGTGTGTCCAGTTCCACGTGTTAGTTTGTTCTTTTATTTATTTGCTTGTTTGTGAAAAAGTAATTTGTTTACGTGTATAACTTTCCGCATATCAGTTCGAATTGAAAGAAAAAGTTGATATGATGTTTTGTGTCAAATACGGAGACACGGAGATCAATTGTGAAATCCGCACGTTTTTTAATATTTATTATTTTTGGTGCAAGTTTATTTATTTCTTTCAATATTATTTGATAAAATAATCAAATAATTAATATTAAGTGGATAAGAAAGCCAGATAACTTCCAAAAGGTATGGTATAATATAGGTGTATATATATATATATATATAGGCTTTTTATCGCTATAATTATTACATTATATTTTACAGTTTAATGAATAAATAATAAACAATTGAAATGTAATTATTGGATATTAACAAAAATTTACAGTTCAACGATTTACTGGCTTTTGGTTAATGTGCATGTGTATTGGCAAATATTAATTAAAATATTGAAAGATATTTATAATTCATTTGACTTGCGTTTGTGATATTATTTTCGCGCATTTCTGCTTACCTATATGGATGCAATTTCGGAGTGGTTATCCAACCGCATGAAACATCATTAATTTCGTATTGGAAAAAATCGTCGAATACTTTGAGTGTGTAATTTATAGAAAAACAAAAAATTGCGATTCTTTTTGCTATAGTGTGGGTGGATCGAGACCCACGTTAAAGTTTTTGAAGTTAAATTGATCGATAAATATTTTTTACAAAAAAATGGACCGACATTTTTAGTTGGTGCACTGAACAATACAAAATAATATTAATTCTATTGGTGCTGGTAATTTTGAAGTTGTGCAGTTGCAGTTAGATTGATAACTTTTGGCACCAACTTGACAAGTACCCAGCACCAATAGAATTATTTTTCAGTGCACCAACTAATAACGTCGGTCCATTTTTTTAATATTTATTTCACACTTTTGAGTGTAATATTAGTCACGGAAATCGTTGAACATTCATTAATACCCAAGAAGATAGTCCTTATTCTCTTACCTACGTAAATTCTTTGCTTGTACTTGTTATTATTTAGAAATCTCAAAACATAGCGTCAGAAATCCATATGAGTATTTTAAATTTTACCATATAACCACCGCTGTAACTCGAAAACCGTAACTCTAAGGAAAAAATGTTCGTTATAAATGTTGCTACAAATAATCTGGCCTTTCATGAGGTTCTCTCGGATTTTCAATTTTCGAAAGAAATTAGCGAAAATATTTGAAATTTTAACATCGCAGTAACTCGAAAACCGTAACTCTTTTGAGAAAATGTTCAAATTCAAACTCTTCCGGATATTGTCCTATCTCTAATTCTGCCACATCACATTTTCGATTTTCGATAAAAATTGCCCCCTTCACCTCTCATTCGGGGGTGTTTTTTTGAAGGGCAGGAGATTTCGGATTTGAGTTTTTACAAATATGGGTTCCATTTCTTATGTCTTCTCTATCAAATGAGTACCTTGACTATAGACGAATCAGAAAAAAAAAGATGGTCGAATTGTATACCTCCTCCGTTTGGATTAGTCGGTCAAAAAGTATGTTCAAAGCAAAGCTAAGAGTTTTTCAAATTACCTATGAAACCAAAGGGAATGGACTCATTTATCTGTTGGAGAAGGGTTAATTAGTTTATTTAAAATGTTACTATTAAACTGCCTCACCAATGTTCATAGTATCTTTGTATGGGACCTTTAATTCACTATCCTACCACTACATATTTGAAATATTTATATTTAAGGTCCCATCTGTGTTCAAAAAACATATTTTTAGCCATTGGTCTGTCTATCTGTCTGTACCAAGATTTTCTCGGGAATAGATGGACCATTCTCCTCGCACTGGTGACGCGAAAACGGCTCCAATAGTTTTGATGAAACATGCAGCTTAAAGTGGAAGATTTAATTTTTATTTCTAGCTAAACGTTTCCTACTATGCCAAAATTGAATATATAAACATTGGGTTTCAAAATTATAGAGGATTTATGGATGAATTAAAACAATAGTTGATGTATATTTATATATTTATTTCAAATTGGTATTTATTCAATTGATTTCGTACATATTTTATAATAATTATATATTATAGTACAATAGAGATGCGTTCATGCAGAAAAAACATGGATTTTTTATCCGAATATTGGAACAATAGATAATGATAATAATAATAATATACAATTATAATAGTAACATTCTTAATAAATACATTGACTGAAGAATAATTCATAATTTAATATACCTAATATGTATAATATATACAATCCACCATATTAATATATACAGGGTGTCTGAAACAATATGTCCAAAAGTTCTTTATTACTTTCAAAAACGTTTTTTATTTTGCTAAAAATAGCTCCCTTATATATTTTTCAAGCGCTGAAAACCTTAATATTTTTCGCATGATATTAAAATATATGCTAAAAAGGCTATTTTAGCTAAAAGAGGGCGTTGAATACGACCATCAAACATCTAGACTAGAAAATAAGATCTGGCAATACCTAAAATCCATACATTAAAATTGATGCTATACCCTCAACCCCTTATTTCCAATCGCTTATTCTAGGGCTTCTTAGAAAAAAACCTAAGTGGGAAGCCTTTTAATCGTTGATGACTTTGTTGTGGGCTTTCAGCGTTTGAAATTTATTCTTAGTAAATCAACAGAAATTATCAGCTATACTATATAGCAATGGACCTTCAAATATATGTTCGGAACTATCTCAAAAACTTACACTTTAGCTTTTTTGTTTGCACGGAATTCTGAGGGCAGTGTTTCTAATTCTATGATTTTTCGAAGAACCCTGTATTTAATAATATGAAGCAATATTTATGGAATTGTTCAATGAAAATAAAATGCGAAAGTCAATGTTTAACAAATATAAGTAGATATGCAAAAGCTGCATCCAGTTCAATTTAGTATAAATTATAGAGATTGTTGTTGATTTAATTAAATAATAATATAATAATAATAATAATCCTACAATAATTATTTACAACAATTAACAATTAATTCATTGACTAGAATGTATTAAAATATATATACGATAGCTAGGTATATATAGCAGAAAATGATTTATACAGCGCGATTTACTGGGACCGTTCAAATTTCACATTATAATAATTAAATACAAAAACAAAAGATAAACATTTGAATGTGGTGGAGCTTTGATAAATCGATAATATTTCAAAATTAATTTGCTCTTTAAATGTGCGCTCACACTGATAATATAATAATGTAGGTATCCTTTATTCTTAAGCAATCATTACACTGACAATAATTTAGATATGTCTAATTCGATAAATATTTTCATTTAAGATGAAAAAATATTGAATTTAAATGATAGATGTTGAGATTAATTTAGTTCGTTATGCCGATTATGCAATTTGAAAAATTATTTTGTAAATTATGACCTAAATCGTTGTCATTTTCACAAATTGGTGTGTACATGTAAATTGGTAGAGATAACCTATAGTTTGAATACCCATCGAGTGGGGTTTCGTCACGATTCCTGAAGTCATCTGCCATTCTACGCATGTCGTAAATAATTTAAATTAAATTTTAATTCCTAACCCCAAAACACTGACACTGACATATTTGTAAGGGGGTTAAATCACTTTCAAAAAGAAATATTTGACATTAAACGTCAAACAGAACAAGAACAAACGTCAAAATAACAATCAGCCGATCTGATCGAAGACATATGTTTATGACGTTAAAATTTTATTTCACCTAGTTTACAAATGAAAACAAGAGATAGACAAGGTATGACGAAACCCCATTCGATGGGTATTCAAACTATACACACAATCTAGAAAGTTGAGGGTGTCTCGAAATTAGCCTGGCAAACTAAGTTTAAAAAAATCAAAAAGGTCCAATAAACATAAGGCGAAAAATGTTCAGTAAAAAAAACCAACAAACATTTGCCACCGAATGTCAAATAAGTCAACGCGAAACTTTTTTATGGCTTCTATGATAACAAATTCGTTGATTTGTACTTAAGTATTGAAAGTTTTGATTCGACGTTACAAGGAAACAGTTACATCCTACTGAGGGAAGAGTACCTGTTTGTAGTTAGTTGGCAGGCTAATTTTGGGACACCCTGTATATTGCATTACGTAAATCAGTAAAATACTACAATTGAACAAGATAGCAACAAAATCGCGGTATAAATTTACCTATATTTCTTAAAATGTTACAAAAAAATCCTAAATAATGACATAAATTCTTTGATAAAGAATTCCCCCAAACTTTTTGAAGACTTAGAAGAAGGACATGTTTGATTTACAAAAAAAAACGTATTGGACTATGTCTCAGCGCCTGAATGATGTAGAGGGCTTTGCGTTTAATCTAGCATTTTTGACCGATTTTCTAATAGAATAATTCTGATCTATAATTGGTAGACAGCATTATCTATGTATTTGTCATATGACAAAAGTCACTAAACACTCTGCTAGCTAATCACATTGGTCACGTAAATAGGCTCTATCATAGAGTAAATAGGTTAGATTCGTACCTTTAGTCATGGTTGAGAACGGGTGACGCCTAACTTGGTGATAATAACAACGAAAGATTATCGATTTGATTTAATAAAAAACATTAGGATTTCAATAAGAAATGTCCCATTTTCGTTAGAAGTACCTAAATAATTCAGTATCGTCCCAAAATCAACATAATAAATTAAAACCTGCAATGTTGTTGTCCCATACGTATATACATATTGTAACGTGGATAGTTTATCATTGTACTTACAGTTATTATTTCTTTTAGTGTGTATTTGTTTTAATTCTTTATTCACTATAGTTGTTTCATGTATAGTTCAATAATTAGTTCTAGAATTAGTAAATTTATTCTCGAACCTTCCAGAAACTATATGTGAGGTGGACTTTGTCACAGTATTGTCGGTTTGACGAGCTTCTAGAACATTATTACAAGCGTCTAGATAATCACAGAACATTCTCGATGAATGTCATGTCAAAATTCAAATATATAAAGCCGTGTAGAGCGCGGGTCACAGTCAGTTTATAAAAGTCAATTGAAGTCGATAGAAGTTGAATGTCAAGTGACAAGTTGTGACAGTTATCCTACTACAGAGGTTCTTGTACAAGGTGTTGAAAATAAACCCTTTGGAGGAAAAGTGCGAACGCTGTAGTATTACTGGAAGTGAACTCACCTCACAATGTTTAGCACAGGGTTAAACGTTACAATTGGTGTCAGAAGTGGGATCAAGAACAAGAAATAGTTATAAAACAAGGAAGAGAAGAACAAGAGAGAATTAGAACCAAAACATATTAAAAGAAAGTACATGATAAACTATCCACGTTACAATTTATATATTGCTATTATTTTTGTTTGGTATTCTGCAGCAGATAAAAGAGCAACCTTTCTATGCACCTATATATGTATACAGCAACACTAAGCCACTTCCAAATCAGACGAATCCTCATCCGAATACGCTGCCGAACCCATTAGTAATCTTTGATGTCGTTGATGGTGATATTGTTGTTGTTGTTGATGATGTTGATGGTGGTTCAAACTATTATTATCTTGCGTCAGTGTCGCCGCTGTTGCTGTCCTATCGACGCTGCTATTATCACCCCCACCACCATTCCCCACGACGACAACATCCAACGGCGTTGCTAGTGCTGCTGCTGCTGTTGTTGTTTCCCCATTCCCCACCCGCACTGCCAGTGTCTCCTCCTCATCATCCTCCTCTTGAATCTTTCTAATTCGTTCCTGTTCTTCACGTTTCTGCTTCCTCCATTTGGCGCGTCTGTTCTTGAACCAGACCTGGAAATGACAAACGAAATCACTTATTTATTATACACTGGAAGTGGATGATAATACGAATGTCAAAAGTTAATTGGTGAGATTGGAAGATTGTTGAAGGGTTCATATTATTATTATTATGAGTTCATAATAGATGTCACTTGCACAGTGAAGCTGCTCTTTCTTATTAATTTGCGGCTTGATAGGGGTTAAAGTGCGAGTAGAGAGTGGTTGTTGGGGAAGGCGACTCGGGAACAATACATTTGCATGGGGTGTGAACATTTCTGATTGGATCGAGGATTTTATTTAATATTTTTATATGCTATAATATGGTCAGGGTTAGATTAACTATAAGTGGAATATAATTTAATTCGTTCTATGAAACAACTATATAGCCGGGTCAATAATGGGACAAAATGTAAAAGTGGATATGTAAGAAAAAAAAAAGCAGGAAAAATATGATATTTCATATTTTGCTCATATTTTCATAATTTGTCTAAGCGGTTATTCAAGCGAAAAAAAATTAAATGGCATTATTCCATCACAAAAAAATGTCTACACTTTTAAAATCTACAAATAATATATAATATCTGGGAGACTGAGCTTTGCTCGGGTAAAACTGGATTTAAGATGGGTCTATAAGGATATTCAAACATACTAAAAAATGTGCATATTTCTGGTTAAAATATTTTGCGATCGGTAAATACTGCTTTTATTGTTCACATATTCGTAAGTTATAGATTTCGAAATAAATATGAATGTGTAATATGAATGATGAATATACCAAAACTCAGCAGTATCATCAATCGACTTCTCAACCCCCTACACACAATACATACTGAAACTTTTATCTGCGGAGCCATTCTTGAAATAGCTAGTTTGGACCTCGATGGTCACACCGATTAAATATGAAAGTATCGTCAATCGATTTCTCGACTCCGAAAACCCCTTTTTGCTCATTTTCACCAAAATCTGCTAACCCTTCCTTGAAATAGCTAATGTGTACCTTAAGGGTCGCAATATATTAGATATATAAAAATTTTCATTGAAAATTTCCAAATAAAATATTAGAAACTCATATTTACATCTTTAATTTAAAAAAATGGGTTTTATTAAAAAAAACTCAAAGGTGATCAGAACTTCAAGAGGAACTTTAGATTTATACCCGGAAGCTTAACCTTAGGACTATTTTTTCCTATGATGTTATCGGGTTCATATTGGTATCTCACATATAATCTGTAGAACCCGTAAAATTTGAGTATTAATTGCTGAAAACGATTTTTCTTCTGAATGTGAATACAAACAATCGATTCAATACACTCTAGAACCCATACATATGAATTTTCATCGAAATCGGTAGACCAGATGCCGAGATAAAATTTGCATTTAGGGTGCTTAAATTTGGCTCCACCAATTCTCTATACGAAATATGTGTGCAATTTTCAGTAGAATCCAAAATTGCAAAAATATAATGGGCATTCTATTTTTTAATAATCTCATATCATTTTAATGTATTTTTTTTGAGTCAAAACATACGCATTAAAAAACCTGCCCGAATGTTTTTGTATATATTATATAAATGTTATTCCGTACTTTATGGAAGCACTGCATTTCTGCTCGTTTTTTCATACCGCCGCATATCTCATATCTCTAATCAAAAAATAATGAATATCAAAACACAAAAGCCATAAAATAAGATAATAATAGTCATGTCTAAATCAGCTGTGGCTGATAGGTGGTGTAGTATTATTATTCTTGTTCGAAATTAATTTGATAAACACTTTTCGCAAAACGCGTGGCTATACGTCCGCCTCCCTATTCACAAAATTTTCACCCTTGACACTCAATCTCTTTCAAGTCTTTGATTGCTATTATATTATTATGGCTCTATATAGCCGTATATATACAGGGTGTCGTCTACCCAAAACGCAAGCAACAAATGTACGTTCCATGTGATTTTCTTCAATAAACAATATTGAAAACTTTTTATTTTATATTATTTAATATATAGGTATACTACGATCTGTGATTTTAAATTATTTTTATTAATATATGTACCTACCATTATCACGAACAGTACATAAAAACCGTAAATAATTAACAATTAACTCTCAAAAAAGGTATATAGGCAAAAAATTGGAGCCACATTTTTTGGTGGAATTAATTGTTTGTTTCAAAATAGGTGATTGAATGATGAATTATTTTTCACGAATGTTTTCCATAGGTATATCACAAGAAAAATATTTAATAATTATATGCATTTATTTGATATTTGAATGAAGTTTTCAATATAATCTTTGAATATTTGGATTGATTCATATTCATCTGAATAATTCCCACTGTTTAAAAATAAAAAAATCACGAGCTTTTATTTACCATTTTTTTTGACGTATCTTATATTCGTAATACTATTTATTAGATTATCATTATAATCACTACTTGCACATTTATTCAACTATTTCAGGCAAGAATTTATTTCATAATATCTTTTCGAAGTGAAAAATTCTATAGGCGTGTTGGGCGTTTTTCGGATTGGTAAAATCTTCCCAGCTCGCGACACCGATGACCTCGACATGCTTGTGACGTATTGCGCATAGTATAGCGGCCAGTGTACATTTATTATACACATATATACACTAATACCACGTCTCTCTTCTCTGATAGTACTATTTAAATTGATTAAATGTAGAATTACTGTGCAGTATAATAGGGAGAACTTGATTTATTTGTGTAGAAAAATAAATGACAAACACAAACTATTTATTGTCGAATATTTCCAACATTGTTCTTGATATATGCGTAAATATTTTTGATATTATTTATTTTTCTAATATTTGATATCTGCAATACATCTAGCAATGAATATTATAAAGTGTACTGATAGAAGGATTTGTTAGTATTTAATAAGATTTTTTCGTATTTACCTAATATTGAAAATTCGATGATTTATACGAAACTGACATACTCGAAAAAAGATTTGGTGAAAAATTTGACGATATTCCGATGTTATTACGTGGGGACTTAAATATAATTTTTGCAGATGATAAAAACCTACCACTAATTGAATTTCTTAATGGAGCATTAGGTTTGACTATGTCTAATGATCGAAAATTAAGTACTAAAAAATATAAAACAACGATCGATACAATTTTTACTCAATACTTAGATAAATTCCAGTCTACCATATTTGTTTCTTATTCCAGTTACCATAAGCCTATTATATCTTTTTTTAGAATATAATTAAATAATTAGAAGAACAAATGGACTAAGTATTGTTGAACTTAACGATGATAGTAGAGCTAATAATGAAAATAAAATTCATTAAAAACTATTTTAATACTAATACTAAATTGATATTCTGTATTGAGCTTGTGCAGTCCATCATATGTTTGATTAATTAATAAACTGTATAAAAATGTAAATAACTATTGCTCGGAATGCCAATAGATGTGAAAACCAGACTAATGTTGATAATTTCGTTTAAAAATTTCAATAATTTAGTTATTCCTTTGTTATAAGTTTTCACTTATGTCGGCAGTCCTTATGACTGCCTCTGTTTTTTTCGTTTTTGAATCACTATCAGTAAAAACTGCATCAAGTGGCGTAAATTACTGGAATAACAAACACCCTGTACGTATATGCGACGTTGGGCAAGTCATATGGGCCTAGTGAACAAAGCGGTACATCTTCCCGTTCGTTGGCTGTTTTGTTGTATACAGGAGAGAAGAATCCAAAGTACTTTGAGGTATATATCCAAGTAAAAGAGAACCTTTTACAGGCGGCCATTGTTCTTTTGTACATAGGATTGTATGTATTTGTAATGTATATATATATATATATATATATATATATATATATATATATATATATATATATATATATATATATATATATATATATATATATATATATATATATATATATATATATATATATATATATATATATAGAAGAAAGAAAAGAGGGACACTTAGCCCATATTGTGGGGAATGAACAATCTCTATTTTGATGCAAATGGACGCTTGAAAGTAGTTATCCCGTTTATCATCATCTGGGATAGACGGATATTATTTTGAAAATGATAATATCTACTAAGAAAATAAAATTGATTCTAGCCGCTCGAAAATAGGCTAGATATTTGAAATTGAAGAATTATAAGGAGTTGATTTGCAAACAGATATTACCTATTGCATCAAGGAATATTAATTATTTTATAGATTTAGGCCGTAGGTTTATATAATCTCTACATATATGCTATAATCTTCTATATATGGTGCATGTTCTTTCATATTTGTTGAAATCACCTACAGATACACTCTTAAAGTTATATCAAACTGTTCGAAAGACGAAAATAAACATAGGATAACAATCTGATCTTCCGCGAGTGAAGTACCGGGCAAAAGCTATCGATTATATATTTCAGTAGTAGCTGCTCCCTTTATAGAACATTGAATAGATAATATATAATAAAACGTTTACCAGTTTTCAGGATTTTTTCTCTAAGAAGCTAAGAAATTCTCCGTCCCGCGGCCGGGTATTGCTACGCCCCCCCTGCGTTCCTTCCAGCCGCTTTTGAATGGGACCCGTTGCAACTGGCACGAGTAGATTAAGTTACAAGCTATATATTTGTAAAAAATCCCTGCCCAGTACTTCTTTCTCGCAACATTATCACTTTTTCTGTAATGTCCTCATAGGAGGTTTCTTTAAAGTGTATACTACTAAAATTCATGAGAAATCCAACGAAATCGAATTAAAGCTTCAACTACCCTTTAATAGGTACCACAATATACCAATTTCTATTAAATATAGCCTGCTGTTTGTTTTGTTGTTTCTCTTTATCATTTGATCTTATCTGTCTTTGTCTATCCACTTTCATTATCTCTCTCTTTCTTTCTCTATAATTCAAGTGAGTTTCCGCATGTACCAGTTTGCGTCCGCTTTCCCGCGCGCGCCAACCAAAAACAAACATTCAAATTATTGCGCACACTGTATTCAGAAGTGGGAGTGAAAGCTGGCGAGGATATAGGTGGAGCATAAGGGAAATGTGGATTGTATTTATTAATGCGATATGCGATATGATGATATAGGTTATAGTAGTGGAGAACGTGAATACTATGCCAGAGAGGAGGTTATTGAATGTGGATTTAGCAGGCTTTTGGTGGTTGGAACAATAGACGGATTATTAACTGTGTGTTATTGTTGAATATGAGCGGCGAACGGTGGTGGTGGTGGTGGTGGTGTAGCGACGGCGGGACGGATGGGAACCCTTCCCCGTATCCAAACGAACATTAAACCCAATACATATTGTACCTACATCTATATATTAGTACGGTAGCCACTCATATTTATATATGTAATGGAGCAAAATTTGGACTTACGCAAGGATGCGTTTTAAACCCTCTCATATTCTCTATGGTCTTAGACACGATGCAAGGAAAAATGTAGAAACGTGATAGCTGTTAGATGATAGAAAGGGATGTAAGATTTTATCGCTCATGACTTATGGTATTGATAGATAGATAGAGTTGGAAAAACCTCGGCTGTATCTTCAACATCTTAACAACCACATTCGTTCCAAATAAAGAAATCAGCAGCAAGTGGTTGGAGCATCAATAAATTATGGTATAGTAACTCCTGGTTTAACAAGTAGAGACCAAGAACGGATTATTTGCGTATGACTGTGTCATACGCAAATAATACAATAACACCCGGTATATTAAGTTGCAATAATCCATTAATATACAGGCATTAAATAATAATGGTCCCAAGATTGAATCTTGAGGAACTCCATAAGTGACAGAGCTATAAGAACTTTTAACACCATCAATGACAATGCACTGAAATTTGTTGGAGATAGGTATAGTTCTTTCATAAACATTTTTCAAAACAAATTTATTGAAAAGAGACCGACTTACATATTCACTGGGTGAAAAACATTTGCGTGATCCAATGAAGGAAGATGAATTCCAAGATTCTCATTGGCTCCTATACTAAAATTTGAGTAAGGGCTCTGCATTGGATGATTGATTCTCTGGGCCTTTCAGATCCATAATATAGTATTCATTTTCGCCATTTGCTATTATATCCACGAGTATATTATTATTATTATATGTACATATTATGAACCGTCTCGTTTCAGATTCCGGTGGTTTATTTATTTTTGTTACAGTGCAATTGAGAGGGTGGGGTGTTTAATTCTCTTCATGTACCCCTTATTTATTTATATGTGTATATCGATATATAGAATGCTGGGAAAGCAACGAGTGGAGAAGAAGCGGCACTTGAGTAACAAAAGTGGCGCAGACATTGATATGATCTTACGACTTCCAGTGATAGTTATGTATATATTTTGAGTGAAAATATTATTAAAATCAATAAATTAGTCATAAAGAAGGAAGAGGTGATTTTAGTATCCTAGGATCTATATGTTCTAAGTCCTGGAAGAGTTTGAGAGTGTATGTGCGTGTGAAATGAAAGCGTAGTGTAATTGGGGAGAAAAAAAAATCACAGGAAGAGCAAGGAGATTAGTGATGTCCAAGTTCCAGAGTTTTTTTTATTTGATAAAAACAAGTCAGTTTCATTCTGAAAGTTATGATACAACGTATGATGACTTATACCTACAGATCATGATTTTATTTTGCTTTGTTTATTTCATTGCTAAATTTCCCTTTTGCATATAAAACTTTTGTTCCAGCCTACCCCCCCCCCCAACTAAATAGTATTGCTGAGGGCACTCTGTACTCACTTTACTATTACTATATCCAGTTGTTCACTCAACATAGAACGTCACTTAACATTTTACCCTATAACATAAGCTTGTCATAATATAAGCGGGGGATAAATGCCAGATGTTGTTATATATAATAGAGATATTATATAAATAGCTAATTGATTAATTTTAAATATATAGATAGAGATATATTTTCAATTTGCTAATCCTGTTATTTTGTTTCGATTAATATCTTGAAATAAGGGGTCTTGGACACTTTACCCAAAATGATCATCATATATGTAGTAGGTAGATTTAGATGCTGTTAAGTTTGTAGATTTTAATTCATTATTTTTAGATCAGGTCTACACACAGATGCCATTTGCATCTCTGTAGGGGTTTGTAGGATTTGTATGTTAGCCTAAATAAATTATTATTATTATTATAAACGTGGCCGATCGATTAAACAGTATCACTATCACTGCTGGTGATATTTACCATTTGAATATTTAAAAATCTCAAAACAAAAAGCAATAATTGCACATATTATGTTTTGATTGGACTATCACAAGTCTTTACTTATATTCCTGATTCTCAAATCAGCCTTAACGTTTTTAGTAATAGCTGAGCTGTATCCAAAAACTGAAAACCCTGCTGAAGCCTCACAAACCTCACCCCAATTATCTGAGTGCTAAGAAGGAACACACGAACCTTCTAATACAATAATATAGCAGCAGCTCATAACGATCTCTCGAAATAATTATTGAAGAGCTTCTCTTTTTCACTCTCATTCCATTCCACCCTTTCCTTTCTTTAAATTAGGTATATCGATGACGATGATGATGATGATGACGAATACAGCACAAAGAATATTAATGAAGCTGTATTTCCACACAGATTTACATGACTGTAAACTTTTACCTCATTAACTTTTATAACGCTTATAACTTTGATTTTATTTTCCAAATGGCTTGATTTGAGTTGTTAATTACAAATTTAGATTTGCCCTCGCTCAAGATGAATTACGTATACTTACTGCGGGAAAGAATGAAGGAGAGATGGAGAAGGAGAGAATGAGACGACGGCTGGCAAAACGTTTGAGAAGATTTGTTATTTCTTTTTCCATGTTGTTTCTCTTCCATCTTGCTTGCTCTCCTTTTTTTTGAGAAATTCATCCCGAACAGCAATTTGGGTTTCTTATTAAGATGTATTTTATTACGTTGATTAATTAGAGCAATTAATTCGGAATAGAAAGTTGAACTCTCTTGAGTAAATAGAAATTTAATAACGTAGATATATATATATATATATATATATATGTATATAAGATCTTAAAACTTTGTAGAATCTGTACAAGTTACAAGTATTTAATAGATACTTGAGCGTGAACTTTTAGAAGTGTTTTGATATTATACATTTATAAGAAACTTAGCCATAGCAAGTTTTCCGAAATTAAATTTAACTAATGAAGTGTGTAAAGCAAGTGATTAGCATCTCATTTTATTAGTGATAATATTTTGTGAGATTTGATGATTTCTAACGTTTTTCTATGTTCAGCTTAAAAAATGTGGCTCTGAAATCTGCACAATGTATTTCTTTAATGTATTAACTCTTTTAGCCAAGACTTCTTGCGGCTTGAGTTGACTGGCCAATAGCGTAATCAAGACGCTTTTATCGTCATCAGACGCAGGTATTGTAAACACTTCTCTATAGGAGATCAATATAGGTAGATATATACTCTCATGCGACCCTTAAGGTCCACACTAGCTATTTTGCGGATGGCTTTGCAGATTTTGATAAAAATTTGCATCGAAAGGTTTTTGGGGTCGAGACATCGATTGATGATACTCTCATGCGACCCTTAAGGTCCACACTAGCTATTTCGGAAATGGCTTCGCAGATTCCGGCAAAAATTGGCATCAAGGGGTGATAGGAGTCGAGAAATCAATCGATGATACTATCATATTTTATGAATGCGACCTTCTAGGTCCAAACTAGCTATTTCGGAAAAATTACCAGCACCAATAGAATTATTATTAGATAGCAACTAATAAAGTATTAACTATTTTTTTTTTGAAAAATATCATAAGTAAATATTGTTTTTTTTAATATTTAGAGTTAAATATACCTATTTGAACGCCCATATAGTTGTTGAATACTAAGAAGATTATCGATGAAGAAAAAAACTCAACATGGATATATCTACCGGAACACCTTATGCAAACCATGATGTTGACATTCCTTTGCTGTTGCTTTTAAGTCAACAAATCAGAAGCCACACAGTAGTTAAGTTTATTTTATATACTTACCTAATATATCTTCTATATACGTTTATATACTACCTACCTGGGTAAAACCTATACCAATAAAGAATTGTTAGGTGAAGTGGTTGGAACACTTGACTAGCCTGAATGCCAAACAGAAAGGTGCTGACGCATATTAATATTAATATTATGGAAAGAGTCAAGCCACCCAGAAAGTTTGGTATGTTGTTTGCAAACTCTTCAGGAGAAATTAACTTTTTTACGACAACAAAAAATATAAATAAATATTTTTTTACCAAAAATTGGACCGACTTTAATAGCTGGTAAGCACTGAAAAATACAAAATAATATTAATTCTATTGGTGCAGATACATTTGAAGTTGTGCCATTGTAGTTGGATAGAAAACTTTTGGCACCAATTTCGAGAGGTACCAGCACCAATAGAAGATTAATATTATTTTGTATTTTCAAGTGCACCAACTAATTAAGTCGGTCTAAGTTTTGGTAAAAAATATTTATTTCAGATTTCGGTGTTTTGCCATTAATGGTGTTGAAATTTCTTACAGCTTAGTCACTTGTGGAGATCCACAAGGTTCAATTTTGGGTCCATTATTCCTCAATGCCTATATTAATGGATTATTACAACTTAATACACCGGCGGTGTTATCACGTAAATAGCAACTGCAATGCGACCGTGACTATCGAACAATCGTCGCTGTCAAAATGTCGATTTGGTACAGTGTTGTCGCTCTGTCAGTCTTGAGCCTAAACTGATACTCAAGTAAAAATTATCAAAGTGAGGTTGATTGCATGTACCTATTGTCAACGAAATTGCTATTCTCTCTTCTATATCCAATATTTTATAGACAGCGTATACTAGACTGTGGTAATACTGAGACAACAATGCGATTGTAACTATTTGCTAAATTTTACATGATACGGGGGGGGCGGTTGTTATTTTATCATTTGCGGATGATACAGTCATTATTTGTTGTGGTAACATTTGGGATGAAGAAAAATTATAAGAAAATGGTAAGAAAATGGTTTGATTATCACAAAGTGACCTAATAAGTACCTATATCAAAATCGAGTATTTTTAATGTGTCAACAATAACGATATCATCCCTATATGTGAGCAATTGTAGATACTTACTGGCTAAGCAAAATGGCCAATGCTATTTTTTTATAGGTTATAATTTGCTCTTGTTCAACAGATACATCAATTTGTATATTTGAATGTTGAATGTATATCAAACAGTAGTAGGTAGTAGGCGAAGCTACAATTTAGATAAAGATCGATATAAATATTGAAACAAAATCCATCTGCTGCAAATATATTTCCATATGAGCAATCATATGGAAGACAATAAAGCACATAATATATAGAGGAATAGTAGATATATAGGTAGGTAGATATGTTATATGTGCAATATGGAAGCCTTCTGATACGTCAGGTGGTAAAGTTGTATATATATATAATATACATGCCTAGTGTATATACAGGGTTATTCATGGTGAATGGTCTTTTAGAAGTATTGAAGGTAGGAGCTCTATGAGACGGTTCTATCTAAATGAAATAATGTCGACCTACAGTCGCTTCCGGCAATGCCGTAATTCAAATGGAATACTATGGTTTTGACCGACTTCAAAAAAGGATAACGAATTCAAACGGAGGAGGTATACAGTACGAATGTCTGCTTTTTTGGTCCGATTTTGATGATTTTTGATTCATTTGAAAGAGCAGACCTGAGAAATGGTCCCATATTCGTAAAAATTCAAATCCGAAATCCCCCTTCCCTCCAAAAAATGGAGGTGGAGTTGAATTGTATTGATGAAGAATAAAATATTGATATTGTACATTAATTGAATATAAATAATTAATTTAAAACACAACAATAAAGTGATTTTCAGGTGTCATTATTGATAATGCAATTCGTGTCAAATTTTTCCAATTTCTCGTATAATTCAAAAACCTTAATAAGATTCAAGTAGGTATATGGAATGCTAAAATTCAATATGTTGCATTTAAAATATTAGATTTATTTCATGATGGAAGTTAAACCCAATTTTTTGAACACCTTGTACATTTGTTTGAGATTTCATCTAACCTAAACATAAGACTGAGATTCATCATCTGCAATCCATCATAGAGAAGTTTATCTGTCTTATAAGCTAAACCTTTTTCTGTTAAAATTTTACTGAAATCAAAAGTTGATTTCTTGAGACAGAATTTTGATGAAATCTACCTCATAATAAGGCGTAGCATCACACATTTGAATAAATAAATATTTTTTACAAAAAATTGGACTGACGTTATTAGTTGGTCCTCTGAAAAATACAAAATAATATTAATGCTATTGGTGCTGGTACTTTTGAAGTTGTGCAATTGTAGTTAGATAGAAGACTTTTTGCACCAAATTCAAAGTATCAGCAACAATAGAACTAATATTATTTTGTATTTTTCAGTGCATCAACTAATAAATTCTGTCCAATTTTTGCATTAGTCATGAAAATTGTTGAACGTTCATTAATACCATAGAAGACATAAGTACTTATCCTATTACCCACGTATATTCTTTGCTTGTACTTGTTATTATTTAGAGATCCCAAAACATCGCAGATTTTACCACTACTCTGACTCTAAAACCGTATCTATAAAAAAAATTAAATTTAAATGTTGCTACAAATAATCTGGTCTTTAATTTGGCCATCTCAAATTTTCGATTTTTAAGCGAAATGGGAATAGTTTTTGGAAGGAAGAAGGATTGGACTTTTTATGAATATGGAACCATTTTTGAAGTCTGCTCTTTTAAATTAATCAGAAATCATCAAATTCGGAGTACGTTTACTATCTAACGCGCGCGCACAAACCAAAAAGAAACACACAGTCGAATTGTATACCTAAATATAGTATTACATTTAAAAGAAGTTGGTACCTACTTTTGGCATAACTGTAAGTCGAGATTATTTTAGTTTTAGATACAGAAATCTCTCATAAAGCCCCATTTTTCAAACCATTAATCCATGAATAGCTTTCTCAATAATAAAATTCTAATAGGGCAATATTCACCCTATGAAACACCCTGTATAAAACAATGGCCGGGAAAGCAGAGATAGATAGATAGGTACATAATATATACATACACAAAGGTTGATAAATTGGTATTAGTTATACATGGGCTGGTTCACATCAGCATCAGTCGTTAGAGAGATGATCATAGAGTAGATATAGGTAGGTATATATAACACACTCAGGTAGGTATATAATAAAGTCATATACGGCCGATAGCTCGACATCAAAGGTACATGATCATGATACATAATAATATTTGATGCGAACAAAGTCGACAGACAACAACACTGTGACGACGATTCGGCTGACTTATTATTATATTTATTACATAAAACTCCAATCGTGATCGTCGTTAGAAGCAGCAAGCACAGAGAACACAAAGCACCGGGCTGGGTGGGGGGGCGGCTTGCTGGTGCTGGTGGCTTTGATGTCCAAATAAGCGCGATAATTGGTATTATATTTATTAGGAAACACAGAATCCTCGTCTAATTATATTTATATCTACATATCTGCAAAACAGGAACAGTTAACGCATTGATATTTTCTGTGTGATGTCACGAATATATAGACATAGGGTGTTTTATAATATATGCGTAGGACTTGAATATGAAAAATAACTTACCCCATAAAATGCACCATTATCCAGAGACAAGGTGTTGAAATAAAAAAAACGTTTTTGGTGAATATCTCCGGAATCGTTTATCGTACAGAAAACAGCTTTTGTAAGTATTTTCCACTCATAATAAGTTAAGTTTTGAGTTAGAACAAAATTTTTGTCAAGTCATAATTGGTGAAGATTTTGAAGAAGTGGCTGTTATTCTCCCCAGTTTCTACGCCAATGGAAAAAGTACGGTTTTGAGACGTCCATTTGAACCGCCAATGGTTTGTACACAGAAAAGGTACTGTTGGTCGTGAGTTCTAAAGTCTCTAAAAATACTTTGCCTTCACCGTTTGGAAAAGATGAATTCATTGTTTGCTTTACTAGAAGATATTGCCGTGATTTTTTTCTAAATCAAATAGGTATCCTTCGAAATGAAATTCATAAAATAATCTAATGCTGCGAAAGTTATACTTATATTTACTTAATTTTTATGCATATTTTTTCTAATTTGATTAGTGTTGGATAGAATACAAGTATTGATTCTATATCTACTATTTGGGATTGAAAAATTACTTCGAAATCGAAAAATCTAGCTAAAAGTAGCTTTTATGGCAAAAGCCGCTAAACTAAACTTTTAATCTTTTTTTTTTAAATGAGACTGAATTATACAGGGTGTGTCAGAAAGTCAATGTCTTTTTTGTTCTCTACGAATTGAATATTGATGGAATATTACTCAAACTTAGAAAAAATCTCTAAAAATGTAACCATAGAGCAAATATTATCAGAAACATAATGATTTATAAATAATTTGTAGCTACAATTTCATACTACATCTACCTCTAAGTAGGATTGTTTAAAAAAATATGTTGAATTCTTTATTTTGAGTTTTTTTTCAATGATCTGCATTCTTGATTTAAATGAAAGAATTATCTACATCGATTCACAAATTCTATATACATTCACCTAATATAAAATCACGGAGATTCTATCGAAAAATTACCTTTTAAAATGTCATGAAGGTATGCCAATGGAGTTTTGTTTTATCAATATACCTATATATGTAACCCTCTACTAAAAATCCATTCCATATATAAAATAAAAATGCCATTTCCCATATGATATTCTTATTATTCGTTATTCTTTTGCTAATATATACCTATATATAAATGGAATTTTCGATAATATGCAAAATCTCAAATAAACAAACCGTAACGGCGCGGCATCGTCCAACGAATCCATATACCTACATACACAAGAAAAATAAACCCATCCTTCTTTCCTCCCAATACTCTGCTAAAGGGAATCACAGGATTTTTACGTTATATATAATATTTATCTTCCTTGCGATGGTATCCTCTCTCTTTCTGGTATCTCGGTTTTATTATATTTTCAGTCGTTCGTTTTCGTTTTCGTTGTCATAGTCGCACAGATCTTCATCTGAACGTGACGATCGCATGCAAGGCATATTATAATCTGGACGAAATACGAGGTTCGGTCACAAATACTGTTAATGAAAGCTTTCATAGATTATTTTTAAGTAATAAATTCGATTGTCCTGATTCATTGAAATCAACTGCAACAGTTGCGAGACGATGCACGTTGAAACAGTACCAAAGAATGGGCTAATGACCGTCTCTTGTGGTATACCTTACTTTTTTTCATTCAAGAGTCATATAAACAAATGTATATATATATTTTCTGGCCACATCCGTCTTACTTGTCGGATTTTACATTATACAATCGTTTATAAAAGGGAGAGAAACTTTATAATTATGTTTCTTATAATGGAATAATTGTTCCAGTTCTAAATATCCCAATTTTCAAATAATCAGGAGTTTAATTGATTAAGATAAGGCAAACTTCGGGGCTGCGAATCAACAAAACGTCAGCTATTGAAATGATTTTGAACAACAAACAGGTAACAATTCTTCATCACGCATGAATTTGTTGATTCAGTTTATTGGGGGGTAAGTATACTTTCAAGATTTTGCGTCCCAACCTAGGACATTCGAAATCATTTTGATACCGAATTCACACCAATGGTTGCTATAACGGATTGTGTTAGCTAGCAGAATTTAGAATCCAGCAAATTTCGAAAGAAATTGCCCCCTCCACATAGAGAAAATACATATATTTGAGATTTTAACATCGCTGTAATCCAAAAACCGTAATTCTTTTGAAAAAATGTTCAATTTAATCGTTTCCAGAGATATTGTTCTGTCTTTAATTCTGCCACCTTATTTGGATTATCGAGAAAAATTTACCCCTTCATCCTCTTCGGGGTTGTTTTTTGAAGGGAAGAAGATTTCTGATTTGAGTTTTTACGAATATGGGACCATTTCTCATGTTTCCTCTATCAAATAAATCAAAAGTCATCAGAATCAAACAAAAAGCCGACTGTCGAATTATTCTATACCTTTTCCGTTTTGTTTTGTCAGGCAATAAAGGTCTAGATTAGACATTTACCTAAGTGAGTTGTTTTTGGGGAAAATGTCTCTTAATCGCGCGATGATTAGATATATTATTGTTGACACTTCTGTTTTGAGCCGTTGATTCGACAACTCTTTGTTTTCCACATAGATACAGTAAAATCCAGTTCTATTGAAGCATCTACAAACTCCATTAACTTTTTGCTACCAGCGTGCTCTCTTCAAATTAGCTATATAAGACTTTAAAGTATCCCCTCCACTACTTTTTAATGACCCCATATATAATATTGATGCCGCAGCAGGAACGTTCAGCGTATTCTCTCCTGAATCTCCTTCTCTTCCTGCTCCTATACAGCTTTTCCACCTCCTATATATATATATATATATATATATATATATATATATATATATATATATATATATATATATATATATATATATATATATATATATATATATATATATATTCCTCTTTCCTTTCCCATCAAGTATCATCTCTATCTGACGATGGGAATACACTGAGAAAACATACGCTCCATTTGTTAAACTAACTAAACTGCTTTGCCTGCGTTATTTATATTGCGGAGACGGTGCTCAGTGGCGGCGGCAACGGGGCGACGATTACTCCCCTCCTCCATTATTTTTGTGCGGATCCCACTTCCACCATCAACAAATAAAGCGCTTCTATTCAAAGAAAATTTCGAATGGATCAATCTCTTAGGATTTTTCTTTTAAACCCCCTTAAGCTATGTCAATTATATTTGTCCACTTGCTCGTACAAAAACGTTTTTTTTTTCGACATTTTTTATCGATCTTTGGTCATTATCTGTCTTATTATTCCTTACAGTTTTCTGCAGTGAATTCAAGTTTTTTTTTAATTTTTCTTAATTATTGTCCACCCCGCAACATTCATCAGAATTTATATTTTCACAAATAATTATTTAATATAAAAGGAATTGAATTGAAATTATTAGAAAGTTTATCAAACCAATAATGTATCGTATCTACGCAATGGAACGTCGAGACCAGAATCTATTTTCTGAAAAAATAGTTGTACATCCTTACTCAGCTATTTCTATACTGAACGGAACAAAAAAAACGTCGACACTGATCCGACTACCTATTTTTTAGCTCAATAGAAAACCCAGCAAACTTTGTTCACAAATTTTGGAATATCCCCTTCAGTGTTACTCCACTGCAGTGTCATGATATGCTTGCAGGGGGCAGGAAGGCACTTTTTTTTGTGGAGTGGTTCTGTGTGGCTTTAATAAAGTGTTTGGTCAAGTCTGTCTGCGGTACGGTAGCTACCTACGCTACTACCTGTTTCTGCATTTCAAGTATGTCTCCAAGTCAAATTAATAATATTACTAATCTTTAAAATGCCATCAATTGAAATTCCGATGTGAAAAATACTTGTTTGTAAATGTGGGTAAATATTTAAGAACATGACTAAGATGATTTCGCGGGCTTAGGGTTTGGGTTTTGTAATTTTGTGAGCAAATATACCAAACAAACGAGTCCTTAATTTTAAGAAAATAGTTTTGATTTGAAGAAAATTTCATAATTTCACAAGTTATTTGTTGATAAATAATAGTTTAAAAAAACTAAAAAAACTAATTAAGAACTGACTTTTTGACATATTTTTGATTTAACTTTTAAACTCTTAAATTTAACCAAGCAAGAAAAAAGTACAGCACTTTATATCAAGTTTTATTAAGTGTCTAGTTTTGAATTTCAAAATTATTTAACCAGTCTTCATTTGAATGAAACGATATCTTCGACTTCTTATAACGACTTTATTGCGGTGTTCTTTCTGCTGGGTATTCTTGGAAGAAAAGCACACCAACGAGCAATTTTTTGGATGACTAGACACCTAAAGGCAACCAATTTGTTGCTCATTGTACAAAAAAAAGGCGGCTCAACAAGGTTCTTAAAGTGAAAAAGGTAATCGTAGTCGATGAAATAAGTCACTAAGTACGTACTTTATTAAAATATGATTCCGTAACTATATAATATTGAGTCGTTTAGATTTGGGGGGCGGGGGGCGTTGTGAGGCGTTTTCTTTATGGGATTTGTTGAGGCAGGTGTATTTATTTCTTATTGTTATATAAAGGCAGATGTATAGAAGTGCTAAGTAGTTTAACAACAATAATGAAATGAGATAAAGATGTATCTTATGATTAAGGTGTATGGATTAGGAGGTTTTTGAGGAAATTTACTATATAGGTAGGTACCTAGTCCATGGCCTTTTAAGAGTCTTCAGATACAACTAGATGTGCAGATAATTCCTTGTTCTTTTAAAGTGTGGAGATTATCCAACAATGACAAATACCTTCTTGTGAATTGGAAGTTAAATGCGAATATTTGAGATGGTTAATGTTCATGGTTTCGGAAAAAAATAATAAGCTGTTGTAATGCTTTTATCGAAAAAATTAATATTTTTGACCGAAGTTCGAAAGGAGTGGAGGGGTCGATTTTACTCGAAAATCGAAAATTTGAGACGACAGAATTAAAGATAAGACCATATCCGGAAACGATTAAATTGATTATTTTTTCAAAAGAGTTGCGGTTTTCAAGTTAAAGCAATGGTAAAGATAGAAATATGTGTATTTCATCTATGGGGAGAGGGTATTTTTTTTGAAAAAATTTAAGATATGAGACGGCCAAATTAAAGAAGAGAATATATGTAGCAACATTTGAATTGAATATTTTCCAAAAAAAGCTACGGTTTTCGAGTTACAGCAGTGGTAAAGTCTGAAATATGTGTATTTCCGGCGCTATGTTTCGAGAGCGGTTTTCGGATGGAAGGAGATTTCGGATTTGCGTTTTTATGAATATGGGACCATTTCTCAATATAAGTATTGCATCGTATTCTCTTTTTGGAAAAGAAAAGACGCAAATAAAACTGTACCCAAACTATTTTCGCAGGACGTCAATCAGAGCAAAATTTATATGTGTATGTTACATATGTATATTTCGAGTAAAAATTGAACAACAAGGTATTTACCTACATATACATATACGCATATGCGAATCTTTTCTCGGATGATATAAACTGAAAGAGTATATAGAGGTATATATATATATAGGTATATAGAGGCAGTTATGTAAGTTATGGAATTCACATGTCGTATATCATATAATCAAATAAAGCTTTGTATATAGCAACGTATCTTAGAGAAAAGATTTCCAATTTAGTGAATCAAATATTTTCCACTTTAAACACAAAACAAGGAAAACTCCTCCGTATATAGGTTCACAAAGTTGAATCCTCCTCGAATCTGCGAGATCCTAGATGATATATGTCGTTATATATATACCAATATATATATATATATAGATGCTGCAGGCACGTTATAATAAGCTGGATTCTGACAAAGGCATCAAACAAGGATGACTTCGAGATATGAGATGACAAATGTGTATTATTTAGTTTGCGCGTTTCGTTATAATATGCTGTTCAAATGTTCAAGAAATTATTACTCTACCGGATGTCAAGGGATTTGTTATATCATCTATACTTTTGGTGGTATATTATATACCTACTGGCTCAAGCAGCAAAATGGAACAAATTTGTTATTTCAGTTATTGTGCATATTAAACAATTCATTGAGAAATGGTCAATGATTCAGAAAAACTCAAATCCAAAGTCTCCTTGCCTCTAAAAACCGCACCCGAAGTGAGTGGAAGGGACAGTTTTTGTCGAAAATCAAAAATCTGAGACTGCAGAATTAAAGATGAGACAACATAACCGGAAACAGATATTCTTTAAGCAATAACTTTTAAACGAATGAAAATATCGACATGCAGTGTGGACAGATTCTTGTTGCAAATTTGATCCCCTCCCTAGCGGTGGACGTATGAATTAAAAAATATTTCCAGTGATTTTCCTCGGTCGATTTCCTCGGAAGGATTATTTTCCCAAACTATTAATTCCTGAGATATAATACCTCGCCACTCTTATTAAATCACCCGGTACACCTCCTACGTTTGGAAAGTCGTTCAAAAAGTTTTGGATCAGTTTTTAGACTATATCCAAATATCTACGTCATCCCAATCTACTTTTATTCTATTTAATCGAAATCAGACGCCATCTCTCTTCCATTTGTGATGAAGCTTTTAAACAGATCCACACACAAGAAAAAGTTATCTTGAAGAAGTTTCTACAAAGATATACCTAAGTATAATAGTTGACCCTTTATATACCTTCTTTCTCATACTGTCCCTTATATCTACAAAGTGCAAAAATCCAAGAAAGAAAAGTTATCTTTCTACGTCGTTTAAAAGTCTTTTAGCCGGACAAAACAAATATTTACTTACACAGAGGATGGAAACAGCACCACCGGATTTTGTCCATCCATGTATGGGAAAGGAGGCAAAAGATACACCTATATACCTCTATATGTATAGACACAAGTACAGTGGGTCGCCTTACCCTCTGGCCCTAAGGCTATGGACACACGAGATTATGGCGGAAAAGGCCTCTCCAGTATATGCTGCTCTCTATAGGTATCCCCTCTCCCTATCAACACAGGTTAGGTTATGTGTTCATTAACAATGGATAGATAGCAGAAGGACAGACGTTTCATCACCAAGAGTGGCCAGCGGAGAATTCCCTTAAGTGGATTAAAGAAGAAAGTCTTTTTCTATCTATATAGATAGGTATATAGTGGAGACAATCGCCAGAAGGATTTAATCGATAATCGAGGATGACATCGAAGCTAAACGATTTTGGTTTGTGGCTACAAAAATCAAAGAAAACAGATCAGATTTATAATGCCCACGAAAGTGGTCTATTTTCGCGAGTCTTGAAACTCATGGTAATGAAAAATCAGCGCCTTGAAATTACTAAAGAAAAAATAACCATCATGACATGTGCTCATGCATCTAGGTCCCATAGGTTAAGATTGCTGCTTGTTAGAAAATCAATAAAACAACAAGATTTCTGGAATTTATTTATTCCTGTATCTTACAAAGGGCAAAATAAAGGTTGGATAACAAAGGATGTATCCCATGAATGGTTCCAATACAGAATTTGCACCGGGTTTTTAATATTTTTAATTATGAATATTCTGTAGGATAATATGTATCTGTTTACAGTCTTTCAGTTTAGAGTTTTTGATATATTTTTATTGTTATTTTTTAATGAAGAATCATTACTTTTGTATTAAATAATAGATAAACGTCTCATAAATTATTCTGGGTTCTACTTGTATCAAATTAATATTCACTAATCCGGATATAACACTTATCCGGACAACCTCCGATTCCGTTAATTCTTCGGATTATAGAGGTTATACTGTATTAAGATGGAACTATATCTGTCAATAATCTCGGAAGCTGCAGCCGAAGCTATCTTAAATAAAAACCAGTTTAAATGTTGTTTATACAGATGAAGGCGTTTGACAAAGTAAATCATGAACTATTGCTTTTTAAACTCGTTAAATTAGATGTTACAAGGGAAATTTATCATTTTCTTGAATCATATCTCTCGAACAGAGTACAACAGTGTATGAAAATTGGTGCTTATAAATCAGAAACCTTCATTGCTACTTCAGGTGTACCGCAGGGGAGCAATATAGGCCCTTTATTTTTTTATGCTTTATCAATACAACACTGCCGGAATGTCTGTCAATTTCCACGGGATTACTTTTTGCCGATGATTCCAAACTTTATAGAATTTTAAAAACAAAGACAGACAGCGATTTGCTCCAACATATATCAATAAAGTAAATAGATAAATAGTTTTCGTATAACAAAATGTACCTTAATATAAAAAAGATGTTCAGTTGTTTCATTCTCTGGAAAAACGAAACCGATTTCGCACAACTATAAAGTTTGTGATGTGGAAGCAAAGTGAAGGACTTGAAAATTTTGTTTCAGTCGGATTTGAGATTTAATAATAATTTCTGCTAGATGCTAGGAAACTCTTTAAAAGCTCTGGGCTTCCTAATTAAAAATACAAAAAAATGTAATATCTCCACGATAATCAGGTTGTACAATTCTTTGTTAAGGTCATATTTGGAATATTCGTCACAAATTTCGATTCCGTCAGAAGCCACAAATATTAATACTATTTAGAAGGTTCAAAAAAAGATTTTTGCGTTTCCTCTATGTTCTAGAAAACAATACATATCCGTTAACAGCTATAGTAATAAATAAATCCATTTCTGAAATAAATCCACAACCAAACCAAAGATTAAATACACCACCAAACCTTATACAAGCAAACATACAAATTTTCTCAGCTCAGCTCTCCACTCGTGCGGGCGCAGGCAGTAATGTCGGTACAATAAAACAAACAATTGTGAATTTTTAATATATATAGCCACAGAGTCACCCCTATTACAGCCCCCCCAGTATCGGTATCAGGATGGGGTAACAGCGACGGCACTGGAATATCACATATATACAGAGTGAATTTAAAATGCTAAGCCAATTTGAAAAACCAGATGAAGTGAAGAAAGACATTGGTTCAACAAAAAACTCATACGGTGGCAGAAAATTTTCAACCCTTATTATTGCCTACAAGAATTCCTTCATATAAGTATCAAAAAACTAATTCATACTATGCGCTACATCTCAATGTTAAGAATTACACAATGGGGAAAAATTCAAGTTTGTCAAAATAGTCATAATTGTAAGTTATTATTATCAAAAACCCCATAGTCAAGAAAGGAAGACGAAAAAAATCCTTAACTGAAATATAAGGATTTAAAATGTTGTTATTTTGATATCCGCAATAAACGCGCTACCAATGGTTGAGGTCAGACCTTGCTACATATAAGCTATTCCCATTTCATACAAAACAAAAATAACTAAAATCAAATAACCAAACGAACAGTGTATTCCTAAATACAAAACATTAGCCTGGCCAGGCTTAAATTATGTCATCAGTCAATGTCATATTCCTATATCGAGTCCATATATCTGTCAATTTTCGACGGCCATTTTAAACCTGGCCAAACTAATGTCTTGAATTTTGGAACAGCCAGCAAATATCACAGCAGAATACAAAAGCAAATGGCATGGCTGCGGCGGCTCGACTCGTCTCCACGCAAGGAGTGACGTCACAGCAGCTTCCGCGCGTTTGGCCTCGTTTGAATTTGCTTAGCAAGGATTTGTAAAATAAATACTGCGCTTTAAGGGCTGGTATTTTATATAGAGTGTTTTAATACATAAAGAGACATATTAATGAAATAAAAAAAAATAGGCAAGTTCCCTAATAATGATAATTTGTCAAACTTACATTCCAAAAAGAAAGACATAAAACTGAATTTAGTGAAAATTCATTAAACTTAACCATTCTAAGTTAATCTCCTCAATGATCAGATCCATAATACTTCCTATATCCATTCACTTACTGAATATAAAATTAAGATGTATGTTAACCATCCTTAGTGTTTAAGTAGGCACTTATCCTCCCTAGAATTTAGCTAATACATTTAATAAAGGCAAAATTTGCCTAAACAGTTATAAACTTATAATCTATATGGTTGAAATCGGCCTTTTTTTCTGGTTTCTTCATGAAAATGGCTCACCCTGTCAATGTGTATGCTCAAACAAAACATAACGCAAACGGCCGCCTGCCCTGCGCTTGTAATTAACCTCCGTTGAATTTTTGATCCACCATGCAGCCGAAACAATGTGCTTTTGTTGAATGTGCGGTGTGTTTTGAGACTAAACAAAATTAGCCCTCACCCTGAATCATGTTGATACGCGGTAATAGAATAATCTGGCGGCGGCGGCGGCATATATGCGAGAGACGATGATGATGATGATGATGATCATGGCAGTGGCGGGCGGCTGAAGTGAGGGGGTGGCGTGGGGTGGTAGCGGCACAGCATCGACTACGACGATTGTGTATGTAGGTATATATCGGGGCAGGCAACAGAAGTGAAGAGGAGAAGGGTATTGGTTGGTTTGGTGGACGGTGAAAACACGCTTTTGGTTCGCGTATGTATAATATGTAGACCGCCCTTAAATTATAAAACGCGTATTGTGAGCTTTGATGGATTATTTGATTTTATACTGTGTGTGGAGGTGATGGAAATTGGTGAATAGTTTTGGTTTTAGTATAATGTATATGAGCAAAAAGCCTACTACTACTGGCACCGCAAAGAGTCGTACACAATCAATTTATTCATTTAATTGATTGACAAATTCAATTTATTGAAAAACTTAGAGTAGCACAATATAGGAAACAGATGCTAAGGTAGGCCGCGAATTTGCATTGTCCAATGGTTTGCTTAGCCTTTACAGTCTAGTGAGTCACTCTTGTCTTTTCTCGGTACACATCGTTCAGTTTATTGAAAGTCTCTTAGACTTACATCATCCAATTTTATCAGAAACTCATTATCTTTGAGTTAGTATCCAAGTGAACAGAAAGATTATAAATTAAAACATCAAATCTAAAAAAATGGCTCTAACCTACCTATTTTTGAATGTCTAAGTAGAACAGCCATATTATTTCTAAGGGATTAGCTGTGGAAAAAATAATTTTGCCGCTCTTTATTTCTACTGGAACATGGATGTCTCGCTAACTTGACGTCAAGTTAGCGAAGCAACTTTGTTAATAATGAAAATATCCAAAAACTATTTATTGGGGAATTAGCCGCTTTTTGCCGTTAATTAGTTATGGAAGAAATAATTTGGCCGCTCTTTTTTTCTACTAGAAAATTACTGTCTCGCTAATTTGACGTCAAGTTAGCGAAGCAACTTTGTTAATAATGAAAATATCCAAAAACTAATTATTGGGGAATTAGCCGCTTTTTGCCGTTAATTAGTTATGGAAGAAATAATTTGGCCGCTCTTTTTTTCTACTAGAAAATGACTGTCTCGCTAATTTGACGTCAAGTTAGCGAAGCAACTTTGTTAAAAATGAAATTATACAAAAACTAATAAATGGGGAATTTGATGCTAATTAGTTGTGGAAATAATAATTTTGCCACTGTTTTTTTTCTACTAGAAAATTGATTTCTCGCTTGCTTGAGGTCAAGTTATTGAGATCGAATGAAACCTTTTATTTATAATTTTAGTACTTGTGGTTTAATTTACTTTTTAGGGGCAATATCAACCAATATTTTTATGAAAGTTGTTATTAATACCTAAGTAAAAATATGACGAATAAATGTACAAAAACTATTTTTCGAATTATGGAAGAATAACCAATAAATTTTACTTCCGAAAATAAGAAAAACGCGATGAGAAAAGGAGATAGTCAAAACTCAAATAAAAAATTTAAATCTCGTTGATTACCTACCCTGATTTCATACCTTCTGATTACATCAAACACCAGTGAAAGTGCTCAAACAAAGTGTATTAGCTATAGGTACGTTGATATAAAATGCCTAAAGGTCAAAAAGGGCTTATGCGTCAAATCAAGCCTGGAATAAACGAAGTGATTATTACAGGGTTGGTGGAAAGTGAACCAAAGCACTGCTATAGTCGAGTTCATAAATCATCGGGCGCAATAAATTTTCACAAAATATAATTGATAGTATAGGTATCTTGGAACTCACTGCCAATAATTTTCAGGTAGGTATTTTTTTAAATCTCTGGATTTATTTAGACGCGACTTTTAATTATACCAAGATTATTTCGATATTTTCCTCTTACCTTGTATACTTGTGTATAAATCTTCAGCCACCCCCGATTTTTTTCTCAATGAGGGGGATGGCATTCTATAGAATAAGGATTTAAAAGCTATCTCTATATTACGTCACCTATATGTAGATATATAATATGACAAACAACTGATCTGTGCGGCATTGTTAATGTGTCTAAATAATATTATGTCATTTGACTAATTTGAAATGGGGTGGTGTTGAAGGGCTCAGACCTAAGCTATTAGATAGGTATGTACATGCAAATATTGTGTGTTTGTAGTTAGGTTAGGTTAGGTTAGGTTAGGTTACTTTTTAAATTAAGATTAAAAGCTTTATTATCTTTTGATTCATTTGATGTTCATTATTCAATAAAATAGCAATTGGTTCAACAAAATTTTCTGCATATTGACTAATTTATTTAAAATAATTTCCATCTACTTATTACTCCAAATTGCCAGAGATAACCAAACCACTGAACTGCAAAAAAGAATTACCTTGGCATGGGCTGCATATGGAGCTCTATCAGACATCTTCAAGAGCAACATATCAAATCACCTTAAAGACCTTCGACCCAGGTCACAGCAACCAAACTCAGAATAGCCCAAAGGAGAATGGAAAGAAAGGTCGATGCTGGGACTGACACTCAGAGATAGAGTCAGAAATGAGGAAATAAGAAGGACAGGCGCCACGAATGGCGGATGGCTTAAGTGGAACTGGGCCGGCCATGTGGCCCGAATAATGACTGATGGGCGTTGGACCAGAAAAATGATAGAGTGGAGAGCTGATAAAAGGAGTAAAGGCAGACCGCGATGGACAGACGATGTAAACAGAATCGCTGGAAACTGGCTACAAGAAGCTCAGAACCGACACAACTCGAAGAATTTAGGGGAGGCCTATGTCCAACTTTGGACGCAGAAGGCTGTTTGATGATGATGATGATGATGATGATGATACTCTAAAAGTAGTCAAAAGTGAGGAAAGTATTGTAAAACAATTGTCGGTCTATGTGCCAAGATTACCTCGTGAGCTTATGAACGGATTTTTGACCTAAACGGAGGAGGTATACAATTCAACGTGTTTTTTTCTACGCCTTTTAAATAGTAAACTTGCTCCGATTTTCATGATTATTTTTTCATTTGATACAGGACCATTGAGAGTTGATTTCATTGAAAAAAGTCCTTCCCTCCGAAAAACTTCTCTCTTCATTTAAGACGACAATTTTAAAGAAGAGACCATATTCGTCAGCATTAAAATTGGACTTTTTTCAAAAAAATCTCAGGTTTTCGAATGACAGCAGTGGTAAAGTCCGAAACATGTATGTTTCGGCATTGTGGTGGGGCCATTTTGTTTCAAAAATTCAAAATATGAAACGGCCAAATTAAAGAAGAGATTATATGTAGTAGCATTTAAATTGGAAGTTTTTCAAAAAAAATATAGGTGTATTTCCGCCATGTTTTAAAATCTCTGCATAAGTGTAAGCAACATATTTTCTTCTTTAATATAAAGATGTGACTTTCCATTCCACTCAGCCTAGATAGAAACCGTTTTTTTTTCTTTTCTACGGATCTCCCGATAGATTCAATTCTTTGATACGATTGAAGCCCTTATAATGAACTACCACAATAATTCCAGAAGCGTATTGTAGCGTGTTTTTTCCCCTGCATCATTTAAATCACAGCTCGCGAGATATACGATACCATAAAAGTGAAATCGCTTTATTTACATAATAAATACGTTTTATACATTATATAGGGGTGCGGGGGGAGGCGTAGTGAGAAGGTTTTGATTTGAAGCGTGTATATATATATATATATATATATATATATATATATATATATATATATATATATACATATTCAACAAACGGGAAACTCATTCTGGTTCTCCTCCCCCACATTTGATACAAACAGGATTTTGCCAGAGGTTTCAAAAAGTTTCAACTTCGTACCAAAAAAAATATATAATATTGTTCATTGGAATTTGTGAAAAACACAAAAAAAATTGTTAGAAACAATTGCTTAGAAAAAATTCTGGGAATAATTTTCGACCTTGTAACCTTACCGTAAAAAATATATTTTTTGATAAAATAGGTGGAATGTTTTTTTTCAAATTAAGAAATGTCGTATTTATTAATGAAATAAGTTTTAAGAGTTGGTCAAGCATTGGGACTGCTAAGAGTTGGCGCTATTATATTATTTTGAAAATATTCCAGTATGTCATTCCCGCCAATAAAAAGGATTTTTTTTTTGGAAATTTTAATATTTTAACTGACAGAATTAAGGAAAAGATCATTATCGGCAAAGTCTAAATTAGATATTTCTAAAATGAATTGAAGAGTTTTCGAGTAACAGCATTACTAAAGAGCAAGATTATTTCCTAAATCACTGAATAAGGAAGGTTGTTTAAAGTTTAGGTAAAATTTAGGTACCTATTTGTTGAATTTTGCAATAATTTCTTATCTTTTAATAAATTCTGTTAGGAAATTCGTAGTTTTATGTTCTTTGGCATCTGGAATCTGGCTTCTTATCTAGTATTTCTTATTAAGGGTGTTAAATACACATTTAGAGATTTTTTTTCTAATAAAAATAAAATCTATTGAACTTTTTAAAAGCAAATAACTCAAAAACCGATCGAGTTACACAAATCAAACACGATTGACTTTTCTAATGGAATTGATTGAATTGAACGTTCTATCATATTTTTTGATTGCTTCTCCAATAATTCAACATAGAGAAAAAATATGTTCTGATTTACTAAAGCAAGGGGTGTAACATCCTGTATAAGAAATGCTAAATTGGAAGTTAAATTCGTAATCGCCAAACCAAAAAACATACAATTTCAAATTTTCTAACAGAAACTATTAAAACATAAAAAATAATTTCAAAATTCAACAAATAAATCTCAACCTTAAACCCCCTGTATCTCAAAAACCTGCAATATTTGTATAGAGACTATTGAGCTAAATCATCATATTTTGGAGTCCAGAATCTATGGTTTGGAGATTGGACATTGTTAATGCATCACCCGGTATATAAATTACATAATCACATAAACAATTAAGTAGCCATATTATTTGGCTTCCACCACGCCTCCCCCACTTCTCCGCAGCGACCCCGCTTGGTGGTGTATGTGGCGAAATATACCTAATGTAAATATTTACACAGTTTGAAACATAATTAGATTTCTTTTCTGTTTTGTTGGCTAAATCACAAATAGGAGGAGGACGCGTATAATTGTACCTAAAAGGCTTCGCTTCACGTCCGCCATCCCGCTCAATTCCCCCCTTCCAGTTTTATATATACCCCGCAATCCCTTCTCAACGAATTCCGTCACCCCTTCTAACCTGGCCTCATCGTCTTCTTCAAATGCCCAAGACTTGGTATGACAGAATTTGTTGATTTGGCAACTCGGATTCAGAAAGAGTAAATCAACTAATGATGCTTTAAATTATGTCAATAACTTCATTTGTAATCAACTTGACCATAGATGATCAGTAATAGCTGTATTTCTGGTTATAGCGAAAGCTTTTGAGACTGTAGTACATGAACTTCTATAGATTATATTGAGTGATCTTGGTATCAGAGGGATTGTTGTTGATTTGATGCAGAACTATCTCTCAAATATATTTCAGTGTTTTGTCATTAATAGTGTTAAAAGTTCTTGCAGCTTAGTCACTTGTGGAGTCCCACAAGGTTCAGTTTTGGGTCCATTGTTGTTTAATGCCTATATTAATGGATCAATGCAACCTAATATACCGGGTATTGTTGTATTATTTGCTGATGACACAGTCATTATGTGTGGTGGTGACAGTTGGAATAAAGTTACAGCCAATGGTAAATATTTCTTGAAAATTATAAGAGAATGGTTTAATTTTCACAGAGTGGCTTTAAATATGTCAAAATATGTCAGAGTGTTTCAAATACGCGGATAAGCTCCCTGTTACAGACGGACTAACAATACATAATGATGTTTGTTATAATAATTTAAATTATTGTAAAGGTGATAGAATAAAAATAGTAAATGAAGTTGAATAGCTTGGTGTTATACTATTACTGAAGCATCTGTATGTTCTAGACATAGGTAAAACGCTTGCAGTAAATTAAACTAAATTAAATACTCATTTTCCAAAAAACAACTTTATATAGATTCAAACTTTTTTACAATAGATTAGATGATCATGTAAAAAAATAAACTTTTCTAAAGGGCGTATAAAACTTCATTATAAGAGTTGTATTTTAAATAATTTCTGTATTAATAGATATTTAATATTTTTTATATCATATATTTCTGTTGTATTTTCCACAAGTGATCCGCGAAATTTCTATGCAGTGCCATAATAGCCGCTCGAGATTCGAGATAATGATATGGCTGTTGAGGTGGCTAGAAGATAGAATGAATCTCCGGAGTTTTTAATCTAACAAAGGTATGTTTGTCGAGCAGAGCAGAAACTTCAAAACCATCAAACATCTGGAGTGATACCTAAAGTTTATTTAAGAAATAGTTTAAAAGAGTTGAATTTCTCCATTTTGACACTTGAAAAGCAGATTTTTCATTGAGGAGGTGGAACCAAAACCAAACCAAAAAACAATGGGTAAACTCACCTCAACCCTCTCCTCCTTGAGATCCACCTTCAAGGCCAGCTGCTCTCTGAGCACCACGTCCGGGTAGTGTGTCTGTTCGAATGTCGCCTCCAGCTGTTCGAGCTGCTCCTCGCTGAAGATGGTGCGATGCCGTCGCTTCCTCTTTGGCGGTGCATGCTGGTTCATGCCCACACCATGGTGATGATGATGATGATGGGAATGGTGATGGGGATGATGACCAGCTGCCGCCGCTGCTGCGGCACCCATGGAGGCGGCCTGGGTGGCGGCTGCCAGGGCGTGCACGTAGCCTGGATAGAGGCCTGGATAGGCCATTGCTGTGGGGCAGAAGAACAGTAATTGGAGATGAAGAAGAGATTGATTGATTGAGTCAAGTTTGGTTGTATTACACGAACCACTTCTGGCCACCCTTTTCCTTTATCACACTGGCTGACTGACTCAACAAAAGTTTTGATCACTTCCAAGTGACTTGGGAAGTCAAAAATTGGTGTACAAGAACGTTATTGCTAGTTAGGTATAGGGAAACATCAGAAATCAACACATTGAGGGTTTTTTGTTGGTATAGAAGACAAAATTATCAATGCAGCAACTTTTGAACATTATAGGTAAGATACTTGAGCCTAGTATGGCCTTGTTCCAAAAATGGCTTACTTTCAAAATTTCATACTATAAGTTCCAATGAGTTTAAATTTCGTGCCCATTTTCGGCTAGTACCTTAGACAAAACTACAGCGACTTCATATCAAAGGAAGGGAGCATTTCTGTAAAAAAAAAATGGCTTTCGTATTTTTTTAATACAAAGTTAATTACATTTATGGGCGGCTCTGAGATAGTAAGTGCTGTATGTATTCTTTGTTATTTTTAATTTAAAAGAAGTAGTTCTTTTTAAATGGTAAAGTCCCTATAAAGGCCCACCAGACAGGTTCCCAAGATGGCCCACAATGATGTGGTTGTTTTTTGTGGTATCACGAAGAATGTGTTGGACTAACAAAGAACGACATAGGTTGATAAATTCATTGTTAAGAATCTAACCATTAACCTTTGAGGCTTTTGTAAGTTCTTATTTCACTGATATTTTTTTCTATAATCCTAATAAAGCCCGCCAAAATTGTGGAGAAAAATATTTTATACATGTCTAAACAAAACGTTGTTTTTACCAAAACTGATTTTCAGAATAACGTTTCAAGAGTATTATTTATTGATTTTATTTAAAAGTTTTTGTTTTCTAGTTTTGCCTAAGCCTAAGATGGTCCACCGTGTAATAAATCACGAAAAAAAAAACTATTGCATCTGACTGCTGATTACCTTGGAATCTTATATGTTAGGTTATATTTTACGTTTTTGAATATGTTTTAAAATTGTTGGCGTTTATAAATTACGTGAATAATGTTGGGCCATGATAAGACCCACCTATGTACCTACCCAAATGTTGATCTTATTAACAAATACTTATTTTATATTGCGATAAAGTTTCTTAAATCATACCTTCTGGCTTCTGGACAACGTTCTTCAGTTGCTTTAAAATGAAAAAAAATATCTTTTTCATTGCTTTACAATATTGCGACTTGACTAAGCTCTTTCCAAAGTTGAAGATTAGATAATCTTGGTGGGTTAAATCGTATAACATATGTATAATCCATATATCTACCCTTTCTACCATATAGAATCGTGTAGGACTTTTACAATCTTTTTTGAACAAATTTTCTCCATTCCTTACTGTCGTATGCCAGTCCAGTTGCTTCTTTCCAGTTCGTCGTCCCCATCTTCTCCAGCAGAGTTGTGTGATTATTTTATCCCAGGTGTTCCTTGGTTGCTGGCCCCTTTTGCGATTCTTCTGTATTCTAGCTCTCAATACTTTCTTGACTGTTTTCATCCATCCTCTGCAAGTGTCTCCTCCAAGATAGCTGTCTCTCTTCAACCTATTCTGGAATTGGCTTGATTTCTATTTCTACCGCATTTCCGCTGCCTGTATCTTAGTACTTTTCTGCGGCTCTGTCAATCATCATCAATCGCATCCAAAAGTAATTACCAACTAAGTAGTCTTAAACACTTTTATTTTTGTATCTCTGTTTATGTCATTTTTGTTTATACATTTTTTGTTCAATGCAAAGTAGATCTTATTGGCCTTTTGAATTCTGGTGTTGATATCTATTTCTTGTTTTCCATTTTCGTCTAGAGTTACTCCTAGGTATTGGAAATGATCTACTTGTTCTATATGGTCTCCACCTTTCACTATCTTCAGCTTTTCTATATTATCTCCAACCATCATGACTTCGGTTTTATTCTTATTTATTCTTTACCCATTTTCTTTCGATGACGTGTTCCACATGTCTTTCTCACTTTCAGTCAGTATTACCACGTCATCTGCAAATGCTCCTTCGCTTATTGATATTCCTTTCTAGTCGAGTATGTCCTGTTTCTAATTTCTTGGTTCTGGGCTTGCATTTTTTAATAAAATCATCCATGAATATGATAAACAAAAGCGGACTGAGGCTCCCTCCCTGTCTTAGTTTTGCACTTGTAAATGCTTCTGAAGCTATACAATTTTAATTACTGAGTTTAAGTTGCCTTTGTATATTTTTTGCCTTAGTCTTGTAATGTTTCCGCTTACTCCTCGGTCCTTCAAAAGTTTCTATATTTTATGTTTTTTTTACCAAATTGAAGGCTTTTTCTAGTTCTAGAAATACCATATAAACTTTTCTTCTTTCAAGGATTGCTTGTTCTGTGATTTATTTAATCGTGAAACATGGTCCTGTGTACTTCCTCCAATGCCCTTTCGATCTTTGCTCTTACTTATTCCTTCTCCTCTACTATTTTCTCAAACATTTTCATCGCTGTGCATAAAAGGGTTATTCCTGTGTAGTTAATGCAGCCCTTTACGTCTTCCTTCTTAACGTATGGGGACAATCAACTCTTTTAAATCGTATAATGATAAGTTTTATTTCACCAATAAAATGATGAAAAAAAAAATTATTATTATATTTGCCTCCCGCAAAAAATAAACTGTGGAAGAATTAAATCGATAGGGTAATACTAATAAAAATATCTACAGCACGCTTTTTCGAAAAATGCCCTGCAGTGAAAAGAAAAACGATTAAATAGTAATAATATTTTCTCACCGACTGACCCTAAGGGCATATATATATATATATATATATATATATATATATATATATATATATATATATATATATATATATATATATATATATATATATATATATATATATATATTATAGCGTTGTTTTAGAGCCGTTTACTTAACCCCAAGCCACCATCCCTCCTCAAAGTTGCCGTCCCCAGAGTTTTTTTTTTTTGGTTGCTTTCTTTTCGCCGCTACTTTTTAAGCATGCATCACTGAACTTAGGCGCCTGAAAGTAGGTACATGCTGAAATGTTGGTTGGTATATACTTAGGTACTTACTTATACATAATATAAGTTTTAAAAACTGGTGGATTTTACTGCATAAGGCGATTCTAATCCTGAGGGATTTACGTTTAAAAGCTTACTTCTTCGGCAGGCCGAAAAGAGGTAGAGACGAAGACGCGAGGCGAAGGGATTTCATTCAGTGTGCTGTAAGGTATTTTGCTTTTTTTGTTTCATAAATATATATCTATATAGGTATATAGTATAAGTGCATATAGTAAAGTTTTTCGCTGGCGCTTTTTAAATCTTAATATTTCCCGTAGGACATGTTTCTTATTAGCCTATTTTTTTTCTTCTGGCTGGAGTCCCCAGTGATTTTTTTTTCATGGAATTTCTCTAAAAGGATTTGAGGAACGTAGAGGAATGAAAAGAAATATTCAAATCAATCTTTGAGTACCTTCATAACTTGGTATAGTGATTAATCTCGATAGAGTCCTTTTAAATTTCAGTTTTTGACCGACTTCAAATAAGGTGGAGGTATGCAATTCGTTTGTATGTTTGCTTTTTTATGTTCGCGCGTTTTGCATTGTTCGTTAACGTAATGATTTTTGATTCATTTGAAAGAAGAGTGTTGAGAAATGGTCGCATATTTAGAAAAACTCAAATTCGAAATCTCCTTCCCACCAAGAAATCTTTTTCAAAAAAGTTCGGTTTTCAAGTTACAGCAAAGGTAAAGTCTGAAGTATGAACCTATGTATTTCCGCTGCGGTGTTTTGACATCTCTGAGTATAAAATAGATATTTTTTTACCAAAAATTGGACCGACTTTATAAGTCACTGAAAACTTTTGGCACCAGCTTCAAAAGTACCAGAACCAATAGAATTAGGTAATATTATTTCGTATTTTTCAGTGCACCGACTAACAACTTCTGTCTGTCTTATTTGCAGTAGGAATATAAATTTTGTGATGAAGACAGGAAGGAAACTAAACTAACGTCTGAAATAGGTGTATTTCCGCTGTTTTGAAATCTCCAAATATAGGTATAATCAAAGTACTATCTTCTCTGGTGTACTTTGAAAGATTTTCATGAAAAAAGATTGATTTTCTGGCTAAATTCCCAATAACTTTTCTAAACGCTATAAAAATGATAACGACAACTGTATCTGTTTGAATTTGTTTATAAAAGAAATGTCAATTTTGATATTCCTATACAGAGTGTATCATAATAAATGCGCAGGGCTTGAGGATGTGATAGCTCGTCCAAAAATAGAAAAAAAAGTTTATATTAACTTACCCTCTAAAATGCACCATTTTCGAAACAGGGTGCTGAAATTGAAAAATCGTTTTTTGTAAATATCTCCGGAACCGTTTATCGTAGATAGGTATGGAAAACAGCTTTTGTAAGTAAGCATTTTCCACTCATAACAAGTCATAATTGGTGAAAATTTTGAAGGAGTAGGGGGTGTTTTTCCCCAGTTTCTACGCCAATGGAAAAAGTACGGTTTTGAGACGCCCATTTGAACCGCCAATGTTTTCTACACAAAAAAGGTACTGTTGGTCGTGAGCTCTAAAGTCGACCATTTTCGAGAAAAATCAAATTTTATGTTGAAAAAAACACTGCAATTTTTTTTGAAATATTTTTTTTATTTAATAATAAAAAAAAAATTATGTAAACGTCAGAAAAAGTAACAAAAGCAAAAATTAACCATGTTTTTTTCAACATAAAAGTTGATTTTTTGTCGAAAACGGTCGACTTTAGAGCTCATTGGCGTAGAAATTGGGGAGAAAAACACCCACTACTTCTTCAAAATCTTCAGCAATTATGAGTTAACACAATTTTTTTTCTGACTCAGAACGTAGCTTATTATGAGTATTTATGAGTGGAAAATGCCTATGAAAGCTGTTTTCTGTACGATAACGGAGATGTTCACAAAAAAACATATTTTTTTTTTCAATTTCAACACCCTGTATCTCGAAAATGGTGTATTTTAGATGGTAAGTTAATATAAACTTTTTTCATATTTTTGGACGAGCTATCACATCCTCAAGTCGTGCGCATATATTACGAAACATTCATAATCGGAATAAAAATATAAATCACCTTTTAGAAACATTCATTCAGGTGCGGGCGAACTTCCTTTAAGGCTTCAATGATTCTACATATACTTAAATAAGAAATAACATGACAGCTCAGTAAACTGGTGAAATATAATAATGCAAGAAGTACCTATAGCACAACTTCACGCCCGACCTTCAAGATTTACGCAAACATGCATAAACAACTTGAAAGAGAACAGAACATTGGTATTTTATTTATGCTCGATCAGTTTTCAATCCCTATGTGAAGGTATATGCCACATTTCACTTTAAAAATATCCTTCTTACCGGATTTTGAAGCGCATGCGGTAAAATCGTTACATAATACCTTTTACTTGTGTACCTATATAATAATAAAAGAAATATATATTTTCTACACCTATTTGTATATGGTATAGGTAAATACGGAGATACCTATGGCGTAAATTTAATATTCAAAGACTTGTCAGATCGAGCATGAAAAAACATAGGTTTACCTATATATATATATATATATATATATATATATATATATATATATATATATATATATATATATATATATACGTAGCCTAGGTATATAGTTCATAATATATACCTACCTATACCTAGATATTTAGGTAAGTAGATCGCTGGCAGAAATTATTTATGATTGAATAAGTTGGTATTTTTATATTTACATTATATTTTGACACCCACCTATATGAAAAACTTGATATTTTAAATTATTTTCAAGGTAAGTAATGGAAATATCCATTTATTGGCTTCTTAGAATACCTGCTCACCTACCTATTATTTTTTAGAAAATTCAGAATATTCAGTTCCTGATGTGCAAAAGATGTCTGGAAAGTCATATAGCAAAATTCAGCGAACGCTAAAACGTCATAAATATATATCACCCCTATAGATTTCATCGTATGCAAAATTTAAACGACGAACATAGAAGACAGCGGCTTGCATATTGTGCTGAAATGTTTAGACGTCTTTCACAACAGCGGAGGTATTTAATGAAAAAAAAATAAGCATTTTTGGGGAACGGAAAATCCCCACAACAAATACAGACTGTTAATCTCTTAATGTTTGGTGTGGTATTTTAAATAATAACATAATAGGACCAATTATATATGAACGATTTCTCACTGGTGAAGGATATCTAAACTTTTGGAGATTGAAATAGAACAATTATTAGAAAATATTCTGCAGTTGAAGAGTTTATTTATTGAATATGGCATCAAAATTGCGCCACTGTCCAGAATGTTCTACAAGTGAAAAATTATCTAAATAATTTACACGGAACCGTTCGATGGCCAGCCAATGGCCCCGATCTAAGCCCATGTGATTGATTCTTATGGGGATACCTGAACGTTTAGAAGTAATGTGACTAAAACTCAGTAAAGTAGTAGGTATTAGAATGACTGAAATCCAAATTTTATTAGGTACCTCTTGTATAAATAATAAATTATTAGGTAGGTCCGTAATATTCGGAAGTGCTTCGAAAACAAAGAGAGCTATGAGTATGGAAAACAATTAGCTTTGTATTTAGTCTTGCGTTGTCTTCGTTTTTTGACCGACGAACCCCCAACGGAGGAGGTATACAATTCGACTTTTTTTTGGTTCGTGCGCGCCTTTTATATAGGTAGAAAACGAGCTGCGATTTTGATGATTTTTGATTCATTTGAAAGAGGAGGCTTGAGAAATGGTCCCATATTCATAGAAACGCAAATCTGAAATCTCCTTCCCTCCGAAAACCACCCCCGAAGGGATGGAGGGGGCAAATTTTCTATAAAATCGAAAATCTGAGGTGGTATAATTGAAGATAGGACAATATCCGTAAACGTTTAAATTGAACATTTTTTTCAGAGTTACGGTTTTCGAAATACGAGGCATGTTAAACTCTCAAATATTATGTATTTTTGCTATGTGAAGAGGGCTATTTCTTTTGAAAATTAAAAATCGGTGGGTACTACATGAAAGACATAATTATTTGTAGCAACATTTATACTGAACATTTCCTCCGTAGAGTTACGGTTTTCGAGTAAAATCGGTGTAAAAATGGTAACATATAAAATACTCATGCGTATTTCCGCAGTGATGCATTGAGATCTCAAAAATAACCAGTTCATGCAAAGAATATACGTGGGTAATAGGATAAGTACTATATTCATCATTGATATTAGTGAAAGTTCAACGATTTTACGTGACTAATGTTACACTCAAAAGTGTGATATAAATATTTTTTAACAAAAAATTGGACCGACGTTATTAGTAGGTGCACTGAAAAATACGAAATAATATTAATTCTATTGATGCTGGTACTTGTGAAGTTGGTGCCAAAAGTTATCAATCCAACTGCAACTGCACAACTTCAAAAGTAACAGCACCAATAGAATTAATATTATTTCGTATTTTTCAGTGTACCAACTAATAATGTAGGTCCATTTTTTTGTAAAAAATATTTATATTTGTTCTGGTCACCATTGATTAAATGGTTATTTTCTATAGGTACTTAGATAAAAATAAATTAAAATTAGATAGGTACTCTCATACGATTCCAATCGAATGTTTTTTTCTAAGATGTCTTAGAAATGCTACCACACCATAATAAGTAAATCAGAACATTACCTAATTCAATTAAACAGTAGAAAGATACCTAACACCCTGCTTTGTAACGTGTAGCTGTACTTATTCAAATGATATTCTGCCTTGCAGCAGTATAAACACTTGCAATTTGAGTGGGGTGCTTTGATGTGTATTTAAAGGTGCTAACGGAGAGAGTGATTCAAATCTAAAATGTATTAAATAAAAATACCTATAGAATGATAAACTTTTAGGTAAATTTCTTATAGAAATGTACATATTGCGATCGTTCACACTTTTGAATTTCGAAAAAATTTCAACGGCATGTTGTTATATGTCTATAAGTTAGTTCAAAAAAACATTTGGTTCAAAAAAAAAATATATATATATATGGGATATTACGAAATTTGTTAGCGAGATAGAGGTCGCAGTTTTGAAGGTGTCGAGTTCAAATTTGATACAAAATCAATCTCTCGAATATCTCGGTCGAGTTCGTTATTGGGCAATATCGGGTAAGTAGTTTCAAAATGGCGACCATTCAAACATTTAAAATTCAAAAAAGAGCCGTAGTGTAAATATCATCAAAAACAATTTTAGGTTAGGTTAGGTTAGGTTAGGTTAGGTAGATATTATAGATAGTAGTAGATATAATCAGTACCTACAACTTTTGTTCAAAGCAATTTTTCATAAAATACACAGGTAAAAAAATTAAAATTGATAACAGAAAAATAACAAATATTGATAAAACATGAACACTCAATATAAATTTGATGTAATTGTACATTTTCTGGAGATCTTGATATAGACCCTGATTAAAAAAATATATAGTATATTTATTGAAAAGAGATAGACGAAAAAAAATTCTGCCTTGAAGTGGAACTCGAACCCTGTCTGCTTTATATTCAACAGCCAAAACAAAAACCTCTAACCGCAAGGCTATGACACATACGACAATTTTATGTAATAACATGTATGTATACCAATGAAAAGGTTGTTCAAATTTCAATTCAATGAATTATGAAAAATTTACCTTTCCGCTGACTACAGGCCATCGGGATTTTTTTTACACCTATATCTACCTCCGGGAAAAGTGAAAAGACATTTTGTTTGATTGTGGGTAAACAATAACGACAAACAGTCTGAAAATTTGGTAACATACCTTCTAAAATATCACTGGAGGACATTACGTCTAATATATATTCATGTTAGTCGCATTTCTGGTTATACCGGAAGTAGATGCCAACTTTGGTATCTTTAATGGAATACCTACACCTTTTTACTTTTCTACGCTACTAAAGTAGCTGTATAAGGAAAGTATTGTAATCGTGTGAAATTTTCGGTATCGAGATTTTTACAAATGTTGACGTTTCAGAGTTTTCTAAGTTTAATAAACATATTTTCAGCCATTGGTCTGTCTGTCTGTGAAAACATTATCTCGGGAACGGATCGGTTTATTTTGTTGCTTTCTTTTTTATTTTGTTTGGTACCAATATCACTCGCCGGTGGCACTGAATGAGAATCCTCTGTACACTGGGTGTTGAGCTATAGCCAAAAAACATGATTTGCTCAAGATAGTGGCGCGAAAACGGCTCTAAGGATTTTGATTAAACTTACCTAAAGTATTCTTCTGAGAGCCCTTTACCACCCAAATATAGCGCCATCTCTGATAAAAAGCACAAAAAAAGTTATGTTTTAATTAAATTCCGTATTTTCCGCATGTTTCTTCAAATTCTGGCTAAACGTTCTTGCGAAAAAATGTTACATGACCATTGTTGTTTGTCTTGACATGCTGAAAAAGATGAATGGTAGCACGATTTTACCAGAGGATTTTTACTTTATTACCGCTACTATCGTCGCCATGTAAGGAAAGTATTATAATAGTCTAAAAGTTTTCATTCACTGGAATTTGCCTGTGAGCGGTGGGAAAGTCGTGTGAGTGGACACACCAGATTTTTATATATCTTGTAGGTACAATTTTTAAAGCATTTTATTTAAGTATAATGTCCTATACCTAACTCTAAACGTTTTTGACATATTTCAAATTTTATGTCAAAAATTAAGTTTGCAAGCAAAAACAGTCTTCTGTTACCTATAGGTACCTATGGTGGTTAAAGCGGTGTTATAAATTTTATGTTTGACTTCTCCTCAAACAAAAAAATCTGGTGTGTCCACTCACACGACTTTCCTACCGCTCGCAGGCAAATTTCAGTGAATGAAAATTTTTTACACTATTACAAAACTCTCCTTACATAGCGACGACAATAGCGGTAGTAAAGTAAAAATCCTCTGGTCAAATCGTGCTACCACTCATTTTTTTTCAGCATGTCAAGACAACAACAATGGTCATGTAACATGAAACGTTTAGCCAGAATTTGAAGAAACATGTGGGAAATACGGAATTTAATTCAAGCATAACAAGCTATTTCTCAGAGATGGCGCTATATGTGGGTGGTAAGCGGCAATTTGAATAGTTTACTTGAAAATTTCTCATAATATTGAGATAGCGTTCACCTTTAAAATCGTAGTCATTAACTGGAAAGCTTCAAAATAGCTAACTTACCATTTACACAAGGTAGTTATCTGGATAGAGTTCAAGGGCCACGATGCCATCATTTTTTATGGCACAATAAAAGTTAAACTACCAAGACTCTTGAAAGTACTATTTAAATCAATTCAATAATGGCAATTACGTCGATTAAACACCCCATTTTTTTATTGATTTAGCTTTGTCCGACCAAATAATACATATATGTACCTATTAGGTATCCAGAAAGAAAGAAGTTTCTAGTGAACGAAGTAGAATAAATTCACAGAACTCCATTCCATTCCATCGTGGGAAATTAGTCTCTTTCATAGATATGCAGAACTATCGAAAATTCGCATGAATGAAACTTGAGTTTCCATAAAATCCATAGAACTGATGCCTTAAATATTCCTAATTTGCATGCTACTTGCCTTGTAGAATTTGTTGGATAGTATGCGGCAAAATATCCCAAAATTGCGATTTCAATATTTTCATTGTTAACTATTTGTTTAGATATTTTATGCAGGTAGGTACTTCAGGCTTCATAGTTCCAAAGTTCTTGTACTTTTCTATAATTTTCTTAACAGATTTTGGTGTTGGTTACTATATAACATGTTCTTGAAATAACTTTATCATATTCTTGATAAATAATACTTAAATATCTAAATTCAAATAATCTTCATTTGTATAAAAGTCTTAACGGCACGGTAATTTCTCAAAATTTGACTTTTTGACGCTTGTTTGACTTTTATTAACATTTGTTATTATTAAATAGTTTTTATTACTTTCGGTTCTTGTATCAATGGACTCCGCAGCGATTTCTCAGACCCCATACGGTCTAGAGACTTGAAATTTCGAATTCGTACTTAGATCGCAGACATCTCGCCGCCTGTTAAGCTCCAAGTGTGATCCAATATTGGTAATTATAATTATCTCATTCAATCTCATTCAACCAAGATCATTATTTTGTCGACATGGAACGACAATGGGATCCGTCACTGGAATTACGCACGAGCATGGAGCGTATATAGGTATACGTCTCGTTCTCTGGTATATAGGTACTCTCTGGAAGATCGTCTATGGTTATGTCGCAATTGTCAGACGTCAGACGTTATTGTTAATTTAAAGTTTAATTTTGTGTTGTGGTAGACAAACAGGAATTTGTTATGGAATTGCTATTGCTGGCAAATACATATACATAAGTATAGTTAAAATAGAGAAAATGATAGCAATAGTAGGTACTCATCGGTACGGTTTAAATCTTAAATGCCCAATAAAAACTATTTTTAATTTTTTTTCAAAAATTTCACTTGTTTTCTAATGCAATCATGGCCCATTTCTAACAAAACTTTAAAGATGTGTAGCATTTTTACATAGAAAAATGAAAAGTTGCCAATTATTTTAAAAACCACAAATTTCGGTAAAGAAAACCTTATACAAAGCTCCCTTTATTTTTGCTACTATACAATTAAATAATAAAAAACGGGGGTTTCCATTTGAGAAAAATCACTTTTGACGTTTTAGGTATCTAGAATTTTTTACGCTTATTTTTTATCACTGTACAGATTATTATCAAAATATCGTGAAAATACTGGTAAAGTAGATCTTCTTCTACAAGAAAATCAACCGAAATTAAATATTGCAAGCTTCCTCATAGAAAAGATTGATAATTAGGTAGGTGTGTTTTGGAGAGCAAACTTAATTTTTGGCGTATACTATTAAAAATAACAAAGTTGGCTTCTACTTCCGGTACTTGCCGGTACGTACATATACCTAAGTGGAAAAGCGACTAACATGAAAATATGTGCCCTTCAGTGACTTAAGTATCTACCTACGTATGTCACCAAATTTTCAGACGTTTGTAGTTACCTATCATTTGCGCAAAATCGTTCAATTTCTTTCCCGGAAAACCACCCTGTATAGTTGAGTATATTTTGTGATACCTACCTATTTGTGAATCAAATAATTCAAATAAACTAAAACTGACAATAAGTAGGTAGATGAACAGTGCAGAAATTATCGGTTGACTTCAGTCATTTCCAAATGTTATTGCCAAGTTTAATACATTTGTTCAGGTTTTCAAGTATTTCTGCTCCAAAAAACTGACAAGTGATGGTTCAATTATGCAATTTGAGATAAATGAATTAAAAAAAAATTCCCTGATCACATGGCACTCTTCAAATGAGTTTTTTCTCCATAGAAGACTTCAATGACCTCTAAATCAATCGAATTAGATTCGAGAATCGATAGCCGATATAGGAAATGTATCTAACTAAGGTATAGAATCGATAAATCAGAGACAAAGACAATAAATAGGTAATTCCACAGAACGCTGTCTTGGCATTTGGTTTTCGATGGACTTGCTTTCAAGAGTGAAAATTTTGGTATGAACCGAACTCTAAGTCAAATATACATAATCGAATGTAGGTACCTGAGCGCAGTGTCCTTACCTAGGAAATCCGCCGGTGCACCTCCGACAAACCCACCGGAAGCTGCTGCAGCCAGATGACCTAGATGAACCGCCGCTGCGGCCGCCGAAGAAGGCTGCAACATCCCCGCCGTCGTCGTGGAAGCCGACGAGGCACCACCAGGTGACCGTTGCTGCTGCTGCTGCTGCTGGTGTTGTTGTTTCGGTCGCGGCGCCAAAATACTATCAATGGTAAACAGCGATGTTGTAGAAGAGGCACCCGTAGTGTTTGGTGCACCATGCTGCTGCTGTTGCTGATGCAGCAGTTGTTGTTGTTGTTGTTGGTGTAGCTGGTGCATAGAAGCACGTTGGGCATGATGTTGTTGTTGCCCATGGTGATGCTTCCCACCAAACACCACAGGTCGAAAGCAGCCGCCTTCGCTTCCAGCAAGGAACATGTTACCAAATAGATGGGATGTGGGTGATGATGACGAGGCATCCGACGATGCTGTTGTACCTCGTCGCTGCTCTTGGTGCTGTGATGATGTCTCGACCATTCTTAGATCGATGTCGTCTTCGACGACAACAAAATCATCCACGTCCCAAGCAGTAGTAGTAGTAGTAGTTCGATGAGTACCGTCACGGTGAAGTTGATGATTAATCGTAGACGAAGCCAGCGTAGATGTAGGTTAACAATGAAAAACAACACCACCAGGAGAATATCTAGTAAATAGTTATTTGTTTATAGTAATTCACTTCACACAATCATTCACACTATTGAGTAGTTATTTGTTTATTTATTATACACACTAGACGATTTAAAACATCCACGACGCTTTCCTCCTGTACGAAAATAACAGAGAAAGAACATATTCAACACGAGCCCATGTTTTGTGGTAGAGGTACCTTAGGCATTGGCGGCAGATATATGATGATGATGATGATGATGTGTTTAATTTGACAATCTCTCCACAGTCAGTCACTCACTCGAGTACAAGGAATCTTGTGGGCGTGGCCTCTTTGTGTATCACGAGCGAGTTGTGGCGAAGTGCCGAGAAGGCATGACCTCCTGTTCACAAATACCTTTATTCAGACACACACTACACGGAGAGAGAGATTTCGAATGCAATGTTGTCAGATATATCTGTTTGGCTGTAGAAAGAGTTCACGGGGGGGGGGGGGGATTTATTTGATTTGTTTAGATAACCGTTTGAAAGCTAGAAAGAAGTTAAGTGCTTTTTGAATTAGATACAAAGTAATTGGGACGATGTAGTAGTATATTTGTAATAAAATAATTGGATTTAGTTATTTAATGGAAAGAGGGGTTTCGCTAAATGCGATTCTACATATGAAATGAGCTGTTTGATAATCTTGAATTTCCTTTAAATGAGTACGTTAATTTATTGGAGAAAGAATTGAAAGAAATATTCAAATCTACCCATAAACAAATAATGCAAACGCTACAAACAATTACTAAAATTAGCAATTTCAGTAAAGGAGGGTGGTTTTTTGAATATATGACAATGAAAAAACTAGGTACTAACGTTTAATATCAGGAGTTAGAACCTACATAAGATACGTACGCCTTTTAAGGCCCATTTTTGCAGTATTGAAATAAAAAATAATTTATGAAGACAAACTTTATCACAATATTTATCATTTACCGATTGGTAGGTAAATAAAAACCAAATATAAATCCCTAAAGTGGGCCTTCTTAGGAACATAGGTGGATAGGTACTTATCATGGCCCAACTTTGATCACGTAGGTACCTACTTTATAAACGCCAACAATATTTATAAACGTAAAACTTAACCTAACATTTGAGATTCCATGGGAGTTCGCAGTCAGTTACAATAGTTTTTTTGTGGCCATTAAGTAGGTACGTAGGTACATGGTGGACCATCTTAGGCTTAGCAAAATTTAATCTAAGTACCTAGAAAAGCAAACATTTCTATAAAGAAAATTCTTGCGACGTTATTCTGACAATCAGTTCTGGTGAAAACTTTTTTTTTTGGAAATTGATGAAATATTATTCGCCACAATTTTGGCGGGCCTTATTAGCAGTAAAAAAAATCACAAAAATAAGAACATACAAAATTCCCAAAAGTTTAATAAGTTCCATTCTTAGTTAGCGCAACAAATTCTTCTTGATACCCACAAAAAACAATCAAAGCATTGTTGGGTCATCTTTGGAACCTGTGTGGTGGACCTTTATAGGGACTTCACCAGGTAACAAGTAATCTTTGAAATTAAAATTAACAAAGAACACAAACAACTCTTAGGTACCTTTTCAAAATTGTTTATGAATGCAATTAACTTTGTATTAAAAAAATACGAATGCCGTTACTTTTTTAGAGAAATTCTAAAAAGTTTGTAAGACTGAGATTACTAACAAATTGTCAACCATTTCAAAGATGGCGGCTCCGTTCCTTTGATATGTAGTTGTAGTTTTGTAGGGTGATGGCGCTAGTAAGCCGGCTCCATCTAGTGGTCGGCCACATAGCCCTTTAATTATATATCTAATATATTTTGAATCACAAGCGTTCTTCAAGTTCCTTATGTGCGTATTCAAAATCTCCAGTTTATGAACAGTAAGAATACCAACCTTGCTTTTGGTCAGATCTAAGTGAATTCACGCGAAAACCGTTCAAAAAGTTGTTGTAAGTCAAGCAGTGCCAAACAACTTGGGCAGAACATCTAACACTAACTACCAATTGCTGTACAACATCGAGAGTTTTTATACCTACGTGATTTTGCTAATGGATGTTTAGTGAAATAACCTTAATTTGATGGAAAACAATGCCTTTCTATAAATTTAGTGTAAAATACAAGGACCGGCCACTTTCGCAATTTTTGACAGTAACTAGTAGGTATTTCAATATCCAGTCTTGAAAATTGTTTTAAAATTTAATCGCCTGGAAAAGATATAAACATTTTCAAAATGTGTCTAGGTATTTACATTATTTATTTTTCCCCATCACCCATAACTCTGATTTGCTACACACCTGGCAACGTCGCATCAAATCAAATGACAATATACCACGGCTAGTGAGTGCATAGACCGAGTTGTATACATAAATACATACCTACCCAACTTGGCTCCGCCTCTTTCGACAACCCCATTGGCCAGCTGTGTCGAATCTAAGCCAATAATATGAACGCTCTCTCAAGTGGCATGAGAGGGTCCGATGGAGGATAGAAGAAGAAGAAGAAGAGAGTTACGTACCATACAACTTACTCTATCTATCTAGTCTACCTACTACTAGTTGCGTTTGTCGAGGATGGACGATGATTGTCGTCGATCCCTCTCACTTCTCACTCTCTCTTATCCAAAATGCCATAAATACAATGACAGAGATGGATATACCTATCTGGAATCGAAATTTATGAATACAACTTGTAGGTATATCTATATATATAGATGTTATTATCAAGGGGTGTTTTGTGCTATATTGCTTCTGCTAACTGTGTGTTCTTTGGTATCTGCCGTGTGTTGCTGGTGTGAGTTGTGTGTGAATGTGAATGTCGTCCTGAACAACAACGACAACGACGAACGATGATGGATGGTTTGTTGCAGGGTTGTGGAGGGGATAGAAGAGGGAAAGCAAGCGCGCAATTTGTGTGCCTCTATCACCCCCCCCCCTCCTCTCCAGCATCTCGCACTCTTATAATATGATCTGTATTAGGTTAGCTATATGCGCGCACGTATTATGGCAGGCGATATACAAATTATCACGTTCAGTGGTGTAGCAGAAAAAGTATTTTGAGGGGGGTGGGTGAATATAGGTAGGTAGATATAATTTTTGCGATGTTTCTGGGTACTTATACGTACAGGGTGTTCCGGAATTGATTGGAGGAAATTCGGAGAGGGTTTATAATGTAAAAGAGTGTTAGGCAACTGTAAATACAGGACCTAGCTATAGTTACCTAGGTATTTGACAAAAACCATACATACCTATAATACCTAGATATCCTACCTATAACCTGTGTTGACGTGTCGACCCTGTAGGTGTCTACGCTACCTATTGTGCGCGAGATTGACAACATCATGTATTTTTAATTCTATAGATATAGGTATAAAAAGCTATAGCCATCGAGGGATTATTTTTATTTGTGTCATATACCCTCTTGGTCTTTTATCCCTATATCCAGATTGGTAGGTACATATTATGGGTAGGTACCTACCTATATTACATCTATTACATAGATCCACTGAAAAAAACATTCTCCCCTTATAATAAGACCCAATCATGTCTACATTTGTCAACGTTATATACCAGTCTATTACAAAATCATAATTCTTATAATAATATCATTATATGCTTATACCAACTTATTGATTTTATTTAGAAATTTTAGTTTTGTAGGTTGGTAGGTAGATTAAGTTTTGCTAAAGCCTAAGATGGCCCACGGTGTAATTAATGACCAGAAAAACTAATTACCTTGTTATCTCATATGTTAGGTTAAGTTTTACGTTTATAGCTATATTTTTTATTTTGTTGGCGCTTATAAATTACGTGATTATCTAATGTTGGGCCATGATAAGTCCCTATGTCCCTGAAAAGGCCCACTTTAGAGATTTATAAAAACAATTGGTTTCTCAAAGAAATTTTATCTAATATGTTGATTTGTATGGTGACTTTATTTACAAATAGTGTGAAAAAGTTCGTTTACATAGAGGTATCATTTAAAAAATATTGAAAGTCCAAAAAAAAAATGTCAAAATACTTTCCGATCCAAACTACCTAATTGAGTTTAGGTATAAATTCAAAGCTTCATATTTACTTTGAAGGTATTTATTTAATTTTCTATCTGTCTAGTACTTTTTCCGCAAAACATAGTTGTTGGAGGTTAGATAGATATAATTAGGCCTAATCTTGGATTCAGATAATTTGAGCTTTCTATTTTATAAAAAAAAACTGTTTATTCATGCAACATGTAATAGATTTGTCTCTAAAGTACAATGAGTTAGGTCATTTTAATTTATCAGCGAAGGACATAGGTAGGTACATATATAACACAGTACCTTTTATTGTATTGTATAAGGATTTAATATATAAACGATAATATACATAATGCCTATTTACTATATTCTACCTACACGGTTGAATTTGTCACGCAGATGAAATCCCAGATGGGAATATTAAATAGGTACATGGATATGGATATATCCTTATATAGGAAAGACGAAGGCGGATTATAACCAGAGGGTTGAACACAAATCCCAGAGCAACTTTAATCCTCAACGTATATGTGGATTAAAGGATCCATTCATGATAAATGCACCTATATATAGTATATATATATATATATATATATATATATATATATATATATATATATATATATATATATATATATATATATATATATTGTACATACACCTTTATCGGTGGTGCATATGTCTGTATTTGACAGACAGACTGTCAGTTGGAGGATATGGTAGATATATGTTTTTATTATGGGTATCTATTCCTATATATCCCGCATTTTCTGGCCAATAGATCTGTGGCCATTTTGAATATAATTACCTACTAAAATATTTTTGTCTAGGTATAGGAAAAATTAAAATAAATAAACATTCCTTAAGAATTATAATAAGAAAATGGTTCAATTATCACAGAGTGACTTTGAATATGTCAGTGCCTGGTAAAGTCCCTATCAAGGCCCACCACACAAGTTCCCAAGATGGCCCGACAATCCGTTGGTTGTTTTTTGTGGTACCTATAGGTAACTTACTTGGGCTAACTAGGTATAAGAACGACATAAGTACCTAGATGTATTCATATGTCCAGAATGTTACTAAGTATATAAGAGCCTATTAATCTTTGAGGCTTTTTAAGTTCTTATTTCACAGATTTTTTTTCTACATCTACCTACTCCTATTAAAGCCCGGCCAAAATTGTGGAGAAAAATATATTTTCAACTGGAAAAACACAAGAGCTTTTTTTAACGGATAAATTTCTTTTGTGACGAAATAATTTTGCAAACCAATACCTAATTCTACGAGAAAAACTGATGAAAAATTTGGAGTTAAAAAGAAATTTATCCTTAACAGAAAAGCTCTATCTAGTGTTTTTTTGGCAAGATAAATTAATGAATAGGCAAGTAGGTACCTTGCCCGCGACTTCGTGCGCGTGGAGAACTGCATTCAATTCCATTCCTTGTACCTAGTAGTTTTAGCGTGATGCGTGAACAAACATACAGACAGACAGACAAAAATTCGAAAAAAAAACTTTTTTTTTGGCTTCTATTGTTCTAATAAATATTAGTTTTTCTTAAATATCTTTAATGTTGGTAGGTATAGTCAAAACCCTACTATTAAAACTATTGAATTTCGCAAAATACTGTCTTAGTGAGCACCTATGTTCTAAAAGGAACCCCCATGCAAAATTTGAGACTTCTAAAACTTGTTGTTTCTTAGATCTCGTGATGAGTGAGTGAGAGTCATTTCGCTTTTATATACCTATATATAGGTACTTAGGTAGATGAACAAAAATAATAATTAGGTATCTTTATTTATACAATTAAATTATTAAATGAACAGTTAGATATTAAATACACAATTTTTATATAAATTGTTTGGTTTGGTTATGAGGAACAGGCGTTTTTATCGACGATAAAAAAGGATGCACCTTTTTTACCACCACTACTGCTAGTAGGTTGCCTAGATATCAGTTATCTTGAAAAAAATGTCACGTGTTGTTTTTTTCTTTTTCGTTCTACCTCAAAGATTACTCAAAAAGCGCATCTAATACCATATATCTATGCTTACAGTTCATTCTTTTTTTGCAAGAGACTTAATCCACCCGCACCCACAAAAGACTACAAATAAAAAAAATGGATCTTTCAACCTTTCCCAAACCATATAGGTAGGTAAGTATATGTGATTGCCCTCAATTAAATGGCCATAATAGTCTCGTGTATAGAATACCTAGTTATCGTGAGACCTATCGACAAAACATCTTTTGATTAGCCTTTTTCGACAATAATCCAAAATGGTTACTTATAGACCTACCTACCTAAAGGACGATTCATTATAGGAAGCGATTATATTTATATCATTCACGTATCAGTTTTAAAAATAAATCCGGATATAAGTCCTTGATATACCAAATACCTACGTAGATATCTACCTTCCTAATTGTACCTAATAATTATATTTGTTATAACCGGCATCCCATACCTAATTAAATTTTCAATTAATTATATATTATATACCTACTATTAAATTTCTGTATCTAAGTACTTACCTGCGTTAACAATGTATACTACTTTTTGACCAACTTCAAAAAAAGGGGAAGGTATACAATTCCGTTGTAAGATTGCTTTTTTTATGGCTGTTCGCGCGTTTTGCATAGTAAACGTACTCCGATTTAGACGATTTCTGTTTCATTTGAAAGAAGAGAATTGAGAAATGATCCCATATTGAGAAAAATCAAATCCGAAATCTCCTTCCCTCGAAAAACCGTCCCCAAAGGGGGTGGAGTGGGCAATTTTTCTCGAAAATTGAAAATCCTAGACGACAGAATTAATGAAAATTCCATATCCGGAAATGTTTAAATTGGACATGGTAGAATGGTATGGAATAAGAGGAGTTTCTAGGAACATGATCCGCAATCCTACCTCCGAAATAGAACCCAAAAGGTCTTTCATAATGAAAACATAAGCCATAGGAACGTCTTATTAAAATAAGCATACCACAGGGATCTATACTGGGGCCTTTCTTATTTTGAATATATGCCAATATACCTAACCTATACCCTCACATATGTTGTTGAAACGAGAATTGCTAATCATATTGTAAGTACGCGCTGACGTTAGGTTCATCCTTCTTTTTGCACATAAAATCAATAAATAATATGGATGGTATTTCAGCAGACATTACTGTTCATGCATAAATATTTTTTACAAAAAATTGGACCGACGTTACCAGTTTGTGCACTGAAAAGTATAAAATAATATTAATTCTATTGGTGCTGTTACTTTTGAAATTGTGCAGTTGCACGTAGATTGATAACTTTTGGCACCAATTTCACAAGTACCAGCACCAATAGAATTAATATTATTTCGTATTTTTCAGTGCACCAACCAATAACGTCGGTCCAATTTTTTGTAAGAAATATTTATTTCACACTTTTAAGTGTTACATTAGTCACGAAAATCGTTGAACGTTCACTAATACCAAAGAAGATAGAACTTAGCGTAGTACCCACGTATATTCTTTGCTTGTAGTTATTATTGAGATCTCAAAACATCGCTGCGGAAAGCGATTTAACTCGAAAACCGTAACTCTAAGGATAAAATGTTCATTATAAATGTTGCTACAAATAATTAAGTCTTTCATGTACTGGCCTCAGATTATCAATTTTCGACAGAAATCGCTCTTTCCACCTAGCAAAAATACGTATATTTGAGAATTGAACATGCCTCTATCTCGAAAACCGTTACTCTTTTGAAAAAATGTTCAATTTAAACGTTTCCAGATATTGTCCCATCTTTAATTATACCACCGCAGATTTTCAATTTTCGAGAAAATTTGCCCCCTCCACCACCTTCTGGGGCGGTTTTCGGAGGAAAGGAAATGTCGGATTCCCGTTTTTATGAATATGGGACCATTTATCAAGCCTCTTCTTTAAAATGAATCAAAAATCATCAAAATCGGAGTAGGTACGATTACTATATAAAAGGCGTGCACAAACCAAAAAAAAACACACAGTCGAATTGTATACCTCCTCCATTCGGGGTTCGTCGGTCAAAAACAATGGTTTAACCATAATTTATTCTTGAGCGAAACAAAAACAAAGACATACCTTTTTACAAATAATCATAATATCTACCTAATACATTTCTCAGATTTGTAGGTATATACCTATACGTTGAAGAAAATCTAGAGGAAGTTTGAATAGGTAGAGACCTCTACCTACTTAACTAGGTACTACCCCTAGAGGGTAAGTAATAATATGCTGCTGGCTATGGCCTGTAGTATCAATTACAGACAATTTACCGGCACAATTGTTAATCTGTTGTTTGTTGATAGAATCGCCCCTCTATATGACGACCACCCCACCCCCCACCCCACCTCAACCTCAACATCATATGCTCAACAACTTCGATAATGGCGTGTAGAGGTTAACCCCCATACCTATCTATATACCTGGGTTGTATATACCTACCACACACGAGGGTACGTTTTTATACATATACCTATAGCTATATGTATCTACATATAGGTACGTCAATTTTACAGTGCCATTTATATCGAGCGATCCAACAAAAATAAACATTCGCATAGTAGGCATTTGAAATGGGGAGCGTGTCTTTATTTGAATCATCTGCAATTGCATTTATATTTATTGAAGATACATCACTTGTCACTTTTAGCTTCCTAGGTATCTGTATTTAGCAAAGACGCATGTTCTCATTTTTAAAGGCCTAGATTTATGAAACTAAATTATAAATCAATAAAATATAATAATAATCTTTATTCAGGTTAACATACAAATCTTGATTAAAAAAATAGTATGCTAATAGATTGTCTGACTTATAAAGTCCAACAATCCCCTACCGAGATGCAAATAGCATCTGTGTGTAGACCTGAACTTAATAATGTATAAAAAACTACAAGCTTAACATAATCTAAATATACATATTAATATACAATAAATAAACAAATAATAAAATTAAAATGCAACAAAACTATAAATACAACTACAAATGTAAAGAAAGACACATGATATAGGAAGTATTAAATATTAAAACAGATTTTTTAAGTAATATAACAATATCTATGTATATTATAACTTCAAATTATTTAAAATCCAACTCTTAATATGAAATTTAATACGCCCTCTAGAGAAGTTTAATTTGTTTAGATTGTTATCTAGTCTATTGTAGACAAGTTTGGATCGATATAAACTAGTTGTTTGACCAATATTTAATTTAGTTTTACTTACTGTAAAGCGATTTATGTCTAGAAAATAAACATGCTTCAGCAATAGTATACTCTTCCCGTAGATTACAATAATTATTTATTAGTGCTTCCAAAATATATTTTTGATTGATATTCAGCAATCGTGTCTCACTAAAAAGGTTGTGTTGTTTACTAAAAGTTAAAATTTTGATAGCACGCTTTTGTATTCTTACTATCGGCCCTAATGTATTTGAATAAGCTGAACCCCAACAAATAATTCCATAAAATAGGACGCTGCAGGACAAAGCATGGTATAATTTTAATAAATCATTTTTTTCAAGAATATATCTCATTTTATAGAAAACAAAAAGAAGGTATCTTACTTTTTTAACAATACTAAAAATATTTTTCTTCCAATTCCAATTTTCATCTAGTATAACACCAAGATATTTATTTAACTTCATTTACCCTTTTTATTTTATTACATCCACAGTTTAAGTTATTATAACAAACATGATCATGTATTGTCAGTCCGTCTGTAACAGGGAGCTTATCCGCATATAGAGACACATATAAAACACTGGATTTTGATATCTAGGTACCTATTATTTAGTATTCTTCACTTTATTATGTTATTAAATTGATGTTATTTTTTGTTGCAAGTAATTTATTTCATATTTCTGGTGGTGGTTTATCCCGCCTCGAAATTGCTGAGCTTTTTATTTTTTAACCGACTTCCCAAACGATGAAGGTATAGGGTGAAGTTCGCCATATTGAACCACTTTTCAATTAAACGCGCCTATATTTAAAAAAAAACCTAATCAAAAACCTTTCTATGAATAGCCAAAAGTTAAGTAGATATAGGTAGTACTTTTGCGAAGATAGTAAGATACTAAAATATCAGGAAACTGAAAAATTGTACATTTTTTCAAAAAAGCTACGGCTTTCGACTTTCTGCGATGTTAAAATTTTAAATATGTTTATTTTCGCTATGTGGAAGCGGCAATTTCTTTCGGAAATTGAAAATCTGAGAATGGAAAATTAATAACCAGATTATTTTGAAGTAGTAGTAAATTTAATAATATGCGTATTTCCGCGACGATGTTCTTAGATTTCTGAATAATAGCAAATACAAGCAAAGCCATGGATAATGATGAACGTTCAACGATTTTCGACATTTCCGTGACAAATGTAACACTCAAAAGTGTGAATTAAATATTTTTTTACAAAAAATTGGACCGACGTGATCAGTTATTGGTGCACGAAAAAGTACAAAATATTATTAATTCTATTGGTGCTGGTACTTGTGATGTTGGTGCCAAAAGTTTTCAATCTAACTGCAAGTGAACAACTTCTAAAGTACCAGAACCAATAGAATTAATATTATTTTATATTTTTCAGTGCACCAACTGATAAAATCGGTCCATTTTTTTGTAAAAAATATTTATATATTTCACCTCTCATAAGCTATTAGGTTCTACGTTTCTTTCAATAAAAGTTTCAACAATAATTTTTCCATTCATGTCCGTAACTATTATAAATTAGGTACCTATATACCTATATTCTTGGAAAAAGACATCATTATATATTGGTAAATAAGAATATGAGCAATTTTTCGAATGAGTAGATGACTGAAAGAAGCAATTTACCTTTTATAATAATAAATATGTGTAAAATTTGGGTTGTATTCATCTATTATAAATAATAAAGAAATACCTCAAAGAAGTGCTTTACTCAATCCAGCAGAAATACCTAACCAGTACAAGGTATCGGTTATATGAACTTTATGTAAGTCGGTAATAGATACGTATACTGCTATTTGACCCTTTACTTTTATACAAAACGATTTATAAGCTCTTTCCTTTTTGGAGATTTTTTTTGACCAGACCAGAGACCAGATGCAGATGGATCTCTACTTGTATTAGTTGTAGATAAACTAAGTATGGGTATGGGAATAGTCTTTTGAGTTACAGTTCTTGATCGTGTTACACAGAAACAGGATTAAAGCTAGGTAAATAACTTAAGGTGAGTTTATACAGATAATAAAATAAGAAACAAATTAAAATAACAACAAGTGCAAAAAAGATTGCTCGATACAGATGATTAAAATAAAATAAAAAAAATAAGAATGAACCAATCAAATCACAGCTTTTTTAAATAGTTTTTATTACTTTCGGTTCTTGTATCAATGGACTCCGCAGCGATTTCTCAGGCCCCATACGGTCTAGAGACTTGAAATTTCGAATTTGTACTTAGATCGCAGACATCTCGCCGCCTGTTAAGCTCCAAGTGTGATCCAATATTGGTAATTATAATTATCTCATTCAATCTCATTCAAACAAGATCATTATTTTGTCGACATGGAACGACAATGGGATCCGTCACTGGAATTACGCACGAGCATGGAGCGTTTTTATACGTCTCGTTCTCTGGTATATAGGTACTTTCTGGAAGATCGTCTATGGTTATGTCGCAATTGTCAGACGTCAGACGTTATTGTTAATTTAAAGTTTAATTTTGTGTTGTGGTAGACAAACAGTAATTTGTTATGGAATTGCTGTTGCTGGCAAACTCATATACATAAGTATAGTTAAAATCGAGAAAAGGATAGCAATAGTAGGTACTCATCGGTACGGTTTAAATCTTAAATGCCCAATAAAAACTATTTTTAATTTTTTTTCAAAAATTTCACTTGTTCACTATGACTTCTGTATTGTGTTCAAGTTCTGTTTATTTCACTTTTTCATTTTATTTTGACAGTACATAACCTCCAAAGTATAAGTATTTCGGTCATGCAGTATCCAAACAAAATAAAATAAAATTACAGATAAAGATGAAAGTTGGCCATCTTTAGTTCTTATTCTTATTTCTTATCTTAGTTTATTTCATATTGTTATAGATATCTAGAGATAGACGCTTCCATGGAAATGAGTATGTTCTACTTTCTTATTTTATTTTAATTAGTTTCTTATTTTATTTTATTTTCTGTATAAATTCACCCTTAAACTTATTTGATGTATAGGTATAGAATATAATGTCCTTATATATCTACAGGGTGGGGATTTTAAATGCAACGCTGCTTATAGCGGCCCTGGGAATAAGATTTTTCTAATATCCAAAAATGCATCTTTACCTAAATATTCCTTATGGAGTTCGCATGCGTCATGAAAAATAAATTGGGGCCCCAAAGAAGGGGCGAAGCCCCAAGCAACTTTGTTGTTGACATCTGTCAAACCATGGTCAGAAATTTACTAAATACTGATTTTTAACTATTTAATGAACAATTACATTAATACTGGAATGTCACCTTTTTTATCGTAATGGTTGTTGAAAATGTGCCCCATTAACCCGTTGGCACAAACCCAACCGATGGTAGTACTCTTCCCGTATTCTTCCGAAAACTTCCGACATAATTAAACGTATCTCTGCCAAAATCATTGCATTTAAGTCTTCCAGTTTCTAGATAATTTAAATAGAGACCTGTATTTAAATTTTGGTGCCAAAAGTCTTCAAACTAACTGCAACTGCACAACTTCAAAAGTAGATATCAGCATCAACAGAATAAATATTATTTTGTATTTTGCAAAAATATTTATTGTATAGGTAGATACAAGATAAAAAGATGTTCTTTGGGATGCAGTCATGTATTCAATGAAAATCTTTGATTGAAGCTGAGCTTTCGAGAATGTTTATTCTCTTCTTCAGGGCAAACTACAAATCGTTACAAAATTATTTCAACAACAACTTAATAGTATTATAAAAATACTTACAAACGTGGATTTAGAATAAATTAGCTAAAAACAGGAAAGATTTGATAGCCATCAATTACAAATGTCATTATTAATATTTGTAATAGTAACATATTAAGTTAGAAAGTATCTAGATTTTGTTGATAAAAATGAATATTACTGAATGATCTTTATATGTTTGTAGCTATTTGATTGTAAGTATTTTTATAATACTATTAAGTTGTTGTTGAAATAATTTTGTAACGATTTGTAGTTTGCCCTGAAGAAGAGAATAAACATTCTCGAAAGCTCGGCTTCAATCAAAGAATTTTATTGAATACATGATTCCATCCCCAAGAACATCTTTTTATTTAATGTAATACCAGTCAAGAATAGAAAATCAAAAAGGTAGATATAAGTATATAAGTATTTTTTTTCTCTCATCGTTTTTGAAATCATATTTTTCATACAAAGATTATAGTTAACGCTTTATGATTTCAATGAAATTCGCCTGATGTACTAGTTATTCCTAACTTCTTTGAAATACCTTCCAAAAAAAACCTACCTACTTCAACTACATTTAATACTTCCACATCAAAATGACACTTTTTTTATAATTCCAAAATTCAGTAAGGCTCATTTTGGCAGCCTCCTAAATACATATGTCGTCCTCTCAATCTGTATCTAGTAACACGATACACTCCAAACCAACACCAACCCCCTCGCTCCTCCCCCGCCCCCATAACGATGAGTGTGTATGGGTATATACGATTTTATTGACCGTGTTGCGGCAAAGGATGTTTCTAGAGTGACTCTTCAAAAAATTTCACGGCAACTTACTCACCTAATTGTTGGAACCCTATATTATGATGTGTGCCCTTTTTCTGGGCATGTCTCTGTCTCTCATCTTGTCAATCTTTTATTGGCAAACACTTTATAATACGTAGCTACCTACCTATACTGCTTACCTATACAGGGTGTTTCATAATATATGCGCTGGACTTGAGGATGTGATAGCTCGTCCAAAAATATGAAAACAAGTTTATATTAACTTACCCTCTAAATGCACCATTTTGAAACACAGGGTGTTGAAATTGAATAGGTATCTATGGAACAGCTTTTGTAAGCATTTTCAACTCATAATAAGCTAAGTTTTGAGTCAGGAATAATTTTTTGTCAAGTCATAATTGGTGAACATTTTGAGGAGTAGTGGATGTTTTTCTCCCCAATTTCTACGCCAATGGAAATAGTACAGTTTTGAGGCACCCATTTGAACCGCCAACGTTTTCTACACAAACAAGGTACTGTTGGTCGAAAGCTCTAAAGTCTCTAACGTTAACATAAATTTTCTTTAATAAGTAAATAAAAAAAATTGTATTTCAAAAAATTTACCGTGTTTTTTCAACATAAAACTTGATTTTTCTTGAGAACGGTCGACCTTAGAGCTCACGACCAACAGTACCTTTTTTGTGTAGAAAAAATTGGCGGTTCAAATGACCGTCTCAAAACCGTAATTTTTCCATTGGCGTAGAAATTGGGGGAAGAACGCTCACTCACTTCTTCAAAATCTTCACCAATTATGACTTAACAAAAAAATTGTCTGACTCAAAACTTAGCTTATTATGAGTGAAAAATGCTTACAAAAGCTGTTTTCAACACCCTGTATTATCAAAAATGGTGCATTTTTATATAAACTTTTTTTCGTATTTTTATCACATCCTCAAATCCTGTGCATATATTATGAACCACCCTGTATATAGTAGACGTATACCTTAACCACACAATGAGCAAAGACAGCTGCTTCACGTCCCTCGGTCCCTTAATATGTGTGTGTGTTGTTCTTGTCCGGGAGATCGTCGTTAAGGGCCGTAGCCGTCAGCAGCCCAGCCTCATCAGATTTGTGTTTGTTTTTGGTCACAGACGACAAATTGCCATTGTAACATTTTACTGTCGCTTGTTCGTATTTCGTAGCTATATTTAAAAGGAATTATGAGTTGGCAAATATTTGGCGAAATGTGTTTTGGGTTCATGTTTACTTGTGTACCTATAGGTAGGTATAGAGTTTGTAAAGAGCAAAGAAGAAGGAATTATGTTCTTTATAAGGAGCATGTCATACGATTTTTAACCGACGAACCCAAACAGAGGTGTATATCTACTATTTGACTGTGTGCTTTTTTGGGTTTCTTAAAAACTCAAATCCGAAATCTCCCTCCCCCCTCCAAAAAACGCCACCGATGAGGGTGTAGGGGGCAATTTTTCTTGAAAATCGAAAATCAGAGACGGTAGAATTAAAGACAGGCCAATTATACATAAACGTTAAAATAAAACATTTTTTCAAAAGAACTACTCCTTTCGAGTTACAGCGATGTTAAAATCTCAAATATGTATATTTTCTCTTTGTGATGGGGGTTATATCTTTGGAAAATTGTAAATCTGAGGCAACCAAATTAAAGACCAGATTATTTGTAGCAACATTTATATCGAACATTCTTTTCATAGAGTTACGGTTTTAGAGTTACAGCGGTGGTAAAGTCTAAAATATGCGTATATTTCAAAAAAAATTGAAAATCATCAATTTGAAGGACAAGTTCTCTTTACTGATGAAGAAAATTTTTCCAGGAAGAAATGAAAAATTTGCAAAATTATCATAAGTTGGCCAAAGAAAACCCACACGCTATAAGGGAATCGAATTTTCAGGAACAATTTTCAATTTTTAATGTGTGGGTTGGTATCATTGGTGATTATTTGATAGGACCTTTTTTTCTATCAAGACGTCTTGTCAGAAATTCTTACCTCGATTTTCTTCAAAATCATCAACCTGTGTTACTTCCAAAAATGTTCCGCTTTTAAAGCGCCAAAAAATGCAGTTTATGCATGATGGTGCTTCTGCTCATTTCAGCATCTTAGTTCGTCAATTCCTAGATGAAGCTTATGAAAATCGCTGGTTAGGTCTTGGAGGACCTCAATTAGGTATGGCCACCTAGATCACCTGATTTAAATAGCTTAGACTTATATTTATAGGGTCATCTATTCTACTCCACTCCAGAATTAAAAGGAACTTAGAAATAAAATAATTGAGGGTTGTAATACCATACGGAACACTGCACCAGGAATTTTTGAAAAAGTTCTTAGATCGATGAAAAGAAGAGCAGAAGCCTGCATACAAGGAGAAGTACGACATTTTTCCTAATACCTAAAATTTTGTTGTCTTATTTATGAAATTAGATAGAAAATTTTATGCCTGTTGTTTTAAGCCAATCAGATTCTTTGATTTTGAAAGATTGCTGAATTTTTCGAAAAAAAATCGGTAGCAAAATTAATAAGTGATAATTTCTCTGCGGGTTGACAGCTTGACACGTGGAGATGCCAAAATAACAAGCGTAGATTATTTTTGACAAATATTTATTTATAAACTGTCAACAGTTGTATTTACATTTTTTGTATAAAATTTTCGTACCAAATCTCCCGCGAGAGTGAATTATTCTCCGTAAATTTAGTTGCAATTTTTTTTTTTTTAATTTTCCTTCGGCTGCGGCCTCGAATATTTTCCAAAAATTGCACCTCGAAAATTATTCAAGCTCTAGGTAGAGTATAAGTGATAGTTTTTTGTAAATATTAATAAAAGCTCACATAACCATGTAACCACTACCGTTTTTAATTATTTCTTTGAAATGATAAATTCTGCAGCAAAAGCACAAGACACTTTTTTTGTTTAAAATTAAATGGTTTTCAATAATTAGAAAAAAAATTGGGAAAACACAGTGGCGTACTACTTTTTTGAATAAAATTGTTCCAAGGCATACCCATATCTACGCCACTGATGAAATTAAAAAAATATTTTCTTTTTAAAAAAATACGTATTTATATAACAACATGTATTTTATCCGGGAATTTAATCTAATATCGCAAACGGCTTTGGAATTATTTCAACAAAACCTAAATAAAAATAAAACTTTTCAACCCTGTACAAATACCTATTGGAAACCAAGCTTCTAAGGATATACCTATCTTTATATGAACTTTTCGACTCAAAGTTAGCCCAAGAATTAAAATAAGTACATGACATATGACATTAATTATCACCCTGTATATATAACGTACCACGTTGCTGTAAGTAATTACATCGAAGTGGATAGATAAAATAATTACTGCGATGAAAGTTACTTTTCCATTTGTTTTGGATTGAGGCTTATCCATCCGTCGTCTGCGTTGCGGGGAAAATGTATTATATACCTATATAAACTTCTGCATCATTGCTTGCGCTTGGTGGTTGCCATGGGGGATCAATGGGATGCAAATCCGGATATCCAGCCGGCGGCTATTAGATCTAAAATATACCTTTTGTATTACCGACCTACCTATAGTAATATAATAATTATATATTATGATGTCTGCGCGCCAACACACCAAAGCTGGCTTATTAATATGTATTATTTAGAATTAGAAGCTGTGCAAATAACTTTGGAGACGCTTTCAAATTAATAGGTATATTTTGTTGGTAAAGCGCGCTGTCGTCACAGGGCTTTGGAGAAGCTTAAGAGAGAGCTTTGAAGCAGCAGAAGGTAGGAAGGTACAGCCGCTGGGTATATTGACGGGTAGATGATATAAGTAGGGTTTCATCGAGAAACGAGATATGTCGTCTCGAAGGAAATTTCTCGTCTCGTTTCGATTATCGAGATGAGAAATTATCAGACTCTCTTTTTCCTAAAGACAATTTCTCGATCTCGAGTAGAGATTTTCGAAATTTCGAGTCTCGAAAACAAAAATTAATACAAATTGGGGATTGTATAGATCTTGACGAGAATTTAAGAAAAGCTGAATAACATTTTTCGGTAAACCTTCCCGTCAACAACGTTCTACAGGGTGGTGAAGTAAAAGTAATCAATATACATATTTTTAAATAGATTTTATTACTTTCGGTTCTTGTATAGGATGGACTCCACAGCGATTTCTCAGGCCCCATACGGTCTATAGACTTGAAATTTCGAAATCGTACTTAGATCGCTGACATCTCGCCGCCTGTTAAGCTCCAAGTGTGATCCAATGTTGATTGATTATATTATCTCATTGGTGGAGTCAAAAATACCGGAAAGAGTGTCGCCCTTGAATCAAAAAGCGGCGGGTCCCTGATTTCTCCTAAAATAATGACACGTAGGTACTTCCTGAAAATGGCTCTGTTTCGTTTTCGATTTGGCCACCCTGTATATATGTATGTAGTGTATACATATTCCACTAAACTAAATCTTGTTTGAATGATAGAGCAATTTGTCGAAAGAAAAGAACCAATTTGTTGTTGACCACATCAACAATAACAAAAACTACTGATATGGATATCCTTCTACATGCTTTTCATTCCGCCAAAACCCTTCGACACCTTTTGAATTCACATAACAACAAGCATTCAGCAAAATGTTAAAGCGTTTTATGAAATTGGTTATTACCCAGGTAGATATACCTATATTTATGTCGATAGTATTCTTGAGAATATACTGGAAAAGGGGTTGCATATAGATACATATACGTACATACATAAGATACTCAGCGTGTTCCTAAATATAAAAAATTAGCCTGGCCAGGCTTAAATTACGACCTCAGTCAATGTCATAATCCTATATTGAGTCCGTATATCTGTCAATTTTCCACGGCCATTTCAATCCAGGCTAATGTTTTATATTTCGGAACAGGCTGAATATCTGCACCTGCGGAAAACAAAACAATTGATGTGACAACTGCTGATCCAAGTGTCAAAACGATGGTACATTGAAATAATTATAACTTTAAAAACACAAACAAAAATTAATTTCGTACATTGTTATCGCACGAAGAAAATTGAAAATAAATAATCATTTTTCGAATATACGAAATAAGAATCACCGTTTTATGGTTCCGTACCAAAATGGTGAAAACGAGAACCTAATATTAAGCCTTCCAATGTCCATCCGTCCGTTCATCTATCACCAGGCTCTATTTCATGAACTGTAATAACTAGAGAGCTGAAATTTCCAAAGAATAGATATATCTGTTGTCGCTACAGCAAAAAATATAAAATCCGTCCATCTGTCTGTCCGTTCGTCTGACAGCTGACTGTATCTCATGAACCGTAGTAAGTAGAAGGCTAAAATTTTCATAGAATGTTTATATCTATTTTTTTACTATAAAGTCAAACACTAAAATCGTCGGTCTGTTCGTCCGTTCGTTTGCCATTTCATTTTAGATTTGTCGTCCCGGCTCGTCTCGATTTCAAGACGGGATCGAGACGAGACTGATTTTTTTTCCGAGACGAGATCAAGATTTACACATTGAGATTTTTCGAGATGGAGAAATTTTTTCGAGATTTCTCGATCTCGAAAAAATGCAGATGCTGCAATAGCGACAGCGAAAATAAAAAACTGTTAGAAAATAATTTTAATTTATTTTCCACGTAAAAAAATTAACAAAGCATAGAAAATAGCAAATATAACTAAGTGAATATCAAAGGTAAAAATAAATATTTTTATAAGTATTCTTAAAAAGAGTCCCTTGAGCTATTTAACACAAAAATTAACGTTAAACACTTCAAAATGATATTTTTATTCGATTTAAACAATAATTTAATGTCTTATACAATGCTATTATATGATTCTTTATAACAAATAATTAAAAGTTAATTATTCATACTTCCTTTAGAAATTATTTGACATGACACTGTTCGGTCAGTCTGTCATAAAGTGCCATATATTCATTTAACCTTATTCCTATTGTATTCTTCAAAGTTAGTTCAAGTTTATATATTACTTCCAAGGATATTCTTGTGAGAAATTTCCTTCGAGACGAGATTTCTCGTCTCGATGAAATCCTCATTTTTCACAGTACCTACCTATATTAGGTATACCATTCAGCCCTTATTTTTAAATATATGAATTTAATTAATATAGTGTGAACATCTAAACGTTGACAGCTTTTATATTTATATAAGAAACCCTAATCACGGTTAAATACAGTTCAATTAACAACTAGATCTATTGATCTTTAAAAGCCATTTTTCCATATCACTTGTAGGTATATAGGGGGACACTCCTTTTTCCCTGCCCTGCTATATATATATATATATATATATATATAAGCACATATCACATACTTAATATAGTTTGCCTATATTTTAATGAAGGTGTGTATATACTTTCAATATATACAATTCTATATATATATAGCTACTTATATCTACCTATGTATTCTAGAGTGTCAAATTTCAAACACACATCCGGGTGCAAAGTTCTTAATGGATTTACATACGGCAAACATTTGAGCCATATGCCGTTTTATTAGGTATATATATGCTCACTTATATAAATATAAAATATGATCTATAGGTATAGTCTACTATATAGCTATAGTTCATAGTAAATAACCTTAACTCACTGGTCCACAGGAATATATTGTTCTAATTTCCGATTTGTTTCATAGCGGTAAATTGTGGGTGGTGAGATAGTTTGTTTTTATTTATACCACATTTTTGATCGACGAACCCAAACGAAAGAGGTATACAATTCGACTGTCGTTTTTTTTTGTGCGCGCATTTTATATATAGTAAACGAACTCCGATTGTGATGATTTTTGATTTATTTGAAAGAGGAGACTTGAGAAATGGTCCCATATTCATAAAAACTCCCATCCAAAATCTCTTCTTCCCTCCAAAAACCGTCACCGAAAGGAGTGCAGGGGGCTATTTCTCTCGAAAATCGAAAATCTGAGACGGCAGAATTAAACATAAGGCGACGATATCCGGAAACGTTTAAATTGAACATTTGTTCAAAAAAAAATACGATCTTCGAGCTATATCTGTATTTTTGCTATGTGGCGGAGGCAATTTCTTTCGAAAGTTGATAATCTGAGATTCCAGATTAAAATTTATTTTATATATGTTTCAGCATGAAATTAGGTCATATCCAATTGATTTATTTTATTATATGCAGATTTTTGACATGGAGTAATATTGCAATCTCAAGTAGGTACCAGCGACATTTAAAAAGTGCCAAATTCCGAAACGAAGCAGGTGAATAATAAATAAATCAACTCTTTGCTGTTTTGCTATATTTACATATATAACCTAGGTATACCACTGACGTGACAGTCAGGACACGCAATGGCGGACAATAATATCTGCTCATCTATAAAGTGCCTTAGTATTTGTTGGTGCACTAAAAATATATAAAATAATACCGTTCCTTAATTTGGCCGTCTCATATTTTCAATTATCACAAAAATACCCCTTCCACATAGCGAAAATACACATATTTCAGTATTTACCATTGCTGTAAATTGAAAACCGTAACTCTTTTTTTAAAAAAATGTTCAATTCAAACATATCCGAATATGGTCTCATCTTTAATTCTGCCGTCACAGAATTTTGCCTTTCGAGAAAAATTGCCCTAAGCCTAAATCTCATTTTCAAAATACACTTGTTCAAATATTATAATATCTAAGTACTTGTAGGTACCCTTAAATTTTCCCATCAAAGTATACCTAACTATATAAATATCGAACCCATTTAAAAAGTTAAAAGTGTAAAATCCTACAAGTCGGTATCCTTTACCTACCTTTGAAGATATCTTAATCTTAATCAGGAAGGTGTTCTTAGTTCAATCTACCATATATAACAACCAAGTGTATTATTGTTATTATTCACTTTTTCAGTCGATATATATATATAGTTTCTTTGCAAACAAATGGATTTTTTCAAGCTGATGTTATCCTTTCCATTCACGTAGGTACCTAGGTGTAGGTAAACGAGATATCGTTCGTATCGATGATATGGTGCGATAAGCTTGTAAAGAAGCAAGTGTTAAGATATCACCGCCTTAAAGAAAGTGATACCTATTTATTTACTCTCTCAATGTGTGCTACTATTATCGATACGATCGAGAAGTACTTAGTAGGAAAGGATTATAAGACCACCTACCAGAACATTGAAAGATGACTAAACTAAGTATAATAAACTGGTCACGCGCTTACCCGTTTGGAAGGATGATAAATAGAAATTATTTTTAGCTACAGTTCTTTTTTGGATAACATCATTTTAGTTTTGACGCAGATTTATTGAGCTTTTATAAATATATAAAGTTATTGTAAGTAGGTTAAGAAACTGGACCATCTTTCAAATACTAAATATCACTATAGTCCATAATCGATATCATTAGTCAATAATCGATAGTTTAAATAGATAGATATATTGTTGTGTCGATAGTCGATAATGAATAGCATTAAGTCGGTAAACGATATATTTTTTAATGCAATCGAATTATTTTCCTAATAATAGATTGTTTAGGTAAAGTAGAAATTATAAAAAAAATTCAAGTGTATCGAAAAGATTTACTAGATATTATGTACCAAATCTCTTAATTTGATATTTATTAATTTTCAATTTCTCTTGAAATAATCAATAAACTAATTTTACACATTGTGATTTTTTCATCGTACATTAGGTACTTCTAAAAACCTACCTTGTGATGTTCCTTCTCAACTATCGGCAGCAGTAGATACTAGGTACTTATAGATATAAATTGTAATGCAATGGGTCTATTTCATTTAAAATGAAAGCGATTATCGATTATCGATAATATCTAGTGGTAATTATATCTATCAATAGTCTATATCTTCAATCTCGATAGTCGATAGATAATCGAAAGCTGATATTGTTAGTCTATCTACCTATAACTTGATAGTCGATATAATATTAGACGATAATCTATAGTTGATATCGTTGGTCGATAATTATAATGGACAATTTATTTCTTTTTCAAGTATTAATTTTAATTTGGCATTGGTTTGGGATCGTTTTTCTAGTTTTTCCTTTTTCCACCATTTTGTATCTTAACTACATAATTTTTTCACTTTACATTTTTCACTTTACATTTCAATATTTTATAATATAATTTGTTACAGAACTTTGAACCTTTTGATTGAAAATGAGATTGTACAATCTCGAAACATGCCTCATCAATAATTAACTTTTAAGAATAAACTGTGGAGAAGACTTTGTTTCTTTTTTGTCTTAAAATACTTTTAATTTTGTATTAGGTACCTATAAATATAAAGTATATAAAACTGAACGTCTGTGTGTATCTGCCGTTATTAGAATGATCTGGTTGTGGCTGTAAATATGACTGGGCCTCCCAAGGTGCAGAGTTCTATACTTTTGTTTAATATAAAATCCAAATTAATATTATAAACGCGAAAGTTTCACGCCTAAACCAATGAACTGATTTTGATGAAATTTGGTACAGAGCTAGGTAGACTAGCCTAGGAAAGAACATAGGCTACCTTTTTTGCCCATGGGACCCTATGTGGTGGGTTCTGTACTTAAAAGTTGTACATTTCTGAACTCTATCGCTGGATTTTGATGGCCTTTTTATCATGTATGTTTGTAGAATTTATCGGAATGATCTGGTAGTGACTGTAAGTGTAACTGGGCCTCCTAGGTGGAGGGTTCTATACCTGTAATACCCAAAGAAGTATCTCTGAGCTCTATGGCTGAATTTTCGTGGATCTTTCGCTATATTTGTGTGTAGTATGTCCTTGGACTGTTTTGCAAAAGTCTGTCTGTGCAAATGGGACATAAAGGTGGAGGGTTCCATACCGGAAAATTCCTAAGACATATGTATAGGGAGAAAATCTCATGCTGTTCTCTTTTTTTGGTGCATATCTGTGGATGGAACTGGGTTGGTGTTCGTACTGGTTCTACGTGCGAGTAGTACCTTGAGTTAGAAGGGTTCCATACTCAAAACTTTTTATGATTTTATGTTCCTGTAGTTATATACAGATTAAACAACTAGGTACAGTCTTCCCACAGTGGCAATCGACAACTATCTCTGTCATATTTTCTTTTTAGTTCCAGCCTCTCATAATTTGTTGCATTCCGAAGACGACTCTAGAGATTTTGATGAAACTCACCTTCGAGAATTCTTTTGAAAGCTCTTGATCACCTTTCCAATCGAGAATGAAAATAAAAAGAATTAATATAAAATTTCATCATTTTGATCGACTTCCAAACATAGAAGGTATACAGTTCGATTTTTTCTGTATATTAGTGTACGGGTTGAACAGTTCCTCTTGCGAAAGCATGGAACATTTTCCACGGTACGTTAAGGAAAATGAATCGACAAATGAGCCAATCAGAGGATTGCAATTTAAATGTAAATTCACAGAAATATTTTGTAGCAACAAAAATTAAACCATTACTTCCAAACATTAAAAATTTGAGGTCACCCTATATACTTACTTATATATAAATCGTAGTAAGCCGTTGGGATTGTCCTCTTGTTGTTTGATCCTATCCAAGAGAATTACTCTATTAGTTGTATACCTAATACATATTATACGAGACGATCCGTCATGCCCAGAGGTCCTTATCAAAAAAAAAAAAGAACTAGAAAGACCGCCGATATATAAATTGTAGAATACATAAGTATAAAGCTCGTGATCAGTACATAACCTACCAGGGTGGGCCCTGATCTAAATGAAGTTGACGAGGCGTGTCAACGAATAGGGATTAATGATTTTTCGCCATGTTGGACACATTCAATCTTGGCTTCTGCTTCTATATACCTACTTACGTATATATATATACATGTATGTATATGATGATGGGTGCTCAATGCGTCTTTCATTTCAACTTTTGTATAGATATACTTGTACCGCATCTAACACGAACGACAAACAAATCTCCCTGTAAATCGCCTTTTTGTTATTTGTCTCTCAGAATATATATATATTTGTTATATTGAAGACGAAGATAAAGCTCTACATATTTTTTTTCTTTGTAAACCTTGAGCACCTATGTAAATATATTAAGTATTACCTATGTCTTCAACAAATACAGGTTAAAAACCTACCCGTTTGTGCCTATATTTTGGCCCATTTTCATATTTCAGTCACAAAAACTCCAAGCCACGTCTGGTTATATCAGAAGTAGATTCTAACTCTGTTATCTCGACAAAAAATGTCAGATAACTTTTATCAGAACAACTTTATTATCTCAAATGTGGATTACTTCTGACAAAAATGCCAGAAAACTTACCTACCTATTTCTAAAGTCTATAACTTGACATAATCCGCAGATTTCGTTTCAGTTTTCGTCGAGTCGAGCTGATAATTCGACTATCCATAGATATTCGATAGTTGATAATCGACCAACAACAAATCAGTAATCGATAATTGATAAATGACAATCGATATTCAATGTCAACAATAATTTCACTTTTGCATTCGATTTTGCTACAACGATTAATATCAATTATCGATAAACTAACAACTAAATCAATGTACCTAATCGTGGCTTAAGTACACAGAACAGAATATAGGACTTCGCTCAGAGTTTACAGCAAAACTTGTGCAAAACTCCGTATGAAACCCTATCCAAACGAGTGCTACACACATACTTGACTAATTTTTTTGATCAATAGTTCTAGTTTAATGAAGGCTTCTAATTCTGAAGAATCACCCTGTACCTATATTACACACATAGCCAAAAAATCACCGAGAGGAAAAAGTAAATCACCACAAACAATCATTTAAGCGATAAGCAAATTTACAATAAATAAATCAACTCATGGTAAATAATGTGATTCCCTTTTTCCGAACAGCGAATATTAGGTTCATGGACAAAGGTTGATGTAATTTTATAATAACAACATTCACTATGCGCGCCATACTGTTGATAACAAATTGTCTTATTCTTATATATAAATGATTGAAATTGTATGCAGCAGTTGTTTTCTCTTGTTTTCTCACGTACTAACTTAGAAGACAGTGATACGAGAAAGGTCAAGTCTTATATACATATAATACCAAAACCAAGCGTACACTACTCACTACATAAGCTATTGTTACTTTATTCCATCGATTCATCGAGTTTTGCATCCAGACATCATTAAAGTTAATTAATGATGTATAATTTTATTAAGTTTTTTTGTGCAGTTATTTTGTCAGTGACAATGGCTTCTTGTAAATCACCAGGTATGTAGATCAAAGTGTTTTTCTCTAATTATTTAATAACCATTTTAAAATTTAAATCCAACTCATTATAGTGTAATAATTATACATAGGTACAGTGGTAAACTTTTTATAACTAATTTTCTTATAACAAAAAACTAGAAGAAAAAACTTTTTATCTGTTTATCATCTATAGTCTATAACGAATAATACAGTTGTCAACGTCAACTTTTCTAGAAAGATCAACTGTCAACTGTCTCTTGTCATATTAAAGCTTAAGCCGGCTACACACTTCCGTTACTTGTCAGCATTTGTCACTAAAGTTACGATACCAATCATTTGATACACATGATAAAGCGTAATATTTATTTTAAAATCAAAAGTCCTTCAAACAGACTGGCCTCCCATTTGTCCCGACATTGTCTACAAAGAAGATTGGGATGCTCGAATACCCGAAGCAGTCGATTATGCTCTAGTGCCTGTCAAATATGTTGTCGTCCATCATACTGTTACACCTGAATGTACGACCAATGAAAGTTGTGCTGGAATTTTGCAAAGTATTCAAAATTTCCATATTGATGAAATGGAATTCCACGATATTGGATACAAGTGAGTATATCAATAAATTAATATTTTTCACAAAAACTATGACCGATTTTATTATAGAATGTGCAATGAAAATACCTAATTATATTAATTCTTGAAATTAAACACTTAAATAAGTTTGTACCTTTTATTTCATTGGAGACAGAAATCTGGCGTAGAGGATAGTTTTTTGTGTGAATCTGAACTTTCGTATGTTTCCAAAACTAATTATCAAAGCTGTACATTTTTTTTTTGGGAAATTTTAGTTTTCTGATAGGAGGTGATGGAAAAGTCTACGAAGGCGCAGGATGGCATAAAGTTGGCGCCCATACCAGAGGCTACAATAGCAGATCGATTGGCATAGCTTTCATTGGAGATTTCTCAAGTAAGATAAATTTAGAAAAATATTAGTAATTTATTTAATTAATTTAATTTGTTTTAATTTATTTCAATCTATTTCATTTATTCAATTTATATATTTTGTTCAATTCAATAAATTTATTTAATCTAAATCAATCATTTAATTTGTTTAGTTTATTTTATTTATTCTATGTATCTAATTTATCTATTTTATTCCAATTATTCAATTTATTTCATTTATTTAATTTATTCAATTTATTCAATTTATTTAATTTATTTAATTTATTTAATTTATTTAATTTATTTAATTTATTTAATTTATTTAATTTATTTAATTTATTTAATTTATTCAATTTATTTAATTTATTTAATTTATTTAATTTATTTAATTTATTTAATTTATTTAATTTATTTATTTCAATTAATTTATTTCATTTATTTCATTTATTTCATTTATTTATTTATTTATTCTGTTAGATATATATCACCTATTCTATTTATTTTAATTATTTACAGATAAAAAGCCACATGTAAGACAATTACAAGCTGCTCGTGACCTTTTAAATTGTGCTGTCGAATTAGGTGAATTGGATGTTAATTATAAACTTTTCGGTGCCAGACAAGTCAGTCCAACATTGAGTCCGGGTACACAATTGTACAACGAAATACAAAAATGGAAGCATTTCTCGAAAGCACCATGAAAATTATTATTATTAAATTATTTTGTCAAATTAATGTAAGAAGAATAACCAGTGATATACAATTTAAGATTTGGTTTGATTTTATAATACTTTGAATAAATAAATAATTTGTTCACTTTTCAAATTATGAGAAAAAGACGACTGAAATACGTATGGACAGCGGAATATCAGTAACAGGGTCCGGTTCTCACCAATTTGGTACGGAACCCTAAAAAGCAGACATAAAGTCGAAATGCATACCTGCTTTGTTGGAAGTCGGTCCAAAATATCAAAAATGGGTGAAGTACGCGACGAACTTTTTTCGTTTTCTTCTATACTGTTTACTTAAAAAAAATGTCTCACAAAATTAATCCCTATACTCAAAAATCGATTATTTCTGTTATTTATTGTCCACCACTAATTTGAAGAAGTATCAAATATTTTTTTTGGTTCAGTATATTCGGAGAAAATAGGTAGTGACAGACGGACACACAGAATGCGACAACGTAATCTTGTTATTGTAGGATTACATTTGGAGATATTTTTGATTATCTACGTCAAGCGCCATCTACTGTGTAGAAGCTGCAAGCTGTTATAATACTTCAGGATTTACATATAGATCGCAGGATGCGATACGTTATTGCGCTATGTGTCCGGTAGATATCACTAGGTAGATTTACCTAATATGCAATATTTTCCAAGAAAAAGTATTCCGACAATATTTTCTCTGCATACATGAGACAATAAATTTCAGTAAGATATTTTTTCAAACAAAGATGCATAATATTTTGTTAATAATGATATCTAGAAGTTTTGCCACCTACATTTGAAAAGCTAAACTAAAAAAGTGGACGAGAATTTCTATAGGAATCTACTTTCATTTATATTACTTTGGCGATTTCAAACTAGGCTGCGCTCGCGTCAGAAATGGCAAATTGCAAAATAGTCCAGGAAATTTGAAATAACATATAATCTAAACTCTGGCAAGATTTTGTGAGGCTCCAGATGAGAAATTTCAATAATTCCAATAGAAATTCTAATTAAATTATATATTTCATACAAATATCAACAAATATCTTACATATTTCAATAACAATATTTACATTTTATTATTATTATTGCACATTTATTTCAGTCAATTCAACGGAATTATTGCTACAAATGTAATTTTCATTTTTCTGTTGATCTTGCATTCCATTAATATCTGTCATTGCCGGATTATCCTGAAATCAGTGTCAAAAAAAACTATTTTAGTTGACGAATATCATAATAACATGTACTTACATGTCCATATGAGGCTGAATAAACGGAATCACAAGCACTTAATTCTTTCTGTGACATTTTTTCCACAATTGCCGCTGTATAGCAATCGCCCAACATATTATTGGTTGTCCGGAATCGATCGCTGAAAAATCAAAAGATGAAATCTAGAAATTATTTTATATGTGATAATAAATTCCAATCAAATATAAATGATAAGAACACAACAGAAAAATGGTCTAATTTTTATTATGAATATTTCGAAAGCTAAGTCAATTCTTTATATCTTATTATCTTTTTTCTTTTCTTATTTTTCGCTATAACTTTTAAGCGAATGAATTTCTTTCGTTATACCAGCTACGGTTTGGCCTCATGAAAAAACGTACCACTATTAGAAGTAGTAATTTATAAATTGTAAATAAATATTTATGGTATATTTACACTAGCCAATCGACAGCAAACAGCAACGAAACATCCTCAACTGGTGTCTCTATCGATGAAAGTACCATCAAAAGCAAAACTAACGCTGCACTGGGGACACTTGCTGATGAAAATGATGCTGCAACTGAAGTAAAACTGAACAAAAAAGAAAACAAAATCAACTCTCTGACAATCCTTGTCCCTATTTCCTCTTCGTTGATAGTAGATTATCATATAAGGGCGTTCGAAGTTCGAGGTTCGAACAGCAGTTCAAACCAGAGTCAAACCGTCCGAAGCATGCGCATTTCAGGTTTAGGAAGACGGAAATTAAAATGCGCATGCTTCACGAAATCACGGAACACAGTTAGAAACAGTTTGAATCTGGTCCAAACTACTGCTCGAACACCCTTAATGTAAATATAACGAGATTAGCTATTGCGCAATAGATCAATTGCATTAAGGATAAAGTATTTTCCGCATGCGTGGAGGGAAGTTTGCAACGGCCACTTTCATTTGAAATGTTACGCTTTTGAACAGAAAGTACACACTATGCTTGTGTCGAAATAATTCCATGCTATCTGTGAGCATTTCTATCAATTTCTTTATGTATTTTTCGTCGAGTCGAGCTGATAATTCGACTATCCATAGATATTCGATAGTTGATAATCGACCAACAACAAATCAGTAATCGATAATTGATAAATGACAATCGATATTCAATGTCAACAATAATTTCACTTTTGCATTCGATTTTGCTACAACGATTAATATCAATTATCGATAAACTAACAACTAAATCAATGTACCTAATCGTGGCTTAAGTACACAGAACAGAATATAGGACTTCGCTCAGAGTTTACAGCAAAACTTGTGCAAAACTCCGTATGAAACCCTATCCAAACGAGTGCTACACACATACTTGACTAATTTTTTTGATCAATAGTTCTAGTTTAATGAAGGCTTCTAATTCTGAAGAATCACCCTGTACCTATATTACACACATAGCCAAAAAATCACCGAGAGGAAAAAGTAAATCACCACAAACAATCATTTAAGCGATAAGCAAATTTACAATAAATAAATCAACTCATGGTAAATAATGTGATTCCCTTTTTCCGAACAGCGAATATTAGGTTCATGGACAAAGGTTGATGTAATTTTATAATAACAACATTCACTATGCGCGCCATACTGTTGATAACAAATTGTCTTATTCTTATATATAAATGATTGAAATTGTATGCAGCAGTTGTTTTCTCTTGTTTTCTCACGTACTAACTTAGAAGACAGTGATACGAGAAAGGTCAAGTCTTATATACATATAATACCAAAACCAAGCGTACACTACTCACTACATAAGCTATTGTTACTTTATTCCATCGATTCATCGAGTTTTGCATCCAGACATCATTAAAGTTAATTAATGATGTATAATTTTATTAAGTTTTTTTGTGCAGTTATTTTGTCAGTGACAATGGCTTCTTGTAAATCACCAGGTATGTAGATCAAAGTGTTTTTCTCTAATTATTTAATAACCATTTTAAAATTTAAATCCAACTCATTATAGTGTAATAATTATACATAGGTACAGTGGTAAACTTTTTATAACTAATTTTCTTATAACAAAAAACTAGAAGAAAAAACTTTTTATCTGTTTATCATCTATAGTCTATAACGAATAATACAGTTGTCAACGTCAACTTTTCTAGAAAGATCAACTGTCAACTGTCTCTTGTCATATTAAAGCTTAAGCCGGCTACACACTTCCGTTACTTGTCAGCATTTGTCACTAAAGTTACGATACCAATCATTTGATACACATGATAAAGCGTAATATTTATTTTAAAATCAAAAGTCCTTCAAACAGACTGGCCTCCCATTTGTCCCGACATTGTCTACAAAGAAGATTGGGATGCTCGAATACCCGAAGCAGTCGATTATGCTCTAGTGCCTGTCAAATATGTTGTCGTCCATCATACTGTTACACCTGAATGTACGACCAATGAAAGTTGTGCTGGAATTTTGCAAAGTATTCAAAATTTCCATATTGATGAAATGGAATTCCACGATATTGGATACAAGTGAGTATATCAATAAATTAATATTTTTCACAAAAACTATGACCGATTTTATTATAGAATGTGCAATGAAAATACCTAATTATATTAATTCTTGAAATTAAACACTTAAATAAGTTTGTACCTTTTATTTCATTGGAGACAGAAATCTGGCGTAGAGGATAGTTTTTTGTGTGAATCTGAACTTTCGTATGTTTCCAAAACTAATTATCAAAGCTGTACATTTTTTTTTTGGGAAATTTTAGTTTTCTGATAGGAGGTGATGGAAAAGTCTACGAAGGCGCAGGATGGCATAAAGTTGGCGCCCATACCAGAGGCTACAATAGCAGATCGATTGGCATAGCTTTCATTGGAGATTTCTCAAGTAAGATAAATTTAGAAAAATATTAGTAATTTATTTAATTAATTTAATTTGTTTTAATTTATTTCAATCTATTTCATTTATTCAATTTATATATTTTGTTCAATTCAATAAATTTATTTAATCTAAATCAATCATTTAATTTGTTTAGTTTATTTTATTTATTCTATGTATCTAATTTATCTATTTTATTCCAATTATTCAATTTATTTCATTTATTTAATTTATTCAATTTATTCAATTTATTTAATTTATTTAATTTATTTAATTTATTTAATTTATTTAATTTATTTAATTTATTTAATTTATTTAATTTATTCAATTTATTTAATTTATTTAATTTATTTAATTTATTTAATTTATTTAATTTATTTAATTTATTTATTTCAATTAATTTATTTCATTTATTTCATTTATTTCATTTATTTATTTATTTATTCTGTTAGATATATATCACCTATTCTATTTATTTTAATTATTTACAGATAAAAAGCCACATGTAAGACAATTACAAGCTGCTCGTGACCTTTTAAATTGTGCTGTCGAATTAGGTGAATTGGATGTTAATTATAAACTTTTCGGTGCCAGACAAGTCAGTCCAACATTGAGTCCGGGTACACAATTGTACAACGAAATACAAAAATGGAAGCATTTCTCGAAAGCACCATGAAAATTATTATTATTAAATTATTTTGTCAAATTAATGTAAGAAGAATAACCAGTGATATACAATTTAAGATTTGGTTTGATTTTATAATACTTTGAATAAATAAATAATTTGTTCACTTTTCAAATTATGAGAAAAAGACGACTGAAATACGTATGGACAGCGGAATATCAGTAACAGGGTCCGGTTCTCACCAATTTGGTACGGAACCCTAAAAAGCAGACATAAAGTCGAAATGCATACCTGCTTTGTTGGAAGTCGGTCCAAAATATCAAAAATGGGTGAAGTACGCGACGAACTTTTTTCGTTTTCTTCTATACTGTTTACTTAAAAAAAATGTCTCACAAAATTAATCCCTATACTCAAAAATCGATTATTTCTGTTATTTATTGTCCACCACTAATTTGAAGAAGTATCAAATATTTTTTTTGGTTCAGTATATTCGGAGAAAATAGGTAGTGACAGACGGACACACAGAATGCGACAACGTAATCTTGTTATTGTAGGATTACATTTGGAGATATTTTTGATTATCTACGTCAAGCGCCATCTACTGTGTAGAAGCTGCAAGCTGTTATAATACTTCAGGATTTACATATAGATCGCAGGATGCGATACGTTATTGCGCTATGTGTCCGGTAGATATCACTAGGTAGATTTACCTAATATGCAATATTTTCCAAGAAAAAGTATTCCGACAATATTTTCTCTGCATACATGAGACAATAAATTTCAGTAAGATATTTTTTCAAACAAAGATGCATAATATTTTGTTAATAATGATATCTAGAAGTTTTGCCACCTACATTTGAAAAGCTAAACTAAAAAAGTGGACGAGAATTTCTATAGGAATCTACTTTCATTTATATTACTTTGGCGATTTCAAACTAGGCTGCGCTCGCGTCAGAAATGGCAAATTGCAAAATAGTCCAGGAAATTTGAAATAACATATAATCTAAACTCTGGCAAGATTTTGTGAGGCTCCAGATGAGAAATTTCAATAATTCCAATAGAAATTCTAATTAAATTATATATTTCATACAAATATCAACAAATATCTTACATATTTCAATAACAATATTTACATTTTATTATTATTATTGCACATTTATTTCAGTCAATTCAACGGAATTATTGCTACAAATGTAATTTTCATTTTTCTGTTGATCTTGCATTCCATTAATATCTGTCATTGCCGGATTATCCTGAAATCAGTGTCAAAAAAAACTATTTTAGTTGACGAATATCATAATAACATGTACTTACATGTCCATATGAGGCTGAATAAACGGAATCACAAGCACTTAATTCTTTCTGTGACATTTTTTCCACAATTGCCGCTGTATAGCAATCGCCCAACATATTATTGGTTGTCCGGAATCGATCGCTGAAAAATCAAAAGATGAAATCTAGAAATTATTTTATATGTGATAATAAATTCCAATCAAATATAAATGATAAGAACACAACAGAAAAATGGTCTAATTTTTATTATGAATATTTCGAAAGCTAAGTCAATTCTTTATATCTTATTATCTTTTTTCTTTTCTTATTTTTCGCTATAACTTTTAAGCGAATGAATTTCTTTCGTTATACCAGCTACGGTTTGGCCTCATGAAAAAACGTACCACTATTAGAAGTAGTAATTTATAAATTGTAAATAAATATTTATGGTATATTTACACTAGCCAATCGACAGCAAACAGCAACGAAACATCCTCAACTGGTGTCTCTATCGATGAAAGTACCATCAAAAGCAAAACTAACGCTGCACTGGGGACACTTGCTGATGAAAATGATGCTGCAACTGAAGTAAAACTGAACAAAAAAGAAAACAAAATCAACTCTCTGACAATCCTTGTCCCTATTTCCTCTTCGTTGATAGTAGATTATCATATAAGGGCGTTCGAAGTTCGAGGTTCGAACAGCAGTTCAAACCAGAGTCAAACCGTCCGAAGCATGCGCATTTCAGGTTTAGGAAGACGGAAATTAAAATGCGCATGCTTCACGAAATCACGGAACACAGTTAGAAACAGTTTGAATCTGGTCCAAACTACTGCTCGAACACCCTTAATGTAAATATAACGAGATTAGCTATTGCGCAATAGATCAATTGCATTAAGGATAAAGTATTTTCCGCATGCGTGGAGGGAAGTTTGCAACGGCCACTTTCATTTGAAATGTTACGCTTTTGAACAGAAAGTACACACTATGCTTGTGTCGAAATAATTCCATGCTATCTGTGAGCATTTCTATCAATTTCTTTATGTATAGTCTTCTATGCGCTTTCACCAGAGAACACTGATTCTAGATAAAGTTGAATACGTTGAATAGAGGTATTCTATGGCCGATGGATGGCGTATATGGAGAATTGAAATCATAAATGCAATTAGTCTAATTTATTACCTACCAAACAGTTATCAATCGGCCAACACTCAACTCAATACCATTCATTTGAGCAATAAATATTGCAGCTACTGCCAAAAACATGGCAGTACCATTCATGTTGATGTTACAACCAATCGGTAGAACAAATCTGGAAATACGAGGATCCACTTTTACTTTGTTATCCATTAGAGTGAACGTTACTGGTAAAGCAGCTGCAGTCGAGGCAGTTGCAAACGCTGTCAACATACCTGTGAAATATTGGTTTGTTATTATGTTTAAAAGAAGTAGGTATAATCAGAGATATAAGATTAGAGCTCTTTCTATGAATACGTATAGTCGTTCGCCATCTTGGATCCAGCATTCCTGCATGTCAACTGTACGTTGTCTTCGCTAGTGAAAAATCGAATGTTTTTTTAAATTAAAGTAGATCTGAGATCTAAGGCAATTTGGAAGATATTCTCAAATAACTTTCCACTACCCGGCAAATCTTTTAGTTTCAAAGAAAGAGTTCATTTATTTCAAATCAAAGCATATGCGTATACGATCATACATTCTGGATTTCTAGAGTGTAAAATAGTCAAATATAAACGTATAAACCACAGGTAAAAACACTCAAATACGCTATATAATTAGATATATGATTGTTAGCAACAAAGTATAAATTTATTCTTTGGTTAGTACCTTGATCATGAACAAATATAGGGAGGACGAGTAACACGAGTAGCACAAAAAACATTGGGTTGTCCTATGTCATTTCGGTGTGTTGCGCAAAATCATGCTGCGCATCCTTATGTAGTATGGGCGAAAGAAGTTTAAATACAACAATAAACACTCAGTGAAATACTGCGCAACATACCAAATTGACAACTTATCACGGGACGTTATTTCAGCCACTTATGCTTATAGAACAGGATACAGAGTTAGTCATCCTCCCTTTATATATTCTTGACCTTGATGATCAACATGTGAAATGACAGGCGACAGGCGGACATGACAGGTGACAGGCGGGCCGTAGAACTCCTACCATCGGCTGGTCTCAAGATAGCGGATGATAAATAGCATCCCAGTATGATCCGATAAGCAGAAATTCAGAAATGTTTAGTGGAAAATAGCTATCGCCGCAGCTAGACAGTGCTAAAAAAACGCTTAAATAAGCAATAGAAGCACATGAAACTTCTTACACCAACTTCTGCTAATTTAACAACTGATTTCAAAAAGTTTTTATTACATTTGGTGAAGTAGGAAATATTTAGAGACTTGAAATTTCGTATTCACACTTAGATGATCCAATAAAGAATAATTAATGTTGTCCATAGAGTACTGTAATAAGTCGTTATGTCAAATTAGAGCGCTGAATAGATGAGTATTTTCGCCGGCCGCCATTGTGTGTCCTAGGTGTCACAACAATGGTATAAGTATAGAGCGCTTGTTTACGTATCTTCACATGTATAACCTATAAACCTATACCACTGACGTGACAGTTAGGACACACAATGGCGGGTGACGAGAATACTCATCTATATAGCGCTCTAGTCAAATCAAATCATGTCAAACGTCAATAATACTCCATATGTCTTTAGTCCTTGTTAGTGTCTGATAGCTTGATAAATCTCTGATTCTCGGCTTCAACGTAAGTTAAAGTGATTCACCGCATTTCTTTTAAATGGCTAAATAATCACCCAAACAGTATCTGTCATATATTAGTTCTGCAAATTGCCACTAAACAACGCTTCTTCCTAGATCTAGAAAGTCGCTGGACGCCAGGACAAACTATAAATTTGATAAAATTAAAAGAAAAAGCAAGCCTTTACCTTCCATCAGTCCCAAATAGTATTTGAATGGATTCCGTCTGATCACAATAAAATACAACAATTGCAAAACAATCAGCTGATAAATAAAAACACCCACAAGACAAGTGGCTATAAACCAAGCCAACTGTGACATAACCATTAGGATATCAGCCACACTCAAAATTTTGCCAGCTATAACACTGCATATCCCAAGTGGTGTTACCCAAATTATGAAATTCACCATTTTCATGATAACTTCAAATATCACAGTGAAAAAATCGATGAGTGCTTTGCCTCTAGGTCCCAGAGTGCCTAATATTGTACCAAATATTAGACAAAAGAAAACTATGCCTGTGGTATTTATTCCTAACCTAAAAATTGAATGAGAAATAGTTTATTTATCATGTCAAGACGTATGCAGAAGCAGAATATTCAAGACATATTTTATTTATTTTTATAAACTATCTGTTGAACCAACTCGCACGTTTTTTTTTTCTAAGAGAACATAAGCATGGTTATTACAACGACATTATCGCCATCTAGTATTGGGGTGAGAACTCATGCTAGATGGATTGTTGAAATAATCTACAAATAACATTGCGCTTCTAGAGACGTCTTTCTTAAAAAAAACTGAATTCTACATACCTCTAATTTCATCTTACCTGTATCTCAGTTCTTTGGCAATCTCATCAACAATTTCATACGTATCATTTGCTTTTACATACTTTTGTACAGATGTACTCACATATTCAGTGTGTGCCTTTAAAATATTATGAGAGAATCTGATAAAATTTGATGAAATTCATTTCACAATTTGATTAATACAATAATGTTACTCACTTGTTGGAAGGTGGCTTGGAAAATATTGTCAGCTATAACATTTCTGAAAAGAAAAGAAAGAATCAAATCAATCAAAGTATTCAAATGGAAAGTTTTTTTGCCCCTCCTACTATTGCTCTTCGAGCGATAGTATGTACTGTATTTAATCTACAGTTATGTGTCTAGTTTAGTCTATGTTGATGACCTGTTTTTATTTTTTCTGTATAAAAATGACAAGGCTTGAGTTGAATATCAAATCTCGAGTGTCAGGTGTCCAATGAGTGTTAGGCTTGTTGAGAGTGCAGAGTTAAGTGTCCGAAAGACCTCTATATGTTCTTTCTACATGACAAAGACAGATCTATGATCAATTGATTCAACCAATATGTCAAATGTCAGTTGTCAGGAGATTAATTTAAATTCTTTGAGCATATCCTTGTGTGTATTTGATAAATATGTGTTTTTTTTGTTGAAATTTCTATTTGATAATAAGTTTGAATAACTGATGGTATTTGTCTTCAAAAACTTTGATGCTCAATAATTTTTCTCCCTTAAAAAAACACTTGTTCTACCTACCTTCCAAGATCTAGAAGACTATCCAATACAGACAGACCGGCCTTTCGTTCTGCGATCTGACCACTTTGGATTTTTATTCCATAATCACCGGGATGGAAAATCAATGCCAATATGACACCGAGGAATGCATTAAACGATGAAGTAAGGAAGAATATCAACAGAGTCCTTAAGGCTATTTTGCCATTAACTTTGGCATTTAGGCTGGCACTGCCTGATATGAGGCTGGATATGATTAGAGGTAGAATGAGCAATTTTAGGAGACGCATGTACAATTCCCCTGGATAGGAAACTAGGAGGATGGAATTTTTGGATGGATACAGGGGTCGAAGACCGAAACCTGTGAAAAATAATATAAAAGGTTTTAATTGATGATTAAATCAAGATTAAGGAGAGTAGCCTTGAGATGATTTTGTTAGAAAAAAAAAAACTAATTGTACCAATGACTGCACATTCTGGAAATTGGTATATAGGCAATTTAGACGTAGACAGCTCCATCTCCTTCCGTTTAATATTTCTTTAAAGAAAAATGAGAAATCTCAAATGGCACTCGCTTTGTTTGATTTGGACAAATAATAAATTTAAACTAAAAATGGTTACCGACTTAATGAAAAGAATGGGGACTTTCCGAAAATTGTGACGCCAAGATTTAATGGTGTTTTTACTGATAAAACATCCCAAAATATGACGAAAATTAGGAATACCAATTTTCGAGTTTTCGTCTCTTTTTGGAGATATTGGCCCATTTTTGTCCCAACAAGCTTGCGGGATGTTGGAGCAAAAGGGTTGTTGGTTTTGAGGACTAATGAAAGAATGAAACATGTGAAATATATATGTTTTCAAATATGACCGACTTTGTTAGTTGGGGCACTGAAAAATAGAAAATAATATTAAGGCTAATGCTGCTAATATATTGTTGAAGTTGGTGCCAAAAGTCTTCTATACACCGCCTCAAAATTACCACTACCAACATATTAAAACCGATCCAAGAATTTTGTTATTTAAGACGATTACCTCTCCACAGGTAAATTTCTCTTTAAAATACTAGGAAGGTGGGTACCTAATAAAAATAAAATATCCATATATTGTCTTCGAAATCCATAGAAGATTGTAAACAGATTAAATTCAAATGAGTTATTAATAGTTATAACTGGGTACAGAAGTCAGTAATGACAAAAATTAATATGTACAAAATGGACTTGCATGAATGTACTTGTATTATGTTTTCATATTGACAATTGTACAAATTAAAAATATAATTGCAGTTGGATACAACGAACTCATGTATAATATATAATGTCATAGTAAATAGGTAGTCAATTGAAAAAATCATGCGACATATATATTATTTATTGAAACTAATCATCTCCCAAGTTAATTTTGTTCGCGTAAAGTAAGGGATATACAGGGTTTTCCAAAAGAACCGAAATGGCCGAATATTTCAGCAACGGCTTGACATAAAGTTATGAAATTTGGTGTACGGGGGTGTTATCAGTAATACCGGATGAAAAAATAGTATTTGCAACGTTGCCAGATTTACAGTATTTCCTGTGTAGTAGTATTTTTAGCGCATTCGATATTTGTGGTGTTCATCAAATTACTATGATCCTAATTTTTGTTAATATGGAAATTCAACATTTCGTTAAAAAATATCACAAAATTTACACATCTGGAGAAATCATGGCGATATGCCCATACCAATACAATTTACAACGTTGTCAAATTTACGATTTTATGATTCTAACAAAATTTCAATAGAATTCTGTTAATATCGGTTAAGTAATAAGTACATAACTTACGAACTTTCAAAACTAAAATTCAATTCAAAATTCGAACATAATTAATAGAGTTTGATTTGTTTCAGTTAAAAAAATGTAACTTTATGGTATCAAATAAAATGCGCAAAATTTAAAAAGATAGTTTAAATAAATGCTTTGGCGGATTTAATGGAAACAACATGTAATTTGACAACGTTGTAAATGGTATTTTTAGATCAGACTTGCCAAGAAATTCCTAATAAATTTATTTTCTCGAGATATAGAAATTTTGTGATATTTTCTAATGAAATGTTGTATTGCCAAATTAACCAAAATTAGGGGAATTAAAATTGGTGGATTTGGATCAGGCGATCTCGGTGGCCATGAATTTAGAAAATGTCTGCTTCAAATATAACAAACATAAAAATCATCCTCTATCTTTCAATTATTTCGTGAAATATCATATAACTCATGGGATAATCTATAATCATTTAATTCGAACAGCATATTTGGCGTAAACATCAGTTTGTTAACAGATTCCATAAATTTTGTTTAATCAGTAAATACAAAATTGTATTTCAAAAAATTTACCGTGTTTTTTCAACATAAAAGTTTTTCTCGAAAACGGTCAACTTTAGAGCTCACGACCAACAGTGACTTTTTTGTGTAGAAAACATTGGCGGTTCAAATGGGTGTTTCCATTGGCGTAGAAATTGGGGAGAACAACACCCACGCATCCTTCAAAATCTTCCTCAATTATGACTTAACAAAAATTTTTTCTCACTCAAAACTTAGCTTATTACCAGTGGTAAATGCTTACAAAAGCTGTTTTCTGTACGATAAACGGTTCTGGAGATATTCACAAAAACTATTTTTTTTTTAATTTCAACACCCTGTATTTCGAAAATGGTGCATTTTAGAGGGTAAGTTAATATAAACTTTTTTTCATATTTTTGGACGAGCTATCACATCCTCAAGCATTCTGAGCATATATTATGAAACACCCTGTATAAATAACTCCGCATAGAATTTGCATTTCAGCGGTAAGAATGTCGTATGTGATTATACACACCAGATATTATTAATATGAATATGTCTAAAGCGAAACCGCATTATATAACAGTGAATTTTCTATAGGAAATTATTGATTTCAAGGTCACTTCAAGACTGTTAGAGAAACAAGTACTTGTGTAAGTAACTTACTGTGTTGGCCCAGATACCAGATTACACTTGACAGAAATATCTAATTCAAATATTAATACTATTATTATCTACTATTATAATACATATAGGGAAGTGGACAATTGTTTATGTTTATTTATTCAATTAGTGAGGGGGGTATATAAATTTTGTAACTATTATAATGTTATTAAATTATTAAATTGCAAACAATACATCTATGATATCTCTATTATATTAAATAGATAGATTAGACTATTAGTATCTAAAACGATAATGAAAGAAGTATTTAGACAGGTGTCTTTTTGACCGGTTTGCCCAGTTAACGAGCTCTTTTGTGAGGGAAAACTCGTCCGAGGCGGCAATTTTTGTCGAAAGTCGAAAATCAGTGACGACAAAATTAAAGAAGAGACCATATTCGGCGGCAAAGTTTAAATTGGACATTTTTCAAAAAATTTAACGGTTTCAAAGTTACAACAGTGGTCAAGTCTGATGTTTGTGTATTACCACTATTCTTTGAAATCTCTGAATTTACAAAAACTAGGACCGCCTTTATTATTATTTTTTATCTTTATTATGTATTACATCTTGTTTTGTCGATAGTAGACCTGGAGCAATGGAAAATAAATAACTTTTTACACAAAAAATAGAACCGACTCTAATACTGCACTGAAACTGCCCACCCCTGTTGGAAGGATCCTTTTGGGGATTTAAAATTTGTTGATTTCCCATCACTCCTCTCTCCATTGAAAAAATAATCATCAAAAGCGGTGGATAGGTCCAATCCCGAACAGAATAAAGTGCTACATTAATTTTTGACCGACTTCCCATACGGAGGCGAGGTTTACAATTCGACTTTGTGCGTTAGGTTTTGTTCATACGCGCGCTTTTCATTTAAAACTCCTCTGATTTTCATGATTTTTTCCTGCATTTGAAAGAGGTGAGCTGAAAAAGAAATCAATCATCTTCTCCCAAAAAAGTTAATGGTCACTGGAACATTTTGAAAGCCTACTAGTTTCGGATTTAACAATTTTGTGGTTAACTAATACGTAATGAAATATCCTTTTCAATAAATGGAAAAAATAACTTTAGATATCAATTAACATACCTACATATTAACTCACCCGCTATTAATCCAAGGAGAACACCTAACACAGTCAAAAACAACAATAAATTTTGCGAAAACCATCTTCGTAACATTGTCATCTTGCTGATTTTTGTGAATGCCGTGGCCGTTTCTTCAGTTGATGTTATATGTTTGATGAAAACTTCATCAACGATTTCGTTATTAGAACCACCACCACCACAAGCTGGTGTCCTTGTTGTTGAGATTATTGTGCCATTTTCATTAGGCACTCTTACAAATAAATATTCTGAAAAACAAAATTTTAACACACTTTTAAGAACAGCAAAAAACGCGCACAATTTAAACAAGAGTCCTCAACGGAATGATTTTATGATCTTCAAGCGCGCGGAATTAACGTGATTTATATAGTGCGGAAGCTGATTCGTTTTTTTTTATGATCTTGTTGTCTCTGAATACTGGTGACCTTTATTTCAAATAATGCTGTACATATTATACGTCGCAACTTCTTACCAAAATGTGTGGAATGGTGTTCTGTAATTTTTGTTTTTATCTTCGATAATATATCTATCAAAGAAACCACGCTGAGTGACGCGTCTTATTTTATTACAAGCTTTAATTGACTTGTCAAATCTTCCAACTGGTTTTTATAACAGTCATCTTCAACTGATTAAGCTGAAATTTTGCGAAAACGTTTAGTTTGGATGACAATGTGTGGTTAGATATGTAACCTCAAAAAAAATCCAATATGGCCGACTCTCAAAGATAAACGAACTTCTTAATTTTTGATACTTCCCCTTGATATATGTATTAAATTACACAAGTTTTTTTGCTGGGAAGTACTACGAACAATAAAGTTACGTCACTCTAATTTCAAAATTATGGAAAAACCGAAGTGTATTTTCACTACACACAGATGATAGTAGACGTTAGACGTCACGCCCCCAACACGCCCCGGCCTTTTTTGACAAGGTTTTTTATTATTAAAACTAGTTACTGTAGTTGTTGTAAATTCGACTTAAGTAGGAATTATATCACATTATTAATATTTTTGAGGCTTTTTGTAAATGGAAATCATTTATTCTTGACAATAACTTTATACGAATAAGAAAATAGTTGAAAATGATATATCAATACTTGAAGACAGCATTTGGCAAGGGATACAATTAAATACTGAGTCTAAAAATAACTATAGAAGGTGTATATATGCACAACAAGACACTGCATTTGTTCTTTTTTTTTCTTCTTGTTGATTCTCTCCACATCAAATTTAAATGACCTGGCTAATGAACTTGGTCTTATTTATATAGATAGCTATGAATGAGAGTCGATTTATTAGTATCTAATTAATAATTTTGCAGCCCAAATTAACGAGTATCAAGTAACAATTACAAAAAGCAAGTAAAAGTTGAACTTCTTATTTTTCAATGAGAGTGTTCATGCAGCCAAGTAACAATTATCAAATAACGAATAAGAAGTAGAAGTTGGTCAACTTTGAACTTTCTTACGTTAAATGAAAGAGATTTTGTGATTGTAAGCAATAAGTGGGCGGGTCGATGATGTAAATCATGTATGTAAATAACCTCACTTTTTGAAATATTTGTGTATTTCTTTGGATACCTTGACAAAAAATGATTCAGTATCTTCCATTTTATTGAAAATTTGGAATTCAAAACACTTGTTTTCAGTTTTCCAAGGGACAGCGCATGCTTACTTTTTACTTTTTATACTTGTGGGTTATTTGATACTTTTTACCAAGATTTGGTTATAAGTACAGTGACTTTTCATTAGAGTCACTGTAGAGGTTATGCGTTGTGTGACGTCAAATTAAATTGAATATGGCGCCCTCTAGAGGACATAAGCTCATGAACAAAGAACAACTTTTTTTTGAATATTATCGTGTTGGGTATCAAATGAAACGGTTTAATTTACTAATTTCAAATACATAATTCAAATATATATTTAAATTTGGGGAAATGAAGAACCTTTTTCTCACTGTGCTACCGGTTTCAGAATTTTGGAATTCCATCATCAGGCACCCAGGTTGAGGGAGACACGCAATAATTTGTTTGTAAGTACGCCTATATCAAAAATCTGAGTTGGTATAATTAAAGATAGGTCAATATCCGGAAACGTTTAAAGTGAACATTTTTTCAAAAGAGTTACTGTTTTCGAGTAAGATGCATGTTAAATTCTCATATATATTTATTTTTCCTATGTGGAGAGGGCGATTACTTTCGACAATTGAAAATCTTTGAATACTATATGAAAGCCATAATTATTTGTAGCAACATTTATAATGAACATTTTTCCTTAGAGTTACGGTTTTCGAGATAAATCGGTGTTAAAATGGTAACATATAAAATACTGGAGCGTATTTCCGCAGCGATGCTTTGAGATCTCAATAATAACAACTACAAGCAAAGAATATACGTGGGTGTTGGGATAAGTACTATCTTCATTGGTATTAGTGAACGTTCAACGATTTTCGTGACTAATGTGACACTCAAAAGTGTGAAATAAATATTTTTTACAAAAAATTGGACCGACGTTATTAGTTGGTGCACTGAAAAGTATAAAATAAAATATTATTTCTATTGGTGCTGGTACTTGTGAAGTTGTTGTCAAAAGTTATCAATCTAACTGCAACTGCACAACTTCAAAAGTAACAGCACCAATAGAATTAATATTATTGTATACTTTTCAGTGCACCAACTAATAACGTCGGTCCAATTTTTTGTAACAAGTATTTATTTACACACTATAGCTATATTAATTACATCACAAAGAAACCATTAGAAATTTGATGTACGCACCTTTAGTATCCATTTTCGTATCTAATAATCCCAAATTAGCTGTCAAATTTATTTCAATAATACAATGTTGGAGTTGAATTCAACTTTTTACGGTACTTTATACCGCCATGATTAAAAAAAGAGCACAATTTTGTATACCTGTGGAACGAAACAGGAATAAAAAAATTGTATACGTAATTAGCCCTATTTTTAATAATAAACAACGTTATCTTGAAAGTGATAGGTATAATGTCATACTCGTTAGCCGATGCAAAGTGTGAAATTATTAAAAGAGACGATAAAAATATTTTCTACAAAAAAAGGATCAACACTGTATTAAGTTGGTACACAGAAAAGTTCAAAGTACTTTAGCCACCAACATCAAAAGTGCAGCGCAATAGAATTAATTTTATTTCGTATTTATTTCTCATTACGGCATCTGATATAAGGTTGGTTCAAGTTTTTATAAAGAAAATTATTTTAAAAAAATCGGGGCATGTTTGTTACGAGAAATGAACATAAAATAAAAATGTTTTTGTTGATACTATATAACTGCCCTCTTTAATAGTATTTCGCATTTTTAAAGTGAAAATTTCTATGGGCACGTTAACCGTTAGCGTTAAGCTCGCGACACCGATGACCTCGACATGCTTGTGACGTATTGCGCAAAGTATAGCGGCCAGTGTACATGTATTATACATATATATATATATATATATATATATATATATATATATATACACTAATATCACGTCTCTCTTATCTGATAATACTATTTAAATTGATTAAATGTAGAATTACTGTGCAGTACAATAGTGAAAACTTGATTTATCTATGTAGAAAAATAAATGACAAAAACAAAGTATTTATTGTCGAATATTTCCAACATTGTTATTGATATTTGCGTAAAAAAATCATAATATTTGATATCTGCAATACTTCTTTCAATGAATATTATATAGTGCACTGATAGAAGGATTTGTTAGTATTTAATAAGATTTTTTTATATTTAATATCGAAAATTTGATGATTTATACGGAAAAAGGTTCTGACATACTCGAAAAAAGATTTGGTGAAAAATTTGACGATATTCCGATGATATTATGTGGAGACTTCAATATCAACTTTGCATATGATAAAAACCTACCACAAAATTGAATTTCTTAATGAAGCATTAGGTTTGACTATGTTTAATGATCGAAAATTAAATAAGTACTAAAAAAAATATAAAACAGCGATCGGTACAGATTTTACACAATACTTAGATAAATTACAGTCCAACATATTTGTTTTTTATTCCATTTACCATAAGCCTATTATACATTCTTTAGAATAAAATGAAATAATTAATATTAGGTACAAAAATGGACTAAGTATTGTTGAACTTAACGATGATAATAGAGCTCATAATGAAAATAAAGTTCATTAATAGCTATGTAAATACTATAATGTAAATAATTATTGCTCGGAGTGCCAATAGATGTGAAAACCTGACTAATGTTGAAAATTTCATTTAAAAAATTAAAAAAGGTCAATAATTTATTTATTCCTTGCTTTAAGTTTTCACTTCTGTCGGCAGTCCTTATGACGGCCTCTGTTTTTTTAATTCTTCAAGTTTATGTCAAATTGTGAATGTAATGTTACAGGTTCATCCCTGAAGATGCCAACCTTGTTGGCGAAACAATTGTCTGGTTTGACAAAATAAAGTATTGGTGTTTAATGTGGTAATTCTGTGTTTATTATTTTTGATGCTATAGTTGGACGAAATTCAAATTTATATTTCATTTCAGAAAGGTGTAGAGTAATAATTAATTATGATAATGAAGGGATCGCTCTATTGTTGTATTCTGCCATAAAAGCGCCATAATACAATAAAGATCGCTTCATTACATTAATTTATTAGGTACCTACTCTACAGCTTTCTGAAATGGAGTATATATAGTACTTACTTATACGGAATAAGTTGATCTCAAATTTTCAGAGCAAATTCTATGAATGTTTACAAGAATAACCTTCCAAAATTTTATCGCAATATTAGATTATTGGCGGCCGTAAACAGTAGTGAAAATGCTAAATCTGTCCAAACTTCAAAAAATATCCCAAGTAATTAAGTTTAAATTTCATAAATTTCTCAACAGATTATGTATTTTGTTTTTCAAAATCACAAAACATCAATTATTAGGAAGAGAACATAAAATCAACCACTTTTCAAATCTACTTTAATTAAGTAATTTCAAAATAACACATAAATAGTATATGCGAAACAAATCATAAAACAAACAGGTTCCATAAAAATAGATGATACAAAAAAGCTTAATTTAAATATAAACACGTATAGGATCTATATTCTCTACAACAGCCTCAAGCGCATTACGAAACAGGATTAAAAGTGTCTATACATAAATCTAAACTACTACACACACACATAATAAAATGTTTTCAAATGATTAGAATTTACCGGAAAACGGTGCCGGTTTTTCCATTTCCAAAGCACGTTGTGTCATTATATTACAATATACCCATGAACATTTTATTTCTTCTTTATACAAGCAACCAGTTTTCTAAATAAAGGTGATATGACATTTTCGTCAATTTAATTATCTCTCTAATCAATTTGTGATTGAATAATTCAGAGACATGCTCATCTGCACACCCTTAGGTTTTGCGTTTGCTGCACGTCATTTGGGACAAGAGAGACTTCGATTCGACGCGCATAGCGCATATACCTTCCTAAAATTATGTCACTAACAGCTGTGTGCTTTTGCTAATATTATAGTTCGAAGGCTGACTGGCAAAAGAAAACATGGCTGATCGAGTATATAGCACGATGGTGATGCTTTGGAATAAATATAGCGATTCAAAAGTGCCTGGGCACAATAATTGTTTAGCATGAACCGATTAGCCAACACAAATTTGAAAAATTTATATTCTTAAATTTTTGTAGACACAAATCATTTGTGACGCGTTCGTTTTTTTCGGAGACTCAATAGGTATTTAATGAGTTATTAGTTTGATAAGCCAACACGTCTTGAAAATAGACCTTACATTCTCTATTTTTTACTTGGTTTATCAAATGTCGTTTGTGAAACACAAATATAATAAGGAAATTGTTTGTGACTCTCTATTGTTTTAGAAAAATCTAAATTGATTTCAAAATTTGTAGGCTTAGGCAACCAACTATACATCACTTTTGAAGGGTCAATAAATGGAACGTGACTTCGTCAAGTTTGTGTGTTCTCAGACGAAAGGTATATCTTTTTAATCTTTACACATTGCTGTAACTCGGAAACCGTACATTTTTATTGTCTCCAATTTAAATGTTGCTATCAATAATCTTTTCTTTAATTTGGTCGTCACATATTTTAAATTTTTGAGAAAAAATGCCCCTTTCACATAGCATAAAGATACATATTTCAGAATCTACCACTGCTGTAACTCGAGAACCGTATTTTTTTTTTGAATAATGTCCAATTGAAACGTTGAAACGTTGCTGGATATGGTCCCTTCTTTAGTTTTGTCGTCTGATTTATTTCGATTTTCGAGAAAAAATATAGTCATTTACCACCTTCAGGAGAAGATTTTAAGGGGAAGGACATGTGGAATGTAATTTTTTTCATTGGAACAAACTCTCAAAAATCCTCTTTCAAATGAAAAAAGATTCATGAAAATCGGAGCACGTTTGTTATTTATAAGGTGCGAAAAGTACAAAAAAACTGTCGAATACCTCATCCGTTTTGAAGTCGGTCAAAAAACTACAATCGAGCGATCACGTCTTAGCACGCCATCGATATCGATACCTCACAATATTTTGGAATATTATTCATATCTTATTCCTTGCAGATTTTGTGAGGAATTTCAAGGTTCTTTTGTCTAAATAATTACAATACTATTACTTTCAAAATATAAAAAAGAATGTTAACATAGATATAACTAATACCCTGAATATAATGGATTGAATTATTAAACAGACAACATAATAATAATAAGCCTCTGGACTATAATGGCAATTGTCTCTACTATATAGTCCATGTATTATCGATCCTATATTGTACCACCCACTTTGATGCATCATCATTAAGACCTAATAATAGGGCTTACAAGGGTAGAATGGAAAGACACGTGCAATGACATAACTTCAAGTCGATATCAAAACCAAATTAAAAGTACCGCAGACTCCAACCACCTCGCCCCCCCAATATTGTATTTAATGAGATATCGCAATAACAACATCTGACCAAAAACACCATGTAACCAAAAACTAAAACCGCGATATATTAGGTGGTGCAACTTCAAAAGTATCAGGCACCAATAGAATTAATTTTATATTGTATTTTTCATAACACCAACTAACTATAACAGTCATATATAATTTTTGTAAAAATCAGTCATAAATTTTTTTTAATGTCCTATTTTCTAAACAATACATTCCTATTACTGTTTCAATAATACTAGAGGGAGCATTCGACTTTGTCCTCGAATAAATATTTTTAACAAAAAAGAGGGCCGACTGTATTAGTTTGGAGCACTGAAAAATTCAAAATAATATGAATTCTATACCGTTGCTGGTAATTTTGAAGTTGTACATTTCCAGGTAAATAGAAGACTTTTGGCACCAACAAAGAAAGGTGAATAAAACCTACAATGTTCTCGTAACTAATGTTTCAACTGTAAGAAGATTATAAGGTCCATTTAAATATTACCTACAAAATTTAAAGGTGCGCCTGCAACTTTTATAACTTTGGAAATTCTAAACAATTTGTCTGAACGATGCACCTTTATTTAGGTAGGTAGGTACAGTATTTACCAAAGTAGACAGTCATTACTAGGAAATACATCTACAAATGTTTTCATAAATCCTTTTTAATCCTCCTAATGTATTTTTGACATTACCAACAAATCTGAAATTGATATTTTATTGTCATATTATAATATCCAATAGTGCCTATCCATCATATTCTAATGACAGCAACAGCAGGTAATAAATAGACTTGAATATCTTTCGAAATGCCATTCCTTTCCTGAAAATCGTATCGAAAACACCGTTGTTGTTGTTCTTCCGTCTGTTAGTTGTGGAATTCCGTTTTTTGAAATGGTGTCCTAAATTCTGTGTGAAATCAGGTCGATTTGGTAACTTTAGCGTTGTAAAGTTGGCAGCATTCATTCACAGACACAGACATAACCCTAAATTCGTGTGATCGTGCTGGAAACCTCGCGCTGCTCGTGCAAGTTTCATTTTCGTATTATACTCCATATTTGTTATAGAGTGAAAAACCAACGATTTGAGTGCGTTGAGCTAAACGCACACGTGCTGATCCTTAGCTCAAATATATTTGTTTCTTTGATATATACATAAAAACGTATAAAATGGGTGATGTAAATGACGTTTTTGATATTGAATTACACGATGTCGAAACCGTCGAAGTTGATGATTCAGACGATGCTATTGAGATTGAAGAGGTAAATATATTAATATGTATGCAATGAATTCCATAATGAAATTAATTAAAACATTCCAAACATTATGTAAATATCATAAGATCACACATATTGTATGGTAGCTCTCTCCTTGCTTAGGAATTTTAGTTTCAATGTCATATTCTAGTCTCTGTTGAGCACTGTTTTGAAGAATGATCGAGATATGAAGTAAACATACTTTTACAAAAAAAACTCCAAGCTATGACATTGCGTTGAAGTCGTATTTACTTGAATAAAAAATGCAACGAAATATACTAAATAATATTTTTTTTTCAGGGCGAATATGATCAAAATCCTAATATAAACGAAATTGTCGAGTAAGTATTTTTTATGATAACATCTTGGCTTTGTTATCACAATTTGTAGGATTTCTCAATACTTAACGAACTATTCTTCTTCTAATCATATTTTATCAATAATGTAATCACATAATTTTAAATACATTTCAAACTTAAGTTAATCATTCTTTCCATTTTCAAGCTCCGATGATATTGAAACAGTCCAGCTCACTGAACAAAATGTGAATCCTGGGCAAGAAAAGACAGGGCCTAGTGATTTCGAATTGCGTAAAGTCTTGGGTAAAGGTGGATACGGTAAAGTGTTTCAAGTTAAAAAGATAACTGGTAAAGATGCTAATACCGTGTTTGCAATGAAAGTGTTACGAAAGGCGTCTATTGTTAGAAATCAAAAAGACACTGCCCACACGAAAGCCGAACGGAATATTCTGGAGGAGGTGAAGGTTAGTGGAATTTTTGAATGATTTTATTAAGAAATTTTATATTCTTTAAAAATATGTGTCTATGGTTGACATCTTTTTTCTTCAAAAATGTATTAACTTATTATTGTTTCCTGTTGTTCTTGTATGTTGAAATTTCAAACATCTGTTTTGCAAATGCCTCTCTGCTATTTTGCTTGAGTTGATTTTTTCGTATACTCTCCATTAATATCACTGTGAATAATTTCACTGACCAAAATAACGTTAACAAACTTAATATCAGCTCATCATAGGTATTATACTGTCAATTAGAATTCCCGTTTTTCAATATACAGTTTATCACGTGACATTTGAAAGTTACCAACTTTATATTAATATTTTTCTGTTGTGGCAAAAGTTTTCGAGTTGGTTTTATATTATTCTTGATCGTGTAGGTATTTTAAAGTAATATTTATTTTATATATAGTCCATCCACCAAATTGAGGTTTTATTTTGACAAAAGCCATCTTGTGTTGAAATAAAGAACTGCTTGACAGCTCAGTAGTAATCGAAGCTTCAATTGCGTACTCTGAAAACACTGCAGAAGTTTAAACCATGTTTATATGATGTTATATAACGTTAGTGGATCCATAACAAATAAGAGTTTAATTGCAAACCTCAGAATCGGGCATTAGTCAAATCAACTAATGTTTTTTGATAGAGTTGTTTCTTGTTTTTTGTAATGTGTTGAATTTTTTCAGCACCCCTTCATCGTGGACCTTATATATGCATTTCAAACAGGTGGGAAGCTCTACCTCATTCTGGAATATTTAAGTGGTGGTGAGCTATTCATGCATCTAGAACGTGAGGGTATCTTTCTCGAGGACACTGCATGGTGAGTTAATATTATTATATTTATTATTAGCTTCAATCAATTAACGAGATCAGGATAAGATATCTAAATAAGGTAAAAGTCTAGTTTAGTGACTTATGCTATAAAAGTACTAAGAAATCAAAGGTTTGCAAAAATTGGTGTATTTTAGCATAAATTTTGATAAAGTGGAGGCGAAAGGCTCTATTTTTAATGATTTGTTATTATGATATTAAAAGTTAAGCTAAAATTCACCAATTTTTGCAAACATTTGATTTTATTAGGACTTTTATAACAAAAGTCTCTAAACCAGACTATTAGCCTAAATAATATCATTTTTTGTTATCTATTTCTAGCTTTTATCTATCAGAAATTATATTAGCATTAGAACATCTACACGGTCAAGGTATCATCTATAGAGATTTGAAACCCGAAAATATACTACTCGATTCTCAAGGACATGTCAAATTGACAGATTTCGGTCTGTGTAAAGAGCACATTAGAGAAGGTATATTGACACATACTTTCTGTGGTACCATAGAATATATGTAAGTAATAGTTTATTTATTGAAATTATTAAAATTTCCTTACAATAAAGTAAAATATTAGGTACATGTTTTTTTTTCTATGACAGGGCCCCTGAAATTTTGACAAGACATGGACACGGCAAAGAGGTAGACTGGTGGTCATTAGGAGCACTAATGTATGACATGTTGACAGGGGCTGTAAGTAAAATATTTTTATTTTTTCCGATAACTTCAATAAAATATTAAAATTCTATTATTTTGCGATATCTACTTTGTTTTTTTTTAATTTAAAGCAATTTTTGTATTTTTTTCACCTGTAGCCCCCCTTCACGGCAGAAAATCGCAAAAAAACTATCGAAAAAATTCTCAAAGGTAAACTAAATCTGCCACCCTATTTGACAACTGATGCCAGAGATTTGGTGCGTAAATTACTGAAACGACAAGTGACATCTCGATTGGGTGCGGCCCCCGAAGATGCCAAGGCCGTTAAGCAGCATCAGTTTTTCAGACACATCAATTGGGATGATGTGTTGAGCAGAAAAATGGATCCACCATTTAAACCATGCCTTGTAAGTACCGATTTTTAACTGACTTCCCAAATGAAGGAGTTGATAACAGTACATTATGTAAGAATTATAATAATTTCAAAGTTGAAGTCAAGATTTTTCTATAATTGATGACTTGTAGGTTATTTATTGGTATTTTAGACATTTTCTATGAATAATTTGTTTTAGTTTTGTTGGATTATTATTTTTTTTTCCAGTCCGGTGAAGACGACGTTTCACAATTTGATACAAAATTCACTAAACAAACCCCAGTTGATTCACCAGTTGAATCGACACTCAGTGAAAGTGCGAATTTGATCTTCCAGGTAAATATACATGTTTTTTTTTCTTCTTCCAAATTTACATAAATATATTCCTTGAAATTAGAAATTATTTTTTCTCAGATAAAAGCAGTAATAATTTCATATTTATCATTATTTAAAAACAATGCAACATTGCATTGGGTATATTCTGTAAGCAAAACTTTTGTTTTAAAACCTGCCGTTTTTTTTTCAATACTTAACGACATTTACCAAGGTTTGCCTTCTTGAACATATATGGGCAGATATCTGATGGTTGCCTTTTAAGTTTTGGACTAAGCAGAACATAACTTTTTTCCATAAATCCAATAAGATATCAAGAAACCCGCCCTACAGTTTTTTTGGGGGTACGCTTAGATTTTCAAATAATTGTCAAATGAAATTGTCACTACAAAAGTAAATTTTATTTCTATTTCGGCTCTTGTAGCATCAACAGTTTTTTGCTTATTACTCATTTTTTTATCCCGTCAGAGCACTTTGTTCTCCTTGTCGATGTAGTTTATTCTCTCATCCACATAATAATAAAAAATACTCCTAATCCAATGACATACAAAAGTGTTTAATGTTTAATTTCCATATCTACAGCGCGGAGAGAAAGTGCCGCCAAAAAACTTTGAAATGAACACCATACCTTGATACGTTGATGAGCGTTTTTTTTTGCTAAACAAAAAAATATACTTGTAATTTGAATTGTGATACATATTTTTTCTCTTCTTCCTCTTGCGCCTCAAATGAATAGGGCTTCACATACATTGCCCCATCTGTATTAGAAGAAATATACCGACCACAGATTGTGAAAGCTCGATCGCCAAGAAAAAGCGGCGGTGGGAGCAGTTTAATAACCCACCATCATGTGGCTGGTATGCCCCATCCTCCCTTTCGCCTTCATCATAACCAACAACAACATTTCCCCCACCACCATCACCATCTACATCAACAAAACAATCCCAATCATCCTCTACATCAGTTTGGCATGCCATCATCATCGTCGTCGAGTGGTATTGGAATAACGGTGGTAGGTGGTGGTAACAATCAGTCATCGAGTACAACAACGACAAATCACCATAATATAACAATTGGCCATCATACGCACCACCACCACCACCACCAGCAGCAGCAGCACCATCATCCCACCAATCAACATCATCATAATAGCAGCCATCATCATCATAGTAATCCATTCTATAACAATTTCCCCGCCGAAGAAATGATGGAAGTTAGTAGCAGTAATAATAGCACAAGTGGCCCCACTGGGATACCTCCAATTTAGGTTATGTGTGAGCTGGGGTGATGGAGCCGGCATTGCTCAGGTAAACACACACACAAAAATGGCCGATAAAATGACGTGTGAGTTTGTATATTTATATATTATATAGGTAAATGAATGAATTAATAAAAAAAATGTATTGTAATCTTGGTGTCCCTCAAAACTGATTTGGTAATATTCCGCTTCTGTTCTCAGTTTCGAAAAGGCGCTTTACTATATAACCTAATCGGGAAAAGTATCCCTAAAATTCAAATCGTAACCCTATAATTTGAAATAATATGATACGCATCCCTAAAAATTAACCTAGTTTTCCCTAAAATAATGACACAACTTTCAATTTATAGCAAGGTGCTTCTTCATATTGTGAAAGGTATCCCTAAAAATTCGTCATGATCCTTAAAATTACTCAATAGCTTCTCCATCTCTAGCAAGATATCGAATCTATCAAAAAAATAGCATCCCTAAAAATGTCGAATCATGATCCTTGAAATAATTTAACAGCTTATCAGTTTGGTTTCAGATTATTGCAGAAAAGTAGTCTTTTAATTTCAAACGAGGACCCTAGAACTTGTAACGATCTAAGGTCGTAGGTATCCCTAAAAATCAACATCGTGATCTCTAAAATAACAATACAACAGCTTCTCCATGACCTTTGGCAGTTTTTAAGACATTGGTGCTACGAGCCTTAATTATTGAACTATATAATAATACAATAGATATATCTGTAAATTGGAGCAGAATTATTAAAACACTTCAACAGCTCCTTCAGGTTAGGACAGCTCTTAAAATCTACCCAAAGTATCTCTAAAAATTGACACCATTTATATTTCTCGTAACTTTTTCGTATGATTTTTGAGTTCTATTATTACAGTAATAAGAATAATAATAATAACTGACAATGTACTTATTCAGGTTAATGAAATTGTTTTGAATTATTTCGGTCAAATTCCTCTATGAAACCATCCCTAAAAATTCAGTGCCGTACCCAAAATGTATCTATTTATTTTCTGATTTTTTAGAACATTTAACGTGATTAAAAATCTGTTTGGGGGACACTTATTATAATATATATCCTAGTCAGACTGAATATTAATAAAAAAATAATATAAGTAATTCTCTGTTAAATTTGCATTTTATTTATATGTTTTTTTAAATACATAAATGATAATATACTTCTCACGTAAACGTTATTAATTTTATTATATACTACTGTATTGGCCTATATAACTTTAAAAAAATGGAATTAAACTTGTACATAAAACTCTAGTTAAATTTAAATAATAATAATATATATTTTTCTGTTTTTTGTTATTTTTTAACAATTTAGAAGCATACGCGCAAAACACATCGTGTTTTTGGTTGCTTTTGTTACCATTTTTTCTCAGACTGCGTGTAATTATGTAAAAAAATACAAAATGCTGTTACTATTATAGATAATAAAAACACATTTTTTCCGTTATATATAGCCAATATATAAAAAAGGAAAAAAACCTGGGACAAAATAAAACATAAAAATGTGCTTGAAGGATTAGATCGTTCATGTTAATTTTCGCGTGATTTGATAACAATTTTTTTTATAAATGAAAAATCAAAGCTTTCCCGCACGTTTGAACGAATAAAATAGACAATAAATTCCTCGTGAAAAGCCTACATGAAATAATGATTTATCTTATTAGTAAAGCGATTCTTTTTCTTCAAGTACATAGAAATAAGAATAATTTCTCATTCTTTGTGTGTATTTAGATTGACCTTCCTACTTATATATTTATATACCACTTGCCTTGCTACAAGAAACTTACTCGATTCACTTAAATCATATATAGATTTTGTCTTATATAAAGCTAATGCTGTTTTGTCTTTTTTCGAAAATTGATTTGTAATTTTGTGGAACAGTTGCTTTTGACGTTGACGTTTACAAGGAGCTCTTTGACAACGATCTTTTCGGCTGAAATTGTCGTTTTCCTCCTTTTTTTAAGACAATTGCTTCCCTTATTTTGACAGAATAGCAAAACAAAATGACTGAATAAAAAACAACTAAAAGTAATCGAGTGGATTTGCTATATAAATAATTAATATATACTTTTTTTGAATTAATTTTCTTATTTGACATTACAACTTAATGAAATTTGTACTGCCAAATAAAGCAACTATATTTATTTATTTTTTTCCTAGATATATTAAATAATAAAATGTGTTAGTTAATTGTTTGTTTATTGTTTTTCTTTTCTTTTTTTCTTAGTAACAAGTTTTCATTTAGATGACTCAATCTAAATGAAAAAGTATATTAATAGAAAAATATGTTACGATATAAAAATTGTTCGTAATATATTATAATTATAGAGGTTTTGCTATTCGGTATATATGCAAAATTTCAGATATTATATTTTGAAATACTATTTGCTCCTATACCTATATATATTATTTTTTCTTCGTTTAACATGATTGAATATTTTTCTGATAACATGTGGTGTTCAAAAAGACAGCAAAATAATATATATTATAATAATAACAATATATATTATATAATTTAAGGTGCAAAAATGTACTATTGATTAAATAAGCGAAGATTTTAAAGATGTTTTATACGTTATGGAAATTATATATGTTTGTAACAAAATGATAATAAAAAATCATTGTAAGTTTTTTTTCTTTTAATTAAAACATATTTCGAATATTTGCCAAGAAAATTTATCTTTATTTTATTTTTTTGCAGATTATAATATGTCCAAAATTAAGTAATTTTAACCAGTTTAATGGGGAGAAAGTTGAACAATTTATAGTTTTTTTAATTGTCTCTAAAACATTTAATAGATCTTCTTTGTTTTCGATATTTTGATGAATAACTGATTGATACCATTTTCTATTAAAGTAGTCCCTAAAATCCGATGATATGGTAATTAAAACCGGAAAATACTCTTCCACAGAATCTTTTCCAAGTCGTCAAAATGTTGCTACATGTCATTTCCTAAATGACAGAAACTAAAGTGCGTTTAACATATAACAGTCTATATCACAGCATAGTATTTTCAGTTTGTATAATTTTTTCCAATTACTTAATAATTTCTGTTCTATTTATTTCTCCAGAGTTTAAGGCATCACAAAAAAAATTACTTTACATGTTTTTGGCAAACTCTTGTAATAAGAATCATGTTAATTTTTCAATGATTTATTATTCTCAAAAATAATTATATACAATTTTAAATAAAATTAAAAACAACATATTTACATCCGGTTAGAATATTTTCTTGATAATCAAATAAGTAATTACTGAAGCAAAAAATAAATCTAGTTTCCATTTTACATTGAGAATTTAATGTTATTTAATACTTTCACCAATTATTTGTAGGATTATCAGATAACCTGCGTAAGTTATGAAGAAAAAAGAAACAAATCAACCGGAAGTTATTTGGCGTTATAAATTTAGTCATTTTCTAGCTGGTACTCTGAACTAAATCTTTTTCATCGTCATTCGTCTCGAAAATGATCCATTTTTTCTTGTTAATTAAAAATAAAATCATAATCAACGGAAGATGTAACAATGAAAATCTGAATAACTTCCTCGACGTGGCACTCGAAGAATCTTTATAGAACTTATAGGCTGAAAGAAAAAAAATAACAGCTGTAAAAAGTCATAATGAAAAACTCTGGTAAACTTACCCAAATAAATAAAATACAAATTCAACGGTGTACTCTCCAAAAGGAACCACCAGTTTGTCGTCTCAAAAATCGGTGCCGCCATCGAAATGGCCTGTAGGGCAATTGTATGTCTGAGGGCGACGCGACGACACAGGGCCGGATCGGTGACGGCCATCATTCGATATCCAGCTCGAGAATAATCCGGGCGAAGATTCCACGATAGAGCATTGAAATGGGGAAATTGCCAGCTGTATAGGAGGGCGGCCATTATCCAAGCACCAGAACCGAGGGTGCCAGCACAGGCGGCCCAACCCATCAGGGGTGGGATGGCACCCACTTTAAGAAAAAAGTTTTCAATCAAATTCGACCAAAAAAATAAATATCTTCGACCAAACTACTCGAACCTGTTGTCAATTGATTCTAGTAATAGCTAAACACTCCCTCACCTACCTCTTGAGTGCTGATGAGAACCAAAAATCTCAAATTTGACGTTTTTGTGTACAGGATTGATATTATGTTTGATAATCAATCAAACAAGCGTTTTGATAATTAATACTCACCAAATGAACCGATCCAAGTATTGAGGATGCTCATCCTCTTCATAGGTGTATAAATGGATGTGTAAAGAAGCAAATTAACCAATCCCAGACTGGCAGTGAGACCATTGACGCCATAATACAAAATACCCACACCTGCTAAACTTGATGCAGCAGCAAATAACATAGAATGCAGTGGGCTAAAATATGGAGAGATAATATTGTTTATTGATATAATCATCGTGACAATAATAATTGGACTTACGTTAGGCGTCCGCAGACAATAACGCGATTCTTTGTACGGGACATTTGTGCATCAAACGGTACCTCATAGAATTGATTGACTGAATTGGCAGCACCTGACAATAGACCAGTACCGGCAGCGCACATCATAAATGTGGTCCACTCAAATGGAGCCGGAGCAACGGCATAACCAGCCATTGACGTTATAACTACCATAGCTGCAATGGCAGTGTTAGAAAGGTAAATTATTAACTAACTACTGAGAAATCTTACTTGTAAGACGAATTTTCGATAGCTTCAAGTAATGCCCGATGAGGTTGGAGCTGTCTGTCGATGGTGTTGGGGCCCAGGGTGGGGCATTTTTTGGTTTATGTGGTAATGGTGCATTATTGCTGATTACATCACTATGGGTAATATCTACCGACACAGCTGTGGGTCTGGAGGATTTTGCATTACTTTGATTTACATAATAACTTGTTGGTATTGTGAATTGGAGATAATTCTGCGAATCAATGCAATTGTTATTGATAAAACTTCATTTGAAAGTAGTGTAGTTTTGGTTACCTTTACTTTCAATATTGTTGGACATTTACATAATGGCAATTGTCGAGAAAGTACCAAGTACATATTAGAGGCATTCAAATTTCTAAGTTAAGCTTAGTGTGAAATTCTGAAGGGATTTCGTGTTTCTATAAACATTATAAACTTGGAAAAGTTCTTGACTTTGAGGTTAGAATTTGACAATTAAGGTTAGAATTTTAGAATCATAAGACACATTTACTGTCGAATGACAGAGAACATTAAATTATGAAATAATAATTCACTAAATACTTGATGCGATGTGTGCTATTCATCAAATTTTGAATTTCAGTGAATAAAAAGTATCAGAAATTCTTTCAGAATACCGCCCATAATTCAATTTGAAACGATTTTTTCAAGGAAATAACAAATGTCACTATTGACATTGACAAGTATGACATGTGAGAGATTTGAGGTTGTGGCGCTCAAATAAATAGCCATGCAAACCGATGAAAATAAATGTTTACCGGTATTTTCTATTTAAATCAATTTCTGATTCGCACTAGAATATTTGCTACAAAATCAACAAAATGGATAACGACCTCGATCGGTCTATACGCTTACTGGAAGAGGCTTTCACAAATTCAGACAAGAAACGCAACAGCAAATACAAGCTAGACGACAAACGTAAAAATATCCGTTTGTCCATCACATTGCTTGATCATGAGACTGATTCCTACTTCAGACGGGCTGATGCAAGTAATTTTGCAGATGAAACAACAATGTTGGGTGTAGCTAATACCTTAACATTCACAGGTAGTATTTTGAATGCTACTACTAATGATCCTTGGAAAGTTACCATTGATAGCTTACCAATGAAGTTTTTTGAAATCATGCAAGGACATTCGGGTGAGTTTGTTGTTATTTTGTTTTTTTTCTTTTTTTTATATACGTGATTTTGCTATAGGCGGTCACGACGTATTGGAAATAGTCATGGATCTGGCTCAGACTTGTTCAGATGCCCTTCACGTTATACAAGACTTAAAATCTCGCGTTGCTGTTACACAAATTGAAGAAGAAACACATTTGGAAAGTGAACGCAATACTTGGCGCTTGATTTCAATTCTATACAAAGATCGTCTGTTGGCTCAAAATATGATGGAGGACGATAATGATGTGGATCAGTATTTTGGCACCTCGGAAAAACTATGCATGGAAAGTCTCTTCAAACGCGACAGTTTGGTGCGTGAAAGTCAACTGGTCATCGATTGGCTCGAAAGCAATGCTGCCGATAGAGATGATGAAGTCCTGCTGTTCTCTGACAGTACATTGGGCTGGGAGAATACGCTGCATCAGCTCCAATCGGCCGATACAATAGCATTTGGTAGCTCACGACCAATAGTTACGAGAATGGATCCGGATGCACCGAATTATCAAAAACGACCGCTGCACGATCTCGATATGGAGGATGAGAAGAGATTGTCGCGTCGAATCTTTGCAGAGGTGCGCTGCGGCAAGTTGGAGGAGGCGCAAAAGGTGAGTGATATGACCTAACAAGTGTCTAACAAAAATATTTCTTACAAAAAATTGGACCGACGTTATTAGTTGGTGCACGGAGGGACGGAGATTTCGAATTTGCGTTTTTATGAATATGGGACCATTTCTCAAGCTTCCTCTTTCAAATGAATCAAAAATCATCCAAATCAGAGTACGATTACTACATAAAACGCGCGAAAGAACTAAAAAAAACACAATTGAATTGTATACTTCCTTAGTTCGGGGTTCGTCGGTCAAAAATGATGTGGTTTATTATAGTTGTGTAGGCAGTGTGGTCATTCTTGGAGAGCTGCCATCTTTGAGGGATGGAGACTGTACCATGATCCAAATGAGAAGTCGGAGAATGATGACGATGGTAATTATCACGATAATGATGATGATAATCCCGGTGAAATGTTCGAAATCGAGGGAAATGACAGCAGGGATATTTGGAAGATAATTGCTTTCAAATATTGTAAACAGGTTAGATTAGATTAGATATAGTTCATTATGGCTTAGTTTTTGGCATCTACAATGATTACCTGTCTGATTACTAAGCAATTACTAATTAGTCATATGGACAATGAAGCATAGCAATGTTGGTTTCTATTCAATTTTATTTTAACTTTTCAGGAATATCTTAACATCTACGATAAAGCTTCAATAGCTGCATTCTGTGGCTATATCAATGCCCTTCTGCCCGTTTGCCAAACATGGGAGGATAATCTGTGGGCGTATATGCGTACAATTGTCGATATACGAGTCGAATCGGAAATTCGTGATTCATGCATGAAAAAGCAACCACGTACCTATCAACCGCTACCCGAAGAGTATTGGGCACAACGGATGTCACTGAATGAGGTGTTTAATTGCTTGGAATCATCGAGGAATGCACGAGTGCGTGATGAAGCTAAAGGGATGTACCAGATTGTGCAGAAATTCATCATTTTGGATGAGATACCGAAATTGTTAATGTATCTGGAGGAGTGGATCGAGCAGCAGGAGGATATTGGCGAGATGGATGGTCTGAGGAAGCCGACATATTTTTTGCGTTTCCTGGCACATTTGGTGTTGATTTTCGATCACATAGGTCATGGGCATAGTCGCGAGATTGTGGAACGTGTCTTGGAAGTGTAAATTTACTAAAATCAAACACATGGCCTTTTAATTTTCAATTCTTTTTTTTTAGATATATCAAACGCTTGATGGATTTGAAAGAAACTCAACTGATTGCTTACTATATCAGCAAATTAAGCCCCAGTCAACAAGTGCATCTATATGCCAAATATTTAGAACAAATCACCGATAACACTGAACGACAATTATCACTTGCATTTGCTGAAGACTGTGGCTTGGATGTGTTTGCTATCACTAAACAAGTCGTTGAAAATATACGTGACGGTAATTTGATGACTATCAATAATAGTGAAATGGAAATGATTGAAGAATATGGTGAGAAAATGCAAACAGCTGCAAAATTAACAGATGCAGATCTGATGAAAATCAACGCACTGGATTGGTTGTTGTTCAATGAACATCAAAGAGCCGAGGCGTTGCTGCAAGCTAATGCTATTGTATTGAGTTTTCTGACGATGGGTAAACTTGATGCTGCTCACTTGGCATTTGAAAAAATACCCGCCGATACTGTGGAGAAGATTTTGAGTGGGGATGGTAAGTTTTTTTTCTTTTTGTTTTTTTTTAAACTGATTATCAATCATAGTTGCGTGTAGAATATCTTCTGTCACTTTTTTCTTTCAAAATATTTGATGATGATGTAAATAATATTTTGAACTTAGTAAGTAATTGGAAAACATGATACAAACCGAAAATACTGTGCTGTGATCTATTAGGCTATTAAGTTAAACGCACTTTGGTTTCTGTCATTTAGAAAATGACATGTCTGCAACATTTTGAAGACTTGATAAAGGTTTTGTGGAAAAGTATTTTCCGACTTTAATTACCATCCCAGTGAATTTTAGAAACTACTTTAATTGAAAATGGTATTAATCAGTTATTCATCAAAATATCGAAAACAAAAAAGATCCATTAAATGTTTGTAGAGACGATTAAAAATAACTATAAATTGCTCATCTTTCCTCTCATTAAACCGGTTAAAATTACTTAATTTTGGACATATATGCTGCAAAAAATAAACATAAATTTTCTTGTCAAATATTCAAAATAAAGATATGTTTTAATTAAAAGAAAAATAACTTACAATATTTTTTTTATTATCATTTTGTTACAAATATATATAATTTCCATAACGTATAAAACATCTTAAAAATCTTCGTTTATTGAATCAATAGTACATTTTTGCACCTTGAATTATATGAAATATATTGTTATTATTATAATATATTTATATTATTTTACTGTCATTTTGAACACCACATGTTATCAGAAAAATATTCAGTCATGTTAAACGAAGAAAAAAATAATATATATATATAGGTATAGGAGCAAATAGTATTTCAAAATATAATATCTGAAATTCTGCATATATACCGAATAGCAATACCTCTATAATAATAATATATTACGAATTTTATTTATGCCGTAACATATTTTTTCATTTAGATTATGTCATCTAAATGAAAACTTGTTACTAAGAAGAAAAAGAAAAGAAAAACAATAAACAAACAATTAACCAACACATTTTATTATTTGATATATCTAGGAAAAAAATAAATAAATATAGTTGCTTTATTTGGCAGTACAAATTTCATTAAATTGTAATGTCAAATAAGAAAATTAATTCAAAAAAAGTATATATTAATTATTTATATAGCAAATTCACTCGATTACTTTTAGTTGGTTTTTATTCAGTAATTTTGTTTTGTTATTCTGTCAAAATAAAGGAAGCAATTGTTTAAAAAAATGAGGAAAACGATAATTTCAGCCAAAAAAATCGTTGTCAAGGAGCTCCTTGTAAATGTCAAAAAAGCAAACGTTCCAAAAAAATTACAAATCAATTTTCGAAAAAAGACAAAACAGCATTAGCTTTGTATAAGACAAAATCTATATATGATTTAAGTGAATCGAGTAAGTTTCTTGTAGCAAGGTAAGTGGTATATAAATATATAAGTAGGAAGGTCAATCTAAATACACACAAAGAATGAAAAATTATTCTTATTTCTGTGTACTTGAAGAAAAAGAATCGCCTTACTAATAAGTAAAGCATTTTTATTTCATGTAGGCTTTTCACGAGGAATTGTCTATTTTATTCGTTCAAAGGTGCGGGGAGAGGTGCCTTAATTTTTAATTTCAACAAAAAAAGTTGTTATTAAATCACGCGAAAATTAACATGAACGATTTAATCCTTCAAGCACATTTTTATGTTTTATTTTGTCCCAGGTTTTTTTTCATTTTTTTATATTTATTTATTTTTATTATTTTTATATATTGGCTATATATAACGGGAAAAATATGCTTTTATTATTATTAATAGCAACAGCATTTTGTATTCTTTTACATAATTACACGCAGTATGAGAGAAAAAAAAATGATAACAAAAGCAACCAAAATCACGCTGTGTTTTGCGCGTATGCTTTTTTAATTGTTAAAAAATAACAAAAAACAGAAAAATATATATTATTATTATTTAAATTCAACTAGAGTTTTATGTACAAGTTTAAAATATACAATATAAAAAATAATAAATTTTACGTGAGAAATATATATATTATCATTTATGTATTTAAAAAACATAAATGAAATGCAAATTTAACAGAAAAGAATTACTTTTCTTGTAGAATGAGACTGAGTATTATTTTTATTTCTTAGTCCTATTTTTTTTTCAAAGGTTAACGAAGATAATTTTGTCTTGCTTTGTTTCTTGTTCTGTCCAATTCATTTTTATTCTTCTGGAGTCCCTTTCAATTTGTTTTTGTGATTCACACAAAATATCTGTCGCACAGATAGCGGTGAAAGCAGTGGCCATCAAAATATTGTCGATGATCGATTGAATCAGGCCATCAAGGAGTACCTCAGCTACAAGGCCTACTTGAATGCTCAAGAGGCGTTCAATGAATGGTTCAAACATAGTAAATCGAAACCCATGCCACCTGCTGAATTGCCGGATAATGCAGAGTTTCCGGAAAAAGTGGCACATCAGCATAGAGAGTCTCAATACAAGGCCGAATTGGAAAGGTGAGTGTGTTCGAGAATGAAAAATGATAGCTAATATTTACTTTAATCGATACGAACTCGATTACTAGCTTTCGGCCAAAATCTCTAGAGCATTTTTCAATTTAAAAGTATTGTAATACGGGTAAACTAAGGATAGAAATTATTTTGTCATGTATAGGGAGTTTTTTTTTCTCTGTTCATTATTAGGTGGAAACTGACATCATCCCATTTGGTCAAAAGCACCAAAACAATGTTGTACAATGTCCTTCTGTTCCCTGAAGGTTGGCTTCTCCTAACACCTACATCATCTTCTGGAAGTGCTAATACTACTAATGAAACATTATCATCAACGTCAGCCACATCCTATCTAAGATCTAAATGTATACCGGAAATTGTTCTACTGTTGTATCATGTCATGTCCGAATCACAGCAACATGAAGAGTGTGTCCAGTTGGCGGACATTTTGGCATCGGAAAAACATTGTTTATACAAGGTATGACATTTTAAACTATGGGTATACCGAATTTTCTATTTTATGATTTGTTGACTGGCTTGATAATATCAGACAGTTTATTTTGTGAAATTGAAGCCAAGATTTCGGGAATGTTTATTCCCTTCTTCAGGAGAAATTTGTGGAATTAAATTACAAATGGAAAAGCATTAATAATTTATATTTTTTTTATGGTAGTTGTGTATTTTGTTATAATGTGATAAATTTGTTCTTCCCAAAGGTATTCTCTAAGGAAAAGCTGGCCGAAGTGCTGGTGAAGCTAACTGAAAGTTCAGTGGCTCTATTGAATGCAAAAAAGGATCCGTGGGGCAATGAAAAATCAGCCTAGATTTACACATTTTTTTTGTTATTTATTTGATAAGTTGCTAAAATGATTTTTCAATAAAAAAATTAAAATAATACCCAACATTTTTTGGTGTTTTTTTCTTATATGTAACTTGGTGGAAGGTAAGGGGCAACGGTCGATATACGTTATTGCTGCTTGATTTTATTTTGTAGCGGTGCATTTTTTGGAAATAAACTTATAAATCAGATGTAATTGGTAACTAAAGTTATAGTTAGACTTCGGTAATCTAGATACTTGCAAAAACGAGGTTGGATGTATCATGAACACGGTCGGGGGTGTTCTTATATCAAATAGAAAGGTTGAGGCACTTTGAAAATAAGTAGTGTGGATTCAAACCCTGCCAAATTTTAATCGAAATTGTTTCTAGATAAAGAACCATTTAGGTACATTGGAAAATTAAATCTAGTTATTTTCACGATTGTATGTTAAAAATAAAATAATAACATTTGAATATTCAGAATGGAAGTTGAAACAGTATTTTTTACTTGTGATTAAATAACCTCATTGGTGGTGGTCACTATTTTAAATCCTTTATCATGAGAAAACCCATTCATATAATACACCAAATTGAGGCTAGATTTGCCGAAAACTATCTAAATTACCTAAAATCTTAATTATTCAACACCGGAATAATTAATTTTATTTCTATTTGCTCTAGCTCCCACTAGATGGCAACACATGAAACTGCTTACAGTCTTTTCATGACCATGAACCGAATTTGAAAAATTTATATTTTCAAATTTCTGTTGTTACAGAACGTTTTTGACGCGTTCGTTTTTTTGTGACTCAATATTTCATGAGTTAATAGATTGTTAAATAATTAACACCGATTAACCAACACATCTTGAAAATAGACTTAACTCATTCTCTATTTTTCACTCAATTTAACAAAAATCGTTTGTGAAACACAAATATAATAATGAAATCGTTAGTGACTCTCTATTGTTTTAAAAAAATCTAAATTGATTTCAAAATTTGTAGGTTCAGGCAATAAACATATACATTACTGTTAAATCTCAATAAATATAATTTGTGTATGGAACGTCGCAATACAAAAAATTGTTAATTCTATGAAGTTGTGCAACTGTAGTTAGATACAAGACTTTATCAATAGAATTAATATTATTTTGTATTAACATTTATTTACGATTTAATAGTGATGTATTGTTAGGTTAGGTTAGTTGCCTAAACTTACAAATTTTGAGATCAATTTAGATTTTACTAAAACAATAGAAAGTCACAAACGATTTCATTATAATAGGTATTTGTGTTTCACAAACAATTTCTGATAAATTAAATAAAAAATAAAGGTTGTAAGGTCTATTTTCAAGACGCGTTGTTTAATCGGTGTTGATTATTTAACAATCTAATAACTCATTAAATATTGTATCACAAAAAACAAAACGCGTCACAAACGATCCGTATCAACCGAAACTTGAAAATATTTTTTTTTCAAATTTGTGTTGCTAGATGGTTCATTAATCAGAGCCCTATATATTCTTTACAACCTTTATTTTATATAGATATCTCTCTGATACAATAACCGTCATTTCATTATGAATTTTCAATTCACTTTTATTTGAAATAAGAATATTTTTCTGTTGTTCAAAATAGTACGATCATAGACATATATAAATAAAGGGTTGTTTATATGTCTGTGAGGAAGATAAATCCCTCTCCAATTCTCACTAAAATATTTGCATAAAAAATGTTTTCTGTTAAACATCTGCAGACCACAATTTGTCACATTTTTCGGTATAGATAGTTCGTTTAATTGTGTTCTTTGGTTCAATGTTCAGTTATAGATAGGTATCGCTGCAAATAACTACGGAATTGAATTGTGAATACAATATCAGATTGATTTGATTTCAAAATATTTATGTGTTAATTTAGTGATAAGTGATGGATTGCCCATATTCTTCACCGATAAAAATCACGATATATCTTCATTTAATAATGCAAGTACATTTTAAAGTTTTTATAATATAGTTTCAATCAACTTGAATTATTTGGATTCTTTGACATTTGAAAAGTTGCTTACTTATAATTTGACAGGTTTATATATATATTATATAAGGTCTATTTCGAAGACACGTTGGTTAATCAGTATTAATTATTTAACAATCTAATTACTCATTAAATATTGTATCACAAAAAAAACGCGTCACAAATGATCTGTATCAACCGAAATTTAGAGCCCTATATGTTCTTTACCAACTTTATTTTATATAGATACATCTCTGCGGCACAATAACTGTCATTTAATTATGAATTTTCAATTCACTTCTATTTGAAATAAGAATTTTTTGCTGTTGTTCAAAATAGTATGATCACAGCTCACCAGTTGTTTGGTAAGCTTTGGTACGATCATAGACATATAAATATAAAGGGATGTTTATATGTCTGTGAGGAAGTTAAATTCCTCTCTATTTCTCACTGAAATATTTGCATCCAAAAAAATGTTTTCTGGTAAACATCTGCAAACCACAATTTGTCACATTTTTCGGTGTAGTTTTGTTTTTTTGGTTGAACGCTCAGTTGTTTTCGGGACGTCAACACGGTTATATCGCAGTAAATAAATGAATTGTGGATAAAATATCAGATTGATATTTTGATTACAAAATGTTATATTATGTGTTAATTTGATGACAAGTGATGGATTGCCCTTATTTTTCACCGATAAAAATAACGATATATCTTCATTTATTAATGCAAGTATCTAACATTTTAAAGTCTTTATAATGTAGTTTTAATCAATTAGAAATATTTGGATTCTTTGATATTTGAAATGTTGCTTGCTAATAATTTGACAGGTTTATATCTTTTTAAAATTTAATACAATACCCACGATTAAATATCTCAGAAAGTAAGCACAATTTTTTTTGTTATATCTATACACGTACGTTTCACGATTATAAGACCACTCCCTAATATGGTGTCTATTTTAGATCTATATATAGTTTTTAGCCTTTATTAATTAATCTTTCAGATACATATATTATGGTAAGTGTTTCTATCATTATTTTCTTTTACTATTCAAAGAATTGATTTAAGCCTCCTAGACATATTTATCTTATTTACGTAAATTTTATGTTTTTCGTAATTATTTATTCGAATATTCAATCGTTGCCAGTTGCAAATTCCAGGTATACATGGATAACTGTTATCAATAAGTTTTCCTCTCTTAACAATTGCTTCAAAATATTCATTTGTTTTGACAATATTTTTCAAAATGGGTGAATTATTTTTATAATAAAAAATATTCTGATACAATTTGGCTTCTTATTTTAATTTATTCTCCACATATTTTAATATAGACATTCAGGTTCATATTAATCATACATAAACTTTATTAATTATAGATCGAATGAAACCAATCCGACGTCCTTTTTTTTACCCAACTACATTTTTATATTTATGTACTTTACCAGAGCACAGAGACGTCACTGTTCTCTGACTATCTTGAAAATGATAGCTTTCTGCGATGTTTCTGGAATATTTTTTGTCGTTGAAGGAAATCATCATAGATGGCATTATCATACAGACACAAATTTCTTATCTAGGGAGTTTCACAATCACAATCGTCGACTGTCTGCTGTTTGTCTGTAGTGTTGGTGTATGTAGTATTTAAATGACAGCTGAGCACACAAAATTTGACAACTCTCAACAATGGCCGCGAATCCGAAGTAAAGTGCTATTGATTCCAAGTAAATGGTGTGTGTTTGTGTTTGATTATTGTGTATAGTGAATAATGTTATCATGTAAATAGAGTGTATCGGTGTGCAAATAAACAATCATGTGGATACCAACGAAAACAAAAAAATACGGTGTCGGTAAGATAATTACTTTTACTATTTGGATATATTATTTCACCTTGATCTTGACGTTTCTTTTCCCAAAAATTGTCTATGTTTTGTTTTGCTTGAACCGGCACATCTAATATAATAATAAGCTGTGTTTTGTTTTTAAATCAAATGCTTTCAATTTCGTCTTTTAATTGTATTTAATAGAAGCCAGTTGATTATTAAATTCATATAATCGGTTGGTATTATGAGGATAGATTAATTATTTTGTTTTTTATTTATTGAAAAGATAAACTATTATGCATAGGTACTCATATTATAATCTACAGTCTTTGTTGTAACGTTTAATGAAAACGAATTGGTTCAGACTTGATTATATTGTTTTTGATGAACCCTGCTGTTACTTGTACTTTAGTTGATGCTTATGCCAGACTCAACTTCCTGTCTTCGACTCAATATTGAAAAAATAGCTGTGGTGTATTATTTTATAGTATAGAGAGAGTGACTTCCTCTGCTGACTGCATGTTTAGAATTTATAATTAGATCCTACACATTCATATATATACATATTTATACGTACATCTTGCAAGAATTAATTTTTGTATGGATGTTTCTTAGGTAGGTATTTAGGTACCTACTTGGTTAACGTTTATTTGAAATAAGTTGCTAGTGCCACATTGGGAAAATACGTTCTTGCTATTTTTTTAGCACTGTTTCGGCTACAGTGTCTTATACCTAGGTTACTTTCCGATTGATCATTGTAAAATCTGCCTATCCGTTTTTGGGTATTTTTTTAATTTATACCGGAAATACATATTTTTTAAAAACAACTGCAAACGCCGGTCTTTATAATCAAACTGTCGTGAATCTAAAATCTTTCTCACTATTTTATACAGGATGTTTTTTAAGAAAATATACTTAAAAATTTGAGGCGGTGTGATTCTTCATGGAAAATTTATAATTAATTTAACTTGTTATCTATCTAATTCATTTTGTAAGATTCCGAAATTATTTTTCTGTATCTTAAGAGACAATGCATACGTGTGCATTTTTATCAGAAATCAAATTTATTATTATTAGAATTTATTTTTAAATTCTTAGAACACTTATAACAAAGATAACTGTATATTTGTAGCTTGATAAGAACTTTATTTATATCAAGTGTGGAATATGAGTTGATAGCTTACTAATATTATCCATTTATTATATTATTTTTTAATGTTGATTTAGAGAAAAAAAGAAACAACGGCCAAGTGTCTGTGTCAGTCTCGCCATTGTGTCCGTGTCATAGCATTTGAATCTCAATTGTAGAAATAGTAGAGCAACTTGATATATTTTTGACATCTGACTGACATCTCCAGACATTCAAATTTGTGGCAGTCCGGTATATCAAACACTATGTAGCAACGTAAATTCCTCGGTAAATTTCAAACGGAAGAGATATATGTACCTAATTAATTCTTGATTCCACATTAAGACAATGTTATCTATTAGAATATAATAATAATAATCATTTGTTTAAATAATAGTTATTTACATAGTTAAATTTCATTAATATAACACAACGTGTTTAGGTATATAAGTCACATCCGTTCATATAACGGAAGGAAATTGAGTTATTTTTTGTTATCAATCGAAACCAATGAACAAATGATACAACTTTTCAACATCCTAAATATAAAAATTCCGACGGCCGGTAGCCAGCGGAAAGGTAAATTTCTCGAAATTCATTGAATTGAAATTTGAACAACCTTTTCATTGGTATACTTACATGTCATTACATGCAAATTGCCCATTTTTAACTGCATAGCCTTGTGGTTAGAGGTTGTTTTTTTGGCTGTTTAATATAAAGCAGATAGGGTTCGCGTTCCGCTTCAAGGCTGTTTTTTATTCGGCTATTTCTTATCAATAATTTAAATATATATATAATCAGGGTCTATATTAAGATCACCAGAAAATGTGTACAATCACATCAAATTTATATCGAGTTTTCATGTTTTACTAATATTTCTTATTTTTTTCTATATTAATTTTTTTTCCTGTGCATTTTATGAAAAATTGTTTCGAACAAAAGTTGTAAGTACTGATTATATCTATAACTTAAAATTATTTTTGATGATATTTACAGTACGGCCCTTTTATATATTTTTTTTAAATGTTTGAACTGTCGCCATTTTGAAACTACTTACCCGATAATGCCCGATAACGAACACGGCCGAGATATTTAAGAGAATGATTTTTATAGCAAATTTGAACTTGATACCTCAAGATTTACTTATAGACACATAACAACATGCCGTTGAAATTTTTACGAAATTAAAATGTGTGAACGATAGCATAGGTACATTTCTATAAGAAATTTACCTAAAATTCCTTATATTAATGTATACATCATGTATTTGAGGTAATGATTCTAGGGTTGATATTTTGTCACAATAAACATACACTTACCGCTTCAGTGTCATTTAACTTATAATTATCTAGTTTTATTTATCATCTTTTTATGTTAATTTTTTTATACTACTGGAATTCAGTTGAAATTTTACACTATGAACTGACATGTTAATCAATTATCGACCTAGTTGTCAAAAAAACGTCAATTAATAAAACATGTATTTTTTTGAATTTTAGTCCGAGGGCTAATTTTTTTATTTTAGTGCAAGAAAATATAATTATTAATAATTTTTCTGACACTGTAGATTTGGTTATATGTACTTCTAAAACTATTTATTTCCGCTTTTAAAACCTCCTCTACAGTAAATTAGCCATTAGTTGAATAACAAAACTTGAAATGAACACAAACAGTGCTATTTTTTTTGTTTTTATTATCATTACATTAGTACTTGGAGATACGTCTGAATGACCAAATATTTGTTCAAAAAAACCTTAAACTCCCATTAATTTCCGGTCTAACAACACGATAGTTGATACTGGAGCTTTTTCCGATGATACATATATTAAAAATAAAAAAAATCCGATAAGCTCGCCAACTATAAATATTTTGTCTGTAATAAACTACATACTTTTTCATTTTAGATGCCATAAAAAAAATACACAATCAACCTAAAAAGGTAAAATGTTTTTCTTTTCAATTTAAATTTGCATTACGGAATGTAGGTCGCGTTGTGTTGTAAATAACTGATACGTCAACAATATAATTAATCACAAAAAAAACAAGAAATAACTGGAATGTTTTATAGGTAATTAAATACCTATGTAATTAGGATATCTATAATTATTTTTTCTATCAAGATATTTACTTTGCCGGTCGATGGGATGATGGTCGCTGTAATTTTTGGTATTTGTTTCCGCTATCGGATGACAGGTGGCGCTGAAATGATGAAATTCTGCCACTGCTTAAGAAAACTGAATTCAAAAACCTTCTTTCTTATTGCATGCTTACAATATAATTTGGTAATTAATTGAAGTGAATTGTTAATATTTCCACCATGGTTTTCCATTCATAGCTTCAGATCTTGTGAATCAATTAGGGCAGATTCAAAGCTTGCCTTAATATATTCATTAGCATATTTGTATAAATGAAATTGAATTTAGATGGTATATTTAAATCTTCTGTTTCTCATTGTTGGACAGTTTCAATTGAAGCAGGCAATCTATTATTTTTGTTACCGTTTGAACGAAAATTCTTTGGAACGTTTTCAAATGGAAGATTGGAAAATATCATTTAGGTATTTATTAACATGATTTTATTAACTTCGGCTTCAATTTTTACACATTTTCAGATCTTCGTATGTTTAAATTTTGATTACATATCGATATTCTATAACAATACAATGATTCCATGACCATATATAAGATAAAGCGAAATTAATTAATTTTTCTATCAGAAAATAACTTAGCGCCATCTGTGATAGGAAGATTGGGCCAACAATCAGAAGCGTGCACTTGGACATTTTATAGGGTTCATATATTCTTAATAAAATAAATAAAATAATATTTATGGTTGAAACAAAAAATGATTAAGTAGTTTTCCGTTTCCAATTCGACTGTATGTCTTTTTATGCATGTAACTTTGGTTACAAAAGCGTGTTGTTTTTTTTTTAATTACAAAGATATCTTTATGCAATCCAATACAGGCAAATTATTTAATTTTATTATTAAAGAATTCCTCTTTTCAGCCATCTACAATTGGAAGGGTGACACCAAACATGGTCTACCACTGGAAATCGGTGATACTGTACAAATACTCGAAGAATGTTCGATAGGGTGGTACCGTGGCTTCGCGAGCAAAAATCGTGCACACAAAGGCATCTTTCCGCAAGCCTACATTTTTCTCAAACCTTGTCGTGTCGACAATGAGGGCCTGTTCGAGAGTGTGGTCCCTATTGAGGATGCGGTGGTGCGTGAAGTCACTCTGGTACTTCGTGAATGGGGCCGCATGTGGAAGGGCATGTTTGTGGTGAGAACATTTTACTTTTATAGTTTATTTTTTTCAAGTCGTAAATATTTAAGATTGTATTGGCAATTCGTTTTCGAAAGATGATGATGACTGAGACATGGTCCCATATTAAAAATTTTCAGGGTTTGAAAAAGCTTATTCCTTCGGAAAGCCCTTCGCCTGCTATAATATTTTTTTCACCCAGATTGAACATTTCATTTCTCGTATTTATTTCGAAATAATGGAACCGTCAGTTTAAGTTAGTAAGTGTTTCGCGAAATTTTAACACGTTGCCGTGGCCGATCCAGTTAGTGATCTGGCTTCAAGGTAGCTTGGTGAGCAAGATCCATGGATCGAACCCACATTGGGGGTACTACTTTTTATTTCATCGAAATCACTTTTTTATTTTTTTTCTGTTCTAGTATTTAATAAAAAACATAACTACAATTATCTTACTTGTAGAATTATTAAGGAAATAATAATTAATTATTTGAGTAGTGAGTTTAATGATCTTTAGATATTTAACGCAATCACAAAAAAATGTGGAATAACATTGAAAGAAAAAAAAAATAGCGACGTTGTTTTTTTTTTCAGGAACGAAACAACTACAAATTCGAAACTGTCGGTAAAGTTATGCGCGATCTATTGGAATGGAGACGGCAGTTGATTTCCGGTACATTGACAACTGATCAAACCAGAGAAATGAAGTTGAAAATTATTCAAAAGATTGATTGGGGTAATCGGTAAGTTTTTTTTCTCTAAAGAAATGATTGATAAAATACTTTTGCATGTATAAGATCTTTTAATTGTTTTATTACCGTGTTTTATTTGATTTTGGTGACTTTTTACAATATTTTACCCAAATTTTTATTAATAACTTCTATACGCCATATAGGTAATATACTTTAAATGTAAATAATTTTTATTTTGATTTTAAATAAAAATATTATTTGGTCTTATTATATTGAATATATTTCTATTGATTTTTTTCTACGTACGGTAAGTTTTTCAAATAAATAATTGATAAAAATATTTTGCATGTGTTTCTTTTGTGACGGTGTTTTTGTTTGATTTTTGTGAATTTTCACATAATTTTTAACCCACATTTATTGATAATAAATTATACTTATATACATATGACGGAATTTTTATATTTTAAATTTAAATATATTTTTATTAATATGTATGTCATTAAATTTTATTGATATATTTTTGAATTATAGTCAACATTCCAGATGTGATAATTAATTTAAATTATTAATCTTTGTTATAAAGGATCTTTGATATTCAGATTTTTATATTTTATTATAATTGACATATATTTTTTAATATTTTCTATTAACATTATTGCAAAAACGACCTTTGTACTTACTTGAAGTTATTTTTTTTTTATTTTATGGTGGCTACGTTACAAATATTATTATGGAACAAAATTGATAAAAAATTGGGAATAAGTTTCAGGAAAATTATTTAGACCTGAATTTGTGTTAATCTTGGTCCCGACATTTTAATAGTCTATTAATTCAAATTTGGTCAATCTTCAGATTGTAGCTTGCTTATGGAATCGGTTTCTTTGAATATTCGATATAACAGACAATTTGACAACACTGCATGCAGGAGCAATTTTCAATCTTGATAATAAATCCAAATATTTCGATAAAAACCTGCATCAATTATGTGATTTTGTTTAAATAATAAAAGTTATTTGTAATTTCATAAATTAAGGTTTTCTGAATTAATTGACTTGTTTACCCTACTAAAACTAGGTAATCCAGGTATTGATAAATAAATTTTGTTTCTGCTATTTCCCAGTTCTATTATTGATATGTGTCGTTCCGTTTACCACATCATCTTTTTCATTATAAATATATTAAACAAAAAACTGTTTCTTCTTCCATTTTCAATTCTTCTAATATGGTTAATTGTCGAATTAAATTATTTCAGATCTTTTGACAAACGTCAGTTTGACAAAAATGAGCTTCGTTTACTATATGGTAAAATCAAAACTGATTACCTTTTTAATAGGTTAATATTTTGACATAAATAAATAAATATTTGAATGCAAAACATAACCTAAAAAATGACAAGTGGCATAGACGTCAGTATTGTGTAAAACTGTACTATTTAAATTGAAAAATTTTGTATGCATTCTTAATGTCAAATGCTGATAGGTCAAAAAATTAAGATTTCGACAAATGAAAATCATGTTTTTTACAAAATACTTTTATTTCTCAATATACTTCAATAAGGAATTAAAAAATACAGTCTTTCCTATTTTTTAGAATCTAAATACTATATAAGATCATTATCAAGATCATGGAATCATCAATTATAATTTTTTTTACTAAATGCAGATTTAATTCAAAGCATTCTTAAAATTAAAAATGATTATGTTTTCAAGGCACTTGTACAAACTGAAAGTTCCTACCTATCACATTTTTTTTCTTTATTCGATTTATGAAATGGAAGGAAAAAACAATCTTAAATGCTAAAATGCTGACGTCAAAATTCAATTCAATTAAAAATAAGAATTAAAAAATAATTATTACAGTTAAAAAAATATTTTAACTAAAATTATATATCGTTGTGTAAAAGGAATTGTGTTTGATACTGTAGAATTAGAAAATTGGAACTTATCGACACCCATTATTCTTCATGAGTAGTTCCGCCTGGATTTTCTTTTTTTCTTCTATGTCTCAGTTTCCTTGAATTTCTCAATTTCCGGATAAATTGGACCCATTTCCAAAGTACTCGGTGCCGATGGTAAGTTACTATTGCTGCCGAAATTTAAACGTCTCACAAATTCATCCAGAATTTCACCAAATACCAATTGATTGGTATTTTGTCCAAGTAGATGGATCAACAGAAAGTCTCCAACCTGGAAGAGGGAAAAAAAGTTTCAGAATTTTTGTTTTCAGTAGCTTAATCAAGAAAGAACTAATTACTGTTTATATTCGTCGAATTTATTATAATGAAAAGTATTTTTTGATTAAGATTTGATTTTTTTCCAACGGGAACTTTGTATTCGAAAATTGGCAAAATTGAAAATAAATTTATCGAAAATATTTTTGCAATTTTAATATTTTCTTTATTTTACTTGTACATTTTTTTAAATAAAACATTTTCGCCCTGTGAGAAGTGTTATTTACGATTTTTTATAGTAATGTTTTTAATTAAATTTATTTTTTTAATTTTCTTTATATTTTTATCAATTGTTGATTTTTTCCAATATTATAGAAATCGTTATTATAATAACGTACATTGGGAATTTTGTCTGCATTATAGTTGATTTCACAATTTTTTTTTTCGAATAAAATTTATATGAAACTGGAAAAATAAAACATTATCAAAAATTCTGGCGGGACGGTCATTAATTTAAAAAAAATACGTCATATTCTAGTTCACTTCAAAATCGGAAGTCGGTCAAAAAAGTAAGAAAAGTGATGGAAAATCGTTTATATGATCTGGATGAAGGATTAAAATTTTGGCGGGAAAACCTATAAAATGGATAACATTTTACAAAATTATTTTTTTTATATTTCAGGTTTGCCCAGTGAGAACTGTTATTTCGATTTTTTTTATTAACGTGTTTTTCATTTAATTGATTTTTCTGATTTCCTATATATTTTCATCATTTGTTGAATTTTTCCAATACTTTGGCTATAAAAATCGTTATTATAATAACATCATACATTGGGAGTTTTGTCTGCATTACAGATGATTTTCTTGATTTTTTTCTATAATAAAATTTATATAACTTGAAGAACTAAAAGAATGAAACATTATCAAAAATTTTGGCGGGAAAGTCATTAAGTAATTTAAAAAAAAACATGTTACATTCTAGTTCACTTCAAAATCGTAAGTCTGTCAAAAAAGGAAGAAAAGTTTCATGGAATAGCAATTAGCTGAGCTGTTTTTAATTTTGGGAAAATCAATAAAATGTATATTAAGAAAACAAATTATCTAACTACGGATATAATTTGACTGTGGATTTTTTGGCGGGAAAACCAGAAAATACACGAAAATAATTTATCATTTACCTGCGTTTTCCTAATAATCGTATCGACCGCATTCGGTGCCCCAAATCTAAATCTCCTCTTCAATATCGTCTCCCTGGTGTTGGGCAACAGTATCACAGCAGCCGAATAACAAATTGCCAAACCACTTAACACTGCCAATATTATAAACCAGAACCATAAGAAAATGTAAATCTTCTCATTTAAAATATTCAATGCCAACACGCATAAGGCATCGTGTTTTTGTATAGAACCTGATGGACCGAATTTATGAAACGTACATTTGGTAACACGTGGAAATACTGCGACCATTGGATCGGTACGATTTTCTTGATTCATATTCGAAAAGGAGACCACATCGGTGCCGTAGGTCATAAAGGCGCCACCAAGGAATCGGTCAGTCATGAAAATGTTGACCATCTGGAAAGAAGGAATATATTTATTATTATACTAGCTTTCGCCCGCAAGAATTTCATGCGGTTGAAAAACTGCATTCAGTTACATGCAGTAATATAATTATTTTTTCTCAAATATCTTCAATGTACAGACATCGGCCTTTTACAATTTCATTATATAATATTTATAGATAAATCGGGTAAATAAGTCTTGTAAATTACAGATCGGACTGGAGACTTAGATTATAAATATTTTTCACAAAAAATTGGACCAACTTTATTAGTTGGTTCAGTGAAAATTACAAAATAATATTCATTCTATTTAGTTCTGGTAAATTTGAAATTTTGCAGTTGTAGTCGGATTGAAAGCTTTTGGCACCAACTTCAAAATATTTATTTTAAACTTTTGAGTGTAACATTAGTCATCAAAATCATTCAATGTCACCAAAGAAGGTAATATGTTGCTTTTACTTCAAAGATTTCAAAACATCGCGGGAATACACATATTTCAGACTTTCTCACTGCTATAACTCGGAAGCCGAACATTTTTTCAAAAAAAAAATACCAATTCAAATGTTAATCTGTTCTTTAATTTTGTCGTCTCAAATTTTCGATTTTCGAAAAATTGCCCCCTCCACCCTCTTTTGAGAGAATTTTTTGAGTGGAAGGACAATTTTCAATAGTCCTCTAGAATCAATATTATTTTCTCTTTTTCAGCCCATCAACTAATAAAGTGGGTCCTATTTTTTTAAGTAATTATATCACATTTTTGAGTTTTCCATTAGTTATCAAAATTGTTGAATGTTCACTTATATAACAGATTTCAAAAAGTATCGGAAACACACATATAAATTTCGGACTATAATCAATGAAACTCTAAAAATGTTGAATTTAAATGTTGCCACAAATATGCTCTCTTCTTTAATTTAACCGTCTAAATTTTCGATTTTCAAAAAAATGACCCTTTCACCCGTTTTGGAAAAACGGAAATGTTGGATTTTAAATTTGTCTCAAATGGGACCATTTCTTGGTCAAAAATCATTATTTAAATGTATTTTTATCTATTACAATTCTTTGTTAAATATTTTATACTAAGAAAAAATTATTAACGGAATGTTTTATTTACTCTTACTTTTTTCTTTACATATGTTTTTAAAAACCTATACTTACTTAAACATATACATATATGGTTCATTAAAAATAATGATTCATTTCTCGTTATTTTTATTAAATATTATTTTAAAATATTTTTTTGACATTCCTTCTACATTTACCTTATTCGGTGGAAAATACAAAATAATATTAATTCTACTGGAACTAGTAATTTTGATGTTTTGAAGTTATTGATTAATATAAAATATTTGTAATTTTTCTGAATACACTGTAATAGAATTGTCCATAATATCTAAAAACAGCTAATTACATATTACAAATATGGCAATAAAATTACATAAATTTTGGATAAATATGTTCCTTATCCTTTCATTTTATTAAACTGGAAATCGTTGATGTTTTTCAAAAATATTCAATTTAAAGGTGCCCGGAAATGAAATATATTTGTTTTATTTTTGGATGAAAAACAAGTTCTTATATAAATATATATATATATATATATATATATATATATATATATATATATATATATATATATATATATATATATATATATATATATATATATATTGTTTCTTCAATATCTGGACTACGTTTTTTGAGAGGACTAAAAAGTTTAAAATAACTGAAAAACTTCAACATGTAACCCAAGTTTTCCTCTTATAATTATTTAATACTTTTTAGCTCATTTTAAAAACGAGGTAGGTGTATTAAATATTTAAATTGTTTATAATTTTATTAAAATTGTGTGCTGATAAAACGATTTTTTTCTCATATCCCTATAAATTTCTTCAATTTATTTTTCTTGGAAAATTATACCTTGTACCTAATTACTTCAAAACTAATAATTAATTTTATTACCTATATTTTTGGTATGTTTTTTTAAAATTCTGTTACATTTTTGGAAGATTGATGATACAAAAAATAGGACAGACCTTATTAGTTAGTGTTATGTCCGAAAATACGACTGTATAAATATCGAACAATAAAAGTATTTATTATTATTTGGAAAATAATTTAAAAAAAATACTCACCACATTAACAAAGTTCAGGGCTTCACAGAAGAAATAACCAAATGCATAAGTGTTGTGCAAGTGCATTGTTTCAATCAAATACTGCACCAAACGGTTCTGTCTGTGTTCCCTTTCAGCTTTATCTCCACCAGCTAATGATCCTCGAAGTCCATCGGAAATCATACGGATCTTGCCCTGTTCCCAGTTTTTCCATACCCAATGTGGTACGTAGAATAGAACACCCTGTACACAAAAAAACAGTGTTGAGATTTTTTTTTGGTTTTGCCAAAATAGTAGAATAATGAAATACATTTTAAAATTTTTAAGCCATTAAATAGGATACCCAATTTTCTGGAATAATTTTATTTTGAAAATTCGACATTCTTCCATCTTTTCCTTTATGTATTTCAATAAAATGCAGGAACAAACATTGAAATACTTCCCTTATTGAGGGAAGTAATAATTGGATATAGTCGAATTGTTAACCCTCCGTTTGAGAAGTCGGTTTATATATATATTAACATGAACTTTTGGACTGTTTATTTAATTGGTGCAAATTCTTTTTTTATTAATTATATCAGGAAACACTGCATATATAGGGTGTCCAATTAGTGCGACAAAGTAGAATAACTTATGTTTTTTTTAATTATTTTAAAATGATGTAATTATAAAAGTTCTAGTGGAGCAGAAAACCAGAACAGCGCAAAATTGCATTTAAAAAAATAATCAGCCTATATATTTGTACATTTTTGAATTCCACCTAAAAAAACGAGTACAATGGTGTATTACTTGTCAACGTTCAATTGTTTGTTTTTTCAGAAACTACAAACAAAATTGAAAATCGACATTTTAGCCTTTTTACAGCTATTTGTGCCAAAACGGTAGAATGATAGAGAAAAATAAATTTAAGACCTATTTGATAGTGGTTTCATAAATGGTACCATATTTGGTACCACCTCCGGTACCATTTTTGAGAAGGCAGTTCAATTGTACGTGTTATTAGAATTAAAAAATGTTGAAGTATATAGGGTGATTCATTAAAAAACGCAACTTTGTGCTGTTTTGGTTTTTTGAGACACCCTGTATATTCCCAACTAATTTTAACATATGGGGCTTGTGTTTCCCTACAACTTCTATATTTAAACTATTTTAAAATAATTGAAAATAGAGAAATCATTCTACTATGTCGCACTAATGGGACACCCTGTATATTTTTAATTTTCTTCCTAGTTAGCCATTTCCTACAATTTTTCCGTTAAAATTACTTTTCTGTCTATTCAAATAACTTAAGTCATATTTAAAGATATAACACTTTTTATTATCAGAACCAAAGACTAGATAATTATAGCAAAAGACGCGTTACTCCATGCGGTTTCCTCCCTTTTTTTTTTAATCGAGTAAATCCGTCGAGAGTGAGCAGCGTCTTATATTATTATTTTATAATATTTGCCAGAACTTTCGAAACTTACTTGGAAGAATAAAACAAACGGCACCCACTGATAGTAGCTGTGGTAACGTTTATCGGTACTATCATTACCTAAACCAGGGTGGGCGGCTTCAGTACCAATTTGTCTACCCTGTTCGTGCGGCAATGTGAACGTATACGTTATCCAACAGTATGTGTTTATCACGTGACCGGGTACACCACGATCATTGATGCATTGAATTGGATCACCTAGAACAAAAATTAAGTAAACATATAATATATGGATAAGATGCTAAGTCTATATTTGATGAATTGATTTTTTTTTCAAAGAAGATGATCTGTTTTCTCTGTTTCAGCGTCTGTGTTTTTATATATTATCATGTTTTTTTGACCGACTGCCTAAACAGAGGAGGTATACAAATAAACTGTTCTTCTAAATTGTTATTAAAAAGAAGTAAAATGTTTATTACTTGATCTTATTGGAAAAAATTGAGAAAACCTATACCATTCAAATTGTTGAAATAGTGATTATCACAAAATGCAAAAAATATACAGGGTGATCTATACAAAAGCCTTGTATTGTGCAGGTATATCTATTTACAGTAAAGGGAAGTTTTTTTTTGATCAATAATTAAAAATCACTTGAATTATTCATAATCATTATCTTACCAATTAAATTGTTTGCCGTAACGATGATACAGCATAGAAACAAAATGGCCGATGTTATGCGATAATGTGCCCGAAAGACCATATTATCAACGATGGCCTTGTCGATAAGGTAGCGGACTTTGACAAAGCCCGCCACAGCTGATACCATTCCAAGTACACTCATTTTGATGGATTATCAAGATCTGAAATTAAAACAAACAAAATTGTATAGGCATATAACAAAACTTTTAAGGTTAGGTTAGGTTTGAATTTAAAAATAAATTCAGAAATTATTATAACTGACATTCACTGAAATGATTAGGTACTAGAATGTTTTTGGTCCGCATATTTGGCACTGAAATCGTCGTTATCGTTATACGGAGTCGGCGCAGTAGCGACCTGTCATCTGTCACGCCGTTATTTTTATTAAGCATAAAGGACTAGCGATATCTTTATAAAGAGTGCTTATCGTTATTTGACAATTTTGACATTGACATTTATGTTTTTATTTTGTGACAAACTCAAGTATTTCTTCCATTAATTATCACCATGAAGGACGATTTATCACTTAACAGTTTTGTACAAAACACAATTTTAAGATTATATCTTAAAAGTTTAAGAACTGACCTACAATTGCGACATTTTTTTCTAAACTTGTGCGACCAAAACTCTGATTTGCGAAGAAAGTTATAGTTATTATCCACAAAGTTAACAACAACTATAAATAAATTGACTCTTAAATTGACTGACTCTAGTCTACTATTGTAATTAAGTAATCACAGTTGCTAATCATTTTCACATTAGTACCTGTGCCAGTCATTATTTAATTGCAATTTGGATTTGATAATTTGCTATAAAAAAAAACAAATGATTGCGTATTTTATTTCCCAGAAATAATATAATCATTTTCACCTATACGTTAATAATAGATTGATCAATGTTTAATTAATTATTTGTTGCAATTGATAGTGATAAATAAACAAATATAATTATTGACAAAACATCTGATATCAGAAACGTGCAAACGTAATGCCTTCTCGTATACACGTTGATTCAGGTTTTGCTAGAATAATTTCAGGGATCGATGAAACTATGCACCAAAATAATGACAGTTTGTATTATAAACCATACTTCAAAAACGCTTCTGTTTGTAGTGAAATGGCGCCGAAGTTTGAATTATTTTTCGGTTTTTATTTTAGTATTACTCGTAAGCCATGGGATGTAATTACGCAACAAGTGCTTGGTTAAATGCTAAGGGTAATTTAACTGATAAATGTTCCAAATTTTAGATTAACTGCTATACTGCTTCTGCTTGTTTTTCTGGGGGTTAACAGCACGGAACTTTGTCAAACTTTTTTGTCGTACGCCACTGGGTAATTTATTATTTTTTTCTGAAATGCTGCGTCTTTTTACTAACATTCTTTATTCTCAATCTTTTTTGATACGTCGCTTAGTTTTCGAGATATTCCCCAAAATGGGCAATATTGTTACTTGAATAGCAGCATGCCTTGAAAAACAAAACACATCCTAGCGTATTTTGACATAAGACAGTTTACGCTAGTTGTGTTTCCCATCCATGTGGCTTACGAGTAAGGGAATAAAAATCGAAAACTTGGTTGTTCAATCGATCCCTGAAGTTATTCTAGTAAAATTTGAATCACCCTGTATATATGAAAGGTTTATACATTCATTGTCTTCAGAAAACATTTCCATCTCCCCCCTGTATAAAAGAAGTGTTATTATTTTCTATTATCGTATTATTTATACCAAAATCTATTTAGTGATTCAAGAGACGATTCAACACTATTCAGCTTATTTTTGCGTGGGATCTTTTACATGTTTTAAAATGCAGTACATGAACTTGATAAAGTGGATGGTATTTTTTTTTTCAACTATAATAATTTTACGATTACTTCATATGTGGTCGGAATAATGCTGACTCAACATTTCCACACAAAACAAACTGCATTTCAGTTATTACCTAGTTGATTGTGAAATAATCTAAATACAGAATATGTATGGGTACATGATTTTTTATTTTCCTTATCTTTATAAGATAACTTTACGATTTTTCTGCTAAATATTTAATATACAGTTTATGAATAGACAGTCGCGTTACGTATATCTCTTTCCCATGTCATTTCCTTTAAGTATTCATTGATATGTAAATGTTGACTTACACATTTTGTGTTACCTATATAATTTTATTCCATAGTAATGTCCCGACCATTCCAATACTGAGAATAATTTTCTTAATGGAAAACCCAGATAACATGCTTAATTTTTCCAAGTTGACTTTAAACACGATATTTATTATATGTGTTCTATTTCTATTGTGACTAATAAAAAAATGATTGACCAAATTATTCAATATTCATCATCTGTTGAATGAACAAATGACCTCTATAAATTTTTATCATTAAATAGTATGATTGATATAAAATTTCATGACAACAAGCATTGTGTACTTATACAATGAAAAATGTGTTAAACATGAAATAAACAAGTCTAATTATTTCTATTTAACATCTTGTTAGCGTTTTTCTTGTTATTAGATTATAATATAATAATTACTTAACAAGTGTATTGTTATTTTTAATGCAATTGGTATTTAACACAACAAAAAAACTATCATTGCAATATGAGATATGTGTGTATTTATTTTAGGATTTTTAGATTCATCATAGTCTCTACAATAGTAAATTTTGTTGAATTAATTTAAAACGTAACTAGTACCTACATATGCTGTGGTATTATTTTATCTCTTCCTGTTATTATAGTAATAGTAATACACACACACACATATATATATATATATATATATATATATATATATATATACATACCACATTGGATAAATCCTCCTCTAATAGACCAGTTACATTGAATAGGTCCTCCGGCACCGTTAGCTCCTCCATATACGGAGGAGCTAACGCAACGCCTGTTAAATGAAACATAACTAAGTAATGATTCTTCCCTACAAATTTGAGTTGGAGGACTTCTGACCGGATTTTCGATTATATGGTTATTTCAGTTCAAGCATCTGACGCAGATGTGACGAGAGCCACTGTCGCGTGTATATTTTCGGCCTTGTATATTCTATATCGAAATCCCAGTGGATAAGTCTTCCAACGTATACGCTAGCTAACTTGCATGTTTTGATTCTTCCATCAAATCGGCAACAGTGTACGCTATTTCTTATATGTGTAATGAATATTGGTCATATTATGAATGGTAGAGTTTAGACTCATCACAAGAGAGAGTAACATTATACACGAGGTAACCGACTCGGTACAATTATATATATCGTACACTTTCACTTGTTTTTTTTGTTTCGTCGTTTTCTATTCAGTTTTATTGTAATAACTCAATTAAAACTAATTTCGTTTGTTTTACTGTCGTCTACAACCACACATTTCCGAATTAAAACACAGAACCACAAAAACCTGAGAACATTTACACACACAACACACCAAACTTCTTGTTGAAATGAATTTTATAAATCGCTAAGCTGAAGCTGGTTCTTGTTGGCTTTGGAGAGGACAAAAGAAGGGGGAAGGGGACTCGTGTATCTTCCATCTCTGTCTTATTTGTTACGTTGTAGCTGTATCTATCCTTTTTATGGCTATCATAGCCTTCTACGACCAGAAAGTTTACCCACAGAGCACAGCGGTCGATTTGAACGTAAACAATTTTGACCTTTATGTTAATCTGTATTAAGTTTTTATTTCAATTGTTAGCCATACTGATGTACTGTTCTTTGCTATGCATTCTTGGATTTTTAGGGTTTTCTTTTAATTCCTCTGGGCGTATTATTTAAAGCCGGAGGTAGATTTTACAATGAGTCACCCAGGTATACTATGTGGATGGTCTGTTGAAAGTTGTCTGGTCTGTGTTATAATTTTATTTGTAGAATAATATTTACACAATCACAGATGGATTAATAATATTAAATGTATTCGAATTTGAGATCAAGGTCAGATTAGTTAATCGCGTATTACATTGTTTGTAATTAGGTATTTAGATCTCTTGGTAGTGTTAATAGAAGTTTTTGAAGCACATTTTGTCTAGGAAAGAATGGCTGTCGTTTGGGATTTATGATTTCTAAGAAGTAGGGACAGAAGTTAAATAAATAATTAAAGCATTTTCCATTGACTATGAAAATAATTTTAATTCAACTATACCTATATGTTTGTTCAAAGGTTTTGCATTTAGAACTTTTTTCCATTCGACAGAAATGAAAATCCTACATCGTGGTATAATTTTTTTGATTGAAATTTTTTCTGTGTGGTTTATTATTCAAGCCTATGACTTCTTCTTTCGTTCCAAGTCAAGAGCTCTGAGGCTCTTGAGACGAGTTTCTTGCAAACGTCGAGTTTTATAATTTATAACCAACCTTGTACTGTCGTCGAAGCAGGTCGTTGAACTTTTTCATTTCTTCTTTTGCATTCTTCGCCGATTCGCTGTGCTGAAAACTGCAAGCAAATTGTGATGTATTCTGTTGATGTCTAGCGTCGTGATGTTTTCTTTTTTCTTTTACTACCTACGAAAGTAATTGAAATATAATTTTGTCAATGTGGGTACTTAGGGAAGCTTTCTTAGAAGGTACTTTTGATACAACATATGTGAATTCGAATACGTGCTACGTGCTAATGCCATATCACGAATACAAAACGAGTCCGAAGAAATTGAAGCCATGATTTTTGTACATGATGGAGCACCACCGCATATTTAACTGTTAACTGAACATTTCGTTATAAGCAAACATATTTTGTAAAATTCATGGCCTCGAAGATCGCCTGATCTTAACCCAGCTGATATTTGGCTGTGAGGTTATTTGGAAAAATTGATGTTTAGAAAACGGCTAATTTCTCACATAGCCTAGTTAACTTAATTTGTTGAAGATATACAGGATGTCCCGGAACTAACAGGGCCTCGTTATCGAGTTATAGGCCTCCAAAGACATTCCAAATCGTTTTTCTGTCTTTAATTATCGGACCCAGTCTATTTGATCTGGAGAATATTTCATAAATTCTTAAAATACATGTGTTCGTTTATTTTTTAATACCCTAGGTGCGAAAGTGGATCTTTTTCAACAAACAATTAGAAATGCAGACGAATCTTAAAACTTCTTGAAAGCCTGGAAAACCGCTTTCGCAACATGGCCTAAACATATTTTTTTTATTCTTCACAATTTCACTTTATTACTGATGGCAACTGCGGCCAGGCTCTAATACATAATATGACAATTGACAAGAGAACGTTGATCTTGCAGGAAACGTTGGAAACTGAATTATCGACCAACTAATTTGTATTTCTATAGAAATAGGAGTAAATAAAATGTTTGGTATACTTACTGACTTGCTTAAGCAAAAAAATGAAAATTAGCAAAAAAAACTCGAGGGAATCATACTTCGCTTTTAGGAACGTCTCAATTAATTTGAATTATTGAGTTTTTATTTGTGTATAAATTTGGTTTTGCAATTTATGAATAACGTGCACAGTTATCTTCTCAAAAAAAACCCAAGTCTTGATTTACCTTTCGAACAATACACCCATGTGACGTCACTGGACTTTGATTGAGGTCTATTGTAATGAGTAAAAAATCGAGGCTGTCGTAAAATTGGTAATTGTGGTAAAGATTAATATTATTAAGTTTGCCCTGAAATAGATTATGTGATTCATTTCACCTTTTTTCGCGTTCAAGTCACTAAAAGCATTTGAAATAAATTGTCAGACAGCATTATCAGTGGCGTAACCAAATCTGGACTGCAAACGATGGAAAAATATATTCTGAGTAATTTATTGATATTGAGCAGCGGTTCAAACCAGTCCCAAACCGTCAGACGCCTGCGCACTTGAATTTTCGATGAAATAATTTATTCGCAACTACTAGTAGGATGTTCGAGCAGTAGTTTGACGATTTCCAAACTCAATTTGAGACAGGCGCAGTTGAAGCGTCTTCTTCTTCTTAGATAATAGTGTTCTCTGTTGGAGAAATCCCTTTCAGGGAGCACCACCAGAGTCCTAAGCTAAACCCTGGTTTTGTGTTTTGTCCATCAGTCTTTCATTGATGTTGTCTCTTATCTTTGGTCATAAAACATATCTATCGGCATAGTCATTTGTTCTATGACGACGAAATTGTAAGAAAGTGGAAGAGGTAGTTTGCAAACTGCAGTTTGGTGTTCGAGCAACAAAATCCCAAACCACTTGGAAACTGTTTCAAACTGCACATGCGCATTTTAAACAGTTATCAAACAGTCCCAAACTACTGCTCGAACAGCCTTATTATAACAGTGTTTCCTTGTATTATTTAATTTAAATGAATCATAGTATATTTTTTATAAGTAATTATAGGCTTGAAACAAAGGATGTGTTGACAGTCTGTCCTCATGATATATTTATAATAATCTTTTCAGAAAACTTGGTCTAGATTTGGTACCCAGACTGGGTGCCCAAATGGTCGAACCTGATTCCATGTCCGTTGTTGAATTGTACCATGTTCATGTATCAAGTGCTGAAAATACACAGGGTGTTTCGGTTAGTAGTACAATAATTTAGAACTCTACGTATACAGGGTGTTTCAATAAGATCTTTACAAAATGCTACAAATTTAGTTTAGTACAAAGTTGGGTATTTTAGGCTCTATGCGGTCAAAATCGCAAATAAACTGTTATTTTATAATTATTGTAGAATTTCAAATTTTTAGATAGAGAAGGTAGCCTTGATAACATTTGGTAACAATTAAAATTTTTGTGAAGTCATTTTATATACTTACAATCTTTTTTATATGATGGAAGAATTTAAAAAAATACTTTTTCAAATGATTTGAACGCCTCTGAAGCAAATAATTTCTTGCTTTCTTTAAAAAACGTGAGGAAAAAATACAATAAAAAATATTATTTAAAAAGGATCAAAATATAGAAGTATAATTTCAATAAAAAATCTCATTTTGATCTAAAAAAATAAAATTATCTGTTTGAATTTAGTTTATTTTAAGTAACTTAATATTTCCATAAAAACTTCAGTAAATTCTTAAAATACAAATCATAATTCCAGGACCGTATTACGCCCAAAATAATCAACTTTTTACCAAGTCTAAATAATAGCTATATAGTATTTTTTAAAAACCTTTCAAGGATTTTCCAGATTTCTTGACAACTTATTAACTGATTGATTATTATATGTTAATAGGCTCGTGGGACGATCAAGAAAAAAGAGCAAAAGAAAACACTCACTCATCACTTGTACTTTTGTATGCGTGATTTTGGCCATCATATTGGAGAAGATACGGAAATTTATTTTTCATTATATGATGGATGCAAGCAGAAATTTATTACTGAAAGATTCCTAGTCAAAATTTCCAAAGAAGGTTTCTCAAATTACATTGAAAAGTTACATAGCAACTGTACTGTATTTACGGTAAATAAAAAACAATATCATATTATAACACTCACCTTTTCATATCCCCCTGTATTCACATTTGAACATTCTTTCATATATTTTCCTAGAGTCTATAATAATTTATTTTGCAAATATACGTGTAGAAGTTTTTCATCAAAATCTATCGAATATATAAAAATTAAAGGGTAAGATCGAAGATTTTGTAGGAAATAGTATTTTCTCACCCACAGTTAATTTTAATCTGACCATTTTTTTGTGTTCTGTTTTAGGATCTAGGCAATTCCGAATTAAACAAAGACATCTTCCTGGTGGCGCATGTAATGCGTATCGGCAAAATGCTATACTCTGACAGTTCCAAAAAAACTGACAAGGCTGTTTCACAGCTGTCACAAGTATTCAAACGTCCGCATGGGGTCGCTGTTCAAAACTTGGGTGAATATTTGACGAGCAAAGAAAGCGACACCGATGAAAAGGAATTCAGCATGAAAGTTTATCAAGCTGAAGAGAAGGATTTCCATCAGTTACATGAATTTATCATTAGGCAATCGGGGAAATTCAATGCCCTTTCGAATCACATTAATTACGGCATTATGATATCGGTGAAAATGTTACATGGTGAATTGAGGACCATCAAGGAGGAGAATACATTGTTGTTTAAGAATTTGTGTCTGACCAAAAAGTTAGGTTTCCCCGATGTTATTATGCCAGGTGATGTACGTAATGATTTGTATCTGATGTTGGATCGGGGTGAATTTGAAAGAGGGGGCAAATCGACTGGCAAGAATATTGAGGTGGCTGTGGTGGTGTTGGATAGTGAGAAGAATATTGTTAAGGTAAGTTTAAGAAGTTTATTTTTGTTTCAGATAAATGTGATCGAGAAATAAATTAATTTTAAAGTACTGACTTTCTTTCTGAAATTATTTATTAGATATAAGGATGAACTCGATTCTCGTATTATTTCTTATAAAAACGCACGCATTAGAAATTTTTTTTTTTATTTTTGATTTGGAACTATCTTTTCAATCCCAAATAGAATATAGTGATCCTTGCATTATATTAAATGGTAATATCCTTCAAAATTAGCAAAAATGCGTGGAAATACTAAACATAAGTTCGCGAAAAAGTGAGGTTATACGAATTGATGATTGACTTATGCAGTGTGGTTGACGTTTAAAAACTGTCAATTCCAATGTTGCCAAAACTCTCACAATGTAACGTTTGCGATATTGTACATTTGTTTAAATATTCGATAACGAAAGCATAAACAAAGTGGTCAGATTTTAAATGTCTGAAAGTATGCCTAGTTTCATGTTTAGAATTTACTTAAATTTTTTTAAATACTTCCTTTAGAGCAAAAATACGATATTATAGCAACTTTTGAACTTACCGTTAAAGTTATCCTAAAATACACTTTTTTTTTCATTTGAAAGAGGAAGATTTTGTGGGATGGTCCAATATTTATATTTTCAGTGTTTCATGATGCTCATCCATTCGAACAAATCGTTCAAATGCTAGTAAAAAAATATTTTTCAAAAATTGAAACGTTCTTTATTAGATCTTGTTTGTTAAAATATTTATACTTGAAGACTGCTCGATAAATCAAAGGATTTTGTAGTTAGGGCTCTGAGAAGGTTAAAAAAGTATTTGACTTATTTCTACTGCACACTGCACATAATTAAAAGTATTATTATAATAATGTTGTATTTTAATATAAAAACGATTAATCTGTAGTAATTTCCATCCAATAATCGTTTTTCTGGGATAGGACCCTTATACAATTGAGATTTTTTTTTATTTTCATGTCAAGAATTAACTCCACTACAACCGCTATGGTTGTATGGTACAGGTGCCTGTTTCAAAACCACTGGGTCGTAGGTTCGATTCCAAATACATTGTTTTACACAAATCTTTTTTTTCCAACTTCTCTAGTAACTTGATGACAAAAATACTTAAAAAAATATCTTCTCGTAAGAAATAGAAAAATGAAAAAAATATATTTCACTTATTTATTTTATTATATTATATACCAATAAGACATTTTGCAGTCACCACAGAATAGAAAAAAAATGTTTTCTTTCTTTCTAGAACTGCTTGTGGGGCGCCTCAGGTATGGAAGGTGCCTCCGAATACAATTCGATGATCATTTACCATCACAATTCACCAGCATGGGCGGAGAATGTTCGTTTAACATTACCAATTGACAAGTTTGCTGGGGCCCACGTGCGCCTCGAGTATCGTCACTGTTCCAGTAAGTCGCTCTTGTTGTTTTTTTTTGGCACATCTGTCTCATTTGACAGTAGCGATCTCAGCACCCCTATCGAATTATGTAGATACTACATTTCGATGTGACGAGCAGTGCAGGATTTTTAAATATGCGACCCTGCTTCATGGCGATGTTTTTTTGTGTAGGAAAACTACCCTAATATAGATTTGTGTTTCATGAGGTATTCAATAAATTATAGATCAGTTTCTCCCTCCACATAACTAGATAGGGGTACTTAACACAAGTCGGTGTTCCATACTGTTACGAACCTTTTTTTCTGATAGCTCGAGAAAAGAATGACAAAAAATTGTTTGGTTTCTCATTCATTCGACTAATGGACAAAGATGGCGCCGCTGTGCAGGATGGCCAACATGATTTGTACATTTACAAATGCGAAGATGCACAAAAGTTGGAGAATTGTGGTTATCTTTCCCTGCCATCTTTTGCCAAAGATTACGAAGGTAATCATGAGGCAAGTGGACAGTTCTCGCGAAGTCACAAGGAGAGTATTTGCGTGAAAACTTTGTTGTGTTCCACGAAGTTGACACAGAACGGTAAGTTTTTTTTTAATTTTTTGGCGGGACTTTTAATTTGAAGATTTGAAATTGTTTCTATTTAGTCGATTTATTGGCGCTGCTTCGATGGAAATCTCATCCGGAACGTATTCAAGAGTCCTTACAACGTGTTCTGCGTTTGGGTGATGAGGAGTTGATTAAATTTCTACAGGATGTTCTTGATGCCCTGTTTGCTCTATTCTCGACAGAAGATGGAAATTCCACAGCGCATAGTGGTCTTGTTTTTCATGTGTTGGTGTCAATTTTTAATCTTTTAGATGGTTCTAAATATCAACATTTCAAGCCAGTTCTCGATGCTTATATAAAGAATCATTTTGCAGCCGCTTTAGTGTATAAGTAAGTGACATTTTCTCATATATTTGACAAAATATTTGTCTTCACGTGAATAAAATATTTTTAGGGGCCTCCTGACCAGCGTTCAACATTGTGCCGATTGGGTGCAATCGTTCGAAAAACAGGAACCCATCCAGAAATGTTTCAAAAGTTTGGAGTACATATTTAAATTGATCATACAAAGTCGATTGCTGTTTTCGCGAGCGACTGGTGGTCATTTTGAGGATAGTTTTCGTCGAGATTTGTACAGTGTTTTTGCCTCGTTGAATAAAATGCTCACCATAAATGATGCCAATATTATAAATACTCAAGTAAGTTGCTTTTTATCTCCCAATGTTGGGATGTTGTCCGACCTATTATTTATTTCATAGTATTCTTGTTGTTGAACCTACTATATAAAAAAATCATTTTCACTACTAATATTATCCTGACCTTTAAAATTTCATAGTAGGTAAATATTTACACATTTATTTAAGTCTTACATAATGCGAACCTATGTGACATTTTGTCGCATTAAATAAAGTTGCGTCAACGATATTTAATACATCATTCATCCAATTTCTGGTCCGACCGCTCCCACACCGTTCAATCAGTGGTCCGACCTAATGATTCCGTTTTAAAATTACTTGTTTTCATACTTTTTAAAAACGTTGAAGCGTTTTGTTTTCAGGAAAAATTGATTTTGTTGATTTTCTACAGGTCGCTTTGCTCTTAGCCATCAGTTCAGTATATGAGCAACTGATTGAGGTGTTACCGTCACTTGAGGTGACAAAATTGGCATCTACGATGCTCGATTCATTGCCCAGAGATTTGCCATCTTTGTTGGTACAAGCCAAATTGGCGTGTATCAAAAATATGGTGACTAGTAAATTGTTTCAAGATGACGGTAAGTTCTTTTCTTTATAAGGGTGATGTAGTATTATTATTTGGTACAAGCTTGATTTTTGAAAATGATTCTATAAACATAATATTATTTTCTTGTTTTTTTTATCTCCTTCAGAATCTCGTAACATCCTCTTGGTAACGTCTTGTAAACATTTACGCTACCATTTGATGAGAAAGGAGGAATTTAAATTGTGCACCGATATATTAGGTGAAATACTGGGATTTCTATTCAAACAGAAAAAGCAGTGCGAAGAACAAGGAAAAATTAACAACTGCATCCATCATGATGTCGATACGTTGTGCGTTTCCCTTTTGGAAGTTCTTATACAAACAATATTAACAATCATTGATAAAGATGTTAAAATATTTGTAAGTTTACTTTTTGGAGAAGTGTATTTTCTGGATCTTTCCGGTAATGGATTTTTTTTCATCTTCTCAGGGCTGTCTTGTGAGTTGTCTTATCGGCACCCTTCAACTACTCGACGAGTTCCACTACAAACGTTTGTGGGAAGTTCTGATGGGCCCCCAACAAGATCGAAAACCCTTGAAGGATTTTCTTCTGAGAGCTTTTTTGGTGTTTCGTAATTTAATACGAATGGAAGTGTTCCCACCCGATTGGTTGGTAATTAAAATGTTAACAAACAATGTCATCCTCAAGGCATTGCAAGAGTTTGATCAACCGTTGGCCTTTAAGTTTTTAGATAGTCGAGCTGGGTATTTTGATAAGGAGGTAAGAAAAAATAATTGATAAATTGCTGAGTAAAAATGCGGTTTGTGTTTGTCTAAGAATGTAAAACTGAGAATTTTTTCTTGTGGTTTTAGTTGTGGACGAATTATTTTAATTTGTCAGTGGACTATTTGACGCAAGAATCGTTGCAGTTGGAACAATTTTCTGATGTTAAACGTGAAAAGATTATTGAAAAATATGGTGACATGAGAGTTTTTATGGGTTTTCAAATTTTGTCCATGTGGTCGCAGTTAGGTAAGAATTTATTTGATTTTAAATTTATTCGGAAAAAATGCGGCAATCTTTTACAAAAAATTCAATAATATTTTTCAAATATGAGTAAATTATTTATATTTAGATATTTTATTAATATTAATATTATTCCTAATATTGATTATAATGAATTAAAATAATAATATACATAACGAATAAAATATATCAAAATTAGCCTGGCAATTTTTTTTATTTTTACTCTCCATATAGGTGAATGTAAACTCAACTTTATACCCTCAATGGTGGGTCCGTTTCTGGAAGTTACTTTGGTGCCGGAAATTGAACTTCGTAAAGCAACTCTGCACATATTTTTCGATATGATGGAGTGTGAACAAAGAGCTCGTGGAAATTTCAAACAAGTCGAGTGTGAATTAATCGATAAATTGGATATTTTGATATCGGAAAATAAGGGTGATGATGAGTATAGAAGATTATTTAATACGATGTGAGTTTCCTTTTTTTTATATATATATATATATATATATATATATATATATATATTTTAGAATATTAGATAAAATTTAGAAATTAAATTAGAGTGTGTTATAATTTTCTTCTGTCTTCTAATTTTTGCTAACAGGGAGCATCTTAGTGCAGTGTAAGTAGTGTGAAAAACATTGAAAAAAATGTCCCTTTTGTCTATAGTTAGGTTTGATGTTATTATGTACAGGGTGACCCAAAAAAATCTCCAGATTAACAATGACATTTCTTTTGTAAACAAGCACAGAAATGCGTATTTTCTTGCTTCATATGTCTGGAAAAAATCAAATTTATCTGACTAGTCAAGTTTTCAATGAAACATTCACTCTTAAAATTGATAAGCTTAATTTAAAGCTTCCAATTTTTGGGACACCCTGTATTTGAATTTTAAATGTATACCGATTAATTTATATTAAACAGGGTTGATGGTATTTGCGAATACTAGAACTAGTTTTTCAATATTTTAGGTAACCAATTGATTTACACGAATTCAAAATTAATAAAAAACAGGGTTACGAACTTTTAAATGCCTACCACATAAAAGGCAATGAGTATCTAATAACTTGTCCTTAAGAAAAAAATTATAGATTTCCTTCAAGGTTTTCCACTTTGTCAAAATAAAGATAATTGCCAAAAAAATAATAAATATTAAACATATAAAAATCTAGTTATATTGTAACTTGTTTTCTTTAATTTAAGATTTGCGTCATTGAAAATATTTACCTAAAATTATTTTTTTAAATAAAAAAAAATATATTATAAAAGACACGGCCAAGTATAAAAACGATAATTGACAAAAAATAATAAATTATATGTTAAAAATATCAAAAAGCTACTTATATTGTAACTTGTTTTCTTTAAGAGTTACGTCTTTGAAAGTATTTACCCAAAATTGTTTTCAAGAAAATATAAAGATTTTATATATGTAATAAGAAAACACGGTTAAATAAAAAAAACGATAATTGATAAAAAATATTGAAGAGCTGCTTATATTATAACTGGTTTTCTTCAATTTAAAAGTTACGTCTTTGAAAATATTTACCCAAAACACGGTAAGTAAAAAAAACGATAATTGACAAAAAATAATAAATTAAATAAACATATTGAAAATATTAAAAAGCTACTTGTTTTGTTTAATTTATGAGTTACATCTTTGAGAATATTTACCCAAAATTGTTTTTAAATAAATATAAAAAATATGTAATAAAACACGGCAAAGCAGAGAAATGATAATTGACAAAAAATAACAAAAATATTATTAACAATATTGAGAAGCTACTTATATTGTGACTTGTTTTCTTTAATTTAATAGCTACGCCTTCGAAAATATTTACCCAAATTGTTCTTAAACAAATGTAAAAAAATATATAATAAAAAACACCGACAAGTAAAAAACCATAATTTAAAAAAATAATAAAGAAATATATTTAAAAGCTACTTATAGTTTACTTCAATTTAAGAGTTACATATTTGTAAATATTTACCCAAAATTGTTTTTAAACAAATATAAAAAATATATAATTAGAAAACACGGCCAAGTAAAAAACGATAATTTACAAAATATAATAAATTAAAAAAAATATTAAATTATTGAAGAGATACTTATTTTCAAACTTGTTATTTACCCAAAATTAAAGAAGAAAGAAAGAAATATAAAAAACTGCGCGCCAGACTTGTACATGAAGGGTTCTTTTCTCTTTGGTAGATTATTGTAGCATTAGTTTTTCTATTATTTTATTTGCAATTTATTTTTATTGGAAAATATCTAATTTTTTCCCCGTCCCTGTTTTATCAGCCTATTGGACAGAGTGCAATCAGAGGATCCAACATGGAAGGAAAGCGGTGCAGCTTTCATTAGTTCCATAACGCGTCTTTTGGAACGTTTATTGGATTATCGTAATGTTATACAGGGTGATGAGAATCGCGACAAAAGAATGTCATGCACTTTCAATCTTCTGGTATGTCTTAAATAATTTAAAAATATTAAGTAAATAACGTAATATTTTCCAATAGAATTTCTACAAGAATGAATTCAATCGCAAGGAAATGTATTTACGTTACATTTACAAGTTACATGATTTACATTTATCTGCGGAAAATTACATTGAAGCTGCCTTTACATTGAAATTGTATGCGGATCAATTGAATTGGAACAGTAACTTGGTGCAGGATCCAAACTATCCCAATCATACGGAATGTAATGTTAAGGAGCGTCTCTACAGACAGATTATCAATTATTTTGACAAAGGAAAGGTAAGTTTTACCGTATTTTAAATATTTTTATCTCTCCATATTTTTGAGAGACAGTGTATTATTTTATATTACAATTACTTACGATTTTTGAAATTTTCTTCTAATTTTACCCCCTTTGAAAAATATTTTTATTTAATTGAAACAATTATATAGTGTAACTTTTTCAATATTAAAATTGATATTTTATAATTATTTGAATTTTCTACTCATTTATTTTTTGTAGGGGGGACATTCCGCCAAAATATGCCCCCCAAAAATTTAAAAACTATTTTTATTTGATAGAAATATTCTATTGTGTTATAACCCCTTTAAAAATATAATATATACATTGACTAAATAATAATATATATATATATTTCTTTTTTATAATTATTTTGAATTTACTATCCCTTTTTTTGGGGGGGTATTCCAACAGTTTCTTGTTTTCCTATACAAATATTATATTTTTTTTAATGCAGTGTTGGGAGAAAGGTATTCCTCTGATGAAGGAGTTAGCCACATTGTATGAAACAATGTTTTTCGATTACAAATTGCTCAGTGATATACTTAAAATGCAAGCGAAATTCTATGATAACATAATGACTCAACTCCGTCCAGAACCTGAGTATTTTCGTGTTGGTTTTTATGGCCTAAGTTTCCCGCTATTTGTTCGAGTAAGTATATTATGATCAAAAACTAAAAAATATAATAAAACTTTGTTATGCCTGAGAAATAAAATTTTATGAATTATTTATGTTTATGTTCCCTGTTTATAGAATAAACAATTTGTATATAGAGGATTGGAATATGAACGAATCGGTGCCTTTACGCAGAGATTGCAGACTGAATTTCCGGCGGCACAAATTTTAATGAAAAATACCCCACCAGATGATACTGTTATCAATTCTGATGGGCAGTGTATCCTTTTTTTCATAAAAAAAACCACCCGTTCATTGGCATTTTGTTTTCATTAAATAACTTTGAAGGTTCATTCACACTATATTGTGTTAAGGTTCTTCTACACTATTTGCTAGCGAGCAATTTTTGCCGAACATTCTTCTGTATCATTTTTTTTCTTAACCTATGTAAACAAATATTATTATTAGTCATTCAAATTTGTAATGTGAAACCGATACCGGAACGTAATGAAATTACAATGGCCACTGATATACCGGAGAAAATTTCCAGATTTTATTATTACAACGATGTCATACGTTTTCAATGCGATCGCCCTGTCCACAAGGGCATTATTGACAAGGATAATGAAATAAAGGTAAGTAAATAATATTGTGATAATTAGTATATAATTATTAGCCTCAGAGAAAAAAAAATCTGCGATCTTATAGTAAAATTATAATAAATTTACTCGCGATTTCGGACTGTTCGATTCTATCATCAGGGATAAATAAACTTTTAAATGTTGTCAGTCCTCATTTTTCAACATATTAAATTTACTTTTACACAACACCTAGACGCTATGGATTGAACGTATGGTCATGGAAATAGCCAGCCCCCTCCCTGGCATCCTACGCTGGTTCGAGGTGATCCATCGTCAAACCGAAGAGATACCACCAGTTCAATACGCTTGCGAAACAATGCGTAACGTCGAAAATGAATTGCGTCAACTAATCAATCTCCATTCCTCTGATCCGAAAAGAAATTTGAACCCATTCACGATGCGTCTTCAAGGTATTATCGATGCCAATGTACAGGGTGGTATTAGTAAATATCAGCAGGCGTTTTTCACCAAGGAATTTTCGAAATTGTACCCCGAACATAAGCAGTTTGCTGAACAGTTGAAAGATTTGATAATAAATGCTACTAGGGTAAGATTGACTGTAAAGTATAAATAAGTGTTTTTAATTATTTGTTTAAATATTATATATTTAGGTTATTGAGGAAGGTTTGTATCTACATGGTAAGCTAGCGCCATCTAGTGTACAACCGTTGCACCAGAGATTATTGGAAAGGTTTGCTCAATTGAAGGAAAGTCTTGGTACTTTAACTAGCCAAAATAGTATTGTTAAGTAAGTATTTATAGTTTTTGCTCTCGCATTTTTTACTATTTTTCCATAGAATAACAAATCATGAACGAATAACGGATTTGAAATTAACTGATTTACCGATCAAAACATCAGTCAGAGTTACTTTAACTAGCTTATTATTGTCAGCACTCCTTTACCGCCATTGCCGACCGATAAGCGCCATCTAATGGAAAATGGTGGCAGTAATCGTTCCTCTGGTGGTTCGAGTGGCAACTATGGTCATTTGGTTGAACATCATTCATCCTCCTCGCCAGCATCGAATGCAACAGCTGCCGATTATGATAACATCTACACAAAACCGATGGTATTTGATCAGATTGTTTCAAAGTTTGCTTTTGCCTGGAAAATACCTGTTGTACGAGATATAGCTTCCATGTATTGCATCAAGGAGAAATTTGAGGTTTGCATGTATAGCGCACAAGGTGTTTTTTTCTTATTCAGTTTTTGTGCATTGAATCAGTTTTTGCATGAATTATTTAAACGCTTACTCTCACTACATCACTTTATACGTCGATATATGAGATCACAGATGAGTAAAGTAAGCGTGGCAACGCTGTATCCGCATACTTGATCAACGTGAACATTGTATTAAAATAATAATTTTCTTTGTGCATTCATTTTAAATCAAACGTCGTCTGATTATCGACGACAATCCTGCTGTGCTAAGGTTGGTTATGTTTGTCCCACTTCTGATAACTTTTTTCACTGATTGCAAACCTTACCTAGTGTGAATTGATCTAACGAAATCTAATCAAATGTAGCATTAAAATAGCTAACCTCATATATTAAAATTTGTTTTTTTAACATATACATGGAATGGAAAATACTTGCATGTTCTGTAAGATTGATTTTTCTTATTAATTATTAATTACTTGGTAAATAAAAATATTTATTTAATTGCATATTTCAAAATCTAAGCTGATTGTTAGTTTTCAATAAATTGAGTATAGGCTTAAATGCAGAAGTATGTTTTCCTGATTTATCTAAACACACTGCAGAAATGATTGACTTTCCCGTTAATTTTGTTCTACTCGAATATATAAAAAAAATATTTCTTTTTTAATGTTTTATGATAGTTTGACCGGTATCATCACAATTCCACTACAAAATGTAAATGAGAAATTCAATATTCGATATTTAGGTCTTTTTACATTCTTTGAAGTTTTACTATTTTTTTAAAATTATTTTTCACTGTTTCTAATAATTTCTTGTAATGGTAATAGTAATTCTCCGAAATTCAAAACATTCGGGATCTTCTCTGTCAAATCTCCATCAAAGCATCCCTTTTGGAGTTAGAAGTTTTAGGAGAGTGGCTTCATTACCACCGTTATCTTCACTCTCCCACTTCTGATACCAAATGTAACTGAGAAATCCAATATTCGATTTTTATTTTTTTATTTCTTTGAAGTTTTACGATTTTCTTAAATTAATATTCACATTTTCTAATAATTTCTTTTAATGATAATTCCCCGAATTTCAAAACTTTCTGGATCTTCTTTCTCCAATCTTCGTCAGAGCATCCCTTAAATATTTTAGGAGAGTTGCTTCATTACCTCGGGTATCTTCATAATTCCACTTCTGATACCAAATGTAAATGGGAGATGCAATATTCGTTTCCTTGATTTTTCAAGATATGTAAAAAATGTATATATTTCTATATAGGAAATGGAGAAGCACATACTAAGCCGTGAAAATCTAACACTGCCAATGTCAACTATTAATAATAGTTGCAATAATCTACATGCACCGCCAATACCTCAACGTGATACTCGACCACGTTCTCAGGGCTACAACAGTACCAGCAACTCGAGCAATAGTTGTTTCAATGATTTAAGAACCCCAACACGCCTGAGCAGTGGCAGCGGTAGTCTTGAATATAACACATCGAGTTTACCTTCAATGAAATCCAGGTAAAAAAAGAAACAAACACACCAAACAAATTACAACTATGATGAGGATGGGTTGAAGATGCATTTGAAGTACAGGGTGTCCATCCACTCCAAAGCTTCACACACGTCAAAAAAAATCTTAGACTCAAGTCGACCAACACGTGACTTATTGACTCAGTTTGATTTTTTCGAATTTTGATTAATCTGTGAAAAAGTCATGACCGAGATCGAGCTTGAGTCTGAGAGTTTATGAAAATATGGGATACCCTTTACATACACATATTTCATAATATGAAGCATTTCTTTTCTATAGCAATAGAGATTCCGATCCATGTGAGATTCCCCTGCCTCCGAAGCCGACGCATTCGCGTGAACGGTCTCTAACTAAACCGCCATCGCCGAGATTGTTACGACATGCCATGTCGATGACACCGACAGCAGATGGCGGTGCTTTCGCTTCACCATTGCGGAATTCCTGGCCAGAGAGTGCAGGAGTAGCAGCAGGATCAGGAGGGTGTTTGGATGAGGCACCACCGCTTCCACCTCGATCACACAGTTAGTATAGTATTTAAAAAGGCTGGCTCATTCAAAACTGGTCGATCCGAACACACTCATTGTTTTTTTTTATTATGTATTTTCTTATCAATTACTTTTGTTATTCTCGAAGCACCTGATAAGCGAGTCCAAAGTCTACCAAACGAAACTCCACCAAATATTCCGAAACGTGCTCAGAAAAAATCCTCCTCAACTACAACACCGTCTTCTTCGACAATGTGCAGCATAGATTATGACGATTCATCGTTGTTGTCGCAACACGAATCGAGCTGTCAACAACATCAAAACAACATTGTGACATCATCGACTGGCAGCTTATCCACAACAATGACCAGTATTGATGGTCACGATTTGCGTGATTCAGGTGAATATTTTTTCCTTTTTAGTAGTGTTGTTGTTTTTTGCATCAGTAGTTTAGAAATGGTAGTGGTAATTGAGTAGTCTATTCTATTTTGAACAGTGTCCGAAATAAATCTGCATAAATATTCTCAAAGAAGAATTTATTGATTAATAATTTTTTTATGTAATCTGGCAACACTGTTTTCGTCCCAGTATTGGCCGATGTTTCTCTGTCTCACTTTTTTGATCACTGTTCAATTTTTGGTAGAAAAATTATATTTACTGAACGTTAAGTTTTGATTTTAATGGAATGATCATAATTTATTGGTTTTAGCTTGTTTTTTTTTAAATGAATAAATTTGAAATATTTCATATATTTTTGGAAAAATCGTCAATCTGATAGAAAAAATGACATCGTAAAGCCCTGACCAGACCTTTCTTATTTTTATATTAAATATGAAAAAAATAAAGTCATAAAGTGAAGAATCAAATATATTCACTCTAAATTTTTTTTTTTCTGAGAATATTGATGTCAAGTTGTCTGAAGTTAGTAAAAATGCTAAAAAATTTGGAAAATGTGTAAAAAAGTTATATATCTTGTATTATTATCTCCTTGAAAAAAATGTCTATAAAATATCTAATAATTAAAATGTAAAATTGTTTTGAACCATTATTTATCTCAATTGAAAAAGAACTTGCTATTTAAAATTTTTGCAGATCACAAAAGAAATAAAAACATCAACAACAACTGTCAAAACTTGTTGTCATAATTCGATACACCTCCTATATTATATTATTAATCACAAAATAATATGAACATCCTTTTCTTCCAACGCATGCTGCCAAATTATTTACAAAACACACCGATCCAGTATGTAAAACAACTGTTAACTTTATAAGTTGATAAAAAAAATAAAAGGTTATCTTAAAGTAAGAAATATATATAATATGTGTATATTTTAGTTCTTTTGATAAGTTGAGAAAGTATGAAAAAAATCGATTGCTTAAATAATTGGATTTATTATTTTCAAATGTCTTCGTTGCTCTAATTATATGTTTTATGATCACGAATCGTTCCGTTCGAGATCGTATTGCGCAGACTCAACATAATTTACTCTTTAATCCGAGCATTTTGATTTGGTAATTTTGAATGAGAAAGCACGCTTGTTGCCTCATTAATGCAGGCTATTATTGTGGAAGCATATAACAATGTTCATTTAAGTAGTTAACCGCAGTGTCGTAGAGGAAAAAAAACGAAAAACAAATCGAAATGATTCAAAGGTAAGGTTATGTTGTTAATCGGGAATAAAATTGTAACATTATTTATAAGCCATCATTAATAATAGCTGATAGCATTTAGGTGCTTATATTCATAATTTTATATATATTTTTCAAGGGTATAATCTTGATTTTTGTCACTAGTTTCTTTTATGTTCTATGATCTAGGAAATTGCCTGGTACTGTATATTGACTTTCGGCTGGAGAAAAACTTGGTATTCAAATTCACTACTTAACTTATTCTCTAAGAATTAAATAACATATACTTTAAGTTATCTGTGTACCTATACAATTAATTTAACATTAATAATAATAATAATAATAATAATAATAATAACAGTCTTGACAACAAATCTTCAGCGGGTCAGTAAATAAGCAAATCTAATCTAAATCCAGTATAAAAATCATGTTCATCAATTCCTTTAGAGATAAATCAATAAATAAATAAATAAAATCCAATTATTAAATCAACTAGATACCAATTACTTTTTATTACTAACTTGATTTCTGGTAATTTTATAAAACTTTGAAGTACACCTCTTACTTTACGATGACCCCATAACATTTGAATCATTTTCTTGATCTCACATATGAATCTAACATAACCTAATTTTTTTTCTCTCACTCCTTTTCGTTGGAAAATATATTATAGGTATTAGTATGACTGAACCACAGCTCAACAATTTCAACAATACATGCTATGAAGACTTTGATCTACGCACCCATCAAACGGAAATGAACATCAATGCGAGTCCAACGAGAAGAGCAGATGATGATGATGACGTCATAGCGGTAGCAGAAGAACCGTTAGTGGATGAAGATGGCGTTAGTGTAGTAGTAGTAGTAGATTCAGCTTCTAAAGAAATGGAAGAACATCCTCCACCTATACCACCGAAATCCATTAATAATTCCGGTTGTTTGGATTTCGGTAATAGTTTGGAAAGACCACAAAAACGTAATTTGCATGAAAATAATTTGAGTATTGGATCGTCTGCTAGTAATGTTGTTACACCACCGGAAAATTATTCACTACCAAAATTGCATAATAGTACTAATAATTTAACAAATGATGCTGAAGACGATGGATAGATTGTAAGAAATAAAAATATATAAATAAAATTTTGGAGGATCTTTGTAAGTCTGATGATATTGTGATTATTTTTTCTAGGGATTTTATTTTGTTTATTTCTTCAGGTATTTAACAAAAAATAATTGCACAAAAACCGATATATGACAGGTGAGTATTTGAAGCGCTTTTGATCATAATTATGGTCAGTACCCCCACTCCATTTCCCGTCTCGTGAATTTCTCAAATTTTCTCGAATATATTTAAATCGTGCGATTCAGAAAATAAACATTCGAAGTAGATGGCAGAGATTTGAGAACACATGTCTTTGTTGAAGTCAAATGAGAATTAGCTGTCAGTTGTCATAAAAATGGGTGTGTTCAAATAATGGTAATAAAGGAATCTGTATGACTCGGTATGTTGAAAGATTGATTTATTTCTTACAAATTCAATATAAAAAAGATATAGATAGGATAAAAGACATGTAACATAGCACAGTTCGAATAATTTTTTTTTGGATTACGCGGTATATAAGTGTGTTCGTTAATATCTTGTTTCATTTATTTGAAATTATTCCATTTAATTAAGTGAATTCTTTGCGGGGAAAAATAATTATAAGTATAATAATATTATTTTCGTATCAATAAAATGATAATCAATCAATAAATATATTATCTAATATGTAAAGCAGTGTATTATATTATTATTTTAATTATTGAAATTTTAGGGTTAGATTTAAATGAAAACAAAAAAAAAACAATGTGTCATATAATTATATAAGGAAAGTGCCAATTTTTATTTAATTGGGCAATGGAAGGACCTTAAATGGCACAACATTTTGAAATTTATTACAGTGAACATTTTGAGAATAAAAAAATAATAAAAACAATTTCAATTTACCACTAAAATATTTTTATCTATTTATAATCATCTGCAAATCTATTAATTTTTCAATTTGCAATCCACTTGATTTTTCTGAGAATTTATTTTGGATAATTTCGATTTAATATCTTTAATTCAAAAGGTATGTATTATATTTTTATTACGAAATTATTCAACCTCAGAATGTTCAATGTGGATTTTTTTCTGTAGGTGTTAACTTCCAAGTTCTTGACAATTCTTCTTTTAAGAATAAATAATTCAAAAATGACAACGTAGATAATTTTTTTCAAAAAAATATTAGAGTGAATGGTTTCGAATTTGAAACCAAAATTTGATAAGGTCTCAAAGTTGATGGACCAAAATATTATAATGCTATAGCATGGAATACTTGTATTTTAATTTTTTAATTAATATATTAACTGAGAGTATTTTTGGAATTGATTTCTGCCATATTTAAGTACATATATATATATACATATTTATTCAGAGAAAATAGTTCAACATCGAATTGAGTATGTATTTGTGTGTCTTTCTGTATAAATATAATAATAAAGGTGCTATTTTTTTTGTCTATCCACTATTTCTATATCTTTCAGACTTTTTGGAATTATCTATATATATTGTAATACTATGTATGTGAATTTTCATAATTATTTAAAATGTTCTCTTTTACAATTATTGTTTCTTCTCATTTTAGATGTGTACTAGTCATATATAATATTTATATATTCTATTTTATATTACCAGGTATCGTATTTTCCCAAAATAAAAATGACATTCATGTAGATATAAAAATTAAAATTCAAATAATGAAAAATTGTGTTTTTTTTCAATGACATTTTAATTATTCGACCGTCGATTTTTCTCCCAATTATGTTTGAAAAAATATATATTTTTTAGAATTATTTTTTTTTTCCAAAACTATTACAACCGATATGTTAGTTTCATATATCTTATCTTTATCTAAAACTCTCAATTCAAATAGGAGTACATAATTTTCAGCTTCTGTTGTTGCCAATAGTGCGAGAATCCAAAAATTTCACTGATCATTAATCGTCTTAAAAATAAATGGCATTGTTTTTGAAGCGCACTTGAAAGTTTTTCTACTCTTATTTTATGTTGATATAAATGTAAACAAAATTATAAGCGTTGCCAACATCGCTCACCGTATCGAACAAATAAATTCGTCAGCTACTTCAGAGAATAATTTTAATTTTTTTTGGTTATGTTACCCAATATGGAATTTGGCTGTCTATCTTCAAGTATAATAAATCTTGATAACCATAATAATACTTTATGGATTCTGATGAAGATAAACATTTCTACAAAAAGAATCAAAAGTATGTCTCACAATTAAATTGAATGATTTGCGATATTTGTTGGTGAACACTTAAAAAACAAGCTCATAAAACAATAGAACGGAGCTAAGTGTGGATTCACACCACAGATTGTTAACGTAAGTTCACACTCTACAAGGAGGCAAAATCTAAACGTTTGGGATGATTTCTAGAATTTTTTTTGATAACATCATCAAAACTGGAACAGGTGAAATATATATTTGTAATAGTATGTTTTTCTGGAAATTATGATAATTTTTGGATCAAAGCGACTATTATATTTGCTCAGGAAACATGTGAATCGTAACGATGATATAAACTTGGGAAAAATATCCATTATTTTAATGTGATGAGGTCACAAAATTTGGCAGAGAAAAACTCACTAGTATTTGGAAGATGTCATATATTAAAGAAACTGGAAAAGGTATGTATTTATGTTTTCTTCAATATGGTTGCTACCCTCGCAATCTACATGAGTTTATTACCTGTATAGTTCAAGATCGTGTTAATTTTTGACTGACGAACCAAACAGAGGAGGTATACAATGCAACTATGTATGTGTATTTTTATAGATATTTGCGCCTGATAAATAGTGAACGTGCTCCGATTTTCCTTTTTTTTTCTATTTAGTAGGGGACTATTGGGAGTTGGTCCCATTGAAAAAATCCGGATGGCCTGTAACCCACGGAAAGGTAAATTTCTCAAAATTCATTGATTTGAAATTTGAACAACCTTTTCATTGGTATAACTACATGTCATTACATATAAGTTGTCGTATGTGTCACAGCCTTGCGGTTATAGGTTTTTGTTTTGGCTGTTGAATATAAAGCAGACAGAGTTCGCGGTCTCCTTCAAGGCTGGATTTTTTTCTTCTATTTCTTATCAATAATTAAAATATATATTTTTTCAATCAGGGTCTATATTAAGATCTCCAGAAAATGTGCAATTACATCAAATTTATATTGAGTTGTCATGTTCACCAATACCTCTTATTTTTTTCTTAATCATTTTTTTTCGGTGCATTTTATGAAAAATTGCTTCGAACAAAAGTTGTAGGTACTGATTATATCTATAACTCAAAATTATTTCTGACGATATTTACACTACGGCCATTTGTGATATTTTTTTAAATGTTTGAACGGTCACCATTTTGAAACTACTTACCCGATCATGCCCAATAACGAACTCGGCCGAGATATTTAAGAGATTGATTTTTGTAGCAAATTTCAACTCGATACCTCCAAAACTGCGACATCTATCGTGTATTTCGTAAAGTTTTTTGTACTTATATAGACATATAACAACATGCCTTTGAAATGTTTTCCTAATTAAAAGCAATAGGTACATTTCTATAAGAAATTTACCTAAAAAAAAGCAAGACAGTCGAATTGAATACCTCATTCAAAAAAGGGAGTAGTTTTCTGCTAAATACTAAAAAAATATATAAATTTCAAAAAAATCCCGATGGCCTGTAGTCAGCGGAAAGGTAAATTTTTCAAAATTCATTGAATTGAAATTTGAACAACCTTTTCATTGGTATACCTACATGTTATTACATAAAATTGTCGTATGTGTCATAGCCTGCGGTTAGAGGTTTTTGTTTTGGCTGTTGAATATAAACCAGACAGGGTTCGAGTTCCACTTCAAGGCAGAATTTTTTTTTTCGCCTATTTCTTTTCAATAAATATACTATATATTTTTTTAATCAGGGTCTATATCAAGATCTCCAGAAAATTTACAATTACATCAAATTTATATTGAGTGTTCATGTTTTATCAATATTTGTTATTTTTCTTTATTAATTTTTATTTTTTCACCTGTGTATTTTATGAAAAATTGCTTTGAACAAAAGTTGTAGGTACTGATTATATTTATAACCTAAAATTATTTATATATTTTTGACGATATTTACACTACGGCTCTTTTTTAATATTTTTTTAAATGTTTGAACGGTCGCCATTTTGAAACTACTTACCCGATATTGCCCAATAACGAACTCGACCAAGATATTTGAGAGATTGATTTTTGTAGCAAATTTGAAATTGATATCTTCAAAACTGCGACCTAGATCGTGTTAACAAATTTCGTAATATCCCATATATATATATATATATATATATATATATATATATATATATATATATATATATATATATATATATATATATATATATAAACTCTATGATTGGGTAATCTGCCGAAGAATTTTTATGGGGCTTAAAAAAAGAATACTCTTATTGCTAACCAAGCTTTCGAAAAATATATTTTCATCTTCAGGGCTAAAAAAATGTACAATAAGGGTGGAGTTTGATTATCATAAAGAAAAAGAAACACATTCAAATACAAAATATTAAAAACTTACTTTTGCAAACGAGGTTACAAAATAAAACGAGCCCCATAAAAATTCTTCGGCAGATTACCCAATCATAGAGTTTAGTGTGTTCTAACAAAGACTGCCGTACTTCCAAATATATATATATAAACTAAACTTTTGAACCAAATGGTTTTTTGGACTAACTAGACATATAACTATTTGCCGTTGAATTTTTTTCGAAATTCAAAAGTGTGAACGATCGCAATAGGTACATTTCTATAAGAAATTTACCTAAAAATACCCTTAAAGAGAAGGAAGTTCTACAACGAAATGTCGTCCGGAACTTGAACTTTATTATTAAAAGTTTTAATTTAATTTTTGATTTCCCAAACGTACGAGGTGATTTGATAAGTCTAGAGCGAAAGAAATGTTCGCATACAGAATACTAAATTCTGCTGGTGCTGGTACTTTTGAGGTTGATGTCAAACGTCTTCGCAACTTCAAGGTTTCCAGTACCAATATGAAGGTTTCATAATCATTTTCAGTGCACCAACTAATATATGAGTCGCTTTTTTTGCTGAAAATATTTATGGAACATTTACTCGATCAAGATAAGTGGTATTAGATTTTAATACTTTCAAATTTTATTATATCTGAGGAACTAGAGTCACGTAAATTAATTTAAGCACGAGTACGAAAAGTAAACATTAAGGCGGTTGATATCGAAAACTTTTGCTAGTAGTACAATCAGTGTTCCGAAAAACTGTTTATAACGTTTTAAGAAAATAAACTTTCATTGTAATATATACGATAATCTTTGGCTAATTTTCAATTAATCATATTTTCAATGGTGGCAATCTTCCAAGAAATATTAGAGTACAATTAATTAACACGACCACACTTGAAATATATGTCACGCAAAAAAGAATTAAGCTTCTTCTCTATAATTTCATTTAATGTCATTCTAGCCAAGTATAATTCTTCGATATAATCAATCATTCAATATTCAGGAAAAAAAATACCACCGCCGGAATGGCGGCGCTAGTATTTGCGATTAAAATTTACATGACTTGACATTTAATTTGGAATCAAAGATTTATCTAGTTGTTTTGTAAATTAAAATAATTAATGATATTTCTGCATACTTTTGTCCCACCAAAGTAATTAGGTATAGTCTTGTTTATTTGTTAGGCTAAATTTGAAACCATTCTGTCTCCTATATAGATGATTTCACAATGTTGTTTTTGAGAATGCATATTGCTTCATATAAGTAATATTTGTTTTCAATTTATATATTATGATCTATATTTAAATAAAGTTCTATTTTCCAGAACCTATAACCTAGGCCAATTCACTTCCCAAAACAAAAAAAAACAATATCTAGATAGATTCCATTTTGTTTGTTTATTGTTTTGGGGATTTCTTCGTTTTGAAATGTCATGACTTACTCCCAAATATTTTCTCAATAGAGTTGACACATTTCTTCAAGGTTTAGATCCCCCCGGAAGGTCGAATGGGTAAGAAGCGCTCGACATTCAACTTTGAGGTCGTGAGTTCGAACCCAACTGCGAGACCAATAGGGACTTTTTCCTATCTTGAAAATGTTCCCAACAATAAATCCGGGGGTACAAGGATCTCTAGTAAAAATGGCAAAAACTAGTGATCGACACCTGCGACTTGCCCATTACCAATCCGCATTAAGACAGGCTTTGGTTATAAGGTATGCCTTAAAACCCTTTGATCTGGTAAAACACCGGAACTAATGAGACCAATGTATGTGAAAATAATATTTTCACTTACATAATATATTTTTTTGTTATACTGGGCCAATGTTTTAAGCATTATTTGAACGTACGTATTCATTTATTTTATAATTATAAACAGATCTATAGTATGGCTACGAAGACAGGGACGGATCAGTCCTAAAGATTAATGATCCCAAAAGGATGTAAATAGCAAAACTGTCTTCCTGAGACCTGTAGCTAAAGTTGAAGTAAACTTAGTTGAATTTTTATAAAAGCATTGCAGGTCGATTTTTCGCAATATCCAATATAATAAAGAGATTTTCGAGGAGATAATTCTTACAAAATGGTTCTAAGAAAAAACTTGCTCATTTGAATATCTTTCTTTTTCGTTACCTAGGTATTGTTTCTCATACATTTATGTTTGGGATGTAAGCCAATTCTAAATATGTAGGTATATATTTCTCTAAAATTTGGAAATGATACAGTAAATAAACCAGATAATTTGTTTGTGTTCTAAATTTAGCAACAAGTTCTTTCAACAAGTTTATAAACAAAGTATCATATAGTTAGGTTGCGCTATTGTAGGAGGATGCGTACATTTAGAGAAAAAGGAAAGGGTACCAACATAATGAGGCTTTTTTCACTATATTATTGTGAATGGTAATAAAATATCCAAGAAAATGTGGCGGGGGGTTTGGTTCAGTCAAAAATGAATACACAGAGGCATATATATATATACGAACACATATACGAATAACAATATATAAATCTCTGATGAAACTCATAAAAGCTATTTTTGGGTTTGATATATAAGAGTGAAGAATACTGGATTTCCAACAGTAGTGATCAGTGTTCTACTCCCCCAAATCTTCCAGACAGGTCCAGAAAATTTACATATAAGCACCTTTATATACATTATTATACACAACCGCGCAAAATGTCTGCTGTAAGTGTTTTATTTTTTTGTTTCAATAATTATAAGTGATATGTGATTGTGAAAAATAAGTGAAGTGCAGCATTTTATTTCTATAACAAATAACAATTGGAATATTACTAATTATTGAAAAACTGACATGTTTTTTATGTACTAGAATCATCAACACTAATGCCTTATTCTAATTAACGTTTTTTTTTTATTTTAAAATATAATATAAAATTTAAACACCTGCCTAACAGAAACCATGACTATTCTCTTCTTCTTGAGTAGATATTTTCCGTAAAGAACTTTTTGATATTGTTGAAAATTTTTCTGTTTAACAATTATTAATATAAAAATAGGAACCATATTTATTTCTTTTACGAATGTTTTTTCAAAATTGTAACTCAATAATATATCTAAAAAAATTAAATAAATATATATTTTGTAAAAAATCTCTAAATTTCATGATGAAAAAATAATTCTAAACGGAATTACCTTTATATCTACCTGCCTGTCCGTCCGTCTGTTTCGGATCTTCTTCACTGAGACTATTAAATATTGTTTGGGATTTAACTCAAACTCAGAAGTGGGATAAATAATTGGCATTCCTTATTTTTTGAGAGTACAATTTGAAGAAAAAAATAAAAATATTTTCTGGTCAAATAAATGCATAGTACAAATTTTGCGACTTTATTATTTGGCTGTTATTTTAAATTTCTATTTTCTATTAACTAAGCAAATTCAGTCGATTGTGAGTCGTGCTCTTGTGCTAAAGGTTTCGTCCCTACCAAGGATTTTGCTTTTGGTTTTCTTATGCAGTTTAAGTTATTTAAATTATTTAAATCCTCTACCGCTACTTTATAAGTAAATATGTTAGGAATGTAACGTGTAAAATTCTCGGTGTCCGGTTTCCAACATATGTTTACGTTTCAGAAGTCCCCGTGTCCATAAGACATCTTATTCTCAGCTATCGGTCTGTCTGTCTGGTCATTCTTCTCCCATCCGCTTCCAGGCAATAACTGAAAAATCAGTTTCGCTCAAGACTGTGGCGCGAAAACGAGTTTTTCCTAAGTCGAAATATTATGTTCTTCATATGAACAAAAATTGAACGGTCATTTTTACTGCAATTTCAAAATCTGTTTAATAATGATTAGTAATTTATCTCTTCCTGTGTTGTATTTCACATGTCATAGACCTTTCTATACACCGTCGGTGTTTTCGTCTGAAATATTATTATTACTCAACTTGTGCGCTTCCAAGAAAACTCATTTACCTACTTCAAAATTGAAACAGATGTGGAGGAATCTGATATGTCTATTTTTGAAATAGAAAAATTTTACTACGTGCTTTAACGATTATAGAGAAACGCGCGTGGGTTTTAATATACATACAATCGATCTCAGAAATCTTTCACTCTACACACTATTTTATTTATTCCTTAATGAAAATATCTGAGGTATGTTTTTTTTTGTATAATTTATTTAATTTTTTTGGCCATTGGTCATTTATATTCTGAGAAATTAGATTGGCTCCAAGCCATCTAGCTAGAGTGTAACATAAAACTAATGTTAATCTTATATATCGCAGTAGAGCAGTCTTACATCTTTGGCATATGTGTATTTAGGAAGGAAAAGCTTATTAATAAGGGTCAAGGGAATCGCAGAAAATAGCCTCAATCATTTGTCATCGGCATTTTAAGTATTTTAACTTGATTTGTTATTATAGCAGCTGTAGTAGGTATTACTTACTTTTCGAAAAATTGCATATGGCTATCTATTACAGTTCAGTACAGCGAAAGCCTAAAAATATGAATTGTCATAATTGTATGACATATCGCTGTTCAAAAGGCAAATGCATGATGTATAAGTAGGTCTAGAAAACGAATTACATCGGTGGGTGTGCTTCAGGGCTCTATTCTTAACCCTCTGTTGTTCTATCTTTTCATTAAAGAAATTCAATTTTAATTGAAAAACTAAATAAGTTTTTAACTGTATGCAGAGGTTGACTTTCTACAGTAACTGTACGGTCAAAGTTTTGCTGTTTATTTCAGAAGTAACGACCATTTTATTGCGCAACTTTAAATATATATATAGCGCAGTAACTTTATGTGAACGTTTAAATATGTGGCTAGATACATATTATATTATGGAAAAATTTAATGTGGCTTTGTAAACTTTATTATTCATTTGGTGCCAAAAACAACGTTGCCATCAATTATATTTTGCAATAATTGTTTTCTTTGATGACCTAAACTGACTTGAGGATATAGGAAGCAGTGATGCACGTCGTATGGTATTATATGTTTGTTGTTTTTAAGACTTATATTTAACATAAATATTTATTCAACGCGGTATTTTTGCAAATATAGTCTATTTAACTGAGCAATGAGACTACGTCATCAGATAGGGACTATTTGGTGACTTTGTTTTGAAATTTAATCTATCCATTATTGACGTCTATTCCCTCTTGTCGTGTTTGTAGGTTATGTTTCGTATTTAGTTTTGACGTTAACGTGTTCTCTGGTTTGTTTATGAACGTTGAATGTGACAGAGGATTTTAATAACCTATTAAACAGGTGTTCAGCTGACACTAGTCAGTTTAGATTATACGATTTGACAACATTGGAAATTTCAGGCACACCAATTTAGTTACGACGTAATACAATTGGTTACTTCGAATGAACAATAGTTTTTGAGGAAAATTATCAACAGTCATTTATTCAATAAAAATTCAACCGTGTTTTAAAAAAAAACGCTCGAACTCGTTCTTTTTAATTTTATAATACGGTATTTACACTTTTGGATTTCAAAAGCAATGTGTCAATAAATAAATCAAAAATTATTATTTTCTATTTATATTTATTGATTTAACATTTCTGATTGACTTAATATTCATTTAAAAGATGATTTTTGGAAATGTAGTCATCAAATAAATTAAATTCTTTGAATTAATCCAAGTTTTAATGTTTATTCTCTTCATCAGGGCCTATTTGTAAATATATATGGGAAATAAAACAAAATTTTTGAACACGATAGAGGTCGCATTTGGAAAGCTATCAAGTTCAAATTTGATGCAAAAATCAATCGTATAAATATCTCAGTCAAATTTGTTAACAGGCATGATCGGACCAGTAGTTTCAAAATGGCGACTGACCAAATTGTTTTTAAAAATCTCAAGAAGTAGACAATGACTAAATGTTATTAAAAAATTATTTGAGTTATAGACATGATCTGTCCGTAAATTGGAAATTCGAAACTTCAAAATTATCTAATACATTAGAATTAATAGGTATTATTTTGAATTTTTCAGTGCTCCAACTAATGAAGTCGGTCATATTTTTTTGTGAAAAATATTTTCGAAAAAACTCACTACTAAAAATTAATGACTCTAAAGTATATAGCACGCCATTTTGCTATTTAATGACTTCCTGGCTAATTATCCAAAATATTTAAACAAGAAAATTAAGCACAAAAAAATTTGTGACCATAGAAATATATGACGATAATATTAAAGCATCATTGCAACTGAATAATTCAAAGTCCTCTATCATCCAATAATTGTAAATAAATGATTTGTTTTGGTCCGTAATAAAATTCTAATTTAAAAAATTATTCTTGTATTTTCAAATCATAAGCACTTGAATCATCAATAATTTAAAATTATTGTTACTTTTCATTCCATTCAATTTATATGAAGGTAAAGAATACCAGAAAATTAAACTTATATACCATGTTTCTATTTTCGAATTAAAATTGTGTATACAATATTAAGTTCCGAGTTTTCGTTCTTGAATTAAAATTATCTACATAATCTTAATTCTTAAATTTCTATTGTTATTTTAAAATAATACATATATTAGGATTATGTATATAAGTATAAATCGTGAATTTTTATTCTTCAATTAAAATTAAGTACATCATTTTAATTCAAGAATAAACATTCACGATTTACACTTGTGTACATAATGAAAATACGGCAACACTGCGAATAAGTACATGCACCAGCTAGTTGAGTTAGCTACTTTCCAACAGATGCCGCCTCAATCGTAATCAAGAACTTCAAATCAAAATTGTGAGTTAAATTGGTACTTCGTGAATAATCCCGCGCTCTTTCAGCTTTATTAATTTATTTATTTTCAAGTATATCAATTGTTATAAGAATGAGTACAGACTGTGGCATTTTAAAAATAGGTAATTGGCTAACCCTACAATTTGGAAATACATTTTGATGTTCCTCAAGAAATAGAGAGTATCAAACGAATCTATTACTATATTTGCGTTTCACAAAAAAGATAGATTAAGTTAGAAAAAGTACCTACCAATATTTGGTCTCTTTTCAAGACAGGTTGCCGAATCGGTGTTGGTGTTATATGCTTTAAAAATCTATGCAATTATTAAGGTACAAAGCAAAAAATCATCTCACAATCCTTCACAAAATATTTGTCTCATAAGAAATTAATTTGCGAACATTTGTGTTGCCATCTAGTTTTAGTAGATTTGTCAAATAGAGCGACAGTACAGTTAGAAGGGATCTATTATACCGACGGCTGAACATAGTGCTGTCGAATTAAAATTATGTCGATAATGGGGAATATGGGACCATTTCTCGACTCTCCTCTTTCAAATGAAACAAAAATCGTCGAAATTGGAGTACGTTTACTATGCAAAACGCGCCAACATCCTTAAAAAAAATAAAAAAGCAATCTTACAACCGAATTGTATACCTTCTCCTTTTTTTGACGTCGGTCAAAAATGATAAATGTCGGGTCTATACAATAACAATAATTCGAGCTTTTCCCCATTTGCTTCTATAGACTCGAAATACATTTTATGATAAGAAATAATAATTATTATTTTTATTATATTAACGCACAATAAGAATGTGAAGAATTATTTCTTTTTTGAATTTTTAAGTAGATAATTCATTTTCATTGCTACTTAATGCAATTCATGCTATTGAAAATAGCAAAACGGTGTACCATAAAAGTATGTGTAGATATTCCATTCAGTGTGGGCTTTATCATATTAAAAATACGAGTAGGTATATAAAATCTGGCCAGCATTTATATAAAATTATCTCGAGCTGTTGAATGTTTACTTGAACCGTCTCATTTCTAGCCGCACGATATACCTACCTACCTACAATATAAACTATCCTCGAGATGTAGAATATACGAAAATAGTCTGCACAAAGATAAATTTCCAAATCTATGTGATGATGCAAAACCGAAACAGCTTGAATTTAAAATAAAGAGATGGAGATTTCGTGTTTAGGTACGATTCAAAAACACATTCACAAACACACACGAACGAACATTTTTTTGAATTTTGAAATTCTAAAAATACGGATCTTAGCATTAAAATAATACACACTCACACACAAGCGCTTTTTGTAATAGTACAGTCAATAGGGTGTTGTAAAATATGAATAATAAAGAACATACAATATCATGGGGCTAAAGCTACCCACACTTTTTACTTTCCTACGCTACTAGTATTGTAATCGTGTGAAATTTTCGGTATTGAGATTTTCGGTATTGAGATTTTTACAAATGTTGACGTTTCAGAGTTTTCTAAGTCTAATAAACATATTTTCAGCCATTGGTCTGTCTGTTTGTCTGTCCGTCTGTGACAGCATTAGCTCGGAAACGATTCAGTGCATTTTGTTGCTTCCTTTTTTATTTTGTTTGGTACCAATAACACCCACCGGTGGCACTGTATGAGAATCTTGTATACACTGGGTGTTAGCTATAGCCAAAAAACGTGATTTGCTCAAGACTATAGCGCAAAAACGGCTCTAAGGATTTTGATTAAACTTACCTAAAGTATTCTTCTGAGAAAAATTAGTGGTAGCACGATTTGACCAGAGGATTTTCTACTCTACTACCGCTATTATCGTCGCTATGTAAGGAGAGTATTGTAATTAGTGTAAAATTTTTCATTCACTGGAATTTGCCTGCGAGCGGTAGGAAAGTCGTGTGAGTGGACACACCAGATTTTTTGTAATTTTGTTGAAGATTATAAAAAGTACAAAAAAATGTTTTGTACCATTCTCATTCGAAAAGTTATTATAGAAATATCATCGGGTAAGATTTGAAAATAATTTGAATACGTAGTTTTTTCTTTGACTCACTTCCCAACAGGAGGAAGTGTACAAATCAACCGCGTGTTCTTGAAAATGTCTTTATAAATTATAAACAGTTTTGTAGGTGGTTAAGGCCATAAAAATGTCGAAAAATTTTAATGAATATACCGATATAAATATAATTCACCATATTTATATAGAGTTGTATATAAGTTTGAGTAACAAAACATATTTTAAGGATCATAAACATTTTGAAATTGGTGCCAAGAGTCTTCTACCTGCCTATACAGCCGATAATCTCTTGAAAAACTATATATATGGCGTACCAAAACTATGAAATATTTTTCGTCTCAATCAGCAGTATGAGTATATGAAAATAGTGATATTGACTGCAGACCAATTTCATACGAAAACAAATCACGTAATTAAGACTCGATTAGGTTTGCAAATAAAAATGATTTTTTGTATTCAATAACTTGAGGAAATATAGTGATATCGACATCGAACAAGTTTCATTGGGACAAATTAGCAACAAAAAAAAAATATTAAATAATTTTCCTTCTTGAATATGTGAACAACGAATGGTGATATCGACTATACGGCCCAATTTTATATTGGTATTGTGGGCACCTGATCTGGCTTGAATTTAAGGAATGAATTAGCGTTTTCTTTTCTTTGGCAATAGCTTCTAGAGCAGGAGGAGGAGTTCTATGTGTAATTTCAGGCAGATAAGTCATTAAAAAAAATGTGGACAAACTCTGCCTAGGCAACTCATGATTTTCCTGACTTTTTTTTAGACTATTTGGATCAAGCTGAATAATTTTATGACTTTGTTCACTGTTCTATATATATATACAACGAACTAAAAGCGTGTGGGACGCGGAGAGAGACGTCGACGGCCGGCCTGCCCTCCCTCTGCTGGGTCTCCTCACCGTCGGTTCTCGCACATCCTAGGATTTAGCGCAACATAGCCATCATTATCAAAAATAATATCTTTATACATAAAAATATCACGAGGTTCTAATAGAAGTACACAACACATTCACTCCGGCACTCAGTTCCTCCGAGTCCTCCACGAGTCCAAACTCACTGTCTAGTCTACACTTCTTATCAAAATCATGGTACAAAATATTTAGTTATTCTAACATATTCTTCTTGCAGTGTTTTAGCCTAGTGCAGTTCAAGATGTGAACACGAATTAATTTATTCAGTGAATTGTTTATGATGCTTTGCTGGCTTCTTTTGATTTCTAATACATTATAATCTTGTCTTTTCTCAAAGATAGCGTATTCTGTATTTCCTAAGCGTTTAGAAAATTTATGTGATATTTTTACATTACTTTTTTCTTGCTTTTCATTTTCTTTTTGATAGCAAACAAACTCGGCTTCACTTAAGTCTTCCTTCTTACATTCCCTCATCGGTTTCTATTTCTTCTGAGCAAAGTTTAAAATACTGAATAAAACTCTCGCGAATGGAGTTTTTGCTTAAATTGTGATAAATTTATTTTTGATGGTCTGTGCTTTGAATGAATCTTACTTACCTACCTAATTTTATTTCGATGCATGTTTGCCGGGTGTAAAAAATTAGCGACATAATAACATTAGGTAACTCTTATTGTGTCACTGTCTTTACTACAATGTTTATTTATTCTCAATTCTATTCAATGTTTGGCAAATATTACATATTTGAAAACATTGGGATAGGTAATAGTAGTAGTATTTTTTGAGTTAGCTTTTGTACTAACTTTGACAGATTTTATTAGAGAAAAAAAAAGGAGCAGGTCTGTAAAATTTGACTGTTTGATTGCGGGTTTTTAAAGAATAAACGTGCTTGGGGATTTTTCGGGAGAGAAACATGTTGAATCTCTTTTTTTATTTAATAGGACTATTTTTTCTAAGCACAGAACAAATAAAATCATCAAAATCGAAGCACGCTATCCGAAACATGCATAATAAAAGCAAACATACAGTCGAAGTGTATGCCTTTCATTTTTCGGAGTGTGTCAAAAATGTCAAAAAAAAATCATATATAATCACATATTCAAGTTCCTATATTTGCTTGCATATTAGTTTTGCTGTTCTAAAAAAAATTAATTAACCCTTTTTATTTTTCCTATATTGCAGGATGAACTTCCCCCAGAACAGCTTGCTGGTGAGTACCTTGGTGGTGACAAAAATTGTCTTTTTGATAACATTGGAAAATAGGATTTATTTCTCATATTATGTTTTTTTTCTTATTTTTTGCTCCTAAATCCTTCTTAAATGGCTGTTTCGCTGTTTCAGCATTTTATTTCTGAATAAATTATAATATTACCAACTCACCAAAAGTGCTCTATATAGCACCTCAAGAAAAACAATTTACGAATCTAAAAACCACAAACAGGATAGTTTTTTGGTAAAAGGATTTTGTTATAAAAAACCTAAAAATCTAATATTTAGAAAAATAGGTCTATTTTAGCATAACTTTTAATAAAATTAAATATTCGACAACGACAGCATAAACCAAGTGGTGCAATTTCGTGTGTCTAAAAGTATAGTTGCATGTTTAAAGTTTACTAAATAATTATTTTACAAACAATTGCTTTATAGCAAAACAGATTTCTGACAGCTCAATTCTCAGATAATGTCATATTATTACCACAATTCTCACAATTTTTGGAAGCCACTAAAACACTATGAATATATAAAAAATTCAATAGTTCGTATTCATTTTCCTTGAAAGAAAAAACACCCAATAATTGAGCTCAGTTTTTATTGTCGTTAATTTTTTCTAAAGCAAAGGTTCTTAGAAATTGGAATTCATAAAATAATATAATGTTGCTAAAGTTATATTGGCAGCGTTGGCAACATTGATATTAACAGCACTTGAATGTTGAATATACCGCAAAAGTCAATCATCAATTCGATTAACCTCACTTTTTCGCGAAATTAATCTAATATTTTAACGCATTTGCAAATTTTGAAGGATGTTACCGTTAAATAGAATGCAAGGATGATTATATTCTATTTGGGATTGAAAATATATTTACAAAAGTCGTAAGTCCTGGGAACATTTTTACCTATTTTTAAACTTGCAAACATTTGATTTTTAGGGATTTTATAACCAAAGCCGCTAAACTAGACTAATACCATTTCTTCAAATCAAAAATTGATGCCGTAGAATTTTCCTGGCTTAATGTAAAATGTATATCTTTAATCAATATATATATTCTATTAGCTCTTTTACAATATACAAATACTTTTAGTTGACGTTATTTTCAATATATTCCTCGTTTCACTTGGATGAGAATTGAGAAAACTTCTTTCTGGAGCCAAAAACTTGAGAAATCACACATTTTTCTGCAATCTAAAAACATATTCTATTATAAAATATAATTTTTTTTGTTGACAAGTTATATCTTATGTAGTAGGAGTTTGTTACGGTTTGTTGCATTCAAACAGCACCTGTTCATACATATATTATATATGTATAGGCCTGAGATTTGTTGCCAACATTAGTGAATAGCCTATTTGTTTCGCCTCTTCAATAAATCACAGATGATTTTTGGGGTAAACAACTCACATTTTTGGAATGGAATCATATATAAATCTAGGTTTATTTGTTAATGCCACGCTGAAAAAAAGATCAGAACTTGATGATTAAAAGTTGCTCATCAATGTTCTGTGTGATTTTTAAAAGCATTATATCCACAATAATACAGACAGACAGACACTGAGCTGATTCATAAATCATAATCAAGTGAAATTGACCCATACTGTCTAAACGAGACTATGAATCCTCATGTCCTTCTTCTTGAATGAACTCGATGGATAAATAATACCACGGGCAAAACTTCCTGTGCTGAAATTCTAACTGGTCCAATAGAAAAGTGACCTACATTCAACGACAATAAAATAAAATAAGCTCACAGAACACTATCTCCAAGTTAACCTTGACCTGATTTTTGTGATGAGGAACATCTATAGACTATTTAGACTACTAATGATTGGGAATAACGTGTCCATTGTGATATTGTTATTGTCTTATTTATTCTTCAATTTTCCCAACATTTATGTCTTCGTCTTGTCCATTCGAATTTATTGAAGCAAATGCAATGTATGAAATTTAAGTTCAGCAAAACATGTTCTATTTCTGTGGTCTGTCTATGCGGCAATGCTTATCTTCAGTTTCAATAATCATTGACCAGTTGATCATATAGATGGCACGACAGGCGAGTGAGGTCATGTCACTGTCGTTGTCAATCGTTTTAGGTTAGGTTGGTTTATATTTAGAGGTTACTCTATTTATATATCTCCATGTCATAAACGTTGTCAAAATGACCTTAATCTACTCTAGCAAACAAAATCATTGGCTTATAGAATGATAATATTATTTTGAGATGGAATAGAGTAAACATATATTTTTGAATGAATTTGAATGAATTGAACGTCCAAATTTGTAAGATTGTCAGATATTCCGCCTCTTTATTATTATGTGTTTCTTCTAGTCCTCAGAAAAGCTTTCGAAGCTTTCGACAACCAAAAATCTGGCAGCATTCCATGCGATATGGTAGCAGATATCCTTCGTTTGATGGGTCAACCTTTCGACAAGAAAATCCTGGAAGAACTGATCGAAGAAGTTGATGCTGACAGTAAATATATAATATTTCTATATTTTTTTAACACATTAGTTTTTTTGATAGCCTCGAAAACTCTAGGAAAATGAATGTTATTTGAACAGTTTTTAATTTTACCGGAATAAAAATGTGATCGGACAATTATCTATAAATCAAATATACTCTGTTTTAGTAACAAGTTGTATTACGTACGTATGTAAAATCTAAGCTGATTAGTATCATAGTTATTTGAAATAAATAAACGAATTTGTAATTTGTTTGGTATTGACAAATAACATCAAAATTAAATACGAAACATAACCTATAAACCGAACAAAGGATAAAGACTTCAATAATAAATCAATTGTGAGATGATGTTGACAGATCAACAAAAAGAAAGCTCACTAAATTGTGCATAAGTAGTGGATGATGTTATTGCATTTCTTATTTACCTAAATAGACTTTAATTCATATAATTTATAAGAAAAAAATTCTAAAATAGAAAAACTACTTACACAAATTTAACTTTTATCTCTTCTTAAACTATTCCGGAAATGTCTGGCTGACGATTTATTTTTTCGAACTATTTATGCAACATAAGACTTGTAAATGTAAATATTGGTAGTATTTATAATTTCCTAGAGTTAATGGCTTTCAATCAATGTCAACACTCGATGGATTCATTTGTCAAGAAAAGCTCTTGCCAAGAAAACATTTTCCTACTTGATTATACAGGGTGATCCACAATAAATATTTAATAACTTTGAGAATACTGCTTTTTATTCATCTTTGGAGAGATTTGGTCTATGTTATATACGGTTCTTTCAAAATTATTAATAATTCTTAGAATCAAGAGGAATTAGAGTTAAAAAAACACCTTGTATTTATTATTCCTTTGATCGTGTATTACCATGTATAAATATGTAATATTATGTATGTTGTTTGATCGTTTGAGAAGTTCGAAAATAAAATGTTCACGGAAAATTATTATTACCCATTTTATGTTGCTGTTTGTTGCACTTAGAATCTGGACGTTTGGAGTTTGAGGAATTCGTCACCTTGGCTGCCAAATTCATCGTTGAAGAAGACGATGAGGCCATGCAAAAGGAACTTAAAGAAGCCTTCAGGTTATATGACAAAGAAGGTATTTTTTTTATTATTATTATTGTTGTTGTTTTATTATCAGCTACTAGAATATGGCCGCGTGCTTCAACGATTCAACAAGAGATGTCACTAATGGTGCCATAATCAAAGATTAAATACACCCTGCCATAACCATTTCGATTTCCTGCTGGAGGATATTTTTTTTGATCTTTCGATATCATCCAAACTGGTCTTCTGATGAAAAAACCTAAACAAATAATCGGGGAGTCGCTGCACTCTAATGAATTCTGCCGAATAGCATAATGTTTGACAAATGATTGAGCTATTTTAAACTCAAAATTTCCAGCGCCTATATAATTTATAAGAGATGTTCTCTTTTAAAATACACATATTTAGATACGGGTCACTTGATGGCAGAGAGGCGTATTTTAAATAAAAAAGCTTGGTTGAATATACATAAATAATTTCGGTATTTATTACGTTTTATTTATAACTTTTTGGTGTTGGGCCAATATTATTCTGCATATATATATTTTATTATAACTTTCGCTTTCTGTATTTGGTCCCTGTGAGAGGATTGTCATTCTATCTATTAGTGATATGTACTGTTTATTAAAGGACAAAAACAAGAAATATTAATGCAATTTAGAATTCATGTACGTGTACATTTCTTGATTGTTCCATTCAGCCTCTAATTACTTCATAAAAAACCGAAGTAATATGAGGATTGTAAAAAAATCGATAATATATTTATATAGGACAAACATTTCTTGTTTTAATTCAAGGAAACGGCTACATCCCAACATCCTGCCTTCGTGAAATCTTAAGGGAACTCGATGATCAGCTCACAGACAAGGAATTGGACATGATGATCGAAGAAATTGATACTGATGGTTCAGGAACTGTAGATTTCGATGGTAAGTATCTTTTATAATAATCTAAAGTTTAGTTATAGCGACGATCAGATTGCCGAAATTAGAGGTTAGTATTATTTCATATAAATAAATCAGAAAATATGTACATACTGTATTATGAAATTCAAAAGGTTGATGAGATGATAATAATATTAGTAGTAGTCTAATTTATTAATACATGCATTAATTCTTATATATAAATCTATTTCGCAAATGGCTCTAACGATTTTTATCAAATTTGGTGTACCGCGAGGGTAAAACCCTCGCCTACATATTATTCATTAAAGATCATGATAATCAAGATATATCTTTTGACTCATACTTACTACGTAAGCAGCAGTAGACCATGATTTATTAATAAATTTATAGCATTTACGTAAATTCTACATTTTATTTATTATTTTCTGTTCAAGATTGCTAATATTATAACGTGCCTGGAGTTTGGAGAGTGCTTGTTTTAAATTTAGATCGAATAATAAACATACCAATTTGAATTCATTTATACATGTAACTTTAACTCGTTCTCGAGAAAACATAATATAGCTAGGGTACTTTGAGGCTGTGCTCTCTCAAATATATTTCTCACATGACGGCATTAGTCGGTTGGTATTTTTGGAGAAATCTACTCTCAGAAATATGAGCAATTCACTCAAGCACATACGATATGAAAGAATAATTGAAGTTAGTAGTTACTGGAACGCAGACTTTTGTTAAAATAGTTTGGACCTGTTCATTTCTATTTTTAGGAGTGTATATTTTCAAAAATAATAAGAACGGTTCATTCATTTGTTATAGGAAATCTCTTTTTGATTCCATAGTCACATGATGGGAGTGAATATTGAGGAGATATTTAGAATTTTGATTTAGTACTTACTGTTTTAAAAACTACCAAGAATATATTTATCGTCGCCAATTTCACTTGGTTCCGCCACGGAACAACTTATTTCAACTGCTCGTAGTGACGTAGATGCTACAAACCGTGAAAGGAACCATACCAATAGAATAAAAGGCGGTCCTATTTTTTTTTCAGTTATTTATACAATTGAAAAACATTTTTCTCTGTTTCAGAATTCATGGAAATGATGACAGGTGAAGTTTAAGGAGTAGATATAAGCGAATTTTACATAAAAAATAATAAACATCTTCGCAACAAGAAAAACAAAATATATCTCCTATATACATTAACATATTCTACTGTATAAAAGAAGAGTGGGATTTTTTGTGTTTAAACTTTTTATTAGCTACTCTGTGAACAAGAACAAAAAATTACATGAAAATATTATATTTATTTTAATTACAACATATTTATATACTTGATTTTTTTTTCTTTTTAATAAATGTTAAAATTTTATTTATTTATTTATCAACTTTATTTTGTACCATATATTCAAGCGTAAGTATTACAGAAAATTATTTACATTAATAATAAATATAAAAGGTGAGCTGTTTAGTAATAATGGAAATTTATTTTATTTCTTTGCTAAAAAATATCAAGAATTGATCTGGTATATCCAAAAAATATATTGGACTATATGTAACAGGTGAATTGGTAAGATTGGAACTGTCAAACGTTGCCAAGTTGTGAAATTACATTTGATGCGAATATTTATCTTTGGTATAAATTGAAATAACATTACAAATTAGTATTTTTTGGATAGATTACAGTAATAAGTAAAGTATTACTAATAATATCAGTAAATTGGTTATTTCTTGATGAGCAAGGTTTAAGGCTAAGAAATATACATACCGCCATCTATCAGTGAGCATAAGAAGTAATAATTCATTTGTTATTTTGGAGATCAACTTTGAATATTGTCTTAACATGAACTAGGTATATCATGCAATATTTAGATTTGGTTATTGTTATGAGTTATTTTTTTAAACTATTAGTAGTGAGTTCATTATTCTGTTGATTAAATGGATGTAAAATACCTATAATAATATATTTATGTGCTTCTTGTGAAAAATTACGAATGCTACAGAATGATTTCAATTTAAAAATAACCTGAAAATTATGATATATTTTTTCAAACAAAAGATTTCAGTTATACTGGATTTTTCATTAATAGCTAGAACTATTCTAACTGGAAAATCATTGGTTCAAAACGTGAAGATATTTAAGGGTTACAGGTACAGGATGTTTTGTTTAAACATTATTTTTGTCCAGTACTTTCATCTTGATCGGTCCTACCCCACCCCTATCAAAAATCAATAAATACTAATATGATTGATATAGAGTAATATCAAAAGAATTTTGAAGCCATATGTTGCCCCTATAGTACGCCTCTGGATGTATTATATGTGATATCGGTTAAATCTTCATATTTTGAGCCCAACTTTTTAACCCTGTATAAATAAAAATTCTTTAGCACTTAAATTGATATACTTTCATAATTTCCATATAATTTGAGGAATTCACAGTTGTTATCCATCGCATTCTCTGGTAAAGCAATTAGGTACTTATAATATAATATAAATATATATATAATTTTTGAATCATACCATCATACAACAAAAAACTTATCTCACCTAATAATAAAACTTCTGGCTTTGTTAACACACTCACATTCAACATTGCTAATGGGCTAGTTATTGATTCTCTTTCATGAAATAATAATCTAAACAATAACCATACATTGTAAGAAAAATTTAAATACATAGTTTAAAATAGTTTCCTTCTTTTATCTTCACACCACTACAGTTAAAGTATCTTTGTATTCCGATCTTATTAAATCAAAAACAATATTCTCGGTTCTTGATACATCTTTAGAAGGATGCCCTTGAATGTTTAAAAATCATGTTTTGGAGATCAGAAAATCTAATTATCGAAATCTAGATTATTTCTATCAACTGCTTTGGAAGTTTTTAAATTTAAGGGAAAGATAACACTGCTCATATTATCTGTTCCATGTCACTAATAATGACATCTATCATTCTATGAGCCAATGGTTGTGTCCACAGCATTGTCTGATTACCAATCGCTTTTTAATCAGCTTAGAGCAGAAGGGAAAAGTCGTGCGTCCATGCTCTAAGGCAAGAAGACTGAAAGGAGGTGATTAGACTCGCCCTAAAAATCGTGTAAAATTTCATACGCATATCTTTCGTAAATGCGTCTTTGCGCACCATGCCGTGCGCAACAAGCGGCTCTCGCTTAAAAAAGACAGCAGATCATCACGAAGATATATATAGAGAACAAATATTGCGTAAGATGTTTGCAACTGCTGTAATCTGTAATCTCATGTAAAAAATAATGTAACATAACCTTAAACTTTCTTTTTTCTTTTGTTTCTGCTATTTCCCGATTCTGTTATGGACATATTGTTCCGTTTACCACATAGTCTTTTTCATTATAAATATGTTGAACGGAAAAAACGGTTTCTTCTTTCATTTTCAATTCCTCTAATATGTGTAATTGTCGAATTAAATTATTTTAAATCTTTTGAAAAACGTCGATAATCCGACATTGCTGTGCACACGAGCAATGTTTTTGTTTTGTTTTCTTTCATAGATTGACAATTTTTATTGTCGCAGTTGAGGCCATAGACTATTATATTACATCATGGATTGTTATCTGAACGACAATCGGATGTTTCAAAGGCCGTAATAACCCTCACGATGTTGTCTATACGGTTATTGTTGAACTGAGAAATCCCTGAGAATTATGTTCCTGGGACCAGCAATTCATGTAATTAATAATATAAGGTCTACGGTCTAAGTTTGTTTACAGTACCTGTACAAGTAATACGTGAAACTGTATAAGATCAAATTATAACTATTTTTCCTCTTAAATTTTTTTTCTGTAATGATTTAAAGAAAATGAATTGTTAAGAAAAAAAAATTTAATTATTTTTTAATAAGGCATTTATGTTTTTAGAAACTGCCTTTTACAACTTCACTTGGATTGAATCAAAAATAATATAATTAATTAAAAATCATATAAATATCAAAATAAAAAAAACAAACAAATGATAAAACAATATATATTTCACGAAAATAAAATATCACAATGTAATAAAATAAAAAAAATATATTAAAATTAAAATACTAATAAAGCCTTTTTTACCGGATATAATAAATCTCTAGGTATGTGTTTTATATGTGAAAGCTACTTCAACAAATGCGGAAATTCATTAGATATTTCCTTAACAAGTTTTTGGTCATGTTTACTTAGATCACTCTCCTCACAAAATATCCGCGTGAAGCATTTCAATATCTCATCGAGCTTATGTTTGTGTTCTTCATAATTGGTATTGCGCATTAATCTTCGGCACAGCTCAAGATATTGTCTTCTTCGCTGCAAAAAAATAAATATAAGAAAATAAAGAAAAAGAATTCCTGTATAGTATGAACATCATTAGATAAATCCGTCTTTGCGCATATAGATGTGCACAACCAACCAGTATCGCTCAATATAGATGTCAAATAAGCATAAGCCATGAACTCTCTCCTGTCATACCATAGAAATGTTAGAAAACTGTTGTCGGTTTGGGCAAATCTTCATAAAATTTTATGCTCAGAAAATACGGACTAAACTGTGTTATGTACTTTTAATCATGACATAACATTGGCCGACTTGAGCAATACGGAGTAACGTCAGTGTTTAGGCTTGGGGGGAATGGTGATGATACGGACGCGCGCTCGAATCCCTGATCCTTTACTGTGGCTTCGTATATATACTATTTTGTAACGGGAAACCCATATATATATATATATATATATATATATATATATATATATATATATATATATATATATATATATATATATATATATATATATATATATATATATATATATATATATATATATATATATATATATATATATATATATATATATATATATATGTTTAATAACAACACTTACCAAATCTCCTGGTGACAAATCCGAGATATTTCTCACAACAATATCAATCAACACTTTGATATCGTTGGTGTAGAATAGATTGGCTGTTGAACGTCTGCTGAATAGATCATTGAACAATTTCAATAGAGAATGTGGCGGAGCTGGTTCATGGTCGAATATTCTGACAGGATCCTCTGAAACAGGAAAAAGGAAGGGAAATATATAGTCCGGGAGCAGTCCTCTTGTCGAGCTAAAACATTTCTCTAATAATCACTTACGAACTAACCTTCTCTGTTGATAAGTAGCAGAATTTTCTCAGTAAAAGTTTTGGCAACATCGCGTTCCTCCAATGCTGCCAACAACGGATGTTCGTACTCATCGCTGAATTGTAGATTGAATGATATAATTAGATTGAGAAAAAGATCGGGAATTTGTTCATCCAGATCGGTATCCGGTGGATATTCGATGTTATCCAGCACGAAGCACAGGAATCTTTTGCCAAGGAAATCTAAACAAAATTCCATAGACGCATTAAACTAATAGATCGAAGAAGAAAAATGTTTAGTATAATGTACCGGGTGTCTGACTTTTGATTTTTTTTTCAAGTAAATCGGCTAGAAGAAATTCAACTAAAATATCTTCAAGTTTCTAAAATGACCGTTAGGTGGCGTAATTACCATGTTATCCCCGACAGTCGAAGCTGATGTTATTTCAATGTCCATGTCGGTATTATTAAAATCATTAAAGCAATTGAATAATAATTTTTATTTTGTTATTAATCCACCAATATTGCTTAAATGCATTATGTTTTTTTTTCTCGTTTTAAAAAAATCATTTCTTTCTATGGCCCCAATAATTTTTTTTATCAAGAAATAATTTTATGCTAATTTACGTAAATGTACCTATCGATTTTTGTACAAAAAATCAATTTTAATTTATACCCTGGTAATTACGCTACCTAGCGGTCATTTTAGAAACTTGAAAATATTTTAGCTGAATTTCTTTTAACTGATTTACTAGAGGAATGTTTTTCCCGAAGTCGTAGGGTTCACACTTTCCCTATTATCCTGTCTCGCTGACCTTAGTGGGACACCCGGTATGTAGGACAATAGCTTATTTCTCGTGTTTATTTAGTTTTAATCAGTCAACTCGCGCGAATTCTATTCATACCGACAATTGGGAAATTGATAGCGTATTATTAATGATTCTTGAACTTTTCTTATCATACATGCATTTAAATCTCAAATGTTTACAAGTAATAAAAAATGAATATAAATATTTCTTATTCTATTCTATGCATTGTGTTTTATCTCTGAGGTCAATTTTAATCATATTATTGTAATATAATAATTATGTTATTAATTACCATAATGTGTTACTGGCATCGATTCACCCATTGAAAAAATCATCGTCAATAACAATGAGGAATAATTTAATTTGGGAATGTTTCTTGGATTTGTCATCATATCTCTGAAAATAAACATTTACAGAGTTAATTTTTTATTTTTTTATATACAGGATGTTTCAAATTCGACTCTCACCATCGCAAAACTATAGGGAATACGAAGATGGTTAAATTGGGACAAAGTTGCGCATTTATGTGCTCGAAAATACGCGATTTAGAAAGTTTGAAAAGTTGTTCCGGAGATATTCGGAAAGAAACGAATGTTTGGAAAATCATTTTATTTTTTCAGGCTTTATTTATTAATGAATTTATAAATAAAGAGCACATTTACATTGCCATTTTTTCACTCTTTCCATTGGTGTTAATAGTTTTGTAACCTGACGTTTCGTCTATGTGTAACTATCATGAATTTTTTTGATGATAAGTTGGCCTTGTTGTCCTAAAAATCCGAGAAATTAAATAAATTACTTTTATAAAGTAGTTGGCTTGGATTTTTCCAATCGGTTATACGTAAATGACATTCTTTATTATTGTCAATTGCTGAGTCGTTGAGAATGGAGTTCTCCAATGAAGAAAAGCGATATATGATAAAACTTTCTTACAAGAATGATAGAAACAATGTGAATACTTTTTAAGTGTATCTCAACATGTATCTCCAGAGACGACAACCGCATAAATCTTCATTCAACTTATTAGATAGACATTTAGCTGAGCATGGTTCTTTTAAAAAACCCAGACAAAAATCTGGGGACAGGATGGATGAAGAAACTAAAGAAATCATTAATAATGAGGTATAATAAATCTTAAGCTTTTCAAACGAGCCAAACCCATCGCGAATTCTGTCCACTAATTTGGATAAATTTGGTTGAGGTTGTCGTCTCTCGGGATACATGTTAAGATACACTTCCAATGTATTCACCTTGTTTCTATCATTCTCGTAATACAGTTTTATCACATCTCGTTTTTTTTCTTAGGAGGACTCTATTTTCAACGACTCAGCAATTGACAATAACACAGACTGTCATTTACGTGTCACCAATTGGAAAAATCAAAGCCAACTACTTTATAAAAGTAATTTATTTAATTTCTCGTATTTTTAGGACAACAAGGTCAATTTATGATACCTCGTCGAAAAGGTGCTAAAAAGGGCCTTTCAAATTTGTGGAATGCCATTATGGCCCCCATAAGAAAAAAAAGTTCATGATATTTACACAAAGACGAAACGTCAAGTCACAAAACTATTAACACCATTGAAAAAAACGAAAAAAGTGGCAATGTAAATGTACTGTTTATTTAGAAATTCACGAAGAAATAAGGCCAGGAAAAAATAGAATGATTTTCCGAAAATTCGTTTCTTTCCGGATATCTCCGGAACTACTCGAAATTTTCAAACGTTGTAAACCGCGTATTTCGAGCACATAAATGCGCAACTTTGTCCTGGCACTAATGGGACAAAGTCGTGAGCGTTTAGAGTGAGCAAAGATAATATATTATTAGCACTTGACTATATATTTTTTATTTTATTTATTTTTGTGTGAAATGTTTCCTTTCTTACCTTGCCAATTCTCCAGGTAGAATGGAATTCAACATGATATTAATAACAGTCTTATCGAGACTGCAAAGCACACCGAAAGCTTGCAGTAAAAGCTGCCTTATAGACCATCGCACTTCCATTTGATAATACTGTATTAATGTTGTTATCACATGATATTGGTCCGATGATATCACATGTCTTGATATACTGGCATCAGCATTAGACTAGAACAACAAAAATACAAGTTCTCGAAAAAGGTTTCTATTTTACTCTAATAAAAATATAAACTGTTAAAATAAAAGTTCCGACCATTTGTGCCAAAAAGCATGAAGGCACTTTTGCTTTCATTGTTTATTTTAAAATGTAATGAATAAAATTGAAACATCATAAAATCAAGGTGGCCTGCAAGATCCCCCAATTTATCAACATTAGATTATTTATACTACTACTATATTGATATCTCAAAAACATCATTTACAAAACAATATTTGATAATCTGGATATCGACATACCTTTGAAATTTTAGTTATATGACGTGATAGGTTTTTCATACAACTAAAATCAAAGGAAAGGTCTTGAATTAATAATAATAATAATAATGATTTATTTCCCCAGAAACATAGATGTTTATAACAGGGGAAGTAAAAAAATAATAATAATAAAACATATGTACATATTGGAAAAAGCAATGACATCAGAAATGTAATTAAAAAGCTATGTAACTATAGTAGTATCATCAGCAAACAAATTTATTTCTCCATTCAATTTCAAACTTACCAACGAATTTATATACATTAGAAAAGGAACTGGTCGCAGGATAGACCCTTGTGGGACACCACATAACAAGATTTTTTCTGAACCACATACTTCAAATAATAAAAAAAAAAAATTGTCCTACTGAATATACTGAAGTAATACATGAAGTCTTAGAAGAACGGTTTTCGATGAATGACTTTCGATCTTGGCCCAATAATTCATTTATATGCTTACCAAAATCGAAATAAGCTCCATAATATACTCCTTGATGACACCTTCATCTTCATGTAACATCCAACTACGCTGTTGTGAATCCTCTTTACAAGATATCAACTCATTAAAGATAATCTTCAATCGACTAGCATCGTGAGTCTGATCGATTTGAGCATCATCCACCAGAGAGGTTTGTGAATATGATAAAATCGTGCTCAGATATGGGAAAACTGAAGCTGGTAACAATTCGTGTAAACCTTGCACCACTGTCACCACAGCTACGCGTGACATTTCATGTGACAATTGCGTATTTATACGAACACTTTCCACCAAATCATAGACGGATTGATGGGTAATTGTGGGTGATGAAGATGAGTTATTTGTTGAAGTATTGGTATTGGAATAGGAGATGTTAGATTCAGACTTTTTACTACGTTCATTGTTATAGATTTCAGACTTAATTTCCTCGTGTATATTCTCAATGGATTTTTGTACACTAGCTCGGCTAAGACCTTTATGTAATGATGGTTTTATTGGTGGTTCTTCAATCACAGATTTGGAATTTCGAATATCTGATAGATTGGAAGAATATGATGATGATGTATTAGTAGTTGTTGATGATAATGTCGTTTTAACTGGTTCCAGTTTACCATCCGAGTTTTTGTATAAAAGAGGAGGCATTTCATCGCTGTCCACACCGACAGAGTTTTTACATATTTGTGGCAGACGTTCCGTTTGTCGTTTTAATTCCTTCAATCTTAGTATAACTTCATTTCTATCACTAATGCTGCATTCTACTGTAGATGGCACATCGTTGCTTCTCAAATTCTCCAGGCAATTATCCAGAAATTGTAGATAAAATGATGGATTTACGGTAACAGTTTCAACATAGTTTGATGGTATATAACCCATTTCACCTTTTTCATTTATAACCTCCCACCAGTTCTTATGTTTGGTATTGGTTTGATGCAATAAAAAGTATTCATTATTTTTAAAGCTTAAAGTTTTGGCATATGTGGCTTTGAAGTCGTACAAGCTGTGTAACATGTCCAAATTACCTATTAACAATAATAAACATTAATTAGTCCAGGCATCAACCAATTTAACACAAACATAACATATTTATAAATGATTCATGATTCTTTGAGATTTATTATGTGATAAATAGGACTGTTAAAGGTACTTACCAGTCAAAATTAATTCTTGCGACATATTGTACGAACGACTAACGACTATAATAATTATATCACATTTAAAATAATAAAGCGAAAGTGTTGAGTATTCAAAATTTTACTGTCACACCTTTTTTTGTTTATGTTTTTGAAGTACTGCCAAATAGCGGCGACATCTACCGAGAGATTTGAGCAGAACTCATAATAATTTCCGGAAAATAACTTTCAACTCGTCATCGTCATTTTATATCGTCTGCCGTAAAATTAACGAAAAAAAAACATAAAATATTAGTTGAAACTACTTATAAAATAAATTTCATTGGTATTTTTTAAAAATTGACTGTTTTATAATTCGCTTTACAAACCTTTCTGTGCTTTATTGATTTATCTGTCAACTGTCAAGTTATCGAGACCATTTTTAAACGTCAACACTAACGAAACTGTGTCAAATTAGTTTTATTGAGCTCATAAATTATATTTATTATATATTATATTATATCAAATGACTAGCAGTTCAATTGATTCTAATTGAATTTTGTCGACTAACTGCCACGCCATGGTTGACTGTGAAAAGGAAGAAGCTACAAACTTGGTATGTATTCCATTATTTTAATATATTCAATGTTAGTCACGAAGATCTTTGAATTTGATCAATTTTTACAGCAAAAAGAATTCGAATGGGTGCTGAATCAAGAGGTGCACAAGGGATTGGATCAAATACATCAAGTTTTGGTGGTACATAATATTAGCTGTTGATTTTATGGCATAACTTGACACTGTATGTTTTTAGGAATGTGCTAGGACTTTCCCAGTAGCTTTATATGGACATGATAATTCTAGCAAACAAGACAAATTCGTACTCTCTGTACCCGCAGATCAGTTGAAATGTGTTGTTACTCTGACCGGTGATAGTATTACCCATGCTGTAAGTACCTAGTACCATTAAATATTGTTAATTAATAAATTAAATTTATGTATTCTCTAGGACATTAATTTTAAAGTGACACGGCAAACTACAACAACCATGGTACGTACAACTATACAAAGTGAATACCCATGGAAATTGCAACAGGTACAAGATGCCGCTAATCATTTACAACAAGCAATTTATCATATTGATGATGTTGGAAAACATTATAAATTCAAGTCAGTTGGTTTTTGAGAAACATTTATATAACTAATTAATTTATATCTTTGCGCCTGTTATAGATCGTCTGATGAAGTGTTACATATCTTAGGTAATATACTAGGTAGTCTACAGAAAGGTAGAACAAGTCTCATTGTTCCTAGGAAGAAAACAATCTATGATCTTTTGAGAAGTCGCAATATGGTAATAAAATTTCAATTTGCATTTTTGTGTAGGTCATATATTTAACCTGTGTCCAAGACTGTGAAGATTGTATCTTTCAGAAATCTCTTTCGCCGCCATTGGCAGAAGATTTGGCAATAAGTTTTTATATACAAAGTCATAAATTGGTGTTTGTCATGTATCAGTTGATGAATAACCAAGGCGTTATGACTCCAGATCCGACACCAGCTGAATGTACAGTCGCATGGTTGAATAAAGTGCTGGTACTTTTTACTGTCGGCTTGCAATTGTGCCAACAGCTCAAAGATAAGGTTAGTCATGGTTACTTTTTGTAATGTGATCAAGTTCAGTAGTTAAAACCAGTCTTATGGACTTGTGATTTAGGTTAATTATTACTTGTACTTGGAACAGATAGATTGTATTTTTTTCAGATATGTGTTTTTTCACAGTACAAAGATTTTACAGTAGGCTCTCGACCGAATAGTCCCCCAAGTCATTGAAGAAAGATCTGCTAGCGTTCTGTGGATCGATCCCCCTCTATTAAAGATAGATAATAATCATGATATTGTCTATTTCGTAGATGGTATATGTATATGGATACGAATCGTTTATTATTATTATATTATATATATTTATAATTTAAATATATTTAAAGTCGAGCAATTTATGCCTTATAATAGTATACACACTCTTTTTTGTATTTTTGTTGTATTATCTCTACTTAACGTGTTGAAACTTCTCCTGTAGAAAAAAACTTGTTAAAATTTACTGAGCTAGTTTTGACACTAGTTCGAAAAAAAAGTATTTGTTAGACGTATGGAATAAAGTTGTTTTTTTTTTTATTTAAAAGGTTTTGTATGTTTCATTTCCCTACCATGGATAATAGAGCTAGTTTATGTATGAAAAAGAAGAAGGTATATTATACAATTTTCCTTGTATGTTCGTTTTGGATGTTTTTTCCATAGTAAATGGTGATAACTTTTTCCAATGGAAAGAAGAATACCACAAAAAACGGTAGCGATTTTTTTCGAATTTTGAACAACTCATCTGATTAAAGAAAAGCTGATTTCCGGTAACACTTAAATCATACATTTTCTAAGTTATCACTCATCTGATTAGGATCAGTAATGAAACACTTGAAAATGTGAAAATATGTTACCCGTATAACGAATTTCATGATTTTATATCAAGCCGTTGCTGAAATATTCGGCCGTTCTTTCGGGAAACCCTGTAAATAAAGAAAGTTGCTGATTAAGTAATGTCATATGCATAGACCTGTCAAAGCTTATATGTCATGAACTTTGTAAATCTGACTATACATTACACGTCACTTAGCAAGTAAAAGTACGTATAAACTATACCTACACAATATTTGGCAAAAATGGATGCATGCCAACATCTTTCAGCGGAAGGGAACTCGGGTTTTTTTGATGTGTGTGTGAAAACTGTAGTATTGCTTTGAAAATATTAGCAATATAATACCTGAACAGACATAAATACAAACAACGATAGATATATTATTTTCAGATATTTCTACCACTTGAATAAAATGTATCATTAATGAATGAAGAGCGCCATCTAGTAAGACAAAACGAAAACTATTTTCAGCCCTAGGTAAAAGAAAACTCATTCTCGATCCTTCAAACATTAAACAGGGTTATGTGCTTACAGCTGATTATCTTCAGGTATCCCATCCCCCCGGTTATCTAGTTGGTAAAACGCTCGATTTCTAATCGTGGGTTTGATACCGACCAGATTAAGGACTTTTCCTTTACATGAAAATTCCCTGAAATAAAGCCGGGGGTACAAGGATCGCTAGTAAAAATGGCAAAACTTAGTGATCGACATTATCCTTCGCTTGCTCCTTACCAATCCCCATAAGACAGTGCGGTAAAGGTATGCCTCAAAAAATTAACCATTCATCAAGAACAAGTTTTATCAAGATGATAGGTAGTTCTTTTGAATTACCTACTTTAGAACACTTTATATATGAATTATCATCTGACATCTAATACTTTTTTGTGACATTTATAAATGTTTTATACGTGTAGATATAAAGTGAACAAACAAATAAAAAATGTCCGACGAGAGTATAACGCACAAAGAAGATAAAGAAAATCTTTTGTATATAGCTAGGAAAATTCATGTCGAAGACTTTTCAATTGGCGAAGATCATGGCTATCAAAGAGATTCAATTGTATCATCTGAATCGGCCACCAGCAATCCATTGCTGGGATCTGATTTGAGCTTGGTGAAAAAATTTGAAAAGACACCTGGACCTGATGCTTTCAACGATGCTGAAATTATTGCCAAGACTAAACCATTTGTAAGAACTCTGGATTCTGTTAAATTGTCTCTTTCTTTAGAAAGGTTATGCCGAAGTGAAGTTCCTCAAATTCTTCCAGTTTACATGATCGACATTTTCAAACGTATAAGCATCCATTTCTTACCGTCCCTCTTTTTTCCTTCCAGTTCAAGTTTTACAAGTAGTGTACCTCGTTTAAGTCTGTTATCTGAAAATTAGCTCTGATCAGAGACATCCATTGTCTCTGCCTCTGCTCTGATCTAACGCAGATCCCTGACGGTATATACGGGGTGTCCGGAAAATTGTTATGGCACTAAAACCACCAATTAATTCAGCTAGCTAGCCGACCATTTTCAGCGTTGTGGTTACCATGATGCTGTAGAACTTATGAACGATATTTTTCATATGACGATATTATATTATTATTTCTTACTTTTGAAATGAACTCAATATAACACAGATTGTCGTACAAAACCTCGCACAAAAGATGGCATCATCATCCCATCCATCCATTTTTCCCATTTTGTCACAAGTGAGCATAACCTATTTGTCCAAGTGTCATGAATCATGGGTTAACAGGATAGTTCGTTAAGTTAATAATACTGATGTATATTGTTACTAATCTAATAAAAATTTGTAAGGATTTAAAATGGTCCTATGGCATAAATGCTGATGTACCCATCCAAAATTTAACAACCAGTAATAGAAGTGAAATATTGTTTGCTTCAGCACATTTTCCCATAATTTATAACTACTGTACCAAGGAGATGAAACATCTGGAAGGACATGTAAGATAAACTATTTAAATATGTATTTTTAGTTCGTTCATACTTTATGGTGTCTTCTCACGTGAAATCACATGATATATATGATCATACTATATTTCACACGCATACGTTTAATTTAAACTTATATGCGTTGCAGATTTTGCTTTAATAACATTTGTTATGTTTAGAATAGCTAAAGTAGTTTTTTTACTATATAGTTCGTCAAAAAAATACTTTTTCCCTAATATTCTAGAACTACTTAGTAAAAGATTTAACAGCTGATGCTAGTGGACAGTGGATTGTCACAGTGGGTGATTCCCTGGATGGTTGTCTCATTATTTGGGATAGCATTAATTTGTAAGTCAAGAAAAAGACTTTGAATTCCTCCTATTGTCATGTACTTCCGGTTTTAAAACTTATCTTTGTCTGAAGATACAACATTCAAGTGTCTAATTATTATGTTTTTTTATTTCACAAGAAACAGGAAAAGTAATTCATATATTTTTCGTATAATTTTCTTTAAATATGATAGAATTAATAAATTTATAATGAAAATAGTAATAAAACATCAGTCGTCATGAGACTACATTACGTAGGACTTATAACTATACCTAAAACAACTACTCCCATGGCAGATACCTCGCACCGCCATTGAATTACGTAAGCAATTAATATATTCTTTTTCTAGCAAGCCAGCTTTCAATTTGTACGAGATGTATCCGAAACATGGTGTTAATATTGTCAAATTCAGCCCGAGTGCCAGATATTTGATAACCATTGGACAGGTGAATGATGAAGAATACTCCGTTGATTTTTGGCTATGGACACTTGGAGATATAAATCCTAATGGTATAAAAGTATGGTCCATTATCCATCTCAATATACTCAATTCAAAAACATTATGACTTACCTATAAACAATCTCATAATTGTGCAAACAACTACTATTCGGGTTAATGTCTACGCGGTACTTTTTACTATTCTACCGCTACCCTAGGTATATATAGCTATTATGTAAAGGAAAGTATTTTAACGATGTAAAATTTTCGATGTCCTGTTTTTAACAGATATTTACGTTTCAGAATCTAAAAAACATACTTTGAGCCATTGTGGTCTGTCTTTCTTTTGATTTATGCCTAGATTATCGTATTGCTCTCTTTCTAATGATTTGTAGGGTATCTTTACCGCTCGCCTGTAACACAGAACGGTTATCTTACACGCACTAGTTTGTAGACAATAGCGGAAAAACGTTGATTCGCTCAAGACTGTGGCGCGAAAACGGCTCTAACTATTTTAGAAGGTTTTACCCTGGAGATATAAGGAAATCATTATTTTTTTTCGTTAGATTCTTATAGGATCTCAAGGAAAAATGGCCATCCAGTTGATATCTCATTCAATCCTGATGTAGAAGAGCATATCATGATTGTTTTTGGGAAACAGATTTTTCTTTTGGTTTGGGTAAGAATAAAATTACTAACGTATGCAGTATTTTTTTAATAATCCAGTGAAAACTTATAATCTGATACAATTATATATTTTTCCCCTTTAATTATAATTTATTTGAATTGATCAGAGACATCTTGCACTTTTAAGGATACCGAAGAAAAAAAATTTACTAATTTCACCGTACCAAGAATATCGAATACAAATAAAATTGGTCTAATGACTGGTGGTACCTACATTAATCAATACCACCGATGTTTTGCATCAACAAATAAAGGATGTTTTCTAATATTTGGCAATACATTGTATTCGATGCCTTTTGAAGAAGAAAAATTGGACAATTCAAAAATATTCATTAGTACAGTAAAAATATACAATGTTAGCATTGAATTTCTCACTATGGTAGATCAGTAAGTGCCCCCAAAAAACTATATATTTTGGTTCATTTCACCGTCTTTGATTCAGAATCAGCATTTTTATTTTAGGTTAATTGTGACTGGAGATACACGTGGTTTTATACATTTCTTCGATAGAAACATCAGAATACTGTACTGGTTATCCACATTTAATTTGGGCCCTATTCGTTCTATTAGTTTCAGTCTTGAACAGAAATTCAAATATCAAAGACCTGAAGGGTTTCTTATACGTAAGCTTCTGAAATAATTATTGGTTTTGGCTTGCTTTAATAGAGAAACATATTTTTTTAAAGTATACGCATTTTTGCCAATCCATTTCACATATATTTGTTGTTTTTATTTTCTGCACTTAACTCAAGTTCCTTTTTTCTATGTCTGAAATAATAAAAGACAATTCTAGCAAAAACTGAAGATGATAGAATCTTCAATTGTGATTTCATCGATATGGTCGAGGAATTGGAAATGATCCTGACAAAGGATCTACCACTTGATGCCAGTATCAATAGGAATATATTCACTGTACGAGATTTTTTTGTTGGTGTGTCTTGAATCCTGGCTGAGTTTGATGATATCAAATAACATTTTTCTGTATTTTTTTTTTCAGCTACTGCAGACTGTAATATTTACGCAATAGATTGCGTAAATAATAAATGTACACCGTTATTTCATGTTGCGGACGATTACGTTGCTGCAATTGATACCCACGATGAACTGTAAGTTTGGCAAAAGAACATAACCTTGATGCTTCAATTTAACCTAAATTAGCATTTGCGATGATTGTGGTCATTTTACGGTCAAACGTCAACAGTGACATATTGTAAAAGAGTTGAAGTTACTTAGTGGTATAATTCTGTCGTTATTATAGGTATTTTTTTCTAAACGAAGGATTTTTTTATCATATTGTAAAGAACTTGGCTTCGGCGCCATTATCGAGTAGGCGTGTGCGATTCGTCAGAGGGCGGGGCATCTTGGCGAGTTCGCGCTAGTGGTGGAATGTTCGTAGGTTGGAAGATGTCGGTGAAAGATTCGAGAAGGAGGGGCTTGCCTATATATATAATGGGGAGGATTTGCTATTTGCTGTGGGAATTAATCCGTGGCAGTCAGCCCCGAGCAGTTGAGTCAGTCAGATAGTGACTCGACTGCACTATCTGTAGTCAGTACGGTGAATACTGTGGAGACTGTAGTACAGTGACGGTGGAGACCGACTGTAAATAATTCCCAGTCATTTTCATATGCCCGTTATAATATTATTAATATAGCGTACTTATTTCTCAAATAAATATGGGAAGATTTGAAAAGTTAACAAGCCATTTCAGCCTGTATGTGTTATGCATTACAATTTTTTGTTTTGTTTTCAGGAATTATTTGATAATTGCTTATGCAAATTGTCGTATTCTATTGATTGATCATGAAAAGAATGATGTAATAGCCAATCAGATTCTTCCAAATAGTGATGAATTGAGATCAATATCATGTATAAAGTACAGTGTTCAGTGTATGTATTTTGTATACATTTAGTTATATTTTTCTTACATTTTTTATACGCATTTCAACAATGGCGGAACTAATTGTATTTCTTGACAAATATAGGTACATAAAATTTATTAATCAGAGCTTTCCAATGAAGTGAGGTGCTATTTCTAAAGGTGCGTGCTGTATTTTTATGTATGAACGTCAGTTTGCAAACATTTTTGACCACAATACACATATAACGGTATGCTAAGTTGTGAACTCAATTTGGTAAAGTTCGCGCATTTTTAACCACTGACGTCACCACTGCGTCGACAAAAGAGAAGCTGAACATGTTCGAGTGGTGCTCGTGTATTCGGGCTCCTGGCTCCTACGGATCTGTCACCTGCCTCAGATTTGGCTTAAATTACTATATTCGTGTCGTGACATCAGTGGTTAAAAGTGGGAGGAGCTAGATGCTCGTGGATACGCCTCGCGTCATACCATTGTTTTTATATCATGACAAAGACCAGGAAATAAAACCGAAATAAACCTCGCTGCGCAAGCATGAATAAGAGGCAGTGAAATTGAATGAATAAATTATCGATGGTCCTAGAGTACATTAGTTACATCAAACTATAGAAGAAAAGTTGAAACAATACTGCTCTTTTTGAGAGGTTATGATATACATATCCGATTGTTTTCTTATATTGAACGTAAATAAATAACTTTTATGCATATTTTTTGCACTGAAGAACAGCATACCATTTAAACACATTATATAATTCATATTCCGATTCACAAAATAACCAAATTACTGCACGAACACCCAAATGTTTCCATTTGGCAAACTCAGACAGACAAACATAAACTTAAAACTGACATGGGATCTTTTGTACTAAACTATTGTTTTTTTAGTTGTAGTTTAAAGTTTAATTGTTCAATAGGTCTTACAAATGTATCAAATAAATGCAACAACGTACATATATAGGTTTGTTATTTTTTTAGCCCTACATCTGGTTTGTGGATGTGACAATGGTGAAATTTGGATTTTAGAACCAATTGTATTGACACCAAAAGTGTCGACACCATTCAGAGTGACTAAAAGCAGTGTTCATAAGATTGTCTTTTCACATTCCCCTCTCCAGTTTGCTTATTATGTAAGAAACGATTTTACATTAATATTGTTTTTGTCGGCTAGAGACTGTCAATAACGTCGCAACAAAAATGTCGCTGTACAAAACTGTCGCTATATCATTCAATTATAAACCCGCATGATATGTTTCTACTATTGAATCTAAAATATACAAGGATGATTCAAATATGAAACAGATTATTTAAATATTTTACCTAAACAATTTACTTTTGTGGTCTTTATTTATTATTTCATGGCTGCGGTTAATGATTATAACAATTCAGCAAGCTGAAATATTAAGTATAAATTGTTTTTTTTCATCGTAGGATTCTAGTCGAGTTACTGTCCTTTTCATTTACAATATGGAGAAATTCGAATGGGAACCAATTGGTAAATATAGAGGGCATTACAATGACATAACAGACATCATGTTTATGCCTGGTGAAGATGGTCCAGAACTTTATACAATTGCCAAAGATAGGCATTTGGTTGGTTATACTGTCACTAGGTATATGGAGGGATAGAATTTGTACTTTTTTCTTGTTGTTGCAATTTAACAAACATTATTTTCTGTTCAATATATTATTTATAGTGAAAAAGTATGTAGTAAACGAGTCAAAAAGACTGGAAACAAGGAGAAGTTTGGAGATAGTGTTAGTGTTCTCTGAGAGTATAACAAACTTCCTGTGCTTCTCTACGTAGCCACAAGAGATTACAGGATTACAGAAATTGCGTATTATAGCGTGGCATTATGTACGACGAACATCTTGACAATAATTGCCTTAAATATTTGTTCTCTTTATTTATCTTCGCTGTCTTTTTTCAGAGAGAGCCGCTTATTGCGCACGGCATGGCGCGCAAAGACGCATTTACGAAAGATATGCGTATGAAATTTTACACGATTTTTAGCATAGAGTGAATAAGTTAGGTTAGGTTTTTAGAGCAAGATTGATGATGTCCTCTTTCCAGTCTTCTTGAAACGAGTAATGGCAGAAACAAAAGATGGGTCATATTACACTATTAGTTTACTGATTACATGTCAATTTTCTGATTAGTCAAACATTCAACTAAACTTTATCTATGCTTTCTCAATGTCAAATGATGTTGGAAGGTCACATAAAAGTTGCTTGCTGATGTTGTAATTATTCTGTTATCTACCTTCTAACTAGGTTCTAATTATATCATTGGTTAATTTCAGAGACAAAGAATTTACCATCAGTATTCGAAAACGTTGCCATCAGTTCGCCGCCCCAGTGGCTTTCATGTACGTGTGTGAGTTAATCGATGACAAGCCACCCCTGATCCATATACTTGTAGCTGACAATAGGGTAATAATGATAGAGCGTAAATTGTAGCGCAAATAATTTACTTTGCAGCACTAGTGTGGAAAGATAATAACTTTACACACATTATTCTATGACTCTCTGGTGTCAGAAACTGTTTAAGAATATTATGCAGTTTCTATTTAATTTACAGCACAAATTCAAGTCCATAATGCCGTACAAAAAAGTATCAAGGTTCGTTGTTTTGGCACCGGCTTTTGGTTGTTTTAGGAATCAAGTTATCAAAAAAATGCAGGTAAATAAGCTATCAAACACTAGGATTAATTGGTCAAAGGAAATCAAGCGGACAATGAGATTAATTTGTTTTTCTCCTGTCATAGTAATGTCAACTGATTTTTTTTAGGTTCTGGCTAATTGTGAGAGTCGTTATATGGTTTTTTCAAGTGACCGTCACTTAGGTTTACATATGTTAATACCAGATGGTAATCCTTACAAGTATGTTGGTTATCTTGCTCATCCAGTAGCAGTAAGTATATTATTGTTACGATATTTTTTTGTCTTCTGATTATTCAAGAATAAAGATAATAAAGCAGTAATTTTTTTGTAAATTGTTATGTTTTTTTCATACCTTATTTAACCAACATACAGTATATACATCTAACATTCTCATCCTCTCAATAGAAAGGGATTGCAATGTATAGGATTTTCCTTGGTAAATTGTAATTTTGACAAATCTTCAAATTTCAAAGTAACCAGATTCCATATAAAAGGGATTTTCTGTACGATCTATGTATTGATTTTTCTACATTATTTTGACAACCAAAAATAACATCAATATTGTACTACCTGTACTGTAGTGCGACTCGGTTCGACTACACTGTAGCGTGACTCGGTTCGACTACACTGTAGCGTGACTCGGTTCGATTATTGGAAGCAAACAACTGATGGATTTGAATACAAATTATTTGATCAATTCAATTGAATAACTATCACACACACACACAAACCTATTACAAATTAACAAACTAATAATAAATCGATCCGCTTTCAAAAAGTATCTCCGAATTGTTCCCGCCACTGGCTTTCTATCTCTTGCTTACTGCTGTCAGGCTTGCCAATGATTCATCATAAATCATAATCCGTCGGTGACTCGCTTATGTCAGCAGCTGTTCGTTTCTAGGTCGTTCCAGAAGGCACGCGCGTGTTGCATTTTTTTTTAATTTTAACGATTTATGGAAAAAACAAAATTGAAATGTGAAAATATAAAGTAAATATTGAAGCTTTGAATAAACCTACTAAAAATATATTAATTTCAGGCATTTCGGAAGTAAATAATTTCTTTATTTTAAAATGAATTCCGATCGTTCTTCTAGAGTCGTTTAAGGTGACATCGAGATTGCTGTATGCAAGTGTGCATCGGCATGCGGATGGGTATTTCTTCGGGCTTGCAAAAATACTTAATTATTTAAAAATATCAAAAAACTAAATTTATAACACAGTTTTCTTTGCTATTAAGTTTACTAATAATATTTCTAGCTTCAGGATTTTGCCATATCCCATTGTGGAAGGTATGTTTTTACATCAGGTGAAAAAGATCACAGCGTTCTAAAATGGGCTGTAAATACAAGGTAGATAGAATATATAAGAATATCGTTAACATTCTTTCAGTTTTCTTTGTCTCTTGCCATCTCTATAACGATCAGTTCTGGGCTTTGCTTTCTTTTTTTGCCCTGCTAAAACAAGAGCTGACTCCAAAAAATATCTATTTTTCCAGATCAGTAGAAATAATGAGCGTATTGGGAGGCAAAGAATTGGAACCATTCTACTGCTTGATGGAAGGTGGCAGTAATGGTTGGCTGATACAAGAAATTAAAGATCTATTTTTCTATATGCAAATATTACAACAGGAGAACATTGATCTACCACGAAGAGTCACCGATACCATTACAACCAAACAAATACCCGATTTGGTTAGAGCTTGTGGATTCTTTCCATCGGAATATGAGGTTATTTTTAAAAGCAAACTATGTTCAGTTAAACTCCCATTTCGTGTACCTAGTGATTTATTTAATAATCTATTTCCGTATTCAACATCTTCTCTTGAAGTTTTTCTAGAATGTTTTCTATAGTTTGAATACCCATCGAATGGGGTTTCATCACGATTCCTGACGTCATCTGCCATTTTACGCATGTCGTGAATAGTTTGAATTATATTTCAATACCTAACCCCAAAACACTGACACTGACAATATTGACATATTTCTTAAGGGGCTATACGTTTGATTTCGAGATATAAAACACCACTAGCGTTTTGTTTAAAGAGGCCAATGGAAACCTGACGTACTTTCTAACGCACCAATCAGGTATCAGAACTTTGACATTTGGTCATCAAAATGCGTCTTGTGTTTCCATCTCGAAATCACCACTAATCACTTTCGAAAAGAAATGTTTTACATTAAACGACAAAGAGAACAATAACAAACGTCGAAATAACAATCAGCCGATCTGATCGAAGACATATGTTTATGACGTTAAAATTTTATTTCACCTAGTTTACAAACAAAAAAAGAGATAGACATAAGGTATGACGAAACCCCATTCGATGGGTATTCAACATCAAAAATATTTTGACTTTTTTCTCAGTTAGAACAAATGAAAGTGGACATAATAAATCGACAAAGTGAAGGAACTGGTGATGAAGTAACATTCATTGATTTTGTCAAATTATTTTGCAACCATAAACCAGCCTACGGTTATTCCAAACAGGATATTCAGAATGCATTTGATTTGCTCGTCGAGAATCAGGATGAATATTGTGATGGTGGTTTGATTAGGGAAGAGTTTCTGGAAATTATTATCAATGAAGGTTTGTATCAGGATAAAGGTAGTTGCGTAAACTACCTTAAAATAATGGATTATATTAGGAATCCATGAAAGATGACAAAAGGAACTTTTATAGACGGGCTTTTTTACGCCCACGAATAAAGTCGTTCAGTTGTAATCGTGCTTACCAAATATTTTTATATGTATACAGGTGCTCAGATGACGCCAGCAAGTGTACATAAAATGCTAAAGACTCTGATGAGAGTTGATGCTGATGAAGGAGAATTTGATTTTCTACCCGAGGTAACAATAAAATCTTCAAGGTTGTCATTGATAATAATCTGCAATAGTTCCAACGATCTTGGAGGCCATATTATTGTATTTCGTACCTAAACATGTTTTGTAGAACTGTATATTAATATTTTCAGCAAATTACTCTAACAACTCTCATAGAAGATATTCTTGGAATTGATATGGATAGAGAAAGAATTTTAGAGCTAGAAGAAGTTATTGAAGAGTACAGCTACGATAGCAATATAACTGAAAATGGAGAATAATATACACAATACAATAATTTATGTTAAATAAATATTATTTAAATTTCCAATGATGTTTTCATCACGGATGATTCTCTTTGACATTCTTATCTCAAAAAAACTAAATTCTCATTATTCAAGTTCAACGTTTTCTCTGAGTTCAACAGTTCAACTACCGAAATATCTATTACATCTAGCTGCCAATGGATGGCAGCACATGTTAAATGACATATATTGCATACAGTTGACATTTTGTTGGGTACGATCGGAAATATACAATGAGTCCAGCAACGATGACGCAATTATGTCTATTATTAGAACGTATAACCCTTACTTTATATAATATGATGAAACCCGTGAATGCATGGGATAACCGCCTGAAAAAATTATAGGTCTCTATATCAAATAAAAGGGTAATATTATTCGAAACCGTGTCTCCTATTTGTTATTCGCTATTTAAAGGAATTTTTCATTGATTATTTGATCAATGAAATTGTCATTTACTTGAGAAAAACAATTTGATATCTTAGTTAATATAAACTCTAAGTGACCATCTAATTAATGAGTTATATTAGAAACATATTATATAAAATAGCATAATTTACTCTAATGTTTACTATTACAGAAAAAAATGGAATGAGCCATTTGAATACAGTATTGAACACATAATCCGTTCAATTATGTATATATTTGAAAAAAACAAACAAATGTTGTAGACTTAACAATATGCTGTAATGGTAATAATCATCTTGAAATTTAAGGAAAACGATTTTTGTCCGGATATATTGTTATTCCAGATATTACACAATGAAGAAAAAATTTTTAGATTATCCTTTTATAGAACGACCAGTAGAAGACGGTAAGTATATTGCTAATATTCTATAGGTATGTTCTCCTGTTGATCTTCTTTATCTAGTGAAAGCAAAATCTGATTTGCAAAAAAAATCTCTCGAAATCCACCAAGTTAGTCTTTTCCATCCATAACTTTTCAAATTTTTGAATTAGTCATCATTGAATTTTTAATTGATGATATTTTCGGATCATCATTAATTTTTTTAATTCAGATGACGTTTTCGCCATTGCATTCGACTATGGTCTCAATAAACTATTGGGTAAAAAGTATGGTTTGTGGATAATCAAGTTATTTACTTTAATACAATGTATCTATGTTATATTCAATGTTTATTTATTCTACTTGAGAGGTTTCAAAATGGATCTACTTACACGATATTTGCCTCTATCTGCTATACATCTAGTGGTAAGTAGTTAAATTATAACAGTATATCTTATACTCTCTAGTTTATGGAGGGTATAGGTACATTCTATGGACAAAGATAATCTTTGCTCTAGACTCTAGATATAAAGATAAATGTTAAATGATACTACCTCCATAGAAAAACTTAAACTATTTATACTACCTCAGTGGGTTATATCCCGTGTATATATTTTATCTATGGTTATATCTATATCAGAATCATGGTTGTCCAGAGAACACTATCTCCAACGGTTGTCTCTGGTTATATTCTCCAAGAAAAATGTGACGATAGACTAGTCATGTTTCTCTATGCTGGTCATGTTTAGCTTGACTTTATGAACATGCTACCCTGACCTTATCACGTTAAAAAATTAATTATCTGACGTATGACTTATTGAATCACACACTGATGAAAATCGAATAGCTGGAAATCATGATATTTGTTTGTGTGCGGAAGTTTGATGTAAAAGTCCATGAGATAAATGAATAGTTTACTATTACAGTAGGTACTTATTGAAACTCAGGCATGGTTCGGGTAATAAAAAGTTCTGAAGATTATGTCACAAAAACTATATTAACTGAATACAAAATAATGAAAACTAACGAGACAAATAAAATACGAGAGTAACGACCATTATCAACTTGACATTCTATCTTGTCCTTTTTTGACATATATGACATCAGCGTTAATTGTTATGCATCAAGTTGACAGATGGCGCTAATTACACTATAAGTTATAATATTGATTTTGAACTAATTCTAACACCCCCACTAGATCAAAACAATATTTTTCCTTCTTTAAAACATTAATTTACATTGCTATAAGACCCAAACACTTAACAAACTTATAATGTTTAATACTACCCAAACTTTTAGTAAATATATCTGCAGGCATGTTATCAGTATCCAAATATTTAATCACAATTAACTTGCTAGAAATAACATCTCTAACAAAATGATGTCGCACATCTATATGCTTTGATCTTTTGTGAAAAAGAGGGTTTCCTGCAAGTTTATGTGCACCCTGATTATCATTATATATAGTGGTACAGTTTAACTTCCTGCCTAATATATCTCCCAACAAACTTCTCAAATAAATAGCTTCTTTGGCAGCCTCGGAGAGTCCCATGTACTCTGCCTCCATGCTGGACAAAGCAACCGTTTTTTGCTTTGAACTGCCCCAAGAAATCATTGCATTTGACAATTTAAAACAAAATCCTGTATAGGATCTCCTATCAAAAGAATTACTCGCCCAATCGGCGTCAACAAAGCCAATTAGCTCTAAATCATCCTCTTTAAAACACAAACAATAATTTCTAGTGCCTTTCAAGTACCTTAAAATACGTTTTGCAGCCTTCCAGTGCTCTTCATTAAAACAGTTATTAAATTGACTGAGGTAGCTTACCGAATATGAAATATCTGGCCTGGTCATGACGGCAAGGTACATTAAACTACCAATCAACTGCTGGTAAGGCATCGAAAAACTGCAAACTTGCGTTTTTTCAAGACTTAAACTATTTTCCATGGGGGTACTCACAGTATTACACTCACTCATTTTAAAACGCTTTAATAAGTTATCAATATATTGTTCCTGATCTAAAGTAATGACATTTTTCTCTTGGTCTATTAAAATTCTTATTCCAAGGCACTGTCTGGCTCTACCCAAATCTTTAATTCTAAATTCTGAACCTAATTTATTTTTCAAAATTTCTGTTTCTTCAATACAATTAGAAAAAATAAAAAAATCATCCACGTAAAGAGCAATAACAGTTAACACACCATTTTTACGTGATTTTTTAAAAAGACAAGGTTCATATTTCGATTTTTGATAGTCCATTTCTGTTAAAACTACTTCAACCCTTTGATACCAAATTCTAGACGCTTGTTTGAGCCCATAAATTGCCTTATTTAATTTTAAGACTTTATTTTCTTGCCCAGGAGCAATAAAACCTTCCGGTTGTCGCATAAAAACGTTTTCATTTAACTCACCATTCAAAAATGCTGTGGTTACATCCAAATGTGTTAAATCCAATTTTAATTTTACAGCTAATGCAATCATCATACGCAAAGTCGAATGTCTTACAACTGGACTGAAAGTCTCATTATAGTCTATCCCATATTTTTGTGTGAAACCTTTAGCGACCAATCTTGCTCTAAACCTAACACTATTTTCCGCATCCATTTTCTTGCGAAAAACCCATTTGCACTGAACTAGAGACACTTTACGATCTTGTGGAATGTCTACCACTTCCCACGCATTGTTTTCATTGAATGAACTGATCTCTTCCTCCATTGCCTGCCGCCACTGAGTCGAATCTGCTCTTGACATTGCTTCTAATACACTTTGAGGGTCATCTTCCAAACTGCTAGTACACATGTAGGACACAAAATCGTCAAAGTTTTTTGGTTTGGGCATACGTTGTGATCTTCTAGTTGGTTGAGATATCTCTGACTCAAGATCATTAACTGAATACTCTTCTTCACTGTCTTCTCCATCCAACACATAATCACTGTCACTATCATGCATGTCTCCATCAGGTAAACGGTCACAATCGGCTGAGGAATTGCTGCTTGAGCCTTCATTTTGTTCACGTTCTGTAACAGGAATTGGCTCGGGTTGAATTTGCTGTTGATCCCCCACTGAAACTAGTACCTTATCTTCTTCTGTAACTTTCTGTTGTTCTGAGGCTTTTTCTTTATGATTTTCAAAGACTACCACATCCCTGCTTGTAGATACTTTTCTCTTTACTGGATCATAAACCCTATATCCCTTTACAGTTTCACTGTAACCTACTAAAATTTTCTTCTCGGCCTTCCTGTCCCATTTCAAACGCTTCTCTTTAGGAACATGTACCATCACTGGACTGCCAAAAATTCTAAGATGGTTAACGTTTGGTTTTCTCTTAAACCACATTTCAAAAGGTGTTTTATTGTCTGGTAAACCAGTTGCTGGCGATCTATTTCGTAAATATATAGCAGTATTAATAGCCTCTGCCCACAACTCTTTTTTTAAGTCTGCCTCGAATAATAAACACTTTGCTCGTTCTACAATTGTTCGATTGAGCCTTTCAGAAACTCCATTTTGTTCTGGGGTATATGAGTTTGTCTGTTGGTGAATTATGCCATTCATTTTAAGGTAAGTATTCATTTCATTGTTCACAAACTCACCACCGTTATCGGACCTCAAAATTTTTATCTTTCTTTCTTGTTGATTTTCGACAAGATTCTTGAATACCTTAAAACATTCTGTTACTTGATCTTTGGACTCTAAAAAGTAAATAAACCCATACTTAGAGTAGTCGTCTTCTAAATTTAAAAAATATCGTGAGCCTCCTATGGATTTAGTTTCCATTGGGCCGCATAAATCACAGTGTATCAAATCTAATACATTTTTTGCTCGCTTAGCCTTTTTTGGAAAAGGTAATCTATGTTGTTTTCCTTCGCAACATGTTGTGCAGTTATACTTTCCAATGTCTATTTTTTCAGTGCATACTAACCCGTTTACAGCACCATTTCTCATCTTCGTTAGGTCAGCACTGTTTAAATGACCAAGTCTCTTATGCCACGTTTCTGCTGTCACTTCTCTGCTGCTTGTTAAAAAACATTTTTCTGACCAAATGTTTAACTTGTAGACACCATTAACTAAATCAGCTACTGCTACTAACTCAGCGTGCTTGTTGTAAATTTTGCAACACTGTAAATCAAAAACTACCTTATTACCATTTTTGATTAATTGACTTACCGAAAGTAAGTTGGTCGTAAGATCTGGCACACAGAGAGCTTTCTGGACAACTATGTCATGTGTCTCACTATTGACAACTGTGGTAATTTTGACATCGCCACAATAGACTACCGGAATTGCTGTGTTATTGGCCACCAATATCTCTTTTGTTTGACAAGGACCTTTTTCTCTTACTAGCTGAGTATCTGACACCATATGCATAGTTGCACCACTGTCAATATACCAATCTGTTTTCTTGTACGCCCCACTTAAGAACACCACACTGAAAGCATTTCCAGTTTTCGTTTCTTTGTTGTTGTCTTTCTTAATCCTTGGTTTTGGACATCGCGTTTGATAATGCCCATAATCTTTACAGTTAAAACATTGTATGTTTTTCAGCTTGTCCTTACTGTCATTGGTTGAACTGCCCGTCTTGTTGGTTGACCTGCCCTTCTTGTGAGATGGCTTACTATTATTTGCATAAAATGCACTGCTTGCCTTATTGACGTCACTTCCTTCCATATCTAGAAGTTTGGTTTTGATGGAATCAGTCGTGATGGCTATGCCAGAGTGTTCGATTGCCATAATCATTGGCATAAATCGCTCAGGCAATCCTGCGAGCATCAACGAACCCACCCATTCGTCATCTATATTGAAACCTGTGCCTTGTAATCGCTGGCTAGTTTCTACAATCTGGTTAATATAAGTACCCATTGACTCACATGATTCTAACCTTGTAGAAATTAACGTTCTCAGCAAGCTTATTCTTCTTGTAAACCCACTGTCATCGAACATAGCCTTCAGCCTAGTCCACAAATCTCTGGCTGTCTCTGCAGACTTAATATGGACATATAAACTAGGATCAATCATTAAGATTAACTTGGCTTTAGCTTTCTCATCTTCAAGCTTCGCTGCAGCTTCAGCTTGGGTTGGATCTGTTGTCGTACTCGATGTAGCACTTGTCCCTGCGCTTGTACTCGCCTTAATGCAATGCTGCAAACCTTCTAGGATTAAGAAATTCTGCGCTCCAAATGCCCACTCATCATAATTGTCCCGGCCTTTTAATTTAGGCACACCTATCTGGTAATTCGCCATTTTTGTATACTTGCACGCCTGTGTAATCTTCCTTTTAATTACTTTAAACTACGTTGTCTGGGCCCATAACCTATTGAAACTCAGGCATGGTTCGGGTAATAAAAAGTTCTGAAGATTATGTCACAAAAACTATATTAACTGAATACAAAATAATGAAAACTAACGAGACAAATAAAATACGAGAGTAACGACCATTATCAACTTGACATTCTATCTTGTCCTTTTTTGACATATATGACATCAGCGTTAATTGTTATGCATCAAGTTGACAGATGGCGCTAATTACACTATAAGTTATAATATTGATTTTGAACTAATTCTAACAGTACTAGTTACAAATTTTTTTTGTTCTGCTTTAAAGCTAATGTGTTGGACAATCATCTACTGCATACATGGCCGAGATTTCGACAATACCATACAACTACTCAAACAATTTCTATGGTCGCACAAGAGTTGTTCCAAGGACATTGAAGATAAATACCTCCTCAATGCCAAAGTTTTTCGCATTATGGTAATAGCCTTCTGGTATGTCGACAATTTGGGTGGCATTATTTTCCGTTTATTCATTTGGCATACTGATTCAGACATTATGATATGGTATTGGAAGAATGTACTCGGTTTCGGTTACATACCATTTGCCCATTTATTATTCTCCATCTATTTGGAGTTGTGTGTTTACAGTATTATGGTGAATTTTATCATGTTTTATTTTGTCTGTCACATCATTAATCAGCTGTACATAATAGATGAATGTGTGATTGCATTAATGATGGATTTTGATCAATACAAAGATGAAACATTGATGTATAAAGAAGTGTATCAGGATGCCATTTGGCGACGTTTGGTTTTTATTATTAAAAGGCATCGGCATGCAATTTTGTAAGTACTTATGTACATAAAACGAAGAAGATGAATCAAATGTAAACGGTAACTTGGAAAAATAATCAATTAAAGCTGGATTGTGGAGGAGGGGAGGCACAATATTGTTGTTTAGGCACAGCATAGATGATAAAAGAGTTTAGGTTTAGATAACTGTAGACAACAACTACAACAAATGGTTGTCCCTGTTTAGGTATCCTATAAAGGGTGTTCGAGCAGCAGTTCAAACCAAATTCAAACCGTCAGAAGCATGCGCATTTCAGTTATAAGAACATCGGAAATAAATATGCACATGCTTCAACTTCAACATTGAACCCCCATTGCGCATGCCGCATCGCATGCTCTAATTTCCAAAAGTCACGTCAACCTTGCCGGATGTTTTGCTGTTGGTTAATTAATAATTAATTTCTAATTCAGTTATTTTAATATTCCTCAAAACATTATATTTCGACCTAATCTGATATACCTATCAATTACTCACACTCATACGATGATCTTTGCTCATCTCCATAAAATGAATACATCATTCTAAATAGTTCTGCCTGTTTGAGGATGTGAACAAAATAAAATTCAAAAACTTCTATTTCACAGCTTATGCAACTAACAATGCACTACAAAGTTCTATATATTGTATAATCATAGAATTAATAGTATTATTTCCATAGAATTAATACTTAAATATATATAATAATAATTATTTCTATGTGGTAAATTGAGGATATTTTCAATAGATGTTGACCTCTAATAATCAGAAGTTCCTCCACAGAACATTTTTCATATTTCCAATTTAATATACCTACCTGCACCACAGATTAGACAGGGATTTAATCTGTGCCTAAACAACCATACAACAATGTCAGGGAAGGTTTATGGCTTAGGGTTTGCGTATCGCGTATCTGAGATCCTACTTGGTTTGCTCTTTTCTCAGGAGTTTTTCCTGGGCTTTGTGGAGAAAGAAAAACATAAGGCTTCGGATACCTATCTTGAATAAAATCAAAATACCGTATATATTTGAATTTCATTGTTTTTATCTTTAGCTTACACTGTTCATCATCAAATAATCCAATCTAAACATCAATTGTTTTTTAAGAGTTATTATTCCAATCCACAAGTCCGTAAAACTGTTAATAGCAGTCAACTATTTTGTATCAGTTCCTCTAAGTGCGGCAAGTTTCGTGTATTTATTAGCAGTAAGTATTACAAAACGCTTGAGTAAGTAAAAATGTGGGTAACTCATATTACATTGAAACTGTTTTCGGTAAAAGCCTAGTTTAGCGGCTTTTGCTGTAAAAAATCAAATGTTTGCAAAAAATAGATGTATGTTAGTATAACTTAGCAATCACTGAATTCATATTTTCAAGTCTGAAGACAAAGTTCGTCAGCTTCGTCATCAAAACTTGCCATAATATCGTATTTTTGCTTTAAAGCAAGTATTTGGGAAAAAAAATTATTTGTAAATTTTAAACATGAAACTATATACCTTCAAACACTTGAAATCTGACCACTTGGTTTAAGATTTCTTTATCGGATATTAAAAAAAATCATCTCAAACGTTATATTGACAACTTTGGAAATGACAGTTTTTAAACGTCAAACACACTGCACAAGTCAGACATCCTGGCTTATAGAATACGGTCCTTGATATAGGAATATGACATTGACTGATGACATAATTTAAGCCTGGACTTTTTTGCGATCTTAAATTTACTATTTTAACACATATTTTTGCTGATTTTGAAGAGTGTTAGTGTTTATTAGAATGCAAGGATGATTATATATACCACCTTGGATTGAAAAGATACTTCGAAATGGAAAATTCCAGCTGAAAGTTTCCCTTTTAACAAATCATTAAAAGTAAAGTCTTCCATCTCGATTTTATTAAAAGTTATGTTATTATTTTTTAACATACATCTATTTTTGCAAACATTTGATTTTTTAAGGCTTTTATAGCAAAAGACAATTACCTACCATGTTATAATGTAGTATTTTGTTTCAACTCATTATCTACAATATAAACTATTGATCTAACTTGTCTTATTATTTTTTTTAGGAAGAACTGTTATTTGTAAGTTTTGGTGTAGTTACATTGTTATGTCTAATTATCTGGGTGCTGGCGTTCACATCAGTCGGAGAATGGGTAGAATATGAGGTACCAACGTATAGTTTTTTTTTTTTAATAATTGCTTTATCAAATTATTTTAGAGTAGAAAATTCTACGATCTGCTAAGATTCTCAAAATGGTACACGTTTAATAAACGAAACCAAAAACTATTCCTATTATTTCTTGACATTTGTGAGCAACAACAAACCAAATTTATAACTGTAACAAGCAATTTTTTGGCTAACTACTCTTTGGCGTTAAACGTAAGTAGTTTAATTTTACTTCATTGTCCACTTATCATCTCCTTCAATCAGCAATCTCAAAATTTTTGCCAAAAAAAAACATCCCAATTTTGTATTTTTAGGTTTTCAAAGCAATGTGGACATCTGGGAATTTCCTATTCCAAGTACGACACAAGATCAAGTAGGTAAAGTTACAAATCTACATAAGCAAAATATAATTATTATTCATTAATTCGTAGTAAATAAACTGTTGAGCATCCCCATAATAAGTGTTATTTACTCAATATACATAATATGAAATAAACGTGTGTATAATTTATAAAAACTTTATTGGTAAAAAACTAATCACAATATTTTTAAGAATTAGGTAACATCAGTCTAAATATCACACTGATAATTTCTCCAAATAAGTAGGAAGAAGGGTCCTTTATACATATATATATATATATATATATAGAGCGAAACAGCTTGCAACATTTGGGGAGAAATGATATGAATGAAAAATATGTAGGTACTACCAAAAAACCACAGAAAAACAAGTGAAAAATCTCAAATACTATTATTCAATCTTCTTGTTAACCACTTTGGATTTGGCATTCTCCACCAGATCAGTGAAGATTTTCGACAATGTTTCTGATGTTTTATTCAACATACCATTGACCAACATTCCTGGCAGCATTACCAGACCCATCACCACAAGGTAAGTGAGGAACAGATTGCTGACTGTTCCACCCAACCAAGCAAGAAGTAACAGTCCCAAAATTGTGATACTAAAATACTTTAAACAGAAGAATACGATAATCAAATTCAACCAATCCCAGTAAATTGCTTTATAGATAAAAGATAAGAAAAGCTTTCAAACTCACAATTTTTGGATTAGTAACCCTCATTCTATAGTAGGATGTTATCAGAAGCTCCAATTTAGTTTTATACAAAATCATATTGGTGCATATCTCATCATACTTGACTTGTTTTTCATCAGACCATAATTCATTTTTGAAAATGGAAGATATTATTGATGGCAGAACATAATCACCAATTGTAAATATTAGACCCATCAGTGATAGAAGTGTTAGAATATTAGGTTCCGTTAACCACAACAAAGTAAATATTACAGTGCATCCTAAAACAAGTCAACAGGGCATGTGTTTTTACAACAAAAAAAAAATGAAATTAAATGTCTAGTTTACCTCCAGCAAGTGCAGACGGATGCCATTGTTTCTCCCATATCAAAATATTATTAGCCTGAATTAGAAGATCTCTGTAGGGCTCCAATGACAATCGTAATTTACGAATTTGTGATTCCTGCAAGTCATAGTTAAATATTATATAAAAACTAAATGATTTCCATATTATGACAATTTCACCATTGTAGAAGCGTACGGGATTTTATAATCATTAGGAATTGGGATTGAGGATTCATCTCCAAATCTTGTATATTTTACAAAATTTGAGTCTCCTATGAAGGACCTTGGGTTTGCTATTTCTAACTCCTTGAATAATAACATTTTAGAGGACATGGGATCGGAATATGTCTATTGTTAAATGATTTTACTTACAGTTTCTGCCATGACTTGAAGTTAATTCCTTTGTTACAGACTTCTAATGGTATTTTTTCCTAAAGCGAAATTTAAACGAGTGACGTTTTAAACGTTATCAATTTTGATTTGATCAGTATTCGTATTTTCGAGTGGTAGGTATTAGGTTAGCTTGTTTCGATCAAAAAGTTGGTAGTTGGTTTTATGACGTATGTCACAAAAATGTATTTGTGTAATTTGCTAAAACTGCCTAAATTCTATAGAAACTGATTGAATTTGTCATCTCTAAGGTTTGAAAAAATGTCTTAGTAAGATTAAAACCAATTTTGAAGAGTTCGGTAGAATTTGAAATTAATTAGCCAAGTGACGTTTGCAACCGGTTCGTTCATAAAAAGTTGAATGAATGAAACTGCCTAGGTACTTAACTGATATCCAATTTATTATTTTATCAGTTTATTACTTCAATATTTGTCAAACAAATTGAATACCAAAATGACAATGCAAATAATAAATAAAATTTAATTTTATGCATATAAGGGAGCCTTAGATAGTTCTCGTTTTCTAAATAATAATATTCAAGCAAGTTACTTGCATATTCACATTATATAAATGTAAATAATGTCTGCCATAAAATATATAAATTTTGTATGTTTTATTTAATTTTTTTGTATTTGTTGTGAATCTCCAACTAACAAAAATGTATCTGTCAAGTGTCATACTGGATACGGATACTCTGGAACAGATACCTACACGATACACAATACAACCAAATAAAAACTTATTGAAAGAACTCGCTCGTCGTTTCTATTATTTGGCAATTATTTTACTGAGCTCAGACATAAAGTAGTGCTCTGATAAATCACAATAGGTTTTCTTTTTTCTACTTCAGCAAAGCTAAAAAAGGTTCGTATTGATTTCCCCTCGTATCGATTCCTTCAACACATCAACAAATAAGCGTTTTGGGTTCGAGGCTAGCTTGACAGTTGAATACGAAATAAGCGTTGTGATTGGTCAAAAAATTCAAAATGTGCCTGTCTTCCCTCGTACGCCAACTTTAACGTTGTTATGACGTTATTTTAATGTGTTCTTCTCGCTTTTTGTAGTTAAAGTTTTTGTTCAAGTTTTGTGATATTTTATAGAGAATGGCTTCTTACGGATCGGTAAGCTATCTAATTTAATAAATGATATTCAATGAAAATTTCCCCCTTGTGTGTTTGTATGTGTAGATGTCAAACAATGTAGAAAACCTCTCCCCACAAATCATCAGAGGGGTAGTAAAGGAAATGCAAGATCTAGTCAATAATCCAGCCGAAGGTATCAAAGTTCAAATAAACGAGGAGGATGTTACAGACATCCAAGCATATGTGGAAGGCCCTGCAGGTTAGTAAAACTATCCCTCGTTGATGTTACATTCTCCATAAATTGCTCTATATCTGTAGGTACACCCTATGTTGGTGGTGTTTTCAAAGTTAAACTCACACTCGGTAAAGGCTTCCCTGCCGAGCCTCCGAAGGCACATTTCCTTACCAAAATATTTCATCCAAATGTAGCAGCTAATGGTGAAATTTGTGTTAATACTCTAAAGAAGGATTGGAAATCTGATCTCGGAATCAAACACATATTATTAGTGAGTATCTGCTGATTTCATTCTATATAGAAGGCTGATTTACAAAGAAAATGCTGATAATGTAATAGTAGTAGTTTGAATACCTTCCTGAAAGTTGCGCTATTGCGGGTTTTATACAATCGTTAAATAATTTGAAATAGGTAGCTTCATTTCATTGAATTCGATCACGTCAAATTTCAGTATTAAACAACTTACTAATACTATACTAATACTACTTCCGAAATCATACTGAAATTAATAAATTATTCATTACAAGTCCAAGTTTTACATTAGTGCGATGGAAATCTTTTTCTCCCTATTTATTCCGATAGATTGCAATTAAAAACTACTAGTATATTCAGTATATTATGAAATAAAATCAAATATACATTGGAAAATTGAAAGCATTTCATCGTCTCGGTTTTTAAAAATATTTAAATTTGAGTAACTCGAGAAACTTTGTATTGAACATACGACAACAGGGCTGAAGGTCTTCGATAAACGAAACCTTTTGAATTGAATTTTGATAAAATTTGTCTTGATATTAGAAATGGCTTTATGAAAAGTGACATGTGTGAATCATAGCCTTCTTTGTTAATTGAAATATCCAGCTTAGTGTATTAATTTTTCATTAATTCTTCCTCTCAGACCATAAAGTGTCTTTTAATAGTACCAAATCCAGAGTCAGCTCTAAATGAAGAAGCTGGCAAAATGCTACTAGAACATTACAATGATTACTCGCAAAGAGCAAAAATGATGACTGAAATTCATGCCCAGGTAAGTGTTTAGTTCGAAAATGTTCACTTTAGGAATAATAATTTGTGATCGTTTCTTTATGTACTACTAGAAATAACCTTTTTCGAGCTATCCTCGTGAGTATTTGTATTGGATAGAGATGTATTTATTTTCAGAACAAATGTAAAATCAACCCTGGGGATGGTCCTCTGGCTAAAAAACATGCTGGAGATAAAAAAATGACTGCAGAAAAAAAGAAACTACTAAAAGATAAAAAACGAACATTGAAACGTTTATGAGAAGAAAAAAATTGAAAGATGGTGTATTTTTTTGTCTTTAAAATCCCCCCACCCGTTCCATGATATCGTATGATTAAAATAATTTCTTTTCTTTTATTTGAAGTTTTGTTTATGATATTGTTTTTTTTTATCTTTTATAATGTTATTTTATTATCCACCCGCTTTTTGATAAAAAGGCTGATTATTTGATAAATTTATGCTATTCTCACAGTACGTTTGTTTAAATTTTGTCTAATATAGAGATTGTCAGGATACTTCTCGTTTTTTTTTTGTTTTCGATGTAATTGATTTATTTTATTGAAATAAATATTTTTAAGGTTGTTTAATTTCTTGCGCCGATGTTTTTGTTGCGTTTTTAATTATTTCCGACAGACTTTTGCAAATCTTTTTCTTTTTTTTCTATTTTTTTATTAATATTCATTCATTTTCTTAGCTTACATATAATTTGACCTTTTCTTGAACATCAGTCTGTTTTCTACACAAAAAGTCCATTTGTTAATTTATTGGAAAGAAGAAGATAATGAGCATCCTGTCAATCTTTTGTGGTTTTCTTCAGTTTTCGCAATTTGAAGGTGCTCAAAAATTGAGCCCGAATATTAGTCTCAAATAATTTGTTGAAAATTTTAGTAAATTCAAATTAACTATCTTATACAAAAATTAAAAGGCATAACCACTTTTTCACACTTTTTTTTCTCAAAATATTCTAATAAATAGTGGTTTTCCTCATAATTTTGACTAAATAAAAAAAACTGTTCATCAACCTCGTATAAGATTCTACTGTCGATATATTATTTTGTGTGCTAAAGAATATGGAAAAGTTTCTTTTATAATCTCATTTGTAATCAACAATCGTAAAGTGTCAAAAATAAATAATATCTGATGTAATATTTTTGTATTCATTCTGATCACTTGTGGTTTGTTTTATTTATTTATTATATTCTGTATGTTAAAACTATTTCATGTGTATATTGGCACCAAATGTGCAATTGTAATATTAGTAATTTTTTTTGAATTTGAGTTGGACTTATTTAATAAATTTTTGATTTTGAAAGGTAGTGTCTCTTCTCAGGGAATTCCCTGGAAATGGAACATAATTTTATTCCTTTACTCTTTCCTTTCTTCGGTTCCGTAATTCCGTACCCAAACCCAATTTAAAGATTTTATGAAGCATGATGAATGTATAACACCATCTATTGCGAATCCGTTAAACTAACATTTAAATCTTTCACTAGAAGAAATGTTAATTTTAGGTTATAGGTATTTATTTCAAAACCATTGTTTTTCAAATTTATGTTTATTGAATGAATTTTTAAATTTAATTTAAATTAGTAAAGGTCAGGAAGATGACCGTAACATATTTATTTTTATAATTCTTATTTAAAGATATTTTGAATACACTTTTTAGTTTTTTTTCGACAACCAATATAATAATGGTACATTTTCAGATGTCTTGTTTATTATTTATAAATTTTAGCTTAAATATTGTCCGGAGCTGGAGTTCAGGGTAAGTGAATGTGACAAAGTCTTAACAAACTCTTCAATCTTTATTCATTTCACTTACTAAGATAATAACTTATGTTAGAACTCGACTATATAGTATTCACATTTTGTTAGTTGATTTTCTTGGTACAAATTTGACTCTAACTTCACCAATTGGTCTCAGAACCAGGTCCAGCTTGAATTTAATGTCTTCCCTTTTATCGACTGCTACCAATTTGAATTTCCTCAAAATGCCACAGAGAGCGGCCTTAATTTCCAATATGGCATACTTTTGACCTGTAGATAAATGATAATTGTATTAGTACGTGAATTCTAGGATAATAATTAAATAGAAAAGATAACTATGGAGTGTCTAAAGTATTTTGTAGCATTGAAAAATTAATGAATTATTGGAGATTTTATCAGGAATAATGATGATATTACATTCTAAAAAATCACCTATACAGTTTCTCGGGCCTGCGCTGAAAGGTACATAAGCAAATGGATGTCTTTGAGCTACATTATCAGGCAAAAATCGATCAGGATCGAACTTTTCTGGATCCTCCCACACATCTGGATTCCTGTGTAAATCGTAAATGTACAAGTGTATATTGACACCTTTCGGAATGAGGTAGCCATCTCTCGAAATAAAATCTTCGGAACATTGTCTGGCTATGAATGGGACACTAGGGTAGATGCGTAGACATTCTTTGATGCAACGCTCCATGTATTTCAATTCACTAAGGTCATTGTAGTTGGGCATTTTATTGGCATCTTCACCAAGGACTTCGTTAATTTCTTGGAGAATTTCCTTCTAAAAATGCGATTTTATTGTGACTAGTGCTCACTCCGTGGTCAAAATTCGATCGTAATTCATTATTTTTTAAATTCAAACGTTATTATGTTTTTTTTTGTAAAGGATTTAATATTGCATATAATTTTGGGGAATTTTTTTCTATTACGTCAATTGCAAGCTTATAGAAAAGGGCATTAGCATATGTTGTTTGTCTAATTCCTTACAATAGATTTGAAATTTAAAATTGAATGTTAGTAACAGTTCAAAAAACACGATGACAGCTAGCTATTTATTTTATAATACAATGCATTGTAATGTTTCGACTTAACGCGAGTAATATTACTTTACCCTAATGACGAAATGAAGAGAATGCAGTCCTTTCACAAAAGTGACTTCAGATTTGAAATGTTTTGCATTGCCTGCGTTGTAAATGCATTAATCCACTATCAAAAATATTATAATTTCTTGAAATGACATTAAGTGCGCATTCAAATGTATTCCTCAAAATAATTACATCACTTATTTGCATACACTATTCACAATATTTAAATTTGCGTTTGACCATTCACGAATAAAACAATCTGACAGCATCGACTCGTTTACTTCACATTGCAATTGGGTTCGTTATGCAACACACAATACACTTCTACCACGGTAACCATTTTGTCTTTATTTAACCTAAAATACGTCAAAATTTTAACTGTGTGCTCTACTTCACCATATAAACTTTTACTATGCCAAATCTCATACTCCTCCTTTCACGTTTTATGCCTTAGAAATCGTGTACAATCACGTGTTAATATATAGATTTGTCTTCTACGAAAAGGCTTTGGTAATGTTAAAAATTACAAATAATTTGTTTTGGAAGAAGCGCATGTAAATAAGGAATATTTTTAAAAAAGTTATTGGAAATATTCCTGCTAGGAAGTAATGAACTATCTGTTTTGCAACTTGAAAACTAAAATAAGATTTCTAAGCTAGGTTTTGATCGTTCCTTTTTGATAATACTGACGTTCTATGCCAAAGCGTAAATCATTCGTTATCTCTTGCCCATTTTCAAGTGCATGTTGGCCAAATTTGAATTTGCTAGAATAATTGTGAAGCTAATGGCTGAAAAAAAGTTCAGAGAGGTGTCGTCCAAAATACATTGCTCTCCGCACAGATTATGTGTATCATTTCTCTTTAATATGAATACTTTTTGATTTTACCTGTATATCAGGCTCATTGGCTAGAATTAATAATGTGGAGCAAATGGCCATTGCAGTAGTATCGTGTCCCTGGAAAAAATAACAAATCAGTTTTATGGTAGCTCATTTTTTTTATTTTTCACTTTAAAGAGTAACAAAGTTATTCGTTTATTATTGAAGACAGAATTTCAGTGACTCTTTTATGACCTTCAAAAATCATTTGACATTGAGATTGCACAAATAATGTATAAAAAGTTGTCGTATTTGTAGGTTATGTTTCGTATTTAATTTTGACGTTACTTGTCCGTATCCATCACAATACAAGTTCCTTGATTTATATCAAACACAGAGTATTAGGTTAATATAAAATATTTTGAACGTTGAAATGTGACAGATGATTATCATAAACAGGTTAGGTAATCGCAGATAATTCCAATTTGTTCTGTCGTCGCCTCAACTATATAAAATTCTGTTTTATAAAATTACCTCGAATATAAAAGTATCCACTTCCTCCCTAATTCCCTCATCATCAATATTTGCACCGTCTTCCTTGGCCTTTAGCAGCAAATCCAACATGGCCAGCTTCTTTCTTTGTGAGTACGAATAAGTTTCTGATCCTTTATCTTTGAATACTTTCTGTCGCTCTTTTATCACATTGGTGGAGAATTTGTGTAATATTCTCAATGATCTGAAATAGTCTCGACCAGTTTGAGTCATCCAAAATATCGAATCAATCCACCAAGGTTTCACGATTCTGAAAGCCAATTTTTCACCAAAATTGTACACTGCCCTTTTGTAGTCTTTGATGAGCGGCTCGTTTTTTAGTTTGACACCGAAGGATGTTTCTGCAGAATAACCAGAGAAAATATTTGGGTACCGAGTGAGTTTTATTCGGTAAACAAAGCCATTTGTTTAAAAATTAATTGAACAAACCTCGTATATATAGGTATATATAGCTGTTGCCTTTTCTATGTCATGTCGCTAATCTGAATATGAATACTCATGAGTTATACTTACTTACCTCCAATAGCGTAAAGTGTAAACTCAGTAATTGGTTTGACGACATCAATGTAGGGTTCATGGCATCTTTCATTCAACACATTTACCAGATGCTCGGTTTCCTTGTTGAAAATATTGACAAACTCCTGAAGGATGCTAAAGTGGAATGCTGGTGTTAGGATCTTTCTGCGACTTTGCCATTTTTCACCTGCCATAAATCAAAAAAAATCAGAATGTTTATTCATATTATGAAATATTTTCAATTTAAAAAAACAGATTTATATTTATAGTTTCGCTGATATAATCAATCAATCCGAAAACAGTATTTGTAACCATCAAACAAAACTAACACAAAATATACTACTAATAACTTTGTTGGTTTATAACACCTAGTTTTTGAGATTTACCTTATTGTTAATTACCTGAACTCGTAAGAAGACCAGTTGCCAACCAGCCATGTAAAAGGCTGTACTTGCTACTTTTGTCAACGTGTTTCATATGGCCTAAGACTTTCTGAAAATAAAAACATTTAAGTATCTCTCAACAAAATGCAATGACATTGTCTAATAAAATGTTTCAAGTTTTATTAAATTATTCCTTTCTCTTCGTTATTTGAGAATCGGAATTATTATAGAGTACGCCATCAGCTTGGGACATTTAGTGAAATTTTTATTGACTTTTCAATTGTCAATGCTCAAATAGTACCTATACAGTTTGACAGACTTTCCTAATCATTGACGTTTATCTCTCTTGTTTTGTTTGTAGGTTATGTTTCGTATTTAATTTTGACCTTACCTGTCAATGTCAAAACAATCAGAATATTTTGAACGCTTATAATGTGACAGAATATTATTATAACCTATCAAACAGGTATGTAATGAGCTGATTCCAATTAGTTCCGATTTTACGAGTTGACAACTTTGAGAATTTCCTATGTATACCAATCCATCTGTGACGTAATATAATTGTTTACTTGATTCGATTATACACAGATAATTAATTATGATAAAACGTGAAAAAAAGATGCCATATGAAATAAATAGATCACAATTATTTACCTCTGTATCCTCAGGGTTGACTACTCCTACAAATTCAATATGAAATAACCAATAGCTATATAAATTGGGGTAGTTTCTGGCCCTCCTTCTGTCACTCAGGAATACAGCATCTGAATAAAACAGTAATAATTGTTTGATAATTTTTAATCAATAATAATACGACTTAAGGAAGATGGTCCACAAACAGAAAAAATATTCTCATAACACTGGTAACACTATATATATATATATATATATATATATATATATATATATATATATATATATATATATATATATATATATATATATATATATATATATATATATATATATATATATATATATATATATATATATATATATATATATATATTGATTTTGTAAAAGATGTTCTTGGGGATGCAGTCATATATTCAATAAAATTCTTTGACTGAAGCCGAGCTTTCGAGAATGTTTATTCTCTTCTTCAGGGCAAAAATCGTGAATTTAGAATAAATTTTAATTGATGGATATGAAATCTTTCCTGTTTTTGGTTAATTTATTCTAAATTCACGATTTTTGCCCTGAAGAAGAGAATAAACATTCTCGAAAGCTCGGCTTCAGTCAAAGAATTTTATTGAATATATGACTGCATTCCCAAGAACATCTTTTTATTTATATATATATATATATATATATATATATATATATATATATATATATATATATATATATATGTGTGTATATATATATATATATATATATATATATATATATATATATATATATATATATATATATATATATATATATATATATATATACTATGGTAATATCTCACGAGATCGCGGCCTCCTTGATCAGAGAAAACATACCTCCTTGATCAAATAACAGGGTTACTTGTATTGCCAATAGCGTGATGTACGTAGTTCGTGAATCATTACAGGCACTACTCATCATTCGTGAAACAAACAGAGTAGGAGACTTGAATCATACCAGCACCGGTTTAATTAATATTTATTTTTTATTGCATCAAATTAATAAAGTCGGTGCTTGTTTTGGTAAAAAAGAAAAGTATTCATGGAAATGTGTGGATGGATATACCTGGACTGGGATTCATTATATCCTCAATAACTCCAACGATTGGATAACGTTTCGGTCCTGGCATCACTGTCAAATATTTTCGATATAACCATGTCCACATCCAGTAATTGTAACATGTCAAACCAATTGCCAAAATGCAAATAATAAAGTAGAACATAATATTCACCACAGCGGGATCAAATCACGCGAACGTTTTCAATTTAAATTTTAATTCTATAATTCTCGAGTGGTTTACATTCAAGTTCTGATAGCTTTCCGCGATTACTTCAATAATAATTACTCTTGAAAAATGTTTGTAATCATGTAATGGTATTGAATGTTTTATAATGTATTTATATATAATAAAAAAAAACAGGACCGGCTTTATTAGTTGATGCACTAAAAAATACGAAATAATAATAACTCTATTGGTGCTGTTACTTTTGAAGGTGTGCAGTTGCAGTAAGATTGATTGAACTTTTGGCACCAACTTCACAAGTACCAGCACCAATAGAATTAATATTATTTCGTATTTTTTAGTGCACCAACTAATAACGTCGGTCCAACGAAAATCGTTGAACGTTCACTATTACCAAAAAAAGATGGTACTTATCCTATTACCCAATTATATTCTTTGCTTATGTAGAGATCTTAGAACGTCGCGGCGGAAATAAGCATAAGTATATTAGATTTAACCATTTTACCATAGCTGTAACTCGAAGACCGCAACTCTAAGGAAAAAATGTTCATAATAAATTTTGCTACAAATATTCTTGTCTTCCATGAGGTACCCTCAGATTTTCAGTTTTCGAAAAAAATCGCCCCCTCCACAAGGCGAAAATAGACATATGTGAGATTTTAACATCAATGTAACTCGAAAAACGTAACTATTTAAAAAAACTCAATTTAAACGTTTCCGCATGTTGTCCTATCTTCTCGAATTTTCGATTTTCGAGAAAGTTTCGCCCCTGAGTTCGTCGGTCGAAAAAAGTATATCAGCTACTACTAGTTAGACCAACACTGGTCATGCTAATATAACGTTTACATTTTATTGGTCATTATTGATACGTTGATTTTAATTTCATTTATCTCATTTCTTAATTGCTCGTGTATCAAGGAAGTCCATTAAATTTGAACTTTCGTTAAACATTAGTCACATTATTTTAATAAACAATAATGATAATGTATAATATATTTTTAATACAGCTTTCATAGTCCGTTCGTGCACTTGTCTTAGCAACGCGTGTTCATTAATAGCTTGGGTCCCTCTTTTTTGACTGACTTCATAAAAGGAGAAGGTATACAATTCGGTTATATGTTTATCTATTATGTATGCAAGTTCGCGCGTTTTGCATAGTGCCCCGATTTTGATGATTTTTGATTCATTTAGGAGAGTTGAGAAATGGTCCCATATTTAGAAAAACTAGAATCTGAAATATCCTTCTCTCTGAAATAAAAATGCTCGCAATGGGGGTGCTGCGGGCAATTTTTCTCAAAAATCGAAAATCTGAGGCGGCAAAATTGAAGATGATATAAGTCATCTTAGATATAATTAAATGACTTTTTTTTTTATTCCAACCGCTAGAATAGTCAATCTTAGCTAGAAGTGCGTAATATGGTGTTAATAAAAAAAATTTAATACTGGTTAAATAACTGAATAAAAATGCTCTAGAGATCATATGTATAGTTTATAATAATATCAAATTATAAAAGGTACAAAAAAAATTTTATTTGCATTATCTTGGTACAAATTTCACTCTAACCTCTCCAACTGGCCTCAGGACAAGATCAATTTTGAATTTAATGTCTTCCCTTTTATCGAATGCTACCAATTTGAATGTCCTCAAAATGCCACAGAGAGCGGCCTTAATTTCCAATATGGCGTACTTTTGACCTGTAGATAAATAAAAATTGCATTAGTACATATGTGAACTCCAAGATTATTATTGAACAGAAAATATTAACAACTATGGAGTGTAATATTTTGTAGCATTTAAAAATTAATGAATTATTCGAGATTTTATCAGGAACAATGATTTAGAGGAATAAGATTAAATTCTAACCTATGCAGTTTCTCGGGCCTGCGCTGAAAGGTACATAAGCAAATGGATGTCTTTGAGCTACATTATCAGGCAAAAATCGATCAGGATCGAACTTTTCTGGATCCTCCCACACATCTGGATTCCTGTGTAAATCGTAAATGTACAAGTGTATATTGACACCTTTCGGAATGACGAAGCCATCTCTGGAGACAAATTCTTCAGCAATTTGTCTAGCTATGAAGGGTACACTGGGATATAATCGGAGACTTTCCTTGATGCATCGCTCCATGTACTTCATTTCACCCAGATCATTGTAGTTGGGCATTTTATTGGCATCATCACCTAGAACTTCGTTAATTTCCCGTAAAATTTCTTCCTGAAAATATGATTTTTTTGTGAAATTTATCAAAGTAAACCCCTTTCCTAACCCAGTATTTATGAATATTGTGTCATAGAAGTGCTTTTTTACCTGTACATCAGGTTCATTTGCTAGTATCAACAGTACAGAGCAGATTGCCATGGAAGTGGTATCGTGTCCCTGGAATATATAAAAATAATGATTAATTAAAGCTAAAATTTGATACAATTGAAACTATTGCAAATACCATTCACAACGGTTTGAAAGATATCTCACAAAATTCTAAAAATAAATTGACTCTGCTATTTGTATTGAATAATGCATTTTAACTTGGGTTTCTATATGCTTTTCCCTCACGACTTTTGGTTCAGATGGAATTAACCTTCTCTAAAGGTAGATTCAATACTCGAATATGGCCAAGAAATAGTCTTCTAATAGGCTTCCAAGATCTCCAGATCTTGACCTAGCGGATTACTGGCTTCGGAGTTATCAGTGAAAGATGCGAGAAATCCAATTCTTCATTCAGCTTATCCAAGTACCTAAACTTTGGACTTCTGGTTCCAACAACACGGTGCTACTTGACATACAGTAAGTTAAAGTGTAGATGCCGATGAAACTGAGGAATTGGAAACAAATATTTTAGGTACTCGCATCGTTTGCCAAATACCAGTCTTCGAAATGTATGAAAGCGTTTTTGATAATTGGACACTCAGAATGGACCATGTTAGGAAGTAAATGTTAAGAGAACAGTGTTATTTTCTCTGTTATTCAAACGTCTAGCATATAATCAGCTATCACCATATCTTCTGCTATACAATGCTCTTTGATTTTTCCAAAGCTTTTGACACATTCGTTCACTCATCACTGCCTCTTCGTGAACTTTTTAATTTGGGCGTATCTTCTAGTTTCATTTCTATCTAAGTGGTCGCATGCAGGCTGTTAAATGTCGTCTTCAACCTCCTAGAAATCCACCAACAGGGGTGTTCCTCAAGGTTCAATTCTTGGACCTCTGCTCTTTTCCATCATCGTCAATGATGCTGGTTCTTGCATTCGTGATGCTTCCTCCCTGCTTTATGCTAATGACTTACAGATTTATGTGGAATGCCTATATCGTCTTAATCAACAAAAAAAATCGCATCAATGACTGAGCCTCAATAACTAAACAACTCAACTTCAACCTTGGAAAGACTAAAGCTATTTGGTCTTTGATGCTTTGCGATTATTATTAGCATTGACCTCAGCGCATTGCCCTCACTCGGACAAATTAACCACACTGTTCCCTTCTTCAGCTTTGTGAAGAATCTCAGTGTAATGACTAATGATGGATCATTGTTGGCCACGTCACTGAAGAGGTCAGTACTGCTTTTTATCAGCTTTACAGTCTTCAGACACAACTGCCTCTTAGTCCTGCAAGGTACTGGTACTATGCTGGACCTTAAAATGCAGCTCCTGACAGGGGTACCTCGACCGCACCTTTTTTTTAAATTGATTTTTTATACAATAGGTAATTGATTCAAATTTACCTCAAACATAAACGTGTCCACTTCCTCTCTGATCCCTTCATCGTCGATGTTTGCACCTTCTTGCCTGGCCTTGAGTAGCAAATCCAACATGGCCAGCTTCTTTTTCTGTGAATACGAAGCTTCTGATGCTTTTTCTTCGAATATTTTTCGACGTTCTTGTATCACATTAGTAGAGAATTTGTGTAATATCTTTAATGTTTTGAAATAATGTCGTCCAATTTCAGTTATCCAAAATATCGAGTCAATCAACCATGGTTTCAGCAGTCGGTAAGTCAACTGTTCACCATAATTGTAGACGGCTTGTTTGTATGTTTGGCAGAATGGGTAATCAAGAAGTTTCACACCCAAAGATGTTTCTGGAAGATGTAATAATGTATCATCAAAATTAGCTGCAACAAAAGAATACATACCTCCAATAGAGTTCAATGTATACTCTGTAATTGGCTTGATGACATCAATGTAGGGCTCCTGACATCTTTCATTGAATACATTCACCAGATGCTCGGTTTCCCTGTTGAAAATATCGATAAACTCCTGCAGGATGCTAAAGTGAAATGCAGGTGTTAGGATCTTTCTGCGACTTTGCCATTTTGCACCTGTGACGAAATTCAGTTATGTATTATTATTTTTCAAAATAAATTTTACAGGATGGTTATTCACACTTCCAGTTGCTGCTTGAATATTTTAAATCCCTGACGGTTAACAAACCATTTTCCAGAACTAGGAGAATTGGGCATATCTGTAACTTTGCTGACCGATTTGAATCTGATGTGTGATCTGAGAACCGTCAGGAAGCAGCAGGATCAGAAATATCACCTATCATTTATATTTACCTGAACTCGTAAGAAGTCCAGTTGCCAACCAGCCATTTAGAAGGCTGTAAATGCTACTTTTGTCAATGTGCTTCATATGGTCCAAGACTTTCTGAAAATAAAAACATTTATGTGTCTCTGAACAAAATGCAATGACATGTTTGACCAATGAAATGTTTCAAGTTTTATTAAACTATTCCTATTTTTTATTATTCAGTCTATTTAAATGACCAAAATCTGACTACGCCATCAGCCTGGGACTTATTAGTGATATTTTTATTGACCTTTCATTTGTCAATGCTTAAATAGTACCTATACAGTTTGACAGACTTATCTAATCATTGTCGTTTAACTCTCTTGTCATGTTTTTAGGTTACTTTACCTGTCAATGTCAAATCAATCTATTTTAAACGCTCAATGTGACAGAAGATTATCATAACCTATCAAACAGGTAGGTACTCAGAAGATTCCAATTAGTTCCGATTTAACGATTTGACATCGTTGGAAATTTTCTGTATACCAATCTATCTGTGACGTAATACAATTGTTTACTTAATTGGATTATATACAAAGATAATTAATTCTGATAAAGCTTGAAAAAGATGCTTTATGAAATAAATAGATCACAATTATTTACCTCTGTATCCTCAGGGTTGATTACGGCAACAAATTCCATATGAAATAACCAATAGCTATATAAATTGGGGTAATTTCTGGCCCTCCTTCTGTCACTCAGGAATACTGTATCTGGATAGAACAGTAATAAATGTTTGATAATTTTTAATCAATAATAATACGACTTAAGGAAGATGGTCCACAAACAGAAAAATTATTCTCATAGCACTGGTAATTTTGAAGAAGAAGAAGACTTTTATGCACCTACTTCAAAAGTACATCAATAAATATTTTTTATTATTTTTTTAAAGCCTGTCCTGGTTTTCGAAAACCGTTAATTCGGGGCAAGTCAATGTTGACATTAATTTTTTTTAATATGGGACCATCGCTCGGCGTTCCTTTTTCAAAATTGACATGTTCATTTACATAATTGATACGTATTTACCAAAAAACTAGCAAAACCCTTTCTAGGGGCTGCAAGACCTTGATGTTGTTGAGAGGGCCAATAGTGGCGGAAGCTTCGATCCGGATGGGATGTCCCTATCTATATTAATAGGCGTTTGAGCAGACATGCTCATTAAAAATGGTAGCTTAGTTGAGAGGGTTGAGGTAAGATTCGGAAATACACTAGAGTAAACAGATTTCTGATGAGGATGTCAAGTATTTAACCGAAACAGTTGTAGGATCTTAGCTTCCTAGCGACAGATTTACTTTTGCACGTGCAAAACCACTATGAAAGTATTAGCCACGGCATGTACTTGTATCAGGAAAATATATTAAGAAGTTTTAATTACATGCGAGGAATTTTTTGCTGTAATAACTGTAACAAATAATGTCTCTTCTAATAATAAGTGTAGATGTTTTCTTATATTACAAAAACATGACTGCTAAGGAATAAAATGAGAAAATTAAATTCTAAAAAACAACAAACATTACAAAAACTAATTTAATAGAGGTACCCAGATCAATGATTCAAAGATATTCTCATATATCTGAGTAGATTTGCCAGAATTTTGGCACAAAATCTTACCTAGGTGGAGGGTTCCATACCTGTAATACACGAAGAAGTATCTCTTGAGCTATATGGCTGAATATTCGTGGATTTTTCGCTATGTTAGTGAGTAGTAGTATGTCACTGGAGTGTTTTGTGAGAGTCAGTCAGTGCGTCTGGGACTTCAAGTTGGAAGTCTCCATACCCGAAAAGCCCTAAGACATATGACTGGTTTTACGAGGTAGAGGGGTTCCATACTCAAAAGAATTTTTATGACTTATTTTTTTGTAAAGTGATTTAAATATACTATAAATAGCTTATCAGAGTTAATTTCGATCATGTAAGCACTAAATGCGTATAATTATAATGTCGTATAGTCTCTTAATAGTAGAATAATTAATTGTAAGTATGTCGTCATCTAATTTGAAGTGTAAATGTTTACAGTGTTGACCTCATGGGATCCACTTTGTTCTGCTGTTAGTGTATTGTATGTTAATATTTTCGAATTTAGCGTTTTAATAAATCTAGATAGTACGTTTTGGTGCCGTCGGTTTGGCGACGCCGTTTTGACGCCGGAACGATTTGGCGCTGTGTTCAATTATTCAAAAAAAAAATGGTAACATAAATTGCAAACCTATATATTTTGTTTCACTTACAAATCGAGATAGAAATATAAAAATTTTAACCTGGCTTTAATTTGGTAAAAGAAGACCTACTTTAGTATTATTTTTATGAGATTATGAGAATTGTTTAACTGGGTGATCCAAAAACCAGCTCGAAAAATAGAATCTAAAAAACGTACAAAGTCCATTTTTTCCAACCAAAACTTCCTTCCTTCCAACCAAATATCGGGTAAGTAGTTTCAAAATGGCGACCATTCAAACATTTAAAAAAATTATCAAAAAAGAGCAGTAGTGTAAATATTATTAAAAATAATTTTAGGTTATAGATATAATCAGTACCTACAACTTTTGTTCAAAGCAATTTTTCATAAAATACACAGGTAAAAAAATAAAAATTAATAAAGAAAAATAACAAATATTGATAAAACATGAACACTCAATATAAATTTGATGTAATTGTACATTTTCTGGAGATCTTAATATAGACCCTGATTAAAAAAATATATAGTATATTTATTGAAAAGAAATAGACGAAAAAAAAATCTGCCTTGAAGTGGACTCGAACCCTGTCAGCTTTATATTCAACAGCCAAAACAAAAACCTCTAACCGCAAGGCTATGACAATTTTATTTAATAACATGTAGGTATACCAATGAAAAGGTTGTTAAAATTTCAATTCAATGAATTGTGAAAAATTTACCTTTCCGCTGACTACTGGCCATCGGGATTTTTTTTATTGCACCAACTCATAAAGTCGCTCCTAGTTTTGGTCAAAACAAAAAAAATATTCATTATGGAACTGTTTGATGGAAATACCTGGACTGGAATTCATTACATCCTCAATAACTCCAATGATTGGATAACGTTTCGGTCCTGGCATCACTGTCAAATATTTTCGATGTAACCATGTCCACATCCAGTAATTGTAACATGTCAAACCAATTGCCAAAATGCAAATAATTAAGTAGAACATATTCACTAGAGCGGGATCAACCATACGAATGTTTTCAATGTAAATTTTAATTCTAAATACTCGCAAGTCGTTTACATTCAAGTTCTAATAGCTTTCCGATTACATCAATAATTTTGATTAATTTTTTGTGAACATGTGATGGCATTGAATGTTTTAGGTATAACTTCTTTATATAGGTATAATAAATAACTTTTTCCAAAAACAAAACAGGACTGGCTTTGTAAGTTAGTCCACTAAAAAAAAAGAAATAATATTATTTGATTGAATTGTTGCTGGTAATTTTGAAATGGTGCAGTGACAGTTGGCACCAGCTTCAAAAGTAACAAGCAAAAGCATACAGTCGAATTATTATCGTAAAGGCACCTACCTTATCCGTTTGGGAAGTCGATCAATTAAGTGTTCGACCAACATTCGTTTATGTTAATGTAACATTTACATTTTGTTGTCGTTATGATAAGATGATTTATTTTTTTATTTATCTCATTTCTTAATTGCTCAAGTATCAAGGAAGTCCATTAAATTTGAACTTTCGGTCAACATTTGTCAAATTATTTTACTGTTTAATATACTTTTAATGCAGCTATTTTATAGACCGGTTCCAGTACTCGAAAAACGTGGTTATGTCCTAACAGCGTGGGTATTACGTGAATAGCTGTGGACCTCTCTTTTTTAAGCATATTGCGTTTTAGGACGTATATGTGATTTAGCATAGTGTTAAAGTCAACAGAAAGATAAAATTAATATATAATATTTGTTACAAATAGATGAAATTAGAGGAGATAGCCCAGTGATCGAAATTCATTTAATTTAAGTTTTTGATATTCGTCTGTCAAAGACCAGAGCATTTTTTTCATAATCTTAAGCAATGAATGAAACGACTGTTCAACGTAAATTTACTTGTATCTAATTTAATGCATTTGTAACATATGTTTATATATTATTGATTAATTTTAGCTTGGAGCACTCCTTCGCCATATAAGCTTTAACTAAACGGTAAAAAAGAAATTTTATCATGTTTTAGTAATTCTCTCCTTTCAAAAACATCCAATTACTACAAAAATAAATGTAGAAAAGAAATGCCTACAATAATCTAAATTTGAGAGAATTTGAGAAAAAAATTGACTTACGTATTTTTGACATATGTCAACTTGAATATAATTTGACTTTTTACTTTCCTACGCTACTGGTAGCTGTATAAGGAAAGTATTGTAATCGTGTGAAATTTTCGGTATCGAGATTTTTACAAATGTTGACGTTTCAGAGTTTTCTAAGTCTTATAAACATATTTTCAGCCATTGGTCTGTCCGTCTGTGACAGCATTATCTCGGGAACGGATCGCTGTATTTTGTTGCTTTCTTTTTTATTTTGTTTGGTACCAATATCACTCGCCAGTGGCACTGAATGAGAATCCTGTATACACTGGGTGTTGAGCTATAGCCAAAAAACGTAATGTGCTCAAGACTGTAGCGTGTAAACGGCTCTAAGGATTTTGATTGACTTGCCTAAAGTATTCTGCTGAGAGCCCCTTAACACCCACACACAGCGCCATCTCTGAGAAAAAGCAGAAAAAAATTATTCTTGAATAAAATTCCGTATTTTCCACATGTTTCTTCAGATTCTGGCTAAACGTTTCATCTTGCGAAAAAATGTTATATGACTGACCATTGTTGTTTGTCTTGACATGCTGAAAAAAGTGAGAGGTAGCACGATTTGACTAGAGGATTTTTACTTTACTACCGCTATTATCGTCGCTATGTAAGGAGAGTATTGTAATTAGTGTAAAATTTTTCATTCACTGGAATTTGCCTGCGAGCGGTAGGAAAGTCGTGAGAGTTGACACACCAGTTTTTTTTTGTTACATCTGCTGAATGATCTGATATAAAAATTGAATACCAGTAGGTACTGATGTATTTCTGTGATTTAACATGTAAATTCTTTATAAATAGTATTCAAATAAACTAGTTTATACTACACATAAGCAAATAATAACCAATCTTTGTTATAATAAATTTTATAATAAAATATTATTTTAATACGGGATGAATAACTGAATAAAAATGCTGTAGAGACCACATGGTTTATAATAATATCGATTTATAAAAGCTATAAAAAATATTTATTAAATATTTTAATACTGGTTAAATAACTGAATAAAAATGCAGTAGAGATCATATGTATAGTTTATAATAATATCAAATTATAAAAGGTACAAAAAAAAATTTATTTGCATTATCTTGGTACAAATTTCACTCTAACCTCTCCAACTGGCCTCAGGACAAGATCAATTTTGAATTTAATGTCTTCTCTTTTATCGAATGCTACCAATTTGAATTTCCTCAAAATGCCACAGAGAGCGGCCTTAATTTCCAATATGGCGTACCTTTGACCTATAGACAAATGATATTCATTACTTCCTATGTAAATTCTAAGATAATAATTGAATAGAGAATATTAACAACTATGGAGTGTAATATTTTGTAGCATTTAAAAATTAATGAATTATTGGAGATTTTATCAGGAACAATGATTTAGAGGAATAAGATTAAATTCCAACCTATACAGTTTCTCGGGCCTGCGCTGAAAGGTACATAAGCAAATGGATGTCTTTGAGATACATTATCAGGCAAAAATCGATCAGGATCGAACTTTTCTGGATCCTCCCACACATCTGGATTCCTGTGTAAATCGTAAATGTACAAGTGTATATTGACACCTTTCGGAATGACGAAGCCATCTCTGGAGACAAATTCTTCAGCAATTTGTCTAGCTATGAAGGGTACACTGGGATATAATCGGAGACTTTCCTTGATGCATCGCTCCATGTACTTCATTTCACCCAGATCATTGTAGTTAGGCATTTTATTGGCATCTTCACCTAGAACTTCGTTAATTTCCCGCAAAATTTCTTCCTGAAAATGCGATCTTTTGTGAAATTTATCAAAGAAACTGGTGTGTATAGATACATTTATAGTTGTTGGCAAGCCTGCAAGTAAATGTGAATGAAATTGCGTATTTCTACCCCCCTTTCCTAACCTAGAAATTATAAATATTGTGTCATAGAAATGCTTTCTTACCTGTACATCAGGTTCATTTGCTAGTATCAACAGTACAGAGCAGATTGCCATGGAAGTGGTATCGTGTCCCTGGAATATATAAAGCTAAAATTTGATAATATCGAAACTATTGCAAAGACCATTCACCACGGTTTGAAAGATTTCTCGCAAAATTCTAAAAATAAATTCAAGAATGCACTTATATTGGGTCTCTATGATTTTCCCTCGCGACTGTTGGTTCAGATGGAATTTATTTTCTCTAAAGTTAGATTAAATACTCGAATATGGTCAACAGATAATCCAAATTAAATAGACCAGGAAGGTATTTGGCTTATCAAAGGACACTTTGGGGTAGAAGTGTAAGTACATGTGGAGAAGCCGATGACGCGACTAAAGAATTTGAAACCAACATTTTAGGTACTCGCCTCTTCACCAAATACCGGTCCACAAAAGCGTTACGGATAATTGGACGCTCAGAAGGGACCATGTTAGGAAGTAAATTTCGAGAGAAAAGTGTTGTGCTTTCTCTGCAGCAGAACTGCTGACTGCTTCTTCGTAACCTTTTTAATTTGGGCTTATCTTCTAGTTTCAATTTTATCTAAATGTCCTAAAGGCTCTTCAACCTCCTAGAAGTCCACCAAAATGGGTGTTCCTCAAGGTTCAATTCTTGGGTCTGTCTCTCCATCTTCGTCAACGATGCCCGTTCATTTCTGATGCTTCCTTCCAGCTTTATACTGATGACTGGGCCTCAACTAATCAACTCAACCTCAAGCTTGGAAAGGCTAAAGCTATTGGTCTTTGATGCTTTGCGATTATTATTAGCATTGACCTCAGCGCATTGCCCTCACTCGGACAAATTAACCTCGCTGTTCCTTTCTTCAGCTGTGTGAAAAATCTCAGTGTAATGATGGATTCTGAAGATTTTGATTAATGCACTAATTCCACCCCTGCTGCCTTTTATTCCTGCAAGGTACCGGGATAGTGCTGGATCTTATAAAATGCCGCGCCAGACAGGAGTACCTCGACCGCACCACATTTTTAAAATTTATTTTTTATACAAAAGGTAATTGATTCAAATTTACCTCAAACATAAACGTGTCCACTTCCTCTCTGATCCCTTCATCGTCGATATTTGCACCTTCTTGCCTGGCCTTGAGTAGCAAATCCAACATGGCCAGCTTCTTTTTTTGTGAATACGAAGCTTCTGAGGCTTTTTCTTCGAATACTTTTCGACGTTCTTGTATCACATTAGTAGAAAATTTGTGTAATATTTTTAATGTTTTGAAATAATTTCGTCCAATTTCAGTTATCCAAAATATCGAGTCAATCAACCATGGTTTCAGCAGTCGGTAAGTCAACTGTTCACCATAATTGTAGACGGCTTGTTTGTATGTTTGGCAGAATGGGTAATCAAGAAGTTTCACACCCAAAGATGTTTCTGGAAGATGTAATAATATATCATCAAAAATAGCTGCAACAAAAGAATACATACCTCCAATAGAGTTCAATGTATACTCTGTAATTGGCTTGATGACATCAATGTAGGGCTCCTGACATCTTTCATTGAATACATTCACCAGATGCTCGGTTTCCCTGTTGAAAATATCGATAAACTCCTGCAGGATGCTAAAGTGAAATGCAGGTGTTAGGATCTTTCTGCGACTTTGCCATTTTGCACCTGTGAAAAAATTCAGTTCAATTATTATTATTTTTCAGAATAGATTTTACAGGATGGTAGTTCACACTTGCTGCCTGAATATTTTAAATCCCGGACGGTTAACAAACCATTTTCCAGAACTAGGAGAATTGGGCATATCTGTAACTTTGCTGCCCGATTTGAATCTGATATGTGATCTGTAAACCATCAGGAATCAGCAGGACCTGAACAAAGCTGTCGGAAATATCACCTATCATTTATATTTACCTGAACTGGTAAGAAGACCAGTTGCTAACCAGCTATGTAACAATGTGTACAAGTGGCTTTTTTCAATGTGTTTCATACTGCTTAGTACTTTCTGAAAACATATCACAAGTTATTAATTCTGATAAGTATTAAATATTATAAGCGATTTAAAATATAAAAAAACAGGAGATGAAATGAATTTAAAGACACTATTGATTCTTGATATTTGTATAGCAGACTTATTACTGAGATTATTTTGAGGAATAATACACATGTCAGGTTTATGTATATCTAGTAATATTACTAATTTAAAGTTATTCAATTTTGAAATATTTTGCTTAGATGGCGCTAACATTGAATCATGTATAAAAACAAAATGGCGCTATGGCAATGCTCGATTTTACTATCCATCAAATTTTGGTGCCGGGATGCTTTAAATGATGTTGATTCTCTGAAATAATGCGGCTGCTTAAGGTTCTCGAGAACCTGCCAATGAAGATATGAAAATAATTCAAACTTCGTCGCCATTTTATCCAAACGGAAGCGTTTTCGGAGTATGGTTTACAATACAAACTGTCATTATTTTGGTTATAATTCCATTAGAGCACTTTATAGATGAGTATTATTATCGCCAACCGCCATTGTTTGTCCTGACTGTCACGTCAGTGGTATAGGTAGAGCGCTTGTTTTCGTATCATACGTGTATAACCTAAAAACCGATACCACTGACGCGACAGTCAGGGCACAGAATGGCGGGCGGCGATAATACTCATCTATAAAGCGCTCTGGTTCCATCGATCCTTGAAGTTATTCTAGTAAAACCTGAATCACCCTGTCGATTGAATGTAAACTTACCTCTGTATCCTCGGGGTTAGTTATACCAATGAAATTCAGATGAAATAACCAGTAGCTGAAGATGTTGGGGAATCTTTTCGACCTTCTCCGATCACTCGCGAATACTGCCTCTGGTGAATAAAATAAAATATTTTTACTTTTATCACAGGGAAGTCGTCTATATTGGGAAAACTCCTCAAATATGGAGTAAGTAAAGGCTTTGAGCAATTAAATAAATAAAATATAGAAACGTTCTATTTTTTAACCCACCACGCAAACAGAAGTGTAACTCCCAATTGAATGGATACATTTTGGTTTATTGAGAGTTTTCTGAGTAAGCTTTTTTTAAATCTAAATTTTCACCTGGTTCTGGATGTAAAATATCATCAACCACCCCAACAATGGGATAACGTCTAGGTCCTGGAAGTATGGCTAAGTATCGCCAGAATTTATAATACATTTGTATTGTATAAACGACATAAATAGGCACCAATATGGGTAATAAATAGAGAAAAAACCACATCGTTACCGATTTATTTGTTCCACTTCACCTATGTAATATAATATTGAACTATTTTGCAGTGTATGTCAACAGATACTGGAAATACTATTATAATAAATAGATACGCATCATACACTTGAGAATATTATTTTATATTTTCAATAACTAGCTTTTGGAGTAAACTTATGAAAAGTTATCAATATTTACGAAACATACTGATCTGCTTTTGGTGATAGGAGATAAATGAATATATGACTACTTGGATGATATTATTTTTGTATAATTATATAAAAAAGTTCCATTGCGACTGGTTAGGTTATCATCACCTTACAGGATGATGCTTGTGTTTTCATCAAACTGCTTTTATTTTGACTGTAGACGAAATAACTTTCAATTATAAAAATTTCGACAGTACAAGAAATAGAATACAGAAACAACCTTGAATCTAATCCGGAGGGGAATCATATATAATAATATCCAGATGAGTTTCTTGAATATTTTGTTAGAATCTACTGACTGATAGTCTCATTATATAAGTGTAGTATTAAAGAAGAAAATAAGTAGATGAATTTGGTTCGTTCGTTAATGCACTAATTCCACCCCTGCTGCCTTTTATTCCTGCAAGGTACCGGGATAGTGCTGGATCTTATAAAATGCCGCGCCAGACAGGAGTACCTCGACCGCACCACATTTTTAAAATTTATTTTTTATACAAAAGGTAATTGATTCAAATTTACCTCAAACATAAACGTGTCCACTTCCTCTCTGATCCCTTCATCGTCGATATTTGCACCTTCTTGCCTGGCCTTGAGTAGCAAATCCAACATGGCTTATTTTGACTGTAGACGAAATAACTTTCAATTATAAAAATTTCGACAGTACAAGAAATAGAATACAGAAACAACCTTGAATCTAATCCGGAGGGGAATCATGTATAATAATATCCAGATGGGTTTCTTGAATATTTTGTTAGAATCTACTGACTGCTAGTCTCATTATAAGTGTAGTATTAAAGAAGAAAATAAGTAGATGAATTTGGTTCGTCCAATTCAATGGAATCTCAAGGAAAGCAGCATTATCTCACAGCAATAAAGGACAAAATATACTGACCTGGAAAAAATGCGGCCACCAAAAATTTGATTATATTAGTACGAGGTACATGAATGATTATTGAAGTTTTTTATCCGAAATGCATCCTGTGAGTTACAGCGATTATACCAGGGATTTTATTGACCGACTTCACGTAATTTCTGTACTTGGAAAATGTCTCGATTATGCTCACGGTTTTGTAGCTAAGGCTCTGCGAGAATAAAAAAAATGTCATATTTATTTCGTAAATCCGTGGTTATAATTTGAAAGTTTATGTGGTCAAGTAGTGGACACAGTTAAAATTTTGTTGTATTTTGCGTTAATATTTTAAATTAAATAAAAAGAATATGGTTTACGTGGTAGAGGTGTATTGTGTGTTGCATAACGAACTCAACTGCAATGTGAAGTACCCTTTTGTATAATATCGAAGCCTCTGTAACTTTTTGTCAAAGTCTTGAAGTTTTTTGCGAAATTTTAACGGTGCCGTGGCCAGTTGGGTAGTGATCAGGCTGTTAGTTAGCTAGGAAGCAGTATCTGTAGATCGAATCCTCCTTGGAGGGTGAACCTTTTTTTTTTCTAAGAAATCACCTTTTTTGTTTCTTTTTTATGTTCTAGACTATCTCATAACAACATACATTGGAAAATATTCTTTCTTGTAGAATTATTAAAAAAACAATGTTTTTTTTTTCAATTTTTCACTTTCCTATCTTTGTAGATTTTGGGGGAGTCAGATCGAATGAAAAAAAATCGAGACCGTAAGGGTTTCAATTGACACCAAGTACGAGACCCTAAAAAATCATCAAAATCGAATGAGTGATTCGAAATTTTGAGAATGTGTCAAATTTTTGGTGGTCATAATGTTTCTTATTTTATAGTATTTTTTGTCGTGATTTCGTATTTTTAAAATTTTATCGATCACCTTGTATATAACAGTTTAATTATAATTAAATTATTTTGATGATGATTTTTTCAGCTTACATCATCATTTAGTTAGTGATAGAGGTATATATATCTATGTATTTAGTCTGCTTGTATATATAGTATAATGACTAAATTATTTATTATTTAAATGTATTTAAACTATGGACCCATTCAAGGGTTCAGGTAAATTACCAACATCAGCATGTTATTTCGCAATTATTATTTGATCCTCTGCTCTTTCTGATTTCGATGAAACTTGAATATCATGATGGAATAATACATATTTATGTAAAAAAAATATTTTTTACAAAAAATTGGACAGACTTAATCAGTTCTTGCACTGAAAGATACAAAATAATATTAATTCTATTGGTGCTGGATCTTTTGGAGTTGGTGCCTACAACAACAAACTACGACGGCACAACTTCAAAATTACCAGCAAAAATAGAATTATTATTATTTTGTATTTTTCAGTGCAGCAACTGATAAAGTCGGTCCAATTTTTTGTAAAAAATATTTATTTCAGATTTTTGAGTGTAACATTAGTCATGAAAATTGTTGAACGTTCACTAATACCACAGACAATCTATCGCGGCGCAAATATACATATTTCAGACTTTACTGCTGTAACTCGATAACCGTAACTCAATTTAAATGTTGCTACATATAATCTTTTCTTTAATTTGGCCGTGTCATACTTTGAATTTTCGAAAAAAATTGCTCTTCTACATAGCGGAAATACGCATATCACATATTTCAGACTTTACCATTGCAAAACTCGGAAACCGTAACTCTTTTGAAAACATGTTCAATTTAAACGTTCCCGGATATGGTCCCCTTTCTAATTTTCAAATCTCGAATTTTGGATTTTCCGAAAAAATTGCCCTTTCCACATATTCCAGACTGTAGCGCGGAAATCAGGGATTATTTTCAAAAATGTCCAATTTAAACATTTCCGGATATGGAATTTTCATTAATTCTGTCGTCTCGGATTTTCAATCTTCGAGAAAAGTTGCACCCTCCACCCTCTTTGGGAGCGGTTTTTGTAGAGAACGAGATGTCGGATTGCCGTTCTTATGAATATGGCACCATTTCTCAGGTCCCCTCTTTCAAATGAATCAAAAATCATCAGAATCGAAGTACGTTCAGTACATAAAACGCGCAAGAGTCAAAAAAATTGACAGTCGATTTGTATGCCTTCTCCGTTTGGGTTTGTCGGTCAAAAAATACTAAAATACATGTTCCATGCACTCAATGAACAAAATAAACTGATTACCAAAATTACTAGTGCCCTCTATCAATGAGTAGAACAGACGCGCTCTAGCTGTTTTTGGTAGAGATGCTGCCTACGGTGAATGCTACACGTTCATTAATTAATTACACTATTTTTTAAATTTAAATTTAAAAATGGACCGACGTTATTAGTTGATATACTGAAAAGTACAAAATAATATTAATTCTGTTGGTGCTGATACTTGGGAAGTTGATGCCAAAAGTTTTCTATCTAACTGGAACTGCACAACTTCAAAAGTACCAGCACCAACAGAATTATTATTATTTTGTACTTTTCACTGCACAAACTGATTACGTCGGTCCAATTTTTTGTAAAAAATATTTATTTCACACTTTTGAGTGCTACATTTGTCACGAAAATCATTGAACGTTCACAATTATACATGAAATCTAAGAATATCATCGCAGAAATAAGCATAATATAAACTTTAGAATTCTTTAAACTGACCGTAACTCTATCGAAAAAATGTTCAATATAAATGTTGCAACAAATAATCTGGTCATCAATTTTCCATTCTCAGATTTTCAATTTCCGAAAGAAATTGCCTCTTCCACATAGTGAAAATACAAATATTTCAAATTCTAACATCGCAAAAAGTCGAACACCGTAGCTCTTTTGAAAAAAAATGTTCAGTTTAAACGTTTCCGGATATTTTGTTATCTTTAATTCTGCTATTCGAATTTTCGATTTTCGAGAAAATTTGCCCACTCCACCTCCTTCGGAGGCGGTTTTCGAAGGGAATGAGATTTTGGAGTTACGTTTTTATGAATATGGGACCATTTCTCAAGTCGCCTCTTTCAAATAATCAAAATCGGAGTACATTTACTATATAAAACGCGCGCACAAACCAAAAAAATAAGCAGACAGTCGAATTGTATACCTCCTCCGTTCGGGGTTCGTCGGTCAATAAATATAACAAAACTGAGATATATTGATAATTGGAAGAAGATCTTACTAGACACAAAATTGCTTTGTCATTGTGGCAACTGTGCCGGTCTAGATATGGAAATAGAAGTCTACATAAATAAAACTCTGCTTTTTTATAAAAATATTATTGGAAAATATATTCAAAACGAATAAGCAATCATTGCTATTATAATAAGTACGAGGATTGTAATAATTATGGCCATGTAGATTTTACACTGAAACAAAATATAATAAAAATAAATTAATGATTTTACCAACTTTTTATTCATTCACTAAAAATTTAACCTACCTTTCTGTATTTTATTTTGTTGCTCAATGCTTTACTCAATATTTGAGGAGTTTTCCCAACGAAGTCACACGCCTGTTGAGCTTGATATTCTACTCTATCGATCAGATCTTGCTGAAAAAAGGAAGAAAAAACATTGAATTTGACAAAAAAAGAATAAGGTTTCGTATGAATGATACATCAGAATGGGCTATATCCGGCGATCGCCCAAAAGAAACAAAACATTCGAAGTAGGCTATTGAAACTGCTGAACACCACATGCCATTGCATAAATGATAAATGGCTGTGTTCGGATCACCAGGGGCGGTCATTGTCAAAAGTTTTAGGTTAGGTTATGTTTATAGCATTGACATAAGATATAGTCCAGTCAGAACAGTTGTGCCGTTACGTCATAGCGTGACATCTTTATCTTTATGACATCCATTAATGAACTAGATAATGATTTCATGCTATGACGTAACGGCTCAACTGTTCTCGCATATGGACTACGCATTGTCAACACAAAATTGACAGAGATATGCTGACTGTTCCAAAATTCAAAACATTAGCCTGGCCAGGGTTAAAATGGCCGTCGAGAATTGTGAGATATATGGACTCAATATAGGAATAGGACGTTGACTGATGATATAATTTAAGCCTGGCCAGGCTAATATTTTGTATTTAGGAACACACTGATCGAATGCCCATTCCATGTCCGTCTATGTCAATGGTTTTTAGGTTACATCGACGTCAATGATGACATCTGTCAATGATGACATCTGTCAATGTCATTTATGTCATAGTCGTTTCTGTTTATATATTTACTGGCTGTTCCAAAATTCAAAACATTAGCCTGGCCAGGGTTAAAATGGCCGTGGAAAATTGACAGACACATGGACTCAATAAAGGAATATGACCTTGACTGATGATATAGATTAAGCCTGGCCAGGCTAATATTTTGTATTTAAGAACACACTGTTATATTCCATGTGTCCAACACACATCTAGCTAAAAAAGCGCTGCAACATTTTTGACAGATTTTGGTAGAAAACGCTTGCGCTTTTTAAGCTGTAACATTAGAATTACCCCAACAGTTATTTTTGAAAACTTCTTTATAAACCAGCTTACGAGCGCCAAACGTCTAACAGCAAATACTGTCAAAAATGTTGCAGCGCTTTCTTGGCTAGATGTGTGTTGGACACAGGGATTGACTTAGATTCAATTCAAGTAGACTGGAAACAGTAAAGTCAAGTAAAAGCAGATTCTTCGAATGAATTTTTTGGTTCGCTCTACAGTCGGTTGGTACCACTCCTGATGTTCTAATTTAATTATTGGCATAGATAATAGCTCAGATAGTAGTTGTTTTCATTGATTTTAATTTTATGTTTTCGTTAAATTATAGGTTCAGACTTTCTACAATAGGTTTATAGCATTTTCTTCTAATATATTATTCTATATTTAGGTAAGTTTTGCAAATGGTTGTGGGTGATATATTATCCAAAAATACAAACCTGTGTATCTATTAAAATTGCCATTTGTAAAAATAAATCTCTAACTTCTTGCAACATTCTTTCAATCTTCAATAGCTGTTGATGTCTTTCTTCGATGTCGGCGAGCATACGTCTTGCCTCAGCCGTTTCAGCAATTATCTGAAATATGGGTCGATTAGAAATCTCAGAAGAAATATTATATAAAACTGAGAACGTGCAATAAAACGATTTCAACTCTAGACTTAGGCTTACATTATCTGTAAAAACTTGAATGTCAGCTTTCTCCTCCAGCAGAGCAACCAGTTCCTCATCACTGACCCTGACACCTTTCGCCCTTAATTGAGCTTCCCAAAAGTTTTTTTGTATATTCCTAAAGTTTTCCAACTCGTTATTATTCTGTTTGAACGCCTCTATATAGCGTGTCTTTAATGTGGTGTACTGAATATTCTTAATTCTACCTTCAGCTGTTTCCTGATTGGCTGTTTTCAGTTCCTCTTCCATTTCTTTGAGCTTGCCATTGATTTTGTGACAGATGCTCGTGTTGTTTTGAAAAAGACTGTCGATCTTCTCATTCAGATCTAGAATGTAATGAGAATAAGTGAAGAGAAGAAACAAGATGATCTAGTCTAGTACAAGTATAGAACTCATACTTTCTTTTATGCAAGGATGACATATTTGTCACAATTAGAGAGATCATTTCATATCAAAGTATACCTATATAAATTGCACCCAATTCTTCTCAGATCACCTCCTTCACTATTTTCCGACAATAAGGGGGGGGCACTAGGGCTTAAAAAGGGGGTTTATAAGGAATTTTTTGGATATATTTCACAGAACCCTAATTAGAACGCAGTTTAAGCAAGGTGAACTTGCATTTATGAATAAGAAATTAAAACTTAAACAAAACGGTTTATCCATTTTGTGGTTTCCGACTTAACAACCGCTGTAACGCAGACTTTTGATATTCGAAAAAGATTCCACCTTCCTCTTTGGGGCAGTGTTTTCGGGGAAGTAAAATGTTCAAATAAGAATAGAATCATCAATATTGGAGCAAGCTTATTCTGTGAAACGCGCAAACGAACATAAATAAGCAAACAATCGAATGTTATACCTCCTCCATTTGGGAAGTCGGTCAAAAATGGTAACATTAGAGTAAGATGATCATCTACTTACTCACTCAGTTTGACGATTGACCTAACTTTTAATTGTGAGTTATTTTGTAAGTTTCTAAGCTGTCAGCTGTCACATTATATTTCTTAAAACTTAAAACCAAAACCAACCTTTTTGATTAAATTTGATATCATCCAATCTGCCAACATATTGGCGTAGAGCTGTCAAATTCCTTTCCACTCCCTCTATCCATTGTCCAATAACTTCGGCTCTTTCGAAGGTTTTTTTCAAATTATTTGTATCACTTCTATCGGTAGCAGCCTCCTGTATATAGTCATGGAAAAATTACGTAATTAAATAAAAACAAACATACATTTTATATAAATGTACCTACATTTTGGATCTCAACAGCTACATCGTTGTGGGTTTTCTTTTGCACCTTCAAAAAAAAACACAGAAAAATCAAGAATAAAAAAGAACTTGTCCAATTTCCAATTTTATACCTTTAAGAGTTCACCTAACCTATCTTTAGTCATGGTAATTTTGTCGGGTGTTACCTGTACCTAGTTTAACTTATCTTATCTTCACTACATATTTTATTTACCTTTATGACGATGTTTTCTTTCACTAAATATTTTTAATTCTGTTTCATTTCTTATCCTACAAAGTAATGTACATTATTTGTAATTTGATGATTCAGAGAATAATGCATTAAAAAAGTTTCATTTGTGTAGAGAAATTTCAAAGAATTGAATCGGCAACAGCTGTTGTATTGTGAAATGCAGTTGGAGTTGAAGTGTTTCAAACTCAAAGGTGTATAACTGTACATATACCTATAAGAGGTAATATACGTCGGCTTTTCATACAGGTAGACGTAGTATACGTTAGATAAGTGATTGTAATATGTATCTAGTATACGAGGTAGGTTGGATAAATTTGATAAATATTTTTAAAAAAAAACTATTTTACACTTTGGTGATAGTCTAGTTTAGCGGCATTTGCTATAAAAGCCCTTAAAATCAAATGTTTGTAAAAATAGGTGTCAGCATAACTTTTACTAAAATTGAGGCGGAAGGCGCTATTTTTAATGATTTGTTAATGAAAAAAGGAAAGAATGGTGTTCTTACATTACTTTCGGCTGGAAATTTAGATATGGAAGTTTCTTATTAGCAAAAATATGCGTAAAAATAGTAAATATAAGTTCGCAAAAGAGTAAGGGTGAACAAATTGATATTTGATTTGTGTAATATATTGAACTTTAAAGTGCTATCAATGTTGCCAGCTCTGCCAGTATAAATTTTGTAGTATTAGATTATTTTAAGAATTCCATTTCTAAGAATATTTGCTTTAGAAAATATTAAAGACTATTATTTTCTAGTAAACCAGTCACTGAATTCATATTTTCGAAAGCCTGGAGACAAAGTTCGTCATCAAAAGTTGCCATATTATCGTATTTTTGCTGTAAAGCAAGTATTTGTGACAAATAAGATTTTAGTAAATTTTAAACATGGAACTAAACTTTCAGACATTGAAAATCGCACCACTTTGTTTATGCTTTCGTTATCGAATATTTAAGAAAATGTATCTCTAACGTTATATTGGTAGTTTTAGCAACATTGGAATTGACAGTTTTTTCCACGTCAAGCATACTACATAAATCAATCATCAAATCGTTTAACCTTCATTTTTAGCGAACTTAAATTTACTATTTTTACGCATATTTTTGCTTATTTTAAAGCATGTTAGTGTTTAATAGAATACAAGGATGATTATAAACTATTTGGGATTGAAAAGAAACTTCCAAATCGAAAATTCCAGCTAAAAGTCGTAAGTACTAAGAACACCATTTTTCTCTTTTTTTAATTACAAATCATTAAAAATAGCGTCTTCCTCCTCAATTTTTTTGAAAGTTGTGTTAACGTACATCTATTTTTGCAAACATTTGATTTGTTTTTGTTTTATAACGGAATCCGCTAAATTAAACTATTATCAGACTTTTACAACTGCTGAAACTCGCAAACGATATTTTTTTCATGATTTCTGTCATATTTAAATTTTCAATTTGTGGCCCTCCACACTAGAGAAAGACATCGAAACATAAATAATGAGTCTAAAAATGTATTTGGAAATTATCATCATATTTTTCAAAAACCAAATCAAAGATCCAATGTATAATGTTGTATTTCAACAGATAGGAAATCAATAAAACACTTTTTATAAAAATTAGGACCGGCTTTATTAGTTGGTACCACTGATAAATATTTTTTACAAAAAACTGAACCGACTTTATTAGTTGCTTCACTGAAAAATTCAAAATAATTAATTTAAATTGTGCTGATAATATTTAAGTTGTGCAGTTTTAGTTAGATTGAAAACTTTTGGCACCAACTTCAAAAGTACCAGCACCAACAGAATTAATATTATTTTGTATTTTTCTAATAACTAATAAAGTCGGTCCAATTTTTGTAGAAAATATTTATTTCACACTTTTGAATGTAACATTAGTCATCAAAATCATTCAACGTTCACCAAAGTAGATAATACGTTGCTTATAATTATTCAGATATTTCCTACAGCAGTAATTCGGAGACCGTACATTTTTTTGAAAAATGTTCAATTTAAATGTTGCTACATATAATCTCTTCTTTAATTTGGCTGTTTCATATTTTAAATTTTCGAAAAAAAATGGCCCTTCCATATAGCGGAGACCATTGGTGTAACTCGAAAAGCTATATTTTTTGAAAAATTTTCAATTTAAACTTTTTTTTCATGGTCTCAGATTTTTGATTTTCGAAAAAGATTGCCCCCTACCCCCTTTGGGAGAAGTTTTTTAAATGAGACCAACTCTCATTAATAGTCCTTAATCAGATGAAAAAAAAATAGATAAAAAATTCGATCAAAAAAAAACTTAATATGTAAAAAAATATTTCTTCATTGCAGCAAATAATGCTTATTAAAAAAAACTGCAAAAGTTTTCTTTAATGTAAATGTAGAAAAATGTTAGTAGGTAAGTACCTATTCGGAATCAAGTTGCTTTCCTCCTCGGTATTCTCCATTCTTCTAATAATTAAAGCTACCATAAATGTCCATGAAATCTACCAAAATACCATAAAAGATCTGGAACTAAAAAAGGAAAACAATAATCGTCAACTTTCTTTGTTTTTTTCGGTTAATTTTCCCGTGTTTCACGTGTGTCAATCACGAACCGAATCAATTAATTAACTTGGTGATTATTATAATACTCAATCAATATTACATAGGAAGCAACATTTTTCGCATATTATAAAAAAACACACACAGTGAAAAAAATGGAAAGTATAAAATCAAGCAAAATAATGAAAGTGAATCCTTTAGTATTATTATATACGGTTCATGCTACTCGAAGATTATATATTTTCTTTTTTTTTAATAAATTCCGATAATACGCTTGCCAAACGAGGGCTAGGGATATTGCCGCATTTCTATAATAATATCGCCCAGTAGGTATGTGTATAAACTACTGTTATTAAAAATACTTTTTTTATAGTAACTTAATCTAAATTATTGATTAACAAAAAATTAGACTCCCTGTTTCACAAAGGAATACTGAACGTCGTCAAATTATTTCTAATATCTTTTTTATAAAAACTTGGACCGACTGGAAAATGTTTAATTATAATGTCTCTAGAAATTGTAACTGCTTCATTTTTATTTTATTTTGAAAAATCTACTTGTTATATTGACCGACTTCCAAAACTGGAGAAGGTATACAATTTGGTTGTATATTTTTTTTATGTTCGTTCTGTATCGTAAACGTGCTCCGATTCGGATGATTTTTGATTCATTTGAAAAGGAGAGTTGAGAAATGATACCATATTTAGAAAAACTGAAATCCGAAATCTCCTTTCCTTAAAAAACCGCGTCCGGAAGAGGTGGATGGAGCAATTTTTCTAGAAAGTCAAAAATCTTAGGCGCAAAATTAAAAATGAGACCATATCTTTACCATTACTCAAAAATCGCAACTCTTTCGGGGGTGTTTTTGAAGGGAAGGAAATTTCGGATTCGAATCTTTACGAATATATGACCATTTCTCAAGTCTCCTCTTTCAAATGAATCAAAAATCATCAAAATCAGAGGAGTTTTACTATAAAAAAAAGCAGACAGTCGAATTGTATACTTCCTCTGTTTGGGTTCTTCGGTCAAAAATTACCAGATAGACTTTGATACTAATAAGAATAAGCATGAAGTCAAGGTTAGTTGATCTTGATGATCGACCACCCATATTATAACTTTCTTCTTTCTTGTTATTGTTTTCTATAACAATCAACGAATTATATTTATATTATTTGGTCGGTTATATGAGTGGAGAATTTCATTGCCAGAAACGTGAAACAAAAAAGATAGCATCGCAATCCCTGAAGAGGAACAAATTATATTATCAGTCTCCAAATACCTATCATACCAATACATTTCATAACAGAGATTCCATTTTATTTTCCACCGTCCGAATATTTCGGTTAGGTAAATATCGACTTAGGGTTCTGTCAGCATAGAGTGCCAACGGCACCCTATTTAAGTGAGGTCCCAATCCCTGAAGAGGAGCAAATTATATTATCAGTCTGCAAATACCTATTATACGTATAAATTTAATAACAGAGATTCCATTTTATTTTCCACCGTCCGAATATTTCGGTTAGGTAAATACCGACTTAGGGTTCTGTCAGCATAGAGTGCCAACGGCACCCTATTTAAGTGAGGTCCCAATTGATAGAGACATGAAATTGTCAAACAGTAAGAAATATTATAGCTGGAAAAATAACAAATAATGAAAATGTAATAAAGTTTAAAATTAAGGAGGGTCCCCATACAATAATTTTTTTGTTTTTGTTCCATATTAATATTGCCAGTATTTTTTTAATCATATTATGTACAAAACAGGCCTCTTCGATGGCACGGAACCCTTCGTGTGCGAGTCCGAATCGCAACTGGCCGGTTTTTAAAATACTAGCTATAAAATAAAAACCTTTTAACACGTAATTAAATATAATAGTTAAGTATCTAGAGTTTTTTAATTTTCATACATAACAAAACAAACATACAAATAAATGACTTTTGTGTACCTCCTCGGTTTTTCGAAGTCGATCAAAAATATTATCAAAAAATAAACTTATTTATTATTATTCATAATCTATCAAACTGACTAATACTTTAAATATGAATAATATAATAAATAATCTGTCTTGTCTTGGGTAATAATAATAATATCCTATAATCTACAGGAAACAATGAAATCGTAAAAGCTAATGAATCCATGTGCATAATTCAGTTCTACATTCTTATTCTTATAGACTAAAACTTAGTAATAATGTATGTCTAATTGCACCGGCTTAATTTCTTCTTAACTGTTAAATAATTAATGCAACTTAATAATAATTGCAGATTGCTATCGATAGTAGATATAAATTCTATTTTATAATCAATTTAATATATTATAGAAAGTCGGCATTTCCTATCTATAAAATCTGTATATTTATATTTTCGACCGACGTACCAAACCGAGCAAGTATACAATTCGACTGTTTGTGTACATGTTTTATTTTTTATATCTTATGGATGTTCGGGCCTTATAAATAGAATAAGTGCTCCGATTTTCATGATTCATTTTCATGTATTACAGGACTATTGAGAATTGGACATTTAACATGTTCTTCCTCCAAAGGGGGTAATTTTCTTGAAAATCGAACATTTGAGACGTCAAAATTATAGTAAAGACTATATCCGGTAACTTTTAAATACGAATTTTGAAAAAAATTATAGGTTTCCGAGTTACAGCAATGGTTTAGTTTGAAATATCAGTTCCCGCAAAGTGATGGGGACAATTTTTTTCGACAATAAAAAATATGAGTCGGCCAAATTAAAGGGGAGAGTATATGTAACAACATTTAAATTAAACATTTTTCGAAAAAAATTACGGTTTTCGAGTTACAGCAGTGGGAAAGTCGGAAATAATATGTATATTTCCGCGATGTCTTGAAATCTTTGAATAAGTAGGTATAAGCAACGTATCATCTTGTTTGGTGAACGTTGAATTCTGATGTCTAATGTTCACTCAAAAATGTGAAATAAATATTTTTCGCAAAAAATTGGACCGACTTCTTTAGTTGGTGCAATGAAAAATACAAAATAATATTAATTCTATTGGATCTGGTACTTCTGAAGTTGATGCGAAAAGTTTTCAATCAAACTACAACTGCACAACTTCAAAATTACCAGTACCAATAAAATTAATATTATTTTGTATTTTTCAACTAATAAAGTCGGTCTATTTAAAAAAATATATCTATAAATTAGTATATTTAAACCCCAGCTGCATTCCAAATTTGAGTTTTATAGTACTTAAGGTAGTTAAAAACGCAGCTTACCAAACACATAGTGCTAAAAGTAATTTTGAGTTACTAAATGAATGAAATAAATTTTGAATATTTATCAAATCTGACGATTAATCCTATATCTCAATATTTACGAATGCTGTCGAAAATTGAAAATCAATCTAAAATCTTAAAAGGTATCATCCAGACTTGGCTTTAAGTAAATATCTGCATGGTGAAGCCCCTAGCGTATAGATAGGAAACTAAGGTTTGGTCTCACTAATAACAGTCCCAAGTCCCGACATTGACATGGTTCATATTATGGAGAGTTGCAAACTATTATTAAAATAGTATTTTTCAATAAAAAGCTTTGTGATAAAGAAACAACTGTTCGCCCATTCATCATTAGGTATACATTTATTTTCTTCTTCACTGAAGCATTCAAAAGATCTACAATGGACACACGTTTGCTTGTTTCATTATGTATTTATTTAAACTTGATGCCTTACTTCTCTTGTATACAAGTAGTAGTTCTTCTTCTTCTTCTTCTTCTTCTTTGTTACCCATATGCTGCTGCTATCAATGCTACTGCAAATACTACTTAGAGGTATCTAGGTATGTATAGCTGAAACAGATAAGCGTGTTAAATTGGAAGAAAAATGAGGGTAACAACAACAGCACACATCCTTAATGAAGCACACCATTGTTATCTGATACAGAGCAAAAAAAAACGGAGCAAGAGATAGAAGGGTATATATATATATATATATATATATATATATATATATATATATATATATATATATATATATATATATATATATATATATATATATATATATATATATATATATATTGATACAGGTATCAAAGTTCAACACGCGACTATAGATACATATACTACGGGGACATGTGGTTTTAAAATGAATATTTAAAAAATAAATAGAATCGACTTTATTAATTGATGCACTCAAAAATTCTAAACGAGGTTAATTCTATTGGTGTTGGGAATTTTGAAGTGATGCCGTTGTGAGTAAATAGAAGACACATGGTAAAATGTGGAGTACCGCAAGGTAGGAGACTAGGACCAGTATTGTTCAGTATGCTTTTATAGGGTGTTAAATGATGAACTAAAAGTAGTGAACCAGTGGCTCGGAAAGATTAAGGTAAATGAATCAGCTCTGGAATGGTTGTATTTAATATTTACATTTCATACTAGATAATGGATCAAATTTTAGAGATCATATAGACACTGATGATGAAAGTATTATCAAGAAAGGCCAATGAACTGCTTTTTACATCAATAGTTGTACTAAATATACAACATTCTTCCTCAATTCTTACATTAGGCACAAAAATAAGGGCAAAATTAGATAATGATGTTCCTTCAAGGCACAAAAGTTGTTACCTGACAATATATAACAGATTGTCCTAAGATGTACAACTACTTCTGTAGGAAAGTTTAGTAAAGATATACATGGCAAAATAGGTAGAAATGAATAGGTTATAATAATTGTGTTAATAAATTATATAGACTTATAATTATTATTATGTATTAGCGGCAGGATATTTATTATTAACACAACGATATTTTTAAAATCAAACGTGACCTGAGAACAACAGGGACGTACCTATACTGTCCTCTGACGTAAGGGTATTTTTTGAAAATATATTTTATATTGTAGGACTAAAAAAAGATATCGTTTCCAAACACTTTTTATTTAATACTATTTGGACGTTAAAAAAATCACAGTTTCGGAGATAGTATGCATCTTTGTTACGTCAGATGTTTTTTGTTGTTTTCGAGAAGAATAAAAAATGACAATTGAAAGCAGTATTTTTCATTTGAATTGAAAATGTCCATTTCAATTTATTTATTGCAAGATCCTATTCATAGATTCTGTGAAATATTTAATTATTTCTATACCTCTAATATTCCTTAAATCCTCCATAATTTTAATTGGATTTATTTAAAGCTAGGGGGGCATTTGGACGCTAATAGGTAAAAGATGACTTGATGGAGACTCCCTCCAGTCATTTTAGTCACACCATCACCAAAGAGCAGCAGTAAGGTAGTACTACGTGACAAACTCTCCACCAGGTACGATACAGTCTCCAGGCACACTTGTTGTTTTGCTTTCTCCTAAGTGGTATTATTGTAGTACCGACACTCTTCTGCACAGGTACCACCTTGGGTAGAAGTAGTACTACGCTTGCATATACGTGAGTACTACCTTCGGATGCGGTAATACGCAGTCAGTGATCGGTCAGTTTTTTATTATTGAGCGTGATATATTTGATTGTGTTTATAAATATAGCAACAAATGCGTCGCGACGTCGATTAGATTGAACTTTTTTTTTGAAAAATTCGACGACGCTTTTAATAAGTTCATGTGTGTTGTACTGTGGGATTCATTCTGCTGTGAGATATTAATCAGATAGGTAAGTACAACAATTTATATATAAAAATATTATTTTATAACGCCATAAAACATTTTTTAATAATTTAAATAACTCTCAAAAAATATTTTATTTTCTAAAATGCGTACTGAGGTTCTGCATAAAAATACCCCATTATTTTGAAATTGGTGACAAAAGTATCCTATTTAATCCTAGGACCTAGCTTTTTTAGTTATTTTTTTCACATTTTTGAGTGGGTTATTAAATGTATATGTGAAAATATTATTTATTAAACTTCATAAAACATTCTTTTAAATATGTTTTAGTATTTATTCCCATTTTTTAATAATATAACTAACTCTCAAAAAAGATTTTATTTTCCAAAATGCGTACTGAAATTCTGCATAAAAATACCCCATTCTTTTGAAATTGGTTTCGGAAGTGTCCTATTTAATCCTAAGTCCTAGCTTTTTAGTTGTTTTTTAACATTTTTCATCATTAAAAAGGTTGAACGTTCACTATATGTAATTTTTTATCAAACATATAATACTAAAATATTTAAAATGTATGTAAAATAAAAAAAACTATTTTACCTCTTCATCAACACCTACATTCGATTGGAACGTTCCAGAATATGTTCTGTTCTTCAATTCTGCCAGGATTTTTAAAAGTTTCAAAAAAATAGTTTTCACTAAAATTTGGACCGACGTTATTAGTTGGTGCCCTGAAAAATACAAAATATAATTTTAATGATATTGGTGCTGGTACTTGGAAGTTGTGCAATTGTAGTTAGATACTTTTGGCACCAATTTGAAAAGTACCAGCACCAATAGAATTAAGTAATATTATTTTGTATTTTTCGGTGTACCAATATTTATTTCACACTTTTGAGTGTTACATTAGCCATAAAATAGTTGAATGTTCACTAATGCCAAAGAAGTATGTGACCATTTCTCAGCTCTCTAATTTCAAATGAATCAAAAATTATCAAAATCGAAGCACGTTTACTATGCAAAACGCGTCATATTTTTTAAAAAAATACACAACCGAATTGTATACCTCCTCATTTTTTGTAAGTCGGTCAAAAAATCATTAGAATTGGTCCACGTTTAATATGCAGGGCAGATATGAAGGAACATAAAAATGCAAAACATATAATCGAACGGTATAACTCATTCTTATGAATTCGATCAATAAAATAGCTGTATAGTTGTAAACGGGATTTTTTTGTCCAAATTTAAAGAATAGTTTTATGTCAAATCATCTTGTATGTATGTGCACATATTTTTTGAGTCTGCAAAATGCAAAACATGGATTTTGAAGTGACCATTAATAGTTTATTTTACCACGTAGACTAGCATTTTACCAAAATATTAATTAATTTTAGATAAAATGTATGCGAAAATCATATATGTTGTATAAAATAGTCTAAATAATGATCCAGTAAAGATTAATTAATTTAATCAATGGAATGATACAAAAAATATTTTGTGGAAACTGGAAACATAGAAACTGGAACCATAGAAACTCATATATATATTTACCCAAAGAACAGTTATGGGTTCGGTCATTGGAACTACGGATGGCCACCACCTCTAAATATTTTTTATAGCAGGAAAAAACAGTTGAACTTTTTCTTCAAAAACTTTTATACCCAATAATAATTTTTCTTCATACAAATTCCTCCTGTTCAACTATTAATATGCGTCTTGAAACAAATTCTATCCAAATAAATTCTGATTGACGGCTTGCTTGATAAGAGTACCTATCTCTATATGGGGAAAAAAGCAAATCCAATAAGGAATTCCAAATGCCGTAAGACATTTTTGCTAGTAGATTGAAATCCATTCTCGATGTTGCAATCAATAATCATCATCATCTCTAAACATCTAAACAAATAAAGATTGACTGGTAGATATAGTAGAAAGAATGATCAGCTGTCACATTCATCATAGTTATACTAGGCATGTTTCATTTGTAAAGTTCCGTTGTGATACATAAAGTCTCTGTACGAGTACTATATACACTCTTTTTTTTGTGTGTTTTCCTAAGCCTGCGATATTTTTGACCGACGAACCCCAAACGGAGGAGGTATACAATTCGACTGTGTGCTTTTTTTTTTTGGTTTGTGCGCGCGTTTCATATAGTAATCGTACTCCGATTTTGATGATTTTTAATTCATTTGAAAGAGGAGGCTTGAGAAATGGTCCCATATTCATAAAAACGGGAATCCGACATCTCGTTTCCTCCGAAAACCGCTCCCGAAGGGGGTGGAGGGGGCAAATTTTCTCGAAAATTGAAAATCTGCGTTGGTATAATTAAAGATGGGACAATATCCGGAAACGTTTAAATTGAACATTTTTTCAAAAGAGTAACGGTCTTCGATATAGAGACATTTTAAATTGTCAAATATACCTATTTTCGCTATGTGGAGAGGGCGATTTCTGTCGAAAATTGAAAATCTGTTTGCAGTACATGAAAGACATAATTAATTGTAGCAACATTTATAATGAACATTTTTCCCTTAGAGTTACGGTTTTCGAGTAAAATCGGTGTTAAAATGGTAACAACTAAAATATTCAAGCGTATTTCCGCAGCGATGTTCTGAGATCTCAATAATAACAACTACAAGCAAGGAATATACGTGGGTAATAGAATAAGTACTATCTTGATTGGTATTAGTGAACGTTCAACGATTTTCGTGACTAATTTTACACTCAAAAGTGTGAAATAAATATTTTTTACAAAAAATTGAACCAACGTTATTAGTTGATGCACTGAAAAGTATAAAATAATATTACTTCTATTGATGATGGTACTTGTGAAGTTGGTGTCAAAAGTTATCAATCTAACTGCAACGGCACAACTTCAAAAGTAACAGCATCAATAGAATTAATATTATTTTATATTTTTCAGTGCACCAACTAATAACGTCGGTCCAATTTTTTGTAAAAAATAATCTGTTATATGTACATTGGTAATAAAAATAGTTACGGATTGTCTTTATGTGTCGTCTTGACCAGTATTAAGCACAATGGCAGGATGTGATGGGCAGTGGGAGGAGGGGGGTATATTCCTGTTGACTTTTTCATATATTATACATACTGCTGGTACATAATGGACATCAGATCACGTCCATTTGACAAAGCTCACGTGCCCATAACTAGATAACGTGAGTTGCGTGCACTATTTCTATACCTAATATATTTTTTTCTTGTAAGGTTTCTAAGCCGCTGCTAGAGAAAATAACCGGAAAGGACACTAAAATGGTTCCAAATTATCTACATAAAGCTATTAAACTGTAAAAATATTTTTTTAAATCCACCTTTTACAAACAAATAATATTTATTTCACATTTTTGAGTAATTCATCTTTAGTCATTTCAGTTTTAGCGAATTTTCCACTTTGTAATGTAAAATTTCAATAAAAATTTTCCAGCACACCGTTTATGGGAACGGATTATTTGATTTTCACAAAGATTATTTTGGGAACATCTCATAAAACTTCTCTTTCAAATAGAAATGTTCAAAACAAGTGAACAAATATAAAAAACATAAATGCAATTAAATTTTATTAAAACGTGATTTTCCCATTATTTTTTGTCTAGACCTTTAAGAATCGCTTTATCAGTTGAATCATATTAGGTAGGCTTATGAAATTTCCAAAAATTAAGTAATAACAAATAATAAAAATAAAATGAGAGGGGTCCGGAGTCCGAATACACTAACATGTTGTTTTTGCTCAATTTTAATAATGGTTGTTTCTTTTGAATCTTGGTTGGACAGTTCTTGTACGGTATGGTATGGTAACCCTTCGTGTACGAGTCCAACTCGCACTTGTGCATGATTTTTATTTTTTTATTATATGCTAGCTGGGATACTTTCGTATATTTTTTTTTGTTGGATTTATTTTTGATCCACCCTGTATACACATACTTACCAATGCGAATATTAATAACAATAATAATGCATATGTCGCCATTCATCACAAAAACATTAAAATATAAATATGAAAAGAAAATCATCAGTTCATAGTGTTTTACGTCTACCAATCTACGGAATAGGCACTTAAAATATCCTTCACTAATTTAATATCCATTGGATAATTTACAACTTCTGTTCGTATTCGTATGCTTGGGCATTAAATAATAATATTCATAGTAATAAAATAAACAATATACAAATGGATTTCTCAAACAAGGTGCTCCTCCTATCTAATGATGAGTCCAGAATATATTGATTTAGTAAAGTTGGTTAGAACTTTTTCAATTTATTATGCTAAAAATTGAGTTCAACTTTTTCTCTGGAAAATCAGAGAAAGCGAGTGTTATTTTAATTTCTATCAATAAAATTTACATAAAACTCAATAAATAACCTTAGGTTTAATAAAGCCAACACGTACTTTAATCTAATTCTAGTCTAGAGCGTTGCAGTCTATTTCAAATTTGGTACATGATTCTTATAAAATTATTAATTCTTCTCATAAAAATCCAGGATAATTAATAAGGGAAATGAACTTCAGTAGACTTAAACTCTTCAAGAAACTAGTAAAGTATTCCACACTAAAAATGTCTATTTCGTCTATTCCAAAAAAACAACGCATATATGTCATCATTTCGGAAATTTTTTGATTATCCTTCCATAAACATTGACCTTGACAATGTACAGATTAAATAACAAAGTTTGCTTTAACTTTTATATCAGTTTAAACAGTGAAAACTGAAATACGACACCTCTTCTGATAAATGTATATAATGAAGTATTTTTTTGTTAATTTTTAATAAGATAGAAACAAGATATTATCGAACCCAGTACTAGTTTGTAATATTATTTTATTTATGTTCTATATTTTGAACGTTGAATATGACAGTCGATTCTTAACATTCGTAATATATATAATAACATTAAAAAACAGAGGACTGTCGACAAAAGTGAAAACTTAGAACAAATGAATAAATTATTGATATTTGTCAATGGAATTATTAACATTAATCTGTTTTTCACATCTATTGGTATTCCGAGCAATAATTATTTACATTTTTATACAGTTTATTAATTAATCAAACATATGATGGACTGCACAAGCTCAATACAAAATATCACCATTGTATTAGTATTTACATAGTTGTTATTGAACTTTATTTTCATTATTAGCTCTATTATCATCGTGAAGTTCAACAATACTTAGTCCATTTGTACTTTTAATTATTTTATTTTATTCTAAAAAAGATATAATAGGCTTATGGTAACTGGAATAAGAAACAAATAAATATGTTAGACTGGAATTTATCTAAGTATAGTGTAACAACTGCATCGATCGTTATTTTATATTTTTTAGTAAGTACTTAATTTTCGATCATTAGACATAGTCAAACCTAATGCTTCATTAAGAAATTCAATTAGTGGTAGGTTTTTATCATAACTGCAAAGTTGATACTGAAGTCCCCACATAATATCATCGGAATATCGTAACATTTTCCACCAAATCTTTTTTCGGGAATGTCAGAACTTTCTTTAGTATAAATCATCAAATTTTCGATATTAAATATGAACAAATCCTTCTATCAGTGCAATATATAAATAATATTTATTGCAAGATGTACTGCACATATCAAATATTATATTAAAATATATATATATATATATATATATATATATATATATATATATATATAATATATATTATTAAAATAATAATATCAATTTTTTTTACAAATATCAATATTGGAAATATTCGACAATAAATATTTTGTTTGTCATTAATTTTTCTACATAATTATATCAAGTTCTCACTATTGTAGTGCACAGTAATTCTACAATTAATCAATTCAAATTGTATTAGCAGAGAAGAGAGACTTGGTATTAGTGTATATATAATACATAATGTATAATATACACTGGCCGCTATATTATGCGCAATACGTCAAGGTCATCGGTGTCGCGAGCTGGGAAGATTTTACTCATCCGAAAAAATGCATAACGTGCCTATTATAGAAGTTTTCACTTCAATTATCAGCTGATTCTAGTTCCACCCATTCCATAAATTAATTGTTCTTCGGATACACTTGAGTTTCAAACTTTAATATCATATGATTAATTTATAAAAAATCTGTTATAATTGACTGATTTAATGTTGCCTTTGAATTTCTAAATCGGCAACATCTATGGTGACCAAAATAAATATTTTTTACAAAAAATTGGACCGACTTTATTAGTTGGTGCACTGAAAAGTATAAAATAATATTAATTCTATTGGTGCTGTTACTTTTGAAGTTGTGCAGTTGCAGGTAGATTGGTAACTTTTGGCACCAACTTCACAAGTAGCAGCCCTAATAGAATTAATATTATTTTATACTTTTCAGTGCACCAACTAATAAAGTCGGTCCAATTTTTTGTAAAAAATATTTATTTCACACTTTTGAGTGTAACATTAGTCACGAAAATCGTTGAACGTTCACTAATACCAATGAAGATAGTACTTATTCTATTACCCACGTATATTCCTTGCTTGTAGTTGTTATTATTGAGATCTCAGAACATCGCTGCGGAAATACGCTTGAATATTTTAGTTGTTACCATTTTAACACCGATTTTACTCGAAAACCGTAACTCTAAGGGAAAAATGTTCATTATAAATGTTGCTACAAATAATTATGTCTTTCATGTACTGCAAACAGATTTTCAATTTTCGACAGAAATCGCCCTCTTCACATAGCGAAAATAGGTATATTTGAGAATTTAAAATGGGCGGTTTTCGGAGGGAACGAGATGTCGGATTCCCGTTTTTATGAATATGGGACCATTTCTCAAGCCTCCTCTTTCAAATGAATCAAAAATCATCAAAATCGGAGTACGTTTACTATATGAAAGGCGCGCACAAACCAAAAAAAAAAAAGCACACAGTCGAATTGTATACCTCCTCCTTTTGGGAAGTCGGTCAAAAAAAAGAATATGTCGTACTACCTACAGGCTAAGCAGTTCAGTATCGACATTTTTATTTTTTTCCACAAACGACATTAGAACTGAATTTAGTGTAGGACTTAATTAAACTCTTGAAACCATGGTTTCTCTAACCTGTAAAACGTTCCGTTTCATAATAATTATAATCATGATAGTTTTGTTTTTGTCTCTTTTTTTTGTTTCGTTTCTGAGATGGAATTTAAATGCACATTTTCATTATAATACCCATGTCATTCGTAATGCGCGCAAATGGATATCGTAAGTCATCTTTGGCAGCTTCTGGAGAATAAAGCATACTTATACATATATACAAGGTGATTCAATTTGGTATACGCCAATTGTTTTCTTCAACAAATAAGGGCAATAAACCTTATTAACTTAAATTTTAAAGTATGCAATGTAATAATGGGAGCATGTCTTAACTCAATTCATCTGATATTGCTTAACTAACAATGAAATATCACTTTTAAGAAAAGAAAATTTTGAAAGAATACAACAAGTATTTAAAATGTCTTTATGTCCAATCAAACATTTTTAAATGACCTTCCTTTGCATATTTTATGAAAAACTATCTGGAAATAAAATGGAAAAAGCGTTTGTAACATTTATTTATTGAAGTAAAAAAATACAATAGGATGAATACTAAACTGGATCACCTGGTATATTGGTATATACCATGCCAGTTCGAAGGAAACAAGAAAAAAAAAGAAGAATGATTTAAGAAGCAATTCAAGAAACGTTATGTAAGTGCCGGTTTGGCAGTGTCGAGTTGTAGAGTTTTATTTTACTTTTTGGTGAAGCATTTCTTCCAAGGACTGGTTTCCATTTTAATATTATAAAAAACACAGCACTTCCAAAAAGTAATTTAAATGAGAATAATATATTATCTCACACAATACAGACATAGTTTCTTAGTTGACGTAATTATTGTTGATTTAATTGCTAGAAGAGGGAAATTTTTGACTACGTTCAAAGAAAGGAGGAGATACACAATTCGGTTGTGGGTATGTTTGCTTTTTTCGCGCGTTTTGTATGGCAAGTGCTGCGATTTTGATAATTTTTGATTCATTTGATAGAAGAGAGTTGAGAAATGGTCCCACATTTAGAAAAACCCTATTCCGAAATCTCCTTCCCTTCAAAAACCGCTCTTAAAGGTGTGGAGGGGTAATTTTTCTCAAGGTTTAAACTGAACATTTTTTCAAAAGAGTTACTGACTTTCGGCACCAACCTCAGAAGTACCAGATGCCGGTACCTTTGGCCAAACGCCTTCTATCTAATTGCAATTGCACAACTTCAAAATTACCAGTACCAATAGAATTAATATTATTTTGTATTCTTCAGTGCACCAACTAATAAAGTCGGCCCAATGTTTGGAACAAAATATTTATACGTTATAAATTTTTCCTCAGTTGAATAATAAAACGTATACCTCGATGCGTTTTTCGAAGTCTGTCAACAAAATTTGTTCAACTTCCCTACATTCCTTGATTTTCTAAGTGTAAAGAAATTAAATTTAATAATGCTATTTTAAATAGTAAGTAGATGATATTATTTGACAATTCTGATATATCTTTCATTGAAAACTTGAAAAAAAAAACACCACATCTATCAGTTATACCATTTCAAAATCTATATAATTCATTGACTGATGATCTATTTCTTATTAAAATTATGTCTCCTTTACCGCCATTGTTTCAAACATCCAATAAATACAGATGATTATTTACTATTGATTCAAATTCCAAATAGAAAATCTCATTCTCCTCTATACTTATTCGATCCACGTCTCTTCAATACCTAAGTATTTATACGTTTTTGTAAGAATGCACTTACGCCTTCTGCTGTCAGATGGACTCATTAGATCATTGAGAAAGTGTGTTAATTATTATTTGTTGCCATTTTTTGAAGGTATTAGGTATGTATGTACAAGTAGGTATATATATATATATATATATATATAGACTTCAAACACCTTCACTGTTTGGATTTGTTCATTTCACAATAATTTCTCAATAGAATTAACTTACCTTACAGGTGATCTTTAAGCAAATATTTAAGTTTAATATTACTATGTTTTTTTTTTGTTTATTCTCATTAAGGTCACAATTAGTCGTTCGTGCATATGTTTAATAGCATATCAGCACCAATAGAATTAGTATTATTTTGTATTTTTGACGAAACTTGCGAAACGGAGGTTCTCTGCATGTTTTTCTTTATGGATCTTTAAAATAGTGAACGTACTCCGATTTTCATGGTTCTTTTTTCATTTGATAGCAGAGGATTATCGACAATTGATCCCATTAAAAAAAACAACATTCAACATGTCCTTTCCCTCAAAAACTTATCGGAAAGGGGGTGTAGGGGACAATTCTTTACAAAAATCGAAAATTAGAAACAAAATAACAAGAGACCAAATCCGGCAACGTTTAAATTGGACATTTTTAAAAAAACTAGTGTTCAGAGTAATGGTAAAATTTGTGATATGTGTCTCCGCTATGTAGAGGAGGCATTTTTTTCGAAAATTGAAAATATGAGACGGCCAAATTAAAGAAGAGATTATACGTAGCAACATTTATATTTGACAGTTTTAAATAGTTTTTATTACTTTCGGTTCTTGTATCAATGGACTCCGCAGCGATTTCTCAGGCCCCATACGGTCTAGAGACTTGAAGTTTCGAATTCGTACTTAGATCGCAGACATCTCGCCGCCTGTTAAGCTCCAAGTGTGATCCAATATTGGTAATTATAATTATCTCATTCAATCTCATTCAACCAAGATCATTATAATGTCGACATGGAACGACAATGGGATCCGTCACTGGAGTTACGCACGAGCATGGACGTATATATACGTCTCGTTCTCTGGTATATAGGTACTTTCTTGAATATCGTCTATGGTTATGTCGCAATTGTCAGACGTCAGACGTTATTGTTAATTTAAAGTTTAATTTTGTGTTGTGGTAGACAAACAGTAATTTGTTATGGAATTGTTGTTGCTGGCAAACACATATACATAAGTATAGTTAAAATCGAGAAAAGGATAGCAATAGTAGGTACTCATCGGTACGGTTTAAATCTTAAATGCCCAATAAAAACTATTTTTATTTTTTTCCAAAAATTTCACTTGTTCAAAATAATGTACGGTTTCCGAGTTACAGCAGTGGCAATGATGTTTTTGAAATCTCTGAAAAATTACAAGCATCGCATTATCTTCTTCGGTGAACGTTGAATGATGTTGATGTACAGAAAAATACAAAATAATATTAATTCTATTGGTGTTGGTACTTCACAACTTCAAAATTACCAAGTACCAGTCGAACCATTTTTCATTGCACCACATGGCATCTTTAGTGTTTTTAAATAAAATCCTATATACATTAACTTTATCTGTCATTGATGTAGAGACTCTGATTTTTTCCCATTTTTCAATTCAGCACAATATATACCAATTCACTTGGGTAGAAAAACAACTCTCACTTCCTTTTCTAGATGTCATTTAGCCATGATCTACTTCGATTTGATTGGAAAATCCAGTTACATACTACATACTAACTTACAACTACTAGACCAGGGACTTTACAGATAGTTTTGTCACCGCACAGAGACAAATCAGAACGCAAGAAGCACATAGCTGTTGTCCCAGATTCAGATACCCATGCATAGGTGGTGATGGTATACGAGTACAATATCCATGATAAATAATTGCATAAATGAAGCAGAATCGTAAATGCTACCGAGTGTACCACTGATATTACACATTTTATTACGTCATGATAAATATGTATATCTATTCCGTGGGAGTTTATTACATACAAAGAAGATACTTCTTGTCTTTGTGAATTTGCACGGTAAAAAAATGTTCACAACATTGTTCAGATATGTGTAATCGAAGGATTTATTGTAGCACTTTCGTCTTAATTTCCAACATTAATGAAGTGTGGAAATCAATAATAATTGAAATATTACATAAAGGGTAGAAAAACTTGCAAAATGGTAGATTCTGATTAGATTTAGAAGTATCAAAAATGTGTCTGTTATAATAAAAACTGATAGGAGAATTTCACAGTTTTTAATTTTTATTATTTTTTCCCATCACTTTTATTATGAGCTCCCCGTTACTGACGGACTGACAATACATACAGATGATTGTTATAATAATTTATATTGTAAATGTGATAGAATAAAAAGAGTCAACGAAGTTAAATAGGTACCTTGGTGTTAGACTGGATGAAAAGTTAAATTGGAAGAAAAATATTTTTAGTATTATTAAAAAAGTTAAATACCTTCTTTTTGTTTTCTATATATAATTATTTCTTACAAAAAATTGGACCGAAATTATTAGTTGGTTCACTGAAAAATACAAAATAATATTAATTCTATTGGTGCTGTTACCTTTGAAGATGTGCAGTTGTAGTTAGATTTATAACTTTTGTCACCAACTTTACCAGTACCAAGTACCAGCACCAATATAATTAAATTATTTCTTATTTTTCAGTACACCACCTAATAAAGTTGGTCCAATTTTTTGTCAAAAAATATTGATATTATTTATATTGTATTAATATTTCGAGTTAGATGCAGGTTGTAGATTTTAAATTATTATTTAGTTCTACACACAGACGCTATTTGAATCTCGGTAGGGGTTTGTAGGGCTCATAATAAGTCAGACAAAATTGGCAGCCATATTGTGTTGTTATTTTATAAATTTTTGTGCAGAATCTAATAAAGTTGTTTTAAGTTTCTTATTCAGTGCACCAACTAATAAATTTGCTTCTAATTTTTGTAAAATTATTCAATTTCGCTATATTGTATAGGTTAAACATATACGGTACGTTCACAGAATTCTTATATTATGTAATGTTGTTAACAAATTGGCTTATTGTTTCTGGTAAGTAGGTAAGTGTTGTTATAATAAACTGTACATTTGCAGTTATTTATTTAAATTAAATAATAATGCATGAACGTTAAATAACTGACAGCATTTTTGTTCCTGGTTTTGTGTAAGTTTGTATATTATATCAGATTTTGCTGCATATTATATGAACACCGAAACATGTTTTAAAAGTTAATTTCATATCAATTAATATTACCTTACATTTCTTTTTACAAGTAAAAACATGATACATATATTCATGTAATTACTGTTTATAGGTGTTAAAATTATGATTTCCTTAATACAAATGAGAAAATTTCTGAATTGCATAAACAATAGGTATACAGGGTTAGAAATGATATGGCTAACTTTTTTTTCAAGCACTAAAAATAGCTTTCTTCTGTTTCAATTACAAAAAACTCATCTGTATGTAAAAAAATGGATTCACACTAATTTTTTTTTAGTTCTTCAACATTTTACACGTTAAACACCATGTGGCACATATGTTGTGCCACACATTATTTGTCCCACTAGACCGCGTGGCACATAACGTGTGCCACACTTGAGACGGATCAATTTGACTTCGGAATATAGCGAGTGTGGTTCATTTTGGTAGTTTCTTTAAGGTGACTAAAAAGACTAACCCACTGAGACAGCCTATATGACGGTCCATTAGATTTAGGACCTAATCCTATGTTATAAAATAATTGAACTTCACCAGTTTTAAACTGAGCTGGAATTATAGTGAATATTGAGGATTTTTCAAATATATTTTCCCAAAACTGGGGTCTCAGTTTGATTATCAACATGTTAATATAAAGTCTGAAACACTGTGGCACAGCGTATGTGCCACATAGCTGTAGGTTCAAATATACTCCTTCAGACCGCGTGGCACATATGCCACACATAAAAAGACTAATTCAGTGAAAATAAAAAGATTTTGCAATTTAAATTATACTAATTTCAAGCTAAAACTTGTGAAGTATAAGAGAAAAAAAAAATTTTGTCCAGTACACCATATTTTCTGATGTTATGATGGCGCTCAACGCATTAACTATTGTCAATAATTCCTCCAAAAAAATGTCTCTTTCATTTACATATCGACTATTGACCGCTAAAAAAATATATAAATTTTCTGTCATATGGTGACAGTGAAAGTAAAGTGTCTTTTATCAATATGCGAATGAATGTCTCCGAATATCTTCGATAACTTTATACGAACCCAACCTAGTGAATAACTAGTTCTAACAACAACAAGATATTTTTCACCTCGACAGCTATCAATTTCCCAACATATTTAAATGTTTCTAATATTAGCCTGAAATTTAAAACAAAAATAACAACCATGACAGTTAAATGTAAGATTTTCCACAACAAATGAAGACATTAATGACATATTTCCTGTTCCATATTTCGACAATATAGTACTTAATTATTGTTATATTGCTCATTTTTATGGGTTAATATCGCATCGTGTTCAATTATGATGTTTTAATAATAATAATAATAATAATAACAAACGAAAATAAAAGGGAAAGTGGTTTAAGACATGATTGTTTCATCATGCTACCGTTCGTTCTATATTAATAAAGTCGAGATGGAAGAGAGATACGGATCTTTAATGTTCTGTAGCGGAAAGGAATTTGAACGAAGTGCATAAATTAATATAATGTAGTTATATTAGCATTTAAAAAGCGATTTACTTAATTTTCGATAATTACTTGTAAAGCTACGAGGTTTCATAAGATAATCCGAAAATCGGAGGAGTTATACAAATCATTTGTATTTTTGCATTTTGCATGGTTCCGTATCTAAAGTGTGCCAACGGGATTCTATTATTAGGCTCTCGGTTTGTCTTCCCACGTGAAAAGATAAAACCGCCACATCTAAAACTATCCCTTGATCTGGTTTTGTTGCAGATTAGCAGACAAAGATGCCGGGTGATTCATTGTATTGGAGTCCCACAGAAGGTGATTCCGATGATTCCATACAGGCTAAAGAGCAATACATCGATCCATGGGATCTGGAGAATTATGCCTACATTAGGGAGCACTTGGAATCGATGGAGCTGAGCTCCACACCAAGTACACCGAGTGGTGGTGGTAGCAGTGGTGAATTCGCCGAGGCAAATTCACATTCATTTTATTATGTCCCAGGTAAAAAAAAAGCGTGAGGATATTTTAGCGGCTTTTGCTATAAAAACCGCTAAAAAAATGTTTTCAAAAAAAGATGTATGTTAGCGGAAGACGCTATCGTTATCAAATATTTTTTTTAAATGTTCAATATCTCAAACGTTATATTGGCAGTTGTGGCAACATTGGAATTGACCATTTCTAAACGTCAAACACACTGCACATGTCAATCATCAATTCGTTTAACCTCACTTTTTCGCGAACTTATATTTACTATTTTTACGTATATTTTTGCTAATTTTGAAGGATGTCACTGTTTAATAGAATGCAAGCATGATTATATACTATTTGGGATTGAACAGATACTTCCAAATCAAAAATCAAAAGCTAAAAGTCGTAAGTCCTAAGAACATTTTTCCCTTTTCTTATTAACAAATAATTAAAAATTGAGACTTCCGCCACAATTTTATTAAAATTTATGCTGACATACATCTATTACAAACATATTTGATTTTTTAGGGCTTTTATTGCAAAAGCCGCTAAACTCGACTTATACCATAGTTGCTTCATCATGTAGTAGTTAATGGCTATATTTATTAGGTGTTTTTAGTGGAAAATAGCCATCGTCAGCGCTAGACAGCTAAAAATCTGCACTAAGCACACGTCTCCAGAGACTGTTGCCGCCATCTATTGTTTCTCTTCCAATACTGACGCCTAACACATATATTGCCTCTTGAATGACTTGACTTGAGAATGCTCAAATTCAAAATCGCAAAGAATATAACAAAATAATAAAAATAATTATTCAAACATAAAACAATATTTTCGTCATTTTAAATTATTCTAGAAATACTAAATCAATTTCACGTTTCTTCACAAATTTGTATCAAGTATTAGCAATAAATTGCACAACCAAAACTGAAATTCATCAGCACTTAAATTTAATTTCTTTCTCGAAATAAAAAAAAGTAATTACAGTTTCACATTATTGTTGAGTGCAAATTTGGTTTTATTAGATCAAAGTTTCACTCATTATTAGACATTATTGTTTAATGTGAATAATCTAACATATCAACTTTCGAATATTACGAAGCTATTTTGTTATCTTTTATTATTTTTGACCAACTTCAAAAAAACGGACGCGTATACAAATTGATTGAATGATAAATTATTGATGAAAGGGTCTAACGTAGAGACAATATATTTACTACTGCACACTTTAGCAACGTTGAACGAAAAAACAGAATCGCTGAAATTTCGTCCTTATTAGGACTCGTCAGCACCCGACAATATGGCTCTGGGTTGTGTCCAAAGAGACCTAACAAAGACGAAATCGCAGCGCAGCGATCCTGCTTTTCAGTTTGAACAGCAAGTCTCTATCAGCTTAGTAACTTCTAACCTGTACCTAACCTAACCTGTACATGATTATTTTTCCATGACTCTTGCCCCGATGCATGTGTTATATTTTGTCATACAGGTGATAGAAGAGACCGACCTTACCGGCCTCAACCGCCCCCAACAAAAGCTGGTGCAGCAGCTGGTGCAAGACGATACGCCGCAGCCGCTGTTGTCGGTGATGAAAGACGCGGTGGCGTTGGCGCAGGCGGCTATGATTCGCTAATGAGCGATCAGGAGAATTACGCAGCCATTGATGAGCTGCGCAGCATTGATCGTAGACGGCGCAGTGATAATACTAACATGTACAATAGCAGACTACAACATCAGCAACATCATGGTGATGATAGAAGGAGATTGATGGAAGAATATGAATCTGGTGAGTAATAAAGAAAAAATCTAATAGCCGTACTCAACGTCAATGTCTATTTTACTCAGTAAAGTAAGACTAAGTTCAGGTTGTTACTTGATTGGTATTGTTGTTGAACGAAACATGTTTGGTAAAGCCCGGGAAACTGCTTTCGCAACTTGGCATATGCACATGTCTATGGTCATATCTATCTTTGAAAGTTGTAAAGCCGGCTACAAATTATACTCCACTTGGCAAGAGTATCGATGATCACGTAAATCTCTTTCAATGAAAGGGTACTCGGGTCTTTGGATGTGTGATTCTTTTACTAACGCAACTGGTGGCAAGTGAGACGTAATGTGTGGCCGGCTTAAGTTCTAGGTCATATGACAATTGACAAGAGACAGTTGGAATCTGATATTGACATTTTGACTATTGATATAGGGAAGTGGGAACTGTATTATTGCTTCTCGTTTCGAAAATATTACTAAGATTAATAAATTCAAATGGTAATAGACTAATTTAGCGGCTTTTGTTCAAAAAAAGCCTAAAAAATCAAATATTTGCAGAAATAGGTGTATCTTAGCAGAACTTTTAATAAGATTGTGGCAGAAGGCGCTATTTGTAATGATTTGTTAATATAAAAAGAGAAAAATATTATTCTAAAGACTAACTTAAAATAGTAAACATAAATACGCGAAAAAGTGTGGTTGAACGAATTAATGATTGACTTGAGCAGTATATTTAACATTCAAGTGCACTGTTAAAATCAATGTTGCCAACGCTGCCAGTGTAACTTTCGCAGACTTAGATTATTTTATGAATTCCATTTCCGAGAATATTTCTTTTAGAAAAAAATAACGACAATTACAACTGAGCTTAACATAGTATACAAATTTATAATTATTTTTTTTAATGGTAAGTGCAACTTTTTATAATATATTGAATTAATTTTTTTTTTATTAATTGAGAATGATGACGAAATATTGAATTCTTTAATTAATCTTGGTGTTTTAGTGAATTCCAAAAATTCTGAGAATTTTGGTAATAACGTGACATTATCAGAGAATGGTACATTATGGCGCTGTTAGAAGTCTGTTTTGTTCTAAAGAAAGTATTTGTACCTTTCGACAATTGGAATCTCACCACTTGGTTTATGCTTTCGTTATCGAATATTTAAAAATATGTTCTATATCGCAAGCGTCATATTGGCAGTTTTGGCAACATTGGAATTGACAGTTTCTCAAACAAAAGCCGCTGAACTAGACTTTTATCTCCAGAACTATACGCCTACCAATACCATTCTGTGAATCATATATAGAAATACGTTACATAATCCATGTTCTTCTCTGCTTTTTTAATATATGCAGTTTCTTGCTCTCGAGACTTAAATCAGTTTGAATTAGCATGTATGGATTGTTCGAAAAGATAAACATAATATTATACCTATATGTAAATATAAATAAAGCACTTGTGCTTTCAGTAAAATTTATGGCCAAGGTCGAGACAGATTTATATTGTCTTTCACTGAAACCAGAGGAAACGGTTAAGTTTAGTGCATACGATTAATCATGAGAATGATCTTGATTGTTTTATTTTCTATTATGTATATTTATTGTAGTTTTGTTGAGAGATAATTTAACATTCATTTACAAATTGACTGTTTATTTGTTTTTTTTATTGACGTTACCTCGTTGTAAATATAAACTGCCATCGATTTTGATATCCTTTTTTCGATTTGAACGCCACATTTTTAATTGAAACTGTTAGACAATAAACTGAAAATGATTCAATTCATTCAAGTTATGTAATATTCAGAAAAACTTTATTATACCAAATCTGCAGAAATTTATTTTATAAATATTATAAATTGAACAAAATACCTAGTTGAATCTCCACAGGGTGTAAAATAATGTGTTCATCCGCTTAAATATCCATCTTTCATGTTATAAAACCATTTCGATTAAAATATGGTAGATTAAACCGAAACAATGTAATAAATTATAATTGTATTTTATCTTTCGAAACAATAGAACAATAATTAAGTGTAAGAAATTAAATGTAAGTATTTAAAGAAGTTTATAAATGCGCAGTCATTGAATTCAAGAATCGACACAGATTTGTAGGAGTTAATTAAGTAGGTACTTGAAAAACTCAATTAATAGATGGCATTCATTGTGAAACATCTATTTGTTGTAAAAAAACGCAAAGTTCTTTGAACAGTTGATCACTTTGATTATTACGAATATTGTGGGATTTATGTTGTAATGTTGGTTGGTTTCAATATTGTCTCTTCTTCTTCTTATAGTATAGTAGCTCTGCTCTTCAAACCGTTGACTGAACAATTTTCCTCCGTTTTGTCCAATCTGTCATTTAAAAGGTGTCAAAATTTATGTCTATTATAGTAGTGATAGTAGTTTTCCTCATATTTAATTTATTTCGAGTAACCCTGAATGCGGCCCTGACTATAGATAGTGAAATCAAGTTGTTTGACATTTGACACGCGTCATCGCTGCGACATCAACGCCTGCATTTGTCATTGTCATTTGTTTGCATGAGCCGACTTTGTAAGCTAATTCTAGTATAGGTTAGACAGCAACTATCTTATCCCTTCATCGCAAAGGAAGTTTTCCCAAGGCTCATCTACCTATAGGATTTATGTCCTAAGCTAATAGCTTAACTATTCTGCTGCCAGGTTGTCTATGAACATGCCCTAACCTCTTGGTCTTCTTGACTTTATTTCTGGGACTATATTTTCATTACAGATGACATTCTCATCTTATGCTCACGATAAACTATTTTTGTAATATAAAGCATTTGTTACGACAATATAAACGAGAAAACATTACAAATGAAGATTTTCTTTTTCCTATATACTATTATAATAGTTATAATCACTGTGTTCAATCGACTTTCACTGGCGTATGTGTAAGTCGTATCATCATCATTTTTAGACATACATCTACATATTAACTTGAGAATAATTGTCTACTATTAAGAAAAGTTTGTAGCATTTACTACTGCCAATAATTCCAATTTAGAATTTAAAAAAAAATGTTGAAAGTAAACCGTTCACTTTCTCTCCTTTGAATCTGTTGTTGATAACATACGATGTTTACGTCTACGTGTGCATATAAAAGGTTGTGAATGCAGCAGTAAACAGGTTGATTTAGTTAGGAATTAATACCAAAAATGATGAAGTGAAATTGCGATTTAGACAAGGAAGAATATTCATTTTAAATGAGAGGAATGTATAATATCTCTACACTTCTGGGATGCAAGGTTTTGTAAGTTGTAATAGAGCTAAGTAAAGCGCTAGATAAGAGACTAGGCCGAAAACTTTTTAACCTAACCTATCCAGCACCGATGATTTTTGGAAAATTTGAAACTTCCGAACCTTGGAAAAAAGGTTCAGACATCAAAAGAAAAGAATTACAAAGGCCTCACAAATAAGCTATAAATCGATACTAAGATTTTTTAAAATTGTAGCTCCTGGAGGTGCGATGATGAAAATAATTTTTTATTAAACAATAATTGTCACCCTTAATATTATTTCATTGATTTATCTTTGACCGACGAACCAAACGGAGGAGGTATACAATAAACAATAATTATGTTTGGAAATCTAAATCTCGCTGGGGGCCAGATCTGGAGACTACGGTGAATGGGGAAGCAATTCAATGTGTGTTTTTGAAACACCCTGTATATTGTAAAAATCATACATAAAGTATTTATGGATATTGATTTTGTTCACTTGAAATCGCTTCTATTCAAAAATGAGAGAATAAATACCTACTTAACTTTTATTTCAATATTATATTACATTATAAGTTACAAGTACTGAAAAATTTAATAATTTTCTTTGATATCATTTAAAGTTTTCGATGCTTAATTCAAAATGGCAAATGGAAAAACCTAAAAAAAAATGTAAGCTTTAAATGAGATATCATAATTTATTATAGCACAGAGGATATTTAATGAATAAATTATAGTTATTAGTCATACATTGTAATAATAATTATATTGATGATATTCTTTATTGTTCTGTTTTTGGTAAGACAAGTTAATAAATAAAACCAACATAATATATGAAATATGATGTAACGAAACTTATTTTTTTAGCATTCTTATTCATTTCAGCTGCATCATTTGAGTGTTTCGTTTATTTGGCAGCCTCATATTATTTCAGACTTTACGACTGCTGTAACTCGGAAATCTATGTTTTTTTTTTAAATGTCCAATTCAAACGTTGCCGGATAGGTATGGTCTCTTCTTTAATTTTGTCGTCTCAATTTGTGATTTTCGAACAAAAATTGTCCCCTCCACCCCCATTGGAAGAAGTTTTTGAGGGGAAGATGTTGAATGTCGATTTTCTTTCATTCGAAGCAATTCTCAATATTCCTCTATCAAATTAAATAAGAATCACGAAATAAAAAATCATGCAAACAGTCAAAATAGGTACTTCCTCTGTTTGGTTCGTCGGTCAAAAATCGATGTTACTTACCGTGAACAGTACAATGTTCATTTTATATATACCTAGGTACCCCGGGTACAGAAATATTAGGTACGCACATACATTATAATCTAAAAGTGATGCTATCCAGGTACTTACTATCCGTTAATAAAACACATATTATCATAATAGGTTGATAATATTTAATTAAAAACAATTATAATCAAATTGCCCATCTCATATTATTGGAAAGTCCTCCAGGGGACGACGGAACTGGACATTTATCTCGTTTAATGGGCATGTTAGAAAGCGCACTCTTGTGACGGATATCTGTACCTATAACCTCACCTTACCTAGTTGTTTAAGATAACTATCGAACATTATAACACAACATAATAATTTGACAAGCCATAATTTGCAATTTAAATTGTATAGTAAGTAAAAGTTGATCTTTAATTATAATAATGCTTAATTTTATCATACCCATGGATTTCAGTTTTAATTCATATATGTTGTGTACAACAACCTTAATTCATTTCTAATGGACAGGTACTTTTTGCCACTTCAACAGAGTAAAATACACCTCACTAGGAGCTAATATTATATTAATAAAAGTGACCCTTTTAAAAGTGAACGTTAAACGATTATTATGTCTTATTATTCTCTCCGGATACACTCAAAAATGTGAAATGAAACCAGGCCCGCTGTATTAGTTGGTACACTGACAGATACAAAATAATGCTGATTCTAGTGGTGCTGATAATTTTGAATCTGGTGCCATGAATGTCCTCAGTTTTCACCTATAACAGCACAACCAAAATTACCAGCTTCAGGAGAATTAATTTATACTTACATGTAATTTTTTGTATTTTTCAGATGTCGGTCATATTTTTAAATAAACGTAATCTTGAGTCATATGATACATGGATTAATAACACAGATGTTAAGTCTGAAATGAAATCTATAATACATATAATTAGTTTTCCAATCTCTTTTCCAAATGCAATCACAAAATTGCACATACTGTAATTAGGTATCTGCTATTACTGGCAAATGTATCCATGTACCTATGTATTACATTATTTTATTTATGCGTTGAGAAACCGTTTCAATCGTGACTTTACAAACGATACACTTTTTAATAATATAATTAGTATCTACAGCTAAAGTATCTATACTTATCCATTTCAAAAAAAAGTGACAGTAATAAACTATGATAATGAAGTAGGTATATCTTTTGTATAACAGAGAGAACAATACTTTCTCTCTGAGTATATCTACCCTTGATAACAGGGTAGTCTGAAAAGTTTCAGACCTCAACATGAAGATGGCAGCACTCGTCAACAATAGCATGGAACAGAGCTCTGTTCTCTGACAAGAGCTAGATTATCTGTTTGTGGCCATCTGGACATTTTTTTTAGGTATTTTGCTCAAAGAATGTGTTTCTGTATATGCTTTTTTCGGCCGAAAACTCTCCAGATCACCCTCGTTAAAGTGATTGGACTTCTTTTTCTTTAGCTACAAATTCTCAGTAGAAAAATACCTACTCGAAATAATTGAATAGGTACTTGAAACGGTATGGAGAACAATTGTTAAAGTAACCTACTACTAACAGAACGGTGAAGTGTTTTTCTCCATTTTCGGATTTCTTGGGTGACTTGACTTTTGCGTTTTATTGAAGGATTATTGGCAATTCTCGTAATACATCGGTACTTTGTCTGGATACCTACATGTAATAATACTATCTTCTTTAAAATGTAATAAAATTGAATTACGTAGCCTGCTACTTCTTCAGTATATAGTACCTACAAAAAATATATGCTAGTGAACGAAGTGTTGTGAAAGCTTTGACTGTGTACTATTTATATTTTTATTGAGATTATAAAATCGATCAAGATGCCTGTGTTAAATGTACCGGAATAATGTTACGCTGGTCAGTTAAACATTCTATTTAAAGAGAGCAAATATAAGAAAAAACGAAAACGAAACGACCATGTTAATTGATCTATAAAAATATCTTCACAGAATCATTTACTATATAAAGCTATATAAGTTTATATTATACATACAATTTCGCTCACATAACATTAGGTATTATGTAATCTAATTAATCAGCTATGGTGAGTGCATATAAAATGCAAGTAATGTTTTGGTCAATTTGATTAATTATTGTTACAGTTGTGCATATCTCTGAGGAAATATTATAAATTGGAAAATTCGTTGCTAATATTTGTGAAATTTTCGAGGTTTAATTTTGTATGGTCCTGCCTGAAAATATCGTAGTCTACGTCTGCTAGAAGTTTCTTTAGAATATGGACGATGCAGTTATGTTAACTTAAACGTTTATATGGCTTTTAAAATTACGGAAGTCCAACAAAACAATATTGCTTAATCAACAATGATGAATAATCCATACCCATACCTTTATGAGACAATCAAACAAACAAACAAAACTCGTCGGGTTGTCCCACCTACTATATCTATACATATAAATTCTAATTGAAAAACCAAAATTCCTACGCGTATTCATATAGCCATGCATATGGCATACTCGATGATTAATAATTATTGAATTGCAAAACAATTAAATTTAAATATTTGCACACATCAACATCGCAACTATAGGTATACCTAGCTTTTGCCATGTTGGGTTATTGGCCTGATTAAACAAAAACAATTCAGACGTATGACTGAAATATTAATAAATAGCTACTGAAACAAAATGTCAAGCATGGCTGAATTTCTAGAAACTGTCAAGGTAGGTAGATAATTATATGAAAAATAAATGTGATAGATAAATATGAGTAGAACAAATACCCTGTGGGTTCCGTTCAATTGAATTAAGGTAAAGGACCAAAGTATACTCAAGAATTTTATATGAGGAATTGGCCGATTGCATTTTAGAGCGAAAATTGTTCTCCGGGAAGTTTGCAACGGCCACTTCCATTTGAACAGAAAGTCTGTGTCCAAATAATTCCATACTAATGGTTGTCTGTGACCATTTCTATCGACTTCTTGATGTACATCTATGTGCTTCTACTTCTACCGAAGATTTTTAGAAACCTTGCTTCTACATAAAGTTGAATAAAGGTATCCCATGGCCGATGAGTCGCGCATGCTCAGATTTGAAATCATTAATGCAATTATTGGTCTATTGTGTGTAAATAGATATTTTCGTTTACATCCTATTATCGATTTTCGACTATCGATTATCGACAACATATTACCGATAAAGTCTTACATATTTACGAATGATTGTCGAGAAATGAGAAAAACTTGGGTGTCAGTCAGTCCTATATACTGCTGGTTATGTTTCCTACCCTATATTCAAGGCCATAGCATTGTGATTCCGTTTGCTCTTTTATATGTACTTCTGTAATCTTTATTGAATGAAATTTTCCAACAAAACGTTATTTATGCCAACCTCTACTTACTTTAGTGAAGTAAGACCTAACTGTAGTAAATATACATCTAACAAATAACCGTAGTTATTCTAAACTTATATATGTATTTTCGTTGCAGAAGTAGAAGAAATCAATCCATATACCACGGAAGGCCCTGTCAGAGAGAATCCAGTCTTTGGTATTTACGATGAAAAAGGTATTTTTCGACGGGTAGCCTTACCGATCAACTATCCACCAAAAAAACATCAAAGAGATAGAAGCAGAAGTTTTGCTTACGGGGAATTTGAGTAAGTTGGGTATATAGGTTATAACCTTTTTAGAATATTCAGCGATTACTACTTATACTACGATTACTGAATTGACAATTGACAGATTTGTTCACGCATGGTTTTATGAGCAAACTATGCTAAGATAATAATTACAGATTATAGACGCTAGTTCGTTTGTTCAATAATCGTTATGTAATAACTAATAATTTAAAACACTGACAAATATCGCAAAAACCTTTATAATCTGAAACCATTGAAATATATTCTTCATTCTCATTCAGATATGAGCCAGACTACGAGCAAAGGAACCGACGACATTTCGGCAATAGGCAGCAAGAAATTTACGGCCGTTTAGAAGACTACCGACATGTGGAAGATGCTGCCATGATGCAGCATCAGTTGTTACCACCTATAATATACGATGATGTTGTTGCCAGAGGTAATGGTAGAAAACCAGACAATTTTGGACTGAGCAAGTACGGTCACTTGAAGATTGACTATTCTTGTAGCTGGAACAATTTGAATAAATACATGAAGTACAACTGATTTAGTAGAATAAATATAAGTACAAGTAACTTTTTTTTGTTAACTGAAGAAGATTTGTAGGTAATTAATTGTCAGCAAGAAATAGGTGGCGAATCTAATTATCAAGAATAAAAGGACTGGAAAGGGCGGGATAATCAGCTTTATTTTATTCAGAGGTTGCACCTCCCTGGTAAATGAAAATGTTACGCACATGTTTAATGGATGGGAACGTTCATATTGGACTACACAAATCTAGCAATGTACAAAAAAAAAACGATTGCGATTTATGATGCAGAATAAGTTGGAATATACTTTTGTTGGTGTAACTTTTTGTCAGTGATGCGTTTTTCTTGACAACCGTCACAGAAACCAAATACCTATATTATTTATTCTGTTGTATTATTTACAGGGATAAGACCCACAATAATGTAAGATCTATACTTATAAAATTTAAATAAACCACTAGTTACAGACTCTTATTATCTCTATCATCGGCAATTGATCACTCCAGGAGCTTTCCAACTTTCGTGTAGAAATATGAATACTCTCTCTGAATATACTCAATAGGTGGCGCAACGGATGGAACTAGTGAATTTTATCAATTATGTTGGTAGGATCTACTTGTTTCAGAATTGGATTTTTTTTGGCATTATATCCATTTTTGCTCTGCACTATATATCTTAAGCCTAAGCAGAGACAACAGACAACCAGTTGTCTCTTTATCTAAGTACAGTATCTCATGTATGTACACAAATTTGCCGGTAGGTTTACTATTATTCACATTGAATTCCCAGTATTTACGTTTATTCTTACTTACCTATCAGAAAAAAAACTAGAGATGTAAATCCCTTTTCGGCAACACGTGAGTATATTTTGTCATATTTTATTATTATCTAAAAAAGTTCTTTGCCAAGAAAACAAATTATGCTCTGACAACTGACAGTTTCCTACTTCAACCACGAATTAACAACTTTGCTCTTGAGCATAGTCAGTTAGTCAGAAAACACTACCTCTAAAGTATAGTCGATTTTTGTCTGTTCGATAAAAGTAGTATTGGCAATACAGATACTTATGTTATTTGATCAAGGTGGCCGCGGACTCGTGGGTTATTACCAGACACGATTTAAGAGAATTCAGTGACTCTACTCATTCTAACAGTGTTTTGCGAGAATAATAATTTTATTCAAGTGATATTTAGATGTATATGCTCATTTAACAAAAGCAGCGTACTCTTCTATTGTGAACTTTAGTGACGTTTACCACCTAACGTAACCTCTAAAACATATATTGAATTTAATTATGATGTATACATACAATACTACGCTGCTCTTGTTAAACGAGCATATGTATGAATATCACTTGAATAAATCTCTTATTTTGGCTCTACACTGTTTGAATGAATAGAGTCACCTTGATCAAATAACAGGGATATTTGTATTGCCAAAACAGTAGTCTGATATGCCTACCATTGGGATACTCCGAGATGACTGGGTTTCTTGAAGTACAATTTGCAAAAAATAACCACAGCTTACCTAAATTAAGCTGTGGAGAACTATGTATGTTGTTTGTAATTAGATCGAGTAAGTGTGCTTTCTAGAACTGAATTATTTATAACTCGAATGATTTAATTCTAGTATATGTTTCAAAAATTTGCAGTATCTCAAAGAAGTATTTGATTGATATTCTTAATATGTTGTTTTTCATGTTCATGTATAGCTATTAGGAATTAGATGAGTGTTGTTAGTATCTAATTATAATGTAAGCGTATTTAAAAATATAACAATGTAAATAAATATACATATATCATTATTAAATAATTCATTTTTCTTCCACTACAACTAACCTCAAAATACGTGTTGTAAACTATGACTTGTTTTTGATTTTTTATTCTTCAATAAAAAATAAACAATTCTTGCCTTTCGAATGAAGAATGTGAGAGAAGATATGATAACATGCTTTATCAAGTACTGAATCAGTTGATTTAACAACGTTCGAATTTCCGGCATACCAATCCACCATAATATGCTGGATACAACTGCGGTTACTTATTATATTTTTAAAGATTTTTCTCAAATGATTTATACCTTTTATTTATCTATAAAAAGATATTGTAAATAGATAAACATACTGGGTAACTTTTATTGGACCATAAAATTATTGAACACATTTATCATAAAGGCAATGCCAATTTTTGGCATACCCAACTCCAAACACCACTGATGGAAAAATAACTCTCTTGGGGATCTTCCTTTTCTTTATCCATATCCTCATCATCCTTATTTGAATCTGTTTCGGAATTATGCTGCACATTTTGAAGATCACCTGTTTGAAATTCATTCAGTTTTTGAGTTTACGCTTTTTGGAAGACATGCAAGTAAACGGGGAAATCCAGTTTATTACGGAGATTGGAAAGCTCCATTTAATTTGTCTCACTTTCAGATATCCTGAACCCGCAACTGAACAAAAAGCTATTTTATTAATTAATATTCATTGTAAAATAATGATTCTTGGACATTTGCCCTGACGAAGAGAAGAAACATTCTCGAAATATCGGCTTGATTCATATAATTTTATATATTATATGAATGCACCCCACAAAACTTTTTTTATTAACATTGAAAATAAATATGACTACTAAAATATTCAATAATGAAATATTAATAAAAAATGGCAAAATTTTGTTAATCTCGTTATAATCATTATTATTTTATAAAACTAGTTAGGAACTTAATTTTATCCAAACAAAAATCCTTTTTATAAGATAAATGTAGTAACGGATTTAAACTTTTTTTTGATAAAGTATAAACCATTTTTACATAAATGAATGTAAAATAGAGAGGTCTAAAAAATCTTAAATCGGGATGAAAATTCAAGATAGTCCACTGAAATAATTAGATATAATATACAAAATTGTTCTATTCATCTACAAAAAACACCACTAATATTTATAAATAATAAATACTAGGCTCTAATTCAAGTTTTGGTATAAAATAAAAATCAAGCAACTATAAAAATATATATTCAGGCAATTAAAAATAGAAAAGGTACAAAAGGAAATTCTAGCAATACTGGTAAAAACAGGTAAATGTAAGAAACGCAAGATGGGCGTTAGGTGTTTTAAATTTTAATATTAATATATAGAAATAATCAAAAATATTTCATGACAATAAAAATATTGATGAAAATTTGTTGATTTTATAAAAATATATAAAAAAAGAAATGGCATTAAATATTATTTTTACCTGAGTATAAATATTTGTCGATTTTGTTTGATTTATTTATTCTTTATACATTGATAAAATACTGCTTAACAATTTTATCATTTTTTTAATGTTTAATTTCCTTTATGACGTCCGCCAAAAGGAAAATTAGACCCAAGATATTGTAAAAGTAAAAAATAAATAAACCAGTTAAAAAAATGGACAAATATGTGTTTGATCACTCAACTACAAACGTGCTCTACTAATTTTACTTCCTACAATAAAAATATCACACTTTTTGTTTCTAATGTATCACATAAAAATTTCATTTACTCAGTTCTTCAATATATCACATAAAAAATATTATCACAGGTTCATTAGATCTACAACATATAAAAATGTCTTAAAGGCTGGATGGAAAAAACCTGGTCAATCGAGGAAATGCTTTTGATATGTTAGTTTTCACAGTGTCTTAGATATAACTTCTCTACGTAATATTTTTTGTTTAGCAAACATAGCAATAAAGAACAGCTTGAAATTAGTCTTAAACTTAACCATGAGGAACACCGATCAAGCAAATTTGAGAAATAAACCTACAAGGCAGATACGTGGCACCTTTATTTTTTTTCAATACAAAAATATTCAAACTTCAGTAAATAGAAAATCTGTCGAGGTTCCTCATGTGAAAACAAACATTTCCAAAGTATTTCATTCCGTTAGGAACTGAATCAGCCAGGTTATTTGCAAACTTGCTCTATCAAAAAATATAAGCGTTGCATTTTGAAATGTCGAAGATCTACCAAGAGATCAATATTAATAACAAATTAATGTATTATATTGTAACTGAATGGTTGGTAGCTCCTTGTAAAACATTTCAAAGATGCTTCTAAAACTTAGTAAAGAGCAAATGAAAAATAATTCTACACCTAGAGGCTACACTTTTAAAGATACATCACATGCAGGGGAACTCAATAATGTTCTATATTAAATATGAACAAGACTAGCTGAGGCTTCAGGTATATATTCTAAAATGCTCAGATCAAATATGACACTTTTACCAATACTGCTAGTAGCAAAACACATAACATAATTACAAATTTTAAACACAAAGAAAATTTGACGTCACAATAATGTTTAAAGATTTCAGTATTGTGTCTTATTTGATCTTATTTTCAGCCCTTAATACCAGATACATAGGATTGACTTTTTTTCTCTTACATATTTTAGCGACATGTCCCATGGTATAACAATTGTGGCATGTTATATCCTTATATTTGCAAGCCACACCTAAGTGCCCTTTCATGTTGCAATAGCTACAAATGGCCCAATCGAAGGGACATTTCTCATCACCATGCCGCAACTTTATACTTTCATTGCACCGTAAACACAAGTCGGCCTTGTACAACTTTTGTGCCTTCTTTGTTTTCGGATAACGACGTCGTTTAATAAAGATGTCCATGTCATAACGCAGGCCCTCTTCAAAGACATCGGTCAGTGTTTGGCATCTAGTTTTGACGAAACGTTCTCGCAGCGCTGCCGTACATCCGGACATTAATTGATTGCGAAAATGGACATGATCTCGCTTTCCAAATTGACACAGACCTACCAATACACGTATAGATGATACATAAGTGAAAAATGGCTCGGATAGATGTTGTTTCCTAGCTCTCAACTTGGCAATGTAATATTCCTGATTCGGTGATGGGAAATAGTGTGCTTCGATTTGATCCAGGATTGTTTTCAGATCGGTTTCTTCTATGGTATCTGGATGTAGGATACGTCGCAATGCTTTCAAAGCAATCGGACCGACAGCCTCGAGGAACAATTCTTTGCCATCGTGATTGGTGTACCAGTAAAAATTGCGAAGGCTTTCGAATTTGTCTCGATACTCAAACCAATTTGTTTCGCCTGGATCATATATACCCAGTTCGGCGATTATTATCCTTCTCAGTTCCGGTGATACCCAATTCCAGCCTCTTATTTCGAGAACCATTTTTTCGTTCTTTCACACAATACAACAGAAATGATATGAACGTAACCTCTGTGGAACGGCGTGCCTGAAAACTGAATCAAGACAATGAAATTTGAATTCTTCAATCTTGTATCTGTATAAAGCTAGAAGCAGGCCATGTGTTCTTTTGTTTGTATACAAAATACAAAGCGATAAGCGATGTTGCCGTACTTGCCATACTCCAAAGATTTTATAAATCTCATTTTCTTTATTTTAACAATAAAATTAGGCCACCTTCACCTTTGATGCGGCAATATTTTTTTATACCGGATATTTATTTCTGAAATATATTTATAAATATTTCATATGAAGATATCGAGTTACAAAACACATCAAGCGTTCCGTTTAAAGAAACCATTCGGAAATAGTCGAACCTTCAAGAGCACCAATCAAGTAACAAAATTTTGACATTTAGTCAACACAACGCTTGTTGTGTATCTATCGCGAAATCACAATAAACTTGATCTTTCTTTAACCTAGATGGTCAAAGAATACATCATATGTCACTAGTGTCAACGTCAACAACTTGTTGTTTGTTATTGTTTTGTATTTATTTCAACAGGTATATAGTACATGTGCATATTTTACTAAGATCAGAGAAAAATTATTATTATTAATATTTTTTAACTGCGAAAATGGTCATGTACTGCTGCATACCTGGCTGTAATAATACTAGTGGAAAAGGTGTCAAGATGCATCGTTTTCCACTTGATGAAGACGTAAGTTCTTTTGAACTTTGAAATTTCATTGCAACTTTAATGGCAAGTTTATTTCAGTTATTCAGGCAATGGGTGGTTGCTGCTCAGAATCCAAAATTCGAAGGCAAAGATGACAGTAGTATTCGGACGAGTTACAGAGTTTGTCACAGTCATTTTGGACCGGAACATGTAATTGAACATGGCAGAAGAGGGTCCAACCTGAAATATACTGCTGTACCTAATATAAATCTTGTTCAAAAAGAAGGTAATACTAGGAGCCTTATAATCTCTTAATACTTATTGGTATTATGTATTCCATTATATCCTGTATCATTTATTAATAATATTTTTCAGTCGATCCACCCAGAATAGCTATAGAAAACATTGAACCAATTGCTCCAGCAACATGTGATACGGAAATAACTTCATCAACTGAAAAAGGTTAAGTTTTTGACCGGCTTCCCAAAAGAAAGAGGGGTAGTTATTCAATTATTTGAGTTGCCATTCCTAAACAAATATGATTTCTCGAAGAATTTATTTGTTTTTTCTCCAAGTTATACTTATTCACCTTTTTCTTATTATTATGAATTTGATTATATCTAGTTGATATTATTTGAATAATATATTTTTCAGTTCCTATAGCTACAAATAATAATGTCAAGATGCCTCACCTTGAGATTTATGATAGTGAAGATTCACCATCATCTGAAAATGACAGTGGTAAGTATTATTTTTGTTTTCTAGAAACTATCATCATATAGACCGAAATAAAATTGCACCCTGTAAAAGTTTCTTATATGTCAAAAAATATACTAAAACTGTCACCTACGATATTATCGTTACCGAAAACGTTTTTTTATGTGTTCTGCTGTAAACATGCGAATTTTCAAAGATGGTGATGCTTAATTAAAAAATAAAATATCAATGAGTAATTTATCTAATATTTGTTATTTTTTCTTGGCGAATTTTGGAGAAATGTATATTCTGTCCTTCCCGATCGCCATATCTGACATCTCTTTAATTTTCTATTTTTGGAAATAAATCCAAATTTGATTATTTAATTTGCTTTTGTTTATTTACCACAATTATTGATTTTATCAAAAATTTAGACGCCTCCAGCGATGTTTGGACAAGTGATGATGAAGAACTTTTTGATTATGTAACAAGAGGTAAGTTTTGTTCTTTTTTTCACGATATAATCTATTCATGACAACAATTACCTAGATAGTATTTTTTTTAGATCTTTTAGAAACATTTGCTACGTATAAATTATATAATAGAACTAGAAGATGCTCGTGACTTTGATCATATCTGAATCTGTCAATCTCATCGCTGTCATATCACATACTTTTACAAATGTAATCAATAAAGAACAAATAGCTAACTCAACTGTATTATCAAGTTGTAAGTGATTGGGAGGTTACAAATTTGTGAATAATTCCTTTGTTTTTTGGGATTATATTATATTTTTTGATGCATTTTACCCTATATCTCAAAATCCATTAACATTCTTTTGAATTTTTATGGTGTCTATTGTGTCACAAAAGGTTCCTACATGAAGAGAAGAAGACTCGATTTCACAGACGAAACAGAAAATGATGGCGAATCAGCAATACAAGCTCTACTTGAACTGACACAGGCGAAACGTCAATTGGTGGAATCTAAACATCAGCTAGCAAAACAGAGACACGAATACAAAATGGCTGCTCTAAAACGAAAACATGTATTGTTGCTGATTAAACATAAACTGAATTTAGAAATTTTAGAGTTACAAAAAGAAAGGAATAAATAAATGAATGATCAAGATTATTCTTGGATTATTTTGTTTTTTGTTTATAATTATATCTGTTTGTTTAGAAAATATGAAATAAAATTAACCAGTCGTCAAAATTTTTGTTTTTTTCCTATTACGGAGTGATAACGAATTGTTCTATAAATGATTTTTTTTGTGTATTTTTATTTATTTTTATTGTACCCTTGAAAAAAGAAATTTTGTTCGAATTGCGTTATTAAATTTGCAATGCATTTTTTAAAATAGCAATTTTCACTTTTTTTCTTAATAAAATCTAAATCAACCAAAATTCAATAATTGTTTTCTCGACGTTCATTCGATAACTCTCTGACTCCTCTTATTAATAAAGATTCGTGGGACACCCTGTATATGATAGGGCTCTAGTATTTATTGTAGTCGCAGGTATCAAATGGATGTGAATTTAATGAAAAAAAAAATAAGGTTAAAATTTATTATTTATTCCATAAATTTTAAAATTGAATCAAATCCAAGAACACATTGTATAGTTTTTTTATTAACGTAATAATAAATCTAGATTAAAAAATTTACAAACTTGAGTTGTGTCTCCATTTTTATATCACTTCAGAAATATTATGTCTTCCAATTAGATTACGAAATTCAAACATACATGCAAGTTTCACTCCAATATTATTATTTATTGTTTAGTGACGATGACGATTATCCAGCCTCTAAATTGGACGTTTATTACATTCATAGTATATTTCTTAGCAATGTAGTTTATTTTTATCCAATTCTTGTTACTGGTTTGTTTTTATCGAATTGGAAGATTTGCATATTTCAGAGAACAAACAATTACATTGGAGAGTTTTCTACGCTTCCACCAGATATGTATTATCGTTTTTATTTAATTATAAAGCTGGTTTTGTAGCACAAATTTCATCACTAGCTGTTTCTGTTATATCCATTCTCTCTTCTTCCATTTTATTATCATCGTCATTATTGCCAACATCTTCATTTACTTTCATAGAATCTTCTGTTGCAGATGATTCTAATCTGTAATAAATTACAAATGTAAATAGTATATAGAAAATGTTGATATTCAGACGACAGTCAGGAATCTTTCAAATGGACATACGCTCAAATTGAGCTCCGTGAACTTAGAACCCGACTTGTAAATAAAATTAATTAAAAAAACGACGTAGATGTTTGTAGTGAAATTTATTTGTAGTTTTTCAAAAAAACCTTGAAAATCAAAAAAAAATATTTACTCCTACAATTTTTGATGTTTTAATGTATTTTTTCCGGGAATGTGTTAAGAATCGTTTGTAGTTTTTTGTAGTGATAATAGTTTTTTTGTAAAATTTTTTCAACATTATTAATCTTCCAAACAAATTTACGTCAAATAAATTTAATAAAATTTTTGTGCTTTCAGAAACTACAAACGATGTAGTTGTTTGTAGTGAAATTTATTTGTTTGTAGTTTTAAAAAAATAAAATGAAAGTAAAAATAAAATATTTATTCCTACAATTTTTGCTGTTTTCTGGCATTTTTCCGGGAATGTGTTAATAACCGTTTGTATTTTTTTTGTAGTGACAATATTTTCCTTGGTAATTTTTTTAGCATTATTATTCGTAGATTTTCAAAAAACTTGGATAATGAAAAAAAATTACTCCTGCAATTTTTGATGATTTTATGGCATTTTTACGGGAATGTGTTAAAATTGTTTGTAGAGACTTACGAAGAAATCTAAGAGCATATATATTATTTTATGTAAGTGGAAATGGCGATAGTTATTCAAAAAATGTTAGAAAATCTGAGCTAGTATAACTAAAGATAGGACAACACCCGGAAACGTTTAAATTGAACATTTTTTCAAAAGACTTACGGTTTTCGAGTTGGAGGCATGTTAAATTCTCAAATATGTGTATTTTTGCTATGAGGAGAGGGCGATTTCTTTCGAAAATTTCCAATCCGTGGGAACTACATAAAAGACCTAATTATTTGTAGCAAGATTTATAATGAACATTTTTTTCCTTAGAGTTACGGTTTTCGAGTTACAGCGGTGGTAAAATGGTAACATCTAAAATACTTATGCGTATTTCCGCAACGATGTTTTGGGATCTCAATAATAATAAATATATAATAACTACAAGCAAAGAATATACGTGGATAATAGGATAAGTACTGGTATAAGTGAACGTTCAACGATTTTCGTGACTAATGTTACACCCAAAAGTGTGAAATAATCAGTTTTTACAAAAAAATTGACCGACGTTATTAGTTGATGCACTCAAAAATACAAAATAATATTAATTCTATTGGTGCCGGTATTTGTGAAGTTGGTGCCAAAAGTTATTAATCTAACAGCAACTGCACAACTTCAAAAGTAACAGCACCAATAGAATTAATATTATTTTATACTTTTCAGTGCACCAACTAATAACGTCGGTTAAATTTTTTGTAAAAAATATATATTCGATCATGTCTACGTTTTACCTGAAATATTTTTAGTCCTACAAGTATACAGGGTGTGTCAAAAATGGGCACTAGCTTTCTTATTTTAAATAGAAAAAGCTATATTTTTTCCCCTTTCTGAATCTGAATTGAATTCCATTTTTTATGTTACAGTTATTGACATATTATGTCAATTTTTCTGTAAAAAAATCACTTGTATTATTTTACGAAAATGTTTGAATCTCGCGCAAACTACAAAAAACTGAAAACCCAAATTTGGAAAGCTGTTAGATGAAAGTCCAAACTAAAACTGTTGATGTTATAGGGGCACAGGCGACTTGGAAATATTACATTCAAAAATATTTGTCAAATTGCCACGTATCTAGTGGTTTTCGATCATTTATAAGGAGCGATGAATAAAAACTCAACAATTATCTTTCTCACCTTTCAATACTTCGATCATCCTTCTCTGTTTCAATAACTGCATCGCATAATTCTGCAGCACTACAACCGGTTTCTACGAATACTGTACATTCACCATTATTGCCTTCTAACTGTACGTCGCCATCTACATTATTGTTGCCAACATTTTCAATAATTGTTTTTGCATCATTTGAACTACTACTACTCTCCTGATGACACGTCTCTGATACCACCTCAGCATTAGCAGCAGCTGCAGCAGCACGACGGTGCACCATCTCAAAATGCTTCACATCTTCTTTCTTATCATCATTATTATAATTGGTAATAACTTGATGACCAATTTTATGACGTTCCATATGCTTTATATTCTTACATATAAACGGACATTCATCACAATACAGTTTCCTACGTATATGGAGTCTAAGATGATTATGCAATGTCGGTTCCAAATATGCCGCATATGTGCACTGATCACACTTGTATTGTCCTTGTCCATCGTGCATTTTAAGATGAGTTGTGTACGGGGCCTGCCACTTTGTCATATAAGGACACTCGGGGCAATGGAACCGATTATTAGATTGCTTGTGAATAAGTTTGTGTTGTAGAATACTGTTCATTGATGAAGCATTAAATGTGCATTGGTCACATTTGTATGGTCTGTGTTCGGTGTGTAATAGTTTGTGGGTTTGTAGTATGTTTTCCGTTTTTGCAATAAATGAGCATTTGTTGCATTCGAATGTTTCTTTTATTACATTATGGATTAATCGATGATTGTTGAGATCTGCTTGATTGTTTGAGACGTAACGACATTTTTTACACTCGTATTCCCATCCTGTTTTGTGTAGGATTTCATGTCGCCGTAATTGTTTCTGTGAAGTAGCTCGAAATGAACAGGTGCCACAATGAAATGGCCGTATATCTTGATGGATGGGTTCGTGTCGATGCATTTTTATTATGCTTCTCGATGTGAATTCGCAAATGTTACATTGGAATAGTTTCGATTTCCATTTTTTGTGGGTTTTTTCATGTTTGTCTTGACGTATTTTGTCTGTTGTGGTGAATGAACATTTTTTGCATTTGAATGGCACGTCTAATTTGGTGTGTAGTTTTGTGTGATCCTTCATTTGTTTTTGAGTACGTGATCTAAAATCGCATATTTCGCATTTATGTTTACCAAATGGCTTGTAGTTTTGGTATAGGGTAGCTTCATTGGCAGTATCCATATTATAACTGGAATATTAAAAGTGGAATGTAAGAATAGTGTTTAAAAAAACTAACACTACAAAAAACAAAATGTTTTGAGGAATTTGATCAAGCCTCAATTAGCATGAATCATTTTGAAAACAAAATATACTAGGTGCACTTAAAATTTTAAATCAAACATAAAGTACGGCTGAATTTCTAAGTTTGTTTTAAAATATTTATTTAAATTCTTCGTTTGTTTAATTTTCATGTGCACAGTTAGAACTTTATATTCCTACGAATTTGTTCAGTTTGTTTTATTAAAATGTTTATTATAAAATATAAGTTATGAATTTCAAAGTTTGTTTGTGTTGATGATTTCGAATTTTGTTTCAAAATGTTACTTCTATTAAAAAGTTTCAATAATATTGGTTTGGACATTTGTAAGTTTAAATTAAATCTCTGAAGATTTATTGAGTTTGTTTCATTAAAATGTTTCTATTTTTATTGAATTGTAAAGTTTGAAAAACGAAACAAACGTTTTAATTTGGTGCGGTGAACTACGGAACTAGTCACTTTTATCCAGCACAATCGGACAGAAACCGAGCGCCCAATTAAAATGTTTGTTTGGCTTTTCAAACAAACTTTAAAATTCCACAGAAAATAAAATAATCTATTTTCAGTAAAAAATGTTAATGAAACTAACAAAATATATCTGCAGACATTTAAACTTACTAAATTTGCCAAATGTGCACACTAAAATTGATGAAACTTTTTAATAAATGAACCAAATTAAAAAAAAAATTGTGGGTCCGTCAAGCCACACCCCCGATAAAACGAATATAGTTTTTTTAATTGCAAAATTATGTGCAAATAACGGCCACAAAAAAATAATTTTGTGCACAATTCCTTGACCATTTTTTCGTAATTTGAAAAAAGCGGGTGCAGCCTGACGTCAAGCTTTACCCCCGCACCGGTTCCTGTTGTCGAAATTTGAAAATCGATTACACCATAATTATGTGCACATTATGTGCTCTCCAATGACCTACAGAACAACTATGCTATTCTAAGCATACACCGTCTTTTTTTTTATTTATTAAAGGGGGTGTGGCTTGACGTCAAGCTACACCCCCGCACCAATTCCTGTTGCCAAAATTTAAAAATCGATCACACTATAATTATGTGCAAATGATGGCCAAAAAAAAAGGAGTTTGTACTCCATCCCTTAACTTTTTTTCAAATTACAAAGTGGTGTGTAAAACGAATTTAAAAATTATTTATTGCAAAATTATGTTCAAGTTATGTGCTCTCCAATGACCTACAGAACAACTATGCTACTCTAAGCATACACCTTATTTTTTTATTTATTAAAGGGGGTGTATAATAAATTAAAAAAAGAAGGTGTATGCTTAGAGTAGCATAGTTGTTCTTTAGGTCATTGGAGAGCACATAATTTTGCAATAGATAAATTTTAAATTCGTTTTACACACCACTTTGTAATTTGAAAAAAAAGTTAAGGGATGGAGTACAAAATTTCCTTTTTGTGGTCGTAATTTGCAAATAATTTGCACATAATTATAGTGTGATCGATTTTCAAATTTCGGCAACAGAAACAGGTGCGGTAGGTAATTTGAAAAAATGGTCAAGGAATTGTGCACAAAATTACTTTTTTGTGGCCGTAATTTGCACATAATTTTGCAATAAAAAAAATTGTATTCGTTTTATGGGGGGTGTGGCTTGACGGACCCAAAAATTGTTTCGTTTCTCAGAAAAACTTCAAAACTCAATAAAAATAATCAGAAACATTTTAATGAAACAAACTCAATAAATCGACAGAGATTTAATTTAAACTTACAAATGTACAAACCAATATTATTGAAACTTTTTAATAGACGTAACATTTTGAAACAAACTTCGAAATTCATCAACACAAACAAACTTTGAAATTCATAACTTATATTTTATAATAAACATATTAATAAAAAAACTGATCAAATTCGTAGGAATATAAACTTCTAACTGTTCACACGAAAATCAAACAAACGAAGAATTCAAATAAATATTTTAAAACAAACTTATAAATTAATCCGCAGTTTAGGTTTGATTTAAAATTTTATCTTAATTATGCGGTTTTTTACTTTGAATGTTACAAATAAATATTTACATTATAAAAGGCGTTCCATATCTAATGCTGCAGAAGAATATATATTTTATTGAATCTTTTAAAACATTTTTACTTCAACTCACCTGTCTTCGCCTTTTTCATGTTCAGTTTTAATGAAAATTTCATGATAATCTTGTCCACTACCATCTTCGTTCGTAATAGCTGTTTCTGTTGTATCTTTTTCCATTTTTATGGACGATCCATCTGATTTTCTGTTATGTTGCGACATATGTTTTGTGAATTCATTATCATGAGTTGTAACAAAAAAACATATTTCACATGTGTAAACAGTCATTTGCGAATGTGGTTCCAGCGCCGCCACCGTTTCTCTATGAATATGTTGATGTCGTTTAAGACCGGGTGCTGTTTTACATCGAAAATTGCAAAGTTTGCACGAAAATGGTCGCTCGTCGTTGTGAACTGCTTGGTGTCTTTGAAAATAGCATAATGTCTTTGTTGTATACTTGCATTTATCACATTTGTATGTGTGATCATTTGTCGCATTGTGTGAATGCAAGATATGATAGCTCAGAGATTTTTTATATAATGTTCTAAAATTACATTGAACACACTTGTAGTATAATTCATTTTCATCGGCAATATGATATTGTAAATGATTGTCTAAGCCGGATTTATTTTTGGCTACAAAGCTGCATTTTGTGCAGTTAAAAAATTCAGTTGTTTTATGGGGTAGTGCTGATTCATTAGAGTGTTTTCGAGTTTGGTGACTATCTAAGGAAGATTTGTCGAATGTCAAGTATTCACAATGATCACATTTATATAATTCTTTCTTGATGTCGATACTGGAATTGAAAGTATAAAGTTTATTGGAGAAATTATGGATGAAATAAATATATGGTCGTCCTACCTGGTGAATGTTTCGTCAGCTGGATTGCTATCATCAGTGATCGTCTCCTCCACTTCAGTTTTAATATTGGTGATAGCGATAGGGTCATCAATTATTTTCTCCAATGATTCATTGTGTCCAGAGACTGATGTCTCATTTGGACCTTCTCTAATTTTATTTGATTCGTTTGGGGTTTCCAATTCATCATCAGCCTCTTTTTTAATAGTAACACATACGTTTTCATGTGTATTAAACTGTGGTGATTGACCCATTTGCACATCAGCTACAGCATCACACATTTTACATACATAAACCAATTGGGTTTTTGTACTACTTGTGGAGACTACTACAATATAAAAGGTTTGCGGTGTTTGATCTCTCACATCTATTTCAAAATTGAAGTTCACAACATACTCTTTTACTATTTTCTCAAGGAAATATTAAGAAACATACTAATAATAACAAATACTAGATTATCCGTCATTATTTTCATAATCCATTTTAAATTGACTTTGACACATAGATAAATGAGTGTTGCATGTCATATGTCACTGAAATTGTTTTGTGATTTTCGAATATGTATGTTCTGTGTCAAATCAAGTCATACGTCAAATGTCACCAAACATCTGGTTTTGGTTCTTATTTGTTTTTTACTGTCTAAAATCATCTTTTTCTTTCTATAGTCTATAATATATGCAAGTGAATAATCTCTTTTGAAAATCTTTTCGATGAATACCAACTTACAATTTGTGCAATTAAACTCCTCAATCAATCCGAGTTTCTGGAATAAACTGTCAGAGCTGAAGCTCGACGTTTACAAATTGAAGGAAAATGAAGAACACATCTGGGGCTATTTTACAGTGATAGGAAATAAAAACTACCCTCATGAACTGCTCACATTCCTCGAGGTCGATAGCACATCCTTTAATAAGTAAATTTCTCATATGTTCTATTCATGTAAATTGAATGCAGTTTGTTTACAGAGAATTCAATGGACAAAATCAGTATGTACCTTTTCATGGTAAGATAATCAATAAGAACACAATGGATAGTTTTAAAGAATGTGATAAGACTGCATTGATTAATCAAGAAGGTAAAATTATCTGCGAGGATATACGAAACGGTCGTGCTCTGGAGAATCCCTCTCTACTTAACAAGTTCTTAATCATATCTTTTGCGGTAATTAACATTTTTCAAAGCTTCATATGTGTTTACATATATGCATTTTATTTAGGATCTGAAAAAGTACCATTTTTACTACTGGTTTGCATTTCCTGTTCCAAAAGATCTTATCGTAGAAATGGTTCATAGTAATCCTATAACTGATGAATTTTCTGAGCAATCGGTGAGTTATTTTTCACATTTTCTTTATAGAAGAATCAGTCTAACATGTGTATTACAGCTTGTGGATGTTTTTAATGAATACAAAAACCTGGATGATGAGCAAAAAGGATATTTTATGATTTATAACAAAAAAGATGGTATCGAATTATTTAAAATGTCAGATGGCATCAATAATAAACATTTCAAAAAGGAAACAAATAGAAATAAATTTTATTTTGTATTTCATAATATAGCTTTTGATAATGGCTTCGTTGGATCACAGTTACGTAATTTTGTGGCACTGGTTTTGAGTAGTTGGTGAGTACTGTAATGATAATTTATCGAGACCAAAGAAGTTTCTATATGAGATAAATTGTGGACGTTTTGAAGACAGTTATGAAAATCTTAGTTGCGCTTTTATGATTGTTTAAGAAGCTATTAAACTTGTTTGGTCTTTCAAATTGATTATTACCCATCAAGAAAAAAACATTGAAAATCATAATTGATATTCAGCACTTTCTTGCAGAATAAGATTGTTAATTTTATTGCATTTCACATAACTCGACAAGGACCAAAAGTTACATGTAGAGATAGTGTTATCTATAAATTGCAATTGCCTTCATTGAATAATAATGCAGTGGATACATTACCGACTTGGGTGGGTTGGGAGAAGAATGAACGGGATCGAATGGGTCCTCGATTGGCTAAAATGCGAGATACATTGGATCCACAGATGTAAGTAATATTACTACAGATCGTAGTAGTTCTATTTGAATTTTTGCATGAATTTTAATGTTTCCCTTTATCCTTATATATAGTATAGCAGAGAACTCCGTTGATCTTAACCTAAAACTGATGAAATGGAATCTGCTTCCCGATGTGAATCTGGAGAAAGTGAAAAAATCTAAATACCTACTTCTGGGTGCTGGAACCCTTGGCTGTTCTGTTGCCAGAACCTTGTTGGTAAAGTTAATATTTTTTTGAAATAATACTTTTCTTTTGGCCTACTTGAGGTAAAGCAGAATTATTGAACAGACGGAGTAATAATTAAGTTTCTAGATAATGAATGACGTTGCTTTTTTTGGATAGACTTATGTATTTAAAGACAGAATAATTTCCATGTGTGAATTTTATATACATATTTCTTTAGGGCTGGGGCGTTAGAAATATAACATTTGTCGATAATTCGACTGTATCATTTTCTAATCCAGTACGACAGAGTCTCTACACGTATCAGGATTCCGTTAAAATGCGTCCCAAAGCAGTTGCTGCCGCAGACAATTTAAAAACCATTTTTCCAGGCGTGGTATGTGCCTTAGTTTTTATTATAGGTACCTACATTTGTTTTTGGTCGTTTTTTATTTTTATTTTGCAGAACTCAAAAGGAATTCAACTCACCATTCCCATGCCAGGACATACGATCGGTGAAAGTATGTTGGCACAAACTGAAGAAAATGTGAAAAAATTAATTGAACTGATCAAAGATCATGATGTGATATTTTTACTGTTAGATTCTCGTGAAAGTCGATGGTTACCAACACTATTGGGAAGCATGGAGCAAAAAGTAAGTAACCACCTGTGTTTGACTAAAGAAACCATGCGTTTTGTGGTTGTCTTTGAAGTTTTATCACGGGCTGACGTCATCCTAGAGGCTGGTGCTTGTGAACGTATCTGCTAGGACACTCGCTGCTAAAAAGAGCTAACAAAAAAGTTTATGAAAAAGAATTATTTTTTTAACCTTCACCTTTCAAAACTTCCTTTCACTTTGTAGTTGTAGATACATTTTATGTTGATTTTCCACCATAACCTCTATAAAGTGATGATTTCGAGATGGAAACACAACACGCAATTTTTTGAACGAATGTACAATTTTTAATACATGATTGGTGTGTTTGAAAGTTCGTCTAGTTTCGATTGCTTTCGTTCTCAACAAAACGCTTATTCTGTTTTGTAACTTGAAATCAACATAAAAATATTTTAACAGATTGTCATAAACGCTGCACTAGGCTTCGATAGCTTTCTAGTGATGCGCCATGGGATTTTCGATCCTTCAGGGTCATCATCATCATCTGGAAACAATGAAGAAGTGGCCACCAATGTCAGAGGATTGAAGGCTATCCGAGGTGGCAGTTTGGCATGTTATTTTTGTAGTGATGTTACTGCCCCTGGTAATGTGAGTAGTAACTCCGTAATTGTGACTTTTACCTTATCAATCTAATTTCAATTAATCTAAGGTTGACAAAAAATTCATAAAATGAGTTGTATTTCAGTCAATGAAGGAGAGGACATTAGATCAGCAGTGTACCGTAACCAGACCTGGGGTGTCGCTAATTGCTGGAGCACTAGCTGTGGAACTGGCAATTTCAGTGTTGCAACATAAAAAAGGGTAAGGGTAGTTAATTTCCATTTACATCGAGCCACGAGTTTCGCCGGATTATACTCACTTCTGTTATTTTAATTAGGGCATTGAAAATACGTTTTCGTTTTTACTTTTCTGACCATTTGACATTTACAAACGTACGTCAAAGATTTTCCAGTGTTTTATATTCGTAAAATTTACTTTGGTGAGCAAGGTTTTTGATAAAATTTAATTTGATGTAAAAGATAAAAGACGTCTTAAACAGACAACTGATAGCTGGCGCTAGCGATCCATTTAGCTGCTAACTCGATTGTCAATGTCAATCATGTCAATTGTCAAAATGACATTTCATGTTGACATTGACATCAAAAATGTTTTTGATGTAAATCAACGAGAAAACTGTTGTATATACATGTAATATCAAAGTTGTATACCATAATTTAAAGAAGCAGCTGTAAAAAGCAAAGATATTCGTAGCATAAGTATTTATTAAATATTCCACAGCAAATAGTAAATAATTATTTCTGAAATCTGACTGTATGTTAAAGGTAGGTTATGTTTTATTTCGTTTGCGCTTGCTGTCAGTGTCAGTTATTCCGACAGAATTTTCGGCTGCCTGGATTGCTAGCGCTTGTAAGCAAGTGTATGCTGTGGACATGGCCATTAGCTCCCTTCGAATTCAGGAATCAGAAAGTGTAGCAAAACTGAATCGCCAATATCTTAATAATAATAACGATTCATAAGTCAGAGTTTTTTATCTTTCCCATCATCTAGGATCCTCACCCCAGCTTATTATACAACAACAGCCAGCTTTGGTGCTGCAGCAACAGAAACTCCAACACCAGATCAATCTGTGTTAGGTCTAGTGCCACATTCGATACGTGGGTTTCTATCGTCATTCGAACAAATTCTTCCAGCAACTGAAAAGTATGAACACTGTGTCGCCTGTTCGAATTACATTATTGCCGAATATCAGGCCAAAGGCATGGATTTTTTGATGAGTGTTTTCAATAGTTCCAAACATTTGGAAGATGTTGCTCTGTTGACTGACATGTTTAATCAGACGGATTTTGCAGAGGTAAGGAATCAAAATTTGACATTTTATTCATAATTTTTTTGTTATTTAGGCCTTAAAATGTCGACGGAGCGACAGAGAATAAGGAGATTTTCGTCGAGGAACTTCCACAGAAATCTTTGTTTCTACCCACGACGCTTACCATATTTTTAATGTTCCTTCCAATAAAATTATAATTCTGAGTGTTATATGAAGTTCTATTTTTACTGATTTTTTGTTGAAGATATTTTTTGGTTCTATTTCCAGATCCTTGAGCTAAATGATGAAGACGACTTGTCATCCGAAGGTTAAGCAATTTTTTTTCATTATTCAATACTAATAAACCATATAATTAAAATGAGTTAATTTATTTTCCATTTGCGTCCTACAGGAAAAAACTGGAAAATTCAGAACAGTGTTACGTACAGTACTGTACCCGTGTTATTATTGTAATTCTAAAATAACCGTTAAAATTTTATCCAGACCATTAAAAATTTTAATGAAAAAACTATTTTGAAGGCCTTCAACTCTTCAACGACGCCCTGTATATTATATGAAGTGCTAATATTATTTTCGCTCACTGTATTCCTAGCTCAGATCCTGAGTATAACCGAACGTATGATCGCTCTAAATATTTTTTAAAAGCACAGTAAATATCTTTCAATTCAATAATAAATTATGAAAACAATCTAAACGTCCAAGTTATTGAATTTCAATCAGTATTTGTTGATTAATTGCTTCAATTGTCCTAACTAATTGCAACAGAACTATGGCAGAAATTATCCTTCATATTCCGGCAGTAAAAAATAATCATTTTTCTATTATAATCATTCGACATATATATTTCTCAAGACAAAAACGAATAGCCTTTGTAATAAAACTCTTGAACTCGATTTGGCATTGTCAAAATAATTTCGTAGTACACACACAATAAATTCAATTGAGGTAAGAGCATGCGCTACTTTACTATAGCGCAACAGAAATAAGTTTTGATACCGCATTCCAATGTGATGTCCCTAATCGCCGTTCAACTGTTTTTGCTGTCACTAGTCTGTCTCAAAACTACTTTCCAACACACAAACGTTCGTTAAACAACAACAACTGAGGCCATGCTAAATATTTTGGCTAATAGTATCAAAGTCTGATTCGCTTGCGGATGATATTGACTTTCATCGAATCAATTTTGCGATAACATACAAAAACTGATCAGTGTGTGTAGTGTAATAGTTTGGCTGATTGTGTTGAATTCAAAGACGCGGTGGCGGTTAAAATTGAATAAATCGAGACCCAGTAGTAGTAACCCGAACGTTGCCGTTATTGACGAGTCGAGTGGAATCGGCGGAATATCATGTTCAATGTTTCGAAAGTTTTCCACCAGAGGGACAATGTAAATATTTGACATTCCAAGCATACCGAACTCACAGGTTCGACCAAAATGTCAAATTCTTTCAACAGTTTTGCTTGTTAACTATGTAAGAGTGTGAAAAAGTGTATTTTGTACATTTAAGGGTGCTGTTTAAGTTTATTAGTTGAACAATACGTGTGTGTGGATCTGTTTGAAGTGAAATTTTGTACGTTTTATTTATATTATAGGGGGTAAGTAGTTTGTATGTGGTGTTGTTCTCATATAGGGGTTTATTGATTTTTAGGGTGGAAGTATCTAAGTACATATATGTAACAAGAGCTTTGATAAGATACACTGGATATTCTTTACTTAATGGGAATATTTAACCTATTTATTATGATATAGCAAGGAATTGTTTAAGCCGGGGGTTTAAAAGATAAGAGACATGTCTCTTATTGTTTATATCATCACAATATTATTATTACTTACTATTTGTGTATTGAACACCGACAAAGAATTATTATATTATAGTCAAGGCAATTATTTATCTATCATTTGAAATATTTATTTTCTTTATTGTCATTATGGAATTTGAAATATTTGTGGTATTGAGGTCACCTATATTTTCGATAGATTTAATTTATATAAATATAAAATATGCCGCTATCTAATTCTTCAAACATTTCTATAGACAATAAATCAATAATGAATCTGTTCGCAGATCACTCTCTTGTATAATTCTGCAAAATATATTGGGGATACATACATAATTGAAACCTCGATTGAAACCATTTTTGTATTAATTGTATTTATGTTGAAACAATGAATAATGAGCTATCAACGAAGTAGTTCAATATGACCACTTATAAAAAACTGAGTAGGCTCATTTTTTATGTAGGTATATCGCAATACAAATTATTTGATGAAGGATTCTTTTCATAAACAATATTCAGGAGAAGAATAATTATTTAGAAAAAGGTCTATCGAAATTATATCTTTAATCTTCTTTTCAGGAATATTTTTGTGAGTACCTATATAAATGATTGTTGTAATATTAACTTACTTAAGTAATTGTATAATCTAGAATTTTAATTTTGGAAACATATCGTTCAATTTCAACGCACTCTTCGGTATTCTTACGCTTTTGAATTTATTATTGAGGGCAATGTTTGTTTATCTAATCTACTGAAAAAATGTATCCAAATGTCTCAATTTCCAAGTATTCATTGAAAAGATCTTAAGTGACTCTTGAGATTTAGGCAATGATTTAGACGTCTAACTTTTTTTTTTATCAAATCTGTGATGGAAAAAGTGTTAATAAACACTTTAAATAAGTTAGCCCATTGGGTCTTGTACAATTGAAAGAACATTTCAGCAAAATTTACTTGTTGAATAAAATTAAATTTATAAAATAAAATAACTATGTACAATAAATATCCTGGGTAGGTATTCTGGGTATTTTGTTTTTATCTACGACTGTTATCAGGCTAATGACTTGTGAGCCTTGCATATAATGTAAAAGATAAAATTGTAATAATATATTCATTATTAACTAGTAAATGTATAATATACTACATTTTAATATCAACTTTTGTAGTAAGTACCTGAAATAAACGCTGAATATAAAGTCGACCTGTATATTGACCTCAGAAATATATAAAAGATTGTAGACTAGGACCAAATACTTGTAGATATAATATTTATGCTTGGTTTGTTTAAAGTTATGCTCCTGTTGTGGTATTAAATTTGTATCCTTGTCCGTCCTTGTCTTAACAACTGCTGTCATTTTTTCGACATCTGTTGAACACATGTGTGTTGAGTATTTTCTTGGTCTGGGAAAGACCCTTTTTTTCTGGTCGACTGCATAGGTACCTAATAGACTTTTAGGAATGCATTGGAGTTTATTATTTTGGAGAATGTGTGTAGAAAAATATTTTTTTATATTATGGCTATTATTAGATGAATATTCGCCAAGAATTCCAGCTGTCGTGGAAAATATGCCGACATAGGTACATCATAAATATACCTAGTCCTTAACTTGTAAAATATTCTTTGCTTGCTAATGATAATGAAAATAATAATAAGGTATTTTAGTAGTGGTTTTTATTGATGAAAGGATTAAAAATAACTTTCTCTCGAAAATCTGAGACGGCAGAATTAAAGACAAGACAATATCGGGAAACGTTTGAATCGAATATTTTTTCGGTTTTCGTGTTATAGCAACGTTAAAATCTGAAATATGTGTATTTCTGCCATGTGGAGGGGGCAATTTCTTTCGAAAATTGAAAATTTGAGACGGCCAAATTAAAGAGCGGATTATTATTTGTAGCAACGTTTAAATAATTGAAATTTTTTTGAATTAGAGCAATGGTAAAATATGAAATAGGCGTATTTCCACCGCAATGTTTTGAGATCTCTGAATAATAATAAAGTACAAGCAAAAAAATAGGTAATAGGATAAGTAATATTTTCTTCGGCATTAGTGAATGTTCAATGATTTCCATGACTAATGTTATACTCAAAAGTGTGAAATAAATATTTTTCACAAAAAATTTGACCGACGTTATTAGTTGATGCACTAAAAAATACAAAATAATATTAATTATATTGGTACTGGTACCGGTAAGTTGGTGCCAAGAGTCATCTATTTAATTACAATTACACAACTTCGAAAGTACCAGTACCAATAGATTTAATACTTATTATTTTGTACTTTTCAGTGCACCAACAAATAAAGTCGGTTAATTATTTATTGATTAAATCAACTTACAAATAGAAATAAACACATTTAGTTAATTTATTTGTATTTTTCTTACAAAATTTCATACTCATATAATCTGTTAATCTTTCAATTAATATTTTCATGTTTGTTTCCATTTTCTCTATAGACAACTAGACTAGATAACACCTTAACTTTTCACTTGGCGAATACACATATTTTAATTAGTTTTGCAAAATACCACTACTAACATCAGATTTTCTCAGTATTATAAATTTTTCGAATGAGTTAATATTTCAAACTTTGACAGTAAAGGAATGACCGAACTATTATAATTTCTCATTATCAGCTTGAAGACACCCTCTACAAATACAGGGTTGCCACATGAGCGCCGGCCCCTAAAACTGAGGAACAACGATTTTTATGTATCGGAATTTCGAGTTTTGATCTCCACATAACCTCAAATTGAGTGTAGTAAATATTGAATTTGAGTGACATCTATGAATTGGGCCCTAGGCTATAGTGCCGAACGAATTTTGTTTATAAATACGGCTGTCTATAATTAATAGCCTATTATCAATCCGGGCAATATTTTATGAGGTTGGTCGTTTTTTCTTGACAGATTTCACTTGTATTAGATTTTAGATTGCATTTAAATACATACAAGGCGATTCATTAGGAATGTCCAATCTCCTAACCACATAGATTCTAGACCCCAAAATATGATAATTTAGCTCAATAGTCCTTGGAAAATTAGAAGTCAAATTCGTAATCACCATGCCAAAAAAACATAAAACTACAAATTTTCTAGCAGAAACTATTAAACCAAAAAAAATATTGCAAAATTCAACAAATAAATTTCAACTTCAAACACCCTGTATCTCGGAAACCTGCAATATATTTGTATAAGGACTATTGGGCTAAATCAGCATATTTTGGGGATCTAGACTATGGTTTGGAGATTCGACATTCTTAATGAATTGATTTGTATTTAATTATATTATTACTAAACTCTTGCTGCAACAAAAATTATTAAGTATAATACATGTTTTATCACCCTGTAAGGCGATTATATCCCAACACATTCCACATTCAATCTTATCAATTTGTAAACCAAAGTGAGAATGAGAATAAACCAAATCGTATGGATGATTTGGAGAGTTTGTAGTATATTTACTTAATGTAGTACATTGAAAATTGTTATCAATTTTATTTTGTTTACATTTTATATTTATTCATATACATGTGTATAAAATAAGAAATGTCGATATAGATAACCTCACATTTTACTCATATATTTTTGTTACAGACGAAACGTGTGTTGGGTGTTTTCGTGTTGTGATAAATTATGATGGAAAGTGCGGAATCCCCGTTGGACGTCCTCTCCAGAGCAGCCACCATGGTGCAAGAGAATCAAGCTCTATCATCGTCTTCAGGTAAGTCATATGTCTCATAAAATGTATGTATGAAAAGTAAATTTCACGGTTTTTAATTTTTATTTTTTTCTGTAATCGTCTAGTTGAAAAAAATCAATTTTTTTTTGCTAAAATAGATGTACTTTTAAGAAAATTGAGGCTGAAGACACTGGTTTTAATGATTTGTTAATAAATAAATATTTTTTACAAAAAATTGGACCGACTTATTAGTTGGTGCACTGAAAAGTATAAAATAATATTAATTCTATTGGTGCTGTTACTTTTGAAGTTGTGCAGGTAGATTGGTAACTTTTGGCACCAACTTCACAAGTACCAGCCCCAATAGAATTAATATTATTTTATACTTTTCAGTGCACCAACTAATAAGTCGGTCCAATTTTTTGTAAAAAATATTTATTTCACACTTTTGAGTGTAACATTAGTCACGAAAATCGTTGAACGTTCACTAATACCAATGAAGATAGTACTTATTCTATTACCCACGTATATTCCTTGCTTGTAGTTGTTATTATTGAGATCTCAGAACATCGCTGCGGAAATACGCTTGAATATTTTAGTTGTTACTATTTTAACACCGATTTTACTCGAAAACCGTAACTCTAAGGGAAAAATGTTCAGTATAAATGTTGCTACAAATAATTATGTCTTTCATGTACTGCAAACAGATTTTCAATTTTCGACAGAAATCGCCCTCTCCACATAGCGAAAATAGGTATATTTGTGAATTTAAAATGTCTCTATGTCGAAAACCGTTACTCTTTTGAAAAAATGTTCCATTTAAACGTTTCCGGATATTGTCCTATCTGTAATTATATCAACGCAGATTTTCAATTTTCGGCAAAATTTGCCCCCTCCATCCCCTTCGGGGGCGGTTTTCGGAGGGAACGAGATGTCGGATTCCCGTTTTTATGAATATGGGACCATTTCTCAAGCCTCCTCTTTCAAATGAATCAAAAATCATCAAAATTGGAGTACGTTTACTATATGAAAGGCGCGCACAAACAAAAAAAAAAAAAAAAAAAAAAAAGCACACAATCGAATTGTATACCTCCTCCTTTTGGGAAGTCGGTCAAAAAAGGGAAAGATGGTGTTCTTAAGACTTACGACTTTTAGCTGGAATTTTCGATTTGGAAATATCTTTTCAACCCCAAATACTTAGTATATATAATCATCCTTGAATTTCTATTAAACAATAACATCCTCCAGAATTAGCAAAAATATGTGTAAAAATAGCAAATATAAGATCGCGAAAAAGTAAGGTTAAACGAATTGATGATTGACTTGTGCAATGTGTTCGACTTTTAATTCCAGTGTTGCCAAAACTACCAATATCACGTTTGCGATATTGAATATTTTTTTGAATAATCCATATCGAAAGCATAAATCAAGTGGTCAGATTTTAAGTGCCTAAAGGTATAGTTTCATATTTAAAATTTACTAAAAAATTTTTTTATTACAAATACTTGCTTTAGAGCAAAAATAAGATATTATCGCCACTTTTGATGATGACGGTGACGAACTTTGTCTTCAGGATTTCGAAAATATGAATCCAGCGATTGCTTTACTGGAAGATATAGCCGTTATTTTTTTCTAAAGCAAATATTCTTTGAAATGGAATCCATAAAATAATCCAATTCTGCGATAGTTATACTGGCAACGTTGGCAACTTTGATATTATTAGCACTTTAATGTTGAATATACTTCACAAGTCAATCATCAATTCGTTTAACCTTACTTTTTCGCATGAAAATTGTCTATTTTTATTTAGATTTTTTTTGTTTAGTTATATTTCTAATTCTTTTTGGGTGCCATTTTTGATTTGAATCTGTACTCTACAAGTCACGCCCTTTCATTCGTTACCCATATAGAGGTGGGGTTATAAAATATTATATAATCTGTCATTATGTTTTGGCGGCCAACTTGAATTTAAAGTGATACTAAATACACATATGTCTATTGTCATCCGTACTAAAGGTGTGTACCAAATTTCAGATCAATCGGTCCCTAAGAAGGGGGTGAAATTTCATTTACAAAATTTGATTCACAATGAATTACGGCAGGCTAAATGAAACCGTTTGAAAACATTATAAAACATATATAGACAATATATTACTTTGTTTAAAGACATAATGTACTATTTTCTCTCTATTTTAACGTCTAAGGAGACATCATTCAAAGCATATTTTTATGTTATCTACTTTTTTATAGATTCATCAGCAAATTTTCGTCGTCTCAACTATTACATTCACTGCTATGGATGCTACTATAATATGTAGTCTCTGTACCTCTTATTTTACAGATTATATACATATTATTCTCTAGAATAAAATAATAATAAAGGTATTGTTCTTTTCAAACGAATATAGTTCGTTGTACTTGATCTACAATGCAAATGACGACGCTTGTATGTTTGTTTGTTTCTCTTCCATCTCATTATTTATAATTAGATTGCCAATTAGAAAAATTATATCACGTTCATCGCGCACACTGTCTAGCTACAATAGGTACAATATTTTACAATCAGTCAGTTGTGAAGAAAAAAAAAACTAGAGATATAGTATATTCGCAAAGATTAAATACTCTTTGGTATTAGTATGAAGGCTGATTCAATTTCAAGGATGCTTATCGAGAGAAATGGTTAGAAATACAGAGTGAATTAGAAAACAGGAAAGTTGCATTTTTTCAGGGGTCAATATAATTTGTTAAAGTTGAATTAAAATTTATCTATATGTCTTCATTGATTTTAGTGTTTCACGAGTCTCTCGAGATTGTCTAGTCTCGATTTCAAGATGAGATCCGATTTGAGATTTCTTTTTATTTTACCAACTTCTAAGAAGAGGGAGATGTAGAATTAACGTTTGCTTTTTTAGGGTTCTATAACCAAAGGGTACCAACGGAATAGTTTAAATTTTCATGGTTTGTTTATTTCTATTGCCGTTATAACAACAAAAAAATAGAGTAAAATTGAAAATATGTCTTTTTTTTCAGCAAATTTAGCCTGATTTTAAAAATAGCTCTATCTCTTAAAAAAAATAATGAAAATAAAATAAAGTTGAAAATTAAAGGGCTACAAAACTTTAAAAAAATCTAAAATAACTGTCGTTGATAAAAATTCATCAAAAATATTTTTTTGTTATAGAGATATGATCTGTTCCTACAACTTTAGTTTGAAATATTTTTTTCTAAAATTGATAGAAAAAATAATAAAAATTGAAAACCGTGAAAATTACCTGTCTGCTAGATATTGGGATTTTTTTAATTTAATTTCAGAGAAATGGTATCATAAAAAATAAGTATTTCAACATAAATCCCCTCCAGAAGGGGGTAAATCCCCCTAATTTTCCGTACAAATGAATTCTAACAATATTCATTGGTTGATTGATTTATGTATTGCTAATAGACATATTTTTATAAAAACTATTATTTTTGCAGTATTGACTTTTATCTATCCTTTATTTATTTATACCACTCTATTTACCATCATCCATTAACAGTGGTTGTTTAATTTTAAAATATTTATTTTAAACTGGGTTTTATTATATCATCATAAAGTAACACTTCTTACTATTTCTCAGACTTTTCGATAACATCATCAGTGTATTTGTTTGGATTGCTTGGAAAGATTAAATAAATATTTTGTCAGACAGTTTGTGAGTGACAGGGATCTTAATAACGGTCTAACTATGTATGTATATAAGAGAATAACATACAGATAACAGTTCCCCCTGGTATTTATAATTTTTTTATCGACGACCCAATCGAAGGAGATATACCTACAATTCGACTGGTTGACTGCATGTTTTAACTTTCCTTCGCTACGAAAGTATTGTAATCGTATGAAATTGTTGGTATCGAGATTCTTACAAATGTTGACGTTTCAGAGTTTTCTAAGTCTAATAAACATATTTTCAGTCATTGGTCGGTCTGTCTGTCTGTGACAGCATTATCTCGGGAATGGATCGGTGTATTTTGTGACATTCTTTTTTATTTTGCTTGGTACCAATATCACTCGCCGGTGGCACTGAATGAGAATCCTGTATACACTGGGTGTCGAGCTATAGCTAAAAAAACGTGATTTGCTCAAGACTGTAGCGCGAAAACGTCTCTAATTTTGATTAAACTTGCCTAAAGTATTCTTCTGAGAGCCCTTAACAACCCACACACGCGTAAAGTGTGAAATATGTGTGTTTCCGCTATATGGTGAGGGCAAGTTTTTTCAAAAATTGAAAATATGAGACGGCCAAATACGAGAAGAGATTATTTATAGCGATATTTAAATTGGGAAATTTTCCAAAAAAATTTACCGTTTCCGAGTTACAGTCAGAAATATGTGTATTTCTGCGATGATTTGAAATTGTTGTATAATTTTGATGACTAATGTGACACTCAAAAGTGTGACATAAATATACTTTACAAAAAGTTGGACCGACTGTATTACTTGCTGCTCTGAAAAATACAAAATAATATTTATTTTATTGGTGCTGGTACTTTTGAATTTGGTGCCAAAAGTTTTCTATCTAACTACAATTGCACAACTTCAAAATTACCAGCACCAATAGAATTAATATTATTTTGTATTTTTCGACTAATAAAGTCGATCCAATTTTTAAAAAAAAATATTTATTACCGCTTTTCTATGTTTTTCTGGCTTTTATTGTCGATAATTTTTTACATGATTGTGAAGAGAATTCTTAGCTTCATATAATGGTGTAAATAACAAATATGGCACCCATAAGAAAAACAAACATTTATGTCATAACTTTGAAAATAAAAGAAGAATTTTCTTGATTCATTTTGCATAATTAAATATTTCAGGAACGCTTGGAATTTTTCCTGTTTGCACATCTGAATATTGAAGGGATCTAAATAACGTAATTCTTAATCTTTAATTATTTATTCATATTTCTATCTGTTAAATAGCAAAACCTACTTGTCACCTTTTCAATAGATCATTATCATGCAGGTATATACTTAGGTAGTAGTTATATAAAAAGAAAAAGTGAGCAATACCTCGTACGCGTGCGCGGCGCCCGCTTATATAGTAGATATCTGAAGCATTTGAAAAATTCGCGTTGGTGAAAACATATTTCGTCCATCTCATCAGCACTGTGTCCGTCCGGTCATTGGCGTTACTTAGAAAAAAAAAACAATATAGACAGGCATAGATAGATTTATATTTTTGTAACACTAGAACTGTATAGAAATCGTTATTCTGTTGATTCTAACAGTGGATACGTTGGATAGCAGCATTCTATTATGATGTTGGGTAAATTGTGGAATTTAAGGATCATAGATCATAAGATTGGCCGAATATTGTTTGAAACAAATCTATAGTAATAAATAAAATCGTGTCTGTTTGTAATATTAAAATACCAGGTTTTAACTAATTGCATAGGGAAGTATATGTGTCACTAACAACAAAACATTTTTATAATTTGTTTTCTGTCTGTTTGTTCCGGCTAATCTCGGTAACGGCTGAACCGATTCCCACGGGATTTTTTCCCACAAGTAGCTAATGTAATCAGGAATAACTTAGGCTGTTTTTATTTTAGAAAAAAATCGATACAAATAAAAAGATTAATAAATATTCTTTATGTTTTTTTCTACGACGTTGTGACTACAAATAATTATCAATGTATTTTATTAACTATTTCTGTCAATAATTAATGACACAGTTGTATCACTCAATGATTACATTGTTAAATAAACTTTTGATTAATAGAGAAGAAAAGTTTTCTTCGTTAGAATAATTCAAATCTATTCAGAAAAAATAATTAATTTTAATATTTTTATTTATTCTAATATTTAATATATTTCTCTAGCTTTTATAAAAATGTTTTTTTCTCAATTTTTTTTCTTCGGTAATTTTAATCTGTTCGTTAATTTTCAAGACGGCAGGATATAAGTCTTTGATTGCCCAATTACCAAATTCGCAAAAACTGTAGCAGTTAGTCAGTCAAGTCACACCCCCGATAAAGCGAATATAATTTTTTTTATTGCAAAATTATTTGCAAATTACGGCCACAAAAAAATAATTTTGTTCCCAATTCCTTAACCATTTTTTCGAAATTTGAAAATTGGGGGTGCAGCTTGACGTCAAGCTGCACCCCCGCACTGGTTTCTGTTGCCGAAATTTGAAAATCGTATACACCATAATTTTGTGCAAATTATGTGCTCTCCAATGACCAACAGAACAACTATGCTACTATAAGCATACGCCTTCTTTTGTTTAATTTATAAAAGGGGGTGTGGCTTGACGTTAGACTCCCGCACAAATTCCTCTTGCCAAAATTTAAAAATCGATCACACTATATTTATGTGCAAATTATGTGCAAATTACAGCCACAAAAAAATTATTTTGTGCACAATTTCTTGACCATTTTTTCGTAATTTGAAAAAAGTGGGTGCAACTTGACGTCGATCTGCATCCCGCACCGATTTCTGTTGCCGAAATTTGAAAATCGATTAAACCACATTTATGTGCAAAGTATGTGCTCTCTAATGACTTACTGAACAACTATGCAACTCTAAGCATACCCCTTCTTTTTTTATTTATTAAAGGGGGTGTGGCTTGACGTCAAACTTCACCCCCGCACCAATTCGTGTTGCCAAAATTTAAAAATCGATCACACTATAATTATGTGCAAATTATGTGTGAATTACGGCCACAAGAAAATTATTTTGTGCACAATTCCTTGACCATTTTTTCGTAATTTGAAAAAAGTGGGTGCAACTTGACGTCGATCTGCATCCCGCACCGATTTGGCTTGACGTAAAGCCACACCCCCTTTTATAAATTAAAAAAAAGAAGGCGTATGCTTATAGTAGCATAGTTGTTCTGTAGGTCATTGGAGATTACATAATTTGCACATAATTATGGTGTAATCGATTTTCAAATTTCGGCAATAGAAATTTGTGCGGGATGCAGCTCGACGTCAAGTTGCACCCCATTTTTTCAAATTACGAAAAAATGGTCAAGGAATTGTGCACAAAATAATTTTTTGTGGCCGTAATTTGCACATAATTTGCACATAATTATAGTGTGATCGATTTTTAAATTTTGGCAAGAGGAATTGGTGCGGGGGTCTAGTTTGACGTCAAGCCACACCCCCTTTTATAAATAAAAATAAAGAAGGCGTATGCTTATAGTAGCATAGTTGTTCTGTAGGTCATTGGAGAGCACATAATTTGCACATAATTATGGTGTAATCGTGCAGCATGACGTCAAGCTGCACCCCATTTTTTCAAATTACGAAAAAATGGTCAAGGAATTGTGCACAAAATTATTTTTTTTGTGGCCGTAATTTGCACGTAATTTTGCAATAAAAAAATTATATTCATTTTATGGGGGTGTGTCTTGACGGATCCTAGCAGTTATTAAATCTTATCAGTAACACGTTTTTATAATACATAAAATAATGTAAATTTTATGATCAAGCTCCTTTTCATCCATTGGCGTAGTAATTAGGATGGGTAATTATTAAAAAATAAAAGTTCTCTAAGCCTGTGTTTATATATTTCTCATAATTTTGTTAATGTTCTAGATACACTTTGTATAGATTTTTGGATACCTAAGTTTTTGATTTATGTACATCGATTTCTTTATCTATAGATTCTCGAAAGCATTATACTTATTTAAGATATTACTATTTTAATACACTTTATTGTATTATTAAGCTTTCTTTTGCAACAAGTATTCAAAACTTGTCTTGTATTACTTTAGTTCTCCGAAGCCTTACCACCAATTCATGAAAAGGTCGCAGAAATGTTACGGATAAATTGGAGTGGCGCATTCGCCAAAATCAAAACCAAATTAATTTCCTATCTGCAAATAAAGCAAATTAAATTGTTACTAAATAAAAATACAGATAGTCTTTTGTTTGAGGCCATATAAAATATTAAAGTTGAGCATGTAGGACACTTTGTGGAACTGGAAAAAAATTCAATAATCTTTTCTGAAATCTCGAAACGGAAAATACTTAATATTTTTTTTTTCGAACGATATGTAATATACGGGTGTTTCGTAAATATACGGCGAATATTCCTTGTCATATTCTAAGAATATTTTGTCCTACGATGATTTTTCAAAAAATTCTTTGTTTCGAAGATATAGGGCGACAATAACAACATTTTATTATCAAAAAGTAACTTCTAAAAGTAACTCAGTCTACAATAAATGTTCGAAATGACTTACTTCGTCCAGCCTATGGATACAAGCATTCAATCTTCTCGTCATTGATTGACGAACTCTTTCAAAAACACCAGAGTCGTTTGTGAATGCGTTATTCCCAGAAATTATCCGGTTTCGCAATTCGTCCAAATTCTCCACTGGAGTAGCGTAAACAAATTACTTCAGATATCCTTATATGTAATAATCCAAGGGGGTTCAAGTCTGGGGATCGAGCAGGCCATGCGTATGGCCCTTCTTGACCAATCCAGCGATCTCTGTATGCTGCTGTTGAAAAATTGTGTTCAACCTGTATCTTCGAAACAAAGGCGATTTTTAAAAAAAGCATCATAGGACACAATATTCTTAGACCATAGGTCAAGGAATAACCCCTTGAGTTTTTGCCGTATGTTTATCTAACACCCTGTATAGAAACATACTCTAATCATTTTAAATATAATTATTTATTTATTGAGCAATAAATTAAATTTAATGAAGTTGGGTTATTATGTTAGATTTAAGTCTAAATATGTGGAAATATTTTTTTATCATGAAAAAGAAAATTTGATTTGCATATTATTTTGTATTTTATTTGAATAACAATTTATCAACAATGAAAATAAAAACACATATCCATAGCTCAACTATTCTTGTAATAATGCTTTAACAATAATTAGACAATTCCATTATAATCATCACGTTCAATTAGCCCATATAAAGATTATATGTCCTTAATTACTTTTCTATATTCATGCTTGACCAGAATATTCGCTATATATACGCATACCTACCTAACTTGAATGTTTAACATTGTTTGAATATTTATATATTTTTATTTACGTCCCCATAAATACACTGCTTTACCAAAAAAAAAACGATATTTATAAATTTTACAGATATACGGGACCTGCAGTTTATTATTTATTAATACTTATGTTAGGTAGATTGCCAGGGCTTTCCACGAGATGGCCCCACTGCAAACATTTTAACGCCTGAGCCGAAATCGAACCGGGAACCAAGAACATATAATAATTTCTGGTTTTAAATCTTAATACAAGTTAACTTTGTTTCTTCTAGGCGAATCATTCTCCTGAATGTTTTCAAAGATACAAAAAGACATATAAAATTTATATTTAAGCCTGTAAAATAGTATATTTGATATTCAAATTTAAGTTCATATTTATTTGCGATAAAAAACAAGGAAGTAATATTCTTGGCTCATCACTTCTTTTTTTTTTGAAAGGCAGTGTATTTTTATGTAATAAATGTTTGTTAAGTCGAATCACCAAAACGCAAATAAATTATTTGTAATATAATTATAGCCTTCATAGATGAAATTACAAGAGCATTGTCGAGCGAAAGCAGGTGCGGAACTATAAGATATAAGGTAAATGACGATTATTTTTTTCTTTGTTTTGAATTCGATTTGTAGACGCGGTATTGATTGATTACATTGGAGAAGAAAAAAATATATATTTCCTCTATCTAAATTTACTTGTAATATCTTCTTATTTATTTTTTTGAAAGTCATTGTTATTATTTTTAATTATGGAACATTACAAAAGTTGAAATAAAATGTTGTAAACCCAAGCGGTGAAATTTACCTGAGATGAGACAGAACCTGATGGTATCTCGAGCCGGGCAGAAAAATGGATTCCATAAGACACCACACTGTATTCTCATTTTGAAATGCTATATAAATGAAAATTTGCTGCAGGAAAAATAATTACAGGAATAAGGCTGTTAATTAATGATTAGGTAAATATAATAAGGATGAACAATGATGAAATTTTGCATAATTGCTGATTAGGAATTAAGAATTATTTAATGGTTCTCAGGCTTTTTAGGAGTGGCCGAAATCATTTTTGACCGACAGACTCAAAACGGAGGTAAACAATTCGATTGTCTCCTTTATTTTTGGTTTGTGCGCGCATTGTATATAGTAAACGTACCTACTCCGAATAGAAAATCTGAGGTAGCATAATTAAAGATAGGACAACATCCGGAATCGTTTAAATTGATAATTGGTTTGAGAGTTATGGTTTTCGAAGTTGTTTTTGAAATCTCAAATAATTGTATTTTCGCTATGTGGAGGGGGCAATTTCTTTCGAAAATTTAAAATCTGAAGTAACCAAATTAAAGACTAGATTATTTGTAGCAACATTTAGATTGAACATTTTCTCCATAGAGTTGCGGTTTTCGAGTTACAGCGGTGGTAATGTCTAAAATATGCGTATTTCCTCGACGATGTTTTTAGATTTCTGTATAATAACAAGTACAAGCAAAGAATAATACATTGGTAATGGTATAAGTGAAAGGTCAACGATTTTCGTGACTAATGTTACACTGAAAAATACAAACTAATATTAATTCTATTGATGGCAGTTAGTTTTGAAGTTGTGCAGATGCAGTTAGATTGAAAATTATTGGCACCAACTTCACAAGTACCAGCATCAATAGAATTAATATTATTTTTTATTTTTCAGTGCACCAACTAACAATGTCGGTCCATTTTTTTGTAAAAAATATTCATCAATAGGGACGATTTCCGTAAACATCATAATATTTTCTATCAAACTTACGATTCGATTTTCAACCGTTTCCGAATTAAAATTAATCTGTTACGCCAATGGACTTTCAAAACATCACTTGTGTATTAATTCATATGATCCTCATGACAATTTGATAAGACCTTCTGGAATAACTAGCATTTTTGTGTCATCGTGTTTTATTTGTATTGCTTTCTGTTTCATTCTCTAGACATTCTATTTCGTACGTACAGTAATTTGTGACTCAATCGAATTAATTGATATTTTATTCTAAAAATATAAAGGTAAAGTCACCAAAAAAAATAGCTTCAAGGTCATGATAATAACTTATCGAAATAGGAATATTTTTTGTTAGATAAGTTAATAAATTTTGAGGTAAAACGATACCAGTATATTTTTACATCATTAGATAAAAAATTAAAAAAACTATCAGAATGAGTGTGATCCTCGAGGTCCACGCGACGAACTTCCCAATAGATTTGAAAATATTCGGACGAACATAAAAACTCATTACGAATTTTCAGTAGTTAGTTATTATTGTAGATCTTTATTTCCAAAATTTTATATAAAAATATTATACTGATAAGTAAATAACCAATAAAAAAAACTACCTGCGCGGATTTGAACCCGTATCCGGTTTATCTACAAAGGTTTACATTTCAGATGTCCAAAAAAAACATACTGGTCTGTCTGTTTGTCTGTGCCAAGATTATCAATGGAACAGATGGAGCGATTTTGATGTTTTCTTGTATGTTTTGTAGGGGTATGGATTATGGATAAGGCTCGCCGGTGCCACAGAATTGGGTAACCTTGATCGAGACTGTTTGCAGGGTAATAGCCGAAAATCGTGTTTTTGTCGAGACTGTAGTGCCAAAACGGTTCTAAAGATTTTGGCGAATTTTGCCTCAAGTTCTTCTAAAAGTTCTTAACCATCTACAATATTCACCCTTCAATGTTACGCCGCTGTCTCCATTATCTTTTTAAACGATCTGAGAGAGAAAGAAAGAAATACCGCTCGGACCTTCCACAAAACCCAGAGAGAACACCATCATCTCAAAGTTCATGAATGGAACGCAAAGCCACAACACATACTCGGCGAGTTTGTGCCCTTCTCTACCCCCTAACCCCGCTCCAGTGCCCCTACCAACCGAAATTCTTTGGATACTTTTCGATGGATGTTGTTAATAATGATGATGATGCTTGCCTTCTTGGTTCTTGTGTATATGAGTACGATTGGATGCCGCGACCGCAACTTTGTATATTATACACATAATATCGAAAACGTAGGTATATACAGGGTATTATATATATATAATGGAGCGTTCAAATATTATTTTCCGTCTTAAATTTGGTAAAAGTCTAGTTTTGCTATAAAAGCCCTAAACAATCAAATGTGTGCCACAAAATAGATGAATTTTAGCATAACTTTTAATCAAATTGAGGCGGAAGACGCTATTTTTAATGATTTGTTAATAAAAAAAATAAGGACGTACGAAAGTTTTGCGAAATAAAAACTATTTTATTATTCATTGCAATAATAGGCCATCCTAAGAATCATTTATTTTAATTTTATTATTTTTCAGGAAACATATATTAAATTTTAACTTTACAAATGCCTGTGCTGAACTTTTTTTATTTCATATTTTCGCTGTACCGACAACATGTTTCACATATTTAGAAATATGCTAAAATTCTGGAAATTCTTGAAATGCTGCACTCGTTATAGAGGATGGTAATAATATGAGGAAGTATGACTTTGGAGTTGAAGTTAAAATTTACAATAATACACTCTTCTTACCGCTAATTCGCCTAGTTAGAAAATATTAATTTGTAACTAATCGTGAAAAATTTTCGGTGTCCCATATTCAACAGTGTCCAATTTTTCATCCATTGGTCTGTATGTCTTTTTGTTTTGTAGGATACTGATAAGGCTCGCTGGTGACACAGTGTGTCGCTCCAAACTGTGGCGCGTAAACATACTCTAATAATTTTGATAAAATTTATCTAAAACATTTTTTTCCACAGAAGTATAGAGATGAGTTTATGCTCCAAAAATTGAAAATTTGATATGGTGAAATTGTAGAAAATAAATAGGTACCTAAATAATAAATAAATTGTAGGTATATTTTTTTTATTTCAAGTTTCTACGTAGTTTTGTGGAATTAAGGAATGTGCATTCACAAAAACTAGGACCGATTTTTTTATAAATATTTCTTAAAATGTACTTCCCCATTTTTGAAACTTTATTATTATTATTATTATTATTATTATTATTATTATTATTATTATTATTATATCTTTTGAATGCTTCCCAGCAATATTGAAATTCTTCTAACAAAGAATATATCTCTAAAATTAATGGATATAATTTTGGGAATTTTGTTAATAAATTTAAAATAAGATTTATGAAAGAAAAAAAATGCGAAAGAAAAGTTCGAGCCCCTTAAATAAAATTTATCTAGAACATTTTTTTCCACAGAAGTATAGAGATGAGTTTATGCTCCAAAAATTGAAAATTTGATATGGTGAAATTGTAGAAAATAAATAGGTACCTAAATAATAAATAAATTGTAGGTATATTTTTTTTATTTCAAGTTTCTACGTAGTTTTGTGGAATTAAGGAATGTGCATTCACAAAAACTAGGACCGATTTTTTTATAAATATTTCTTAAAATGTACTTCCCCATTTTTGAAACTTTATTATTATTATTATTATTATTATTATATCTTTTGAATGCTTCCCAGCAATATTGAAATTCTTCTAACAAAGAATATATCTCTAAAATTAATGGATATAATTTTGGGAATTTTGTTAATAAATTTAAAATAAGATTTATGAAAGAAAAAAAATGCGAAAGAAAAATTCGAGCCCCTTAATTTAATTCAGTATATTTATAACACATACTATATGTTAATCAAATATTCGTCCATGAATGCAATATGCTTAAAATGGGGCTTTGAAGTATTATCTTCACGTATTGATAATAATAATAATGAATGAATGAATTTGTTTCGTTTGGTTGTTTCGTTGTTTCACACTGTATAAACGTCCACAGTAAGTTGGAAGTAATATGTCATCAGACATTGGTATGCGCGCTTAAAAATCTTAGGAATTTGTTTTGTGTCTGAATTTGTTTTTTTTTTCTTCTGGAGTTTATATTTCATTATTATGTATTTATTTATTTGAAATCTGAAAGATTTATGTAATAATGAACTGTTAGATGTTATAGCTCAAGGAACTTGAATGTTTGTATTTTTATGACCGTTAAAAATTGTGTTTCTTTTTCGTCTTATTGCATTTTTTGCTTCGTTGAAATATGTTGAGACAAAAAAATAACGGCAAATATTCAAACTGTTGAGATATTTTAGATGAAATCAATAATGAAAACTGTAGAAACGGTTAATTTCTAATCTTAAATTTTATCAAGTTTCTAAAGAAAAGTTGATATTTTCATAAAGAAATTATTCCCTAAAAAAACTTAACTTTATAATTTTTTTCTTGAAATATTAATTTTAATTTGAATTTTATTAAAAATAAACTTGTTAATATTAATACTAGAAAAGTTCCGTATTCATATATTCTTTTTTTGTTTAAAATTTTAATAATTTTTGCAAATTTTTATTTTTAATTAACGTCACAGTTCTTAGTTCATTCAAATTATAATGTTTTTTCTACGTTTTGTGGACCTTTGTGAATTTATCTATCAGGGAATTAATAAAAAATATTTTTTTATACAGAAAATAGTTCCCAAAAAAAAAAGGACCGACTGTATTAGTTGGTGCACTGAAAAATACAAAATAATATTAATTCTATTGGTACTGGTAATTTGAAGTTGTGCAATTTGTAGTTAGATTGAAAACTTTTGGCAGCATCTACAAAAGTACCAGAACCAATAGAATTAATAAATTTTTTTGTATTTCTCAATACTCCAACTAATAAATAAATAAAAATATTTATTTTACACTTTTGAGTGTAACATTAGTCATCCAAATCATTCAACGCTCACCAAATAAGATAATACGTTGTTTATACTTATTTAGAGATTTCAAAACATCGCGGAAATACACATATATTTTTTCAATGGGACCAATTTTCAATATTCCTTTATAAAATGAAAAATAATCATGGAAATCGGAGCACATTTCCTACGCAAAAGGCGCGAACAAAAAAAACATACATACAAAAAGTCTTCCATTTGGGAAGTCGGTCAAAAATATCTCCTGTCAGTAGGTAGGTACCTACTTGCCCTATATTCATTCAGATCGTTGACTAATTAAACTATCTGGCCTATTATTAATTATCTGTGAGTTAACATGACAGTTTATAGATAACTTGATATGATTTGCTAAATTAATATTTTATATATGAGTTTTATTTACTAACATTTTATTTATTTATTTAATTACATATTTGAATATATAAAATATATAAAGAATATTTTTTTGGTTAGCGAATGTCTGTAGGAAAATAATAAATAATATCTACATAACTTTCTTATTTTTTTTTGAATATTCTTGCTTGAGAACATAATTTGACTAATTTCTAATGACGTAAACTGTCTGGTTCGAGAGATACCGCAGAGTGCGTAAAGTCATTGAATTTCCACACTTGTGCGGTAAAGTAAATCATTTTTCGGAAGAATTAAATTTTTAATGTATTAGTGGTAGATTGTGGATTTTGTCAGTATACTGAGTGTTTTAAAATTTAACTTACATGGTGGTTGTTGCAAAAAATTATATATTTTTACATATTTGTTTATTATTCGAAGAAATTATATCCTCACAAATGACATTTATAGAAAAAATATCGTGACATCGTGATTATTACGAGAAAACAACCAATGTTCTTTGTTTTCTTGTAACAACTAAATTAATCAATAATTTTCTTATTGCAAATTAGTTTTCCTAAAATCCATTGCTTTGAATCAACAACAGTTAGTTTCGTTTAAATTTTGTAATTGAACTTCTTTTTAAAACTTGAATTAAATGAATACGAATGCTTTATGTTTTTATATTTCTTGTAATCAATATAATATAGAGAATATGTTTTTGCTATCTGTTCAATATAAAACGAAATTGTTACGCAAATTTCCTGTGTATTTCTGGTAAAATGTTTTGTTTTATTTATTTAGTAGATTTCACTATAAAAATTTGCAACAAGATATCGTCGGTAAAAAAATGACAATGCAATATCAAATAAAGTTCCACATTACGAAATTTCTTGTAGTTTTTAAATTAAATGTGAACTTTTTATAAAAACTACAACCAACTTTATTATAATTATAATAATGTCAACTTATGAAATTTCAGCAAAATAGCATACGCCATTTTAATTTTTAAGAAAAAAAAACTGGACAAGTGCGAGTTGAACTCGCGTGCAGAGGGTTCTGTACGTTCATGTTTTTTTTTAAATCTGACGCAAACTTGTCAATATTGAGTGATATACCATGTTGTTTTAATATTATAGACTTCTCATAGGCCTTTCTATAATCTATAAGTAGAAAACTAATTTTTGTATTTTTTTCAACATTTTAGGTTCAGTAGTTTCGGAGATAAGGGGGGGAATGGTCGATTTTCGTGTATTTTCTTGAATAACTTGGAAACTATTTATTTTAAGATTACAAAAAAATACATTAATTTTCCAACTCCCCCCCAAAATACCTCCCATATACAAATTTCATCTATTCATATCACACGCGTTTGGGTCACAGATCTTGATATCTGTACAAAATTTCAATTCAATCGGTCGAGTAGATTCGGAAATAATTGAATGTGAACGACGGACTGTCGGACACACGAGTGTTCCGTTTTTTTCGGACGTACGTAACCCTAATAAATGACTTTAATATTAACTTTGTACTAATGTAACCGTCCTTAAATCGACTTGAAATGATTTCACGAATACTTGCTGGGATTTTGTATTTTGTAACGATCTTTTTGAAGAAGACACCCTGTATAATAATATGTACTACACCTTGCTTGGATACCTAATTTCCCCTCCCCTCGCCCCTTAGTCGTCCAAACCCAATCTTCCAGCACAAAATTGGTTAGTGGTTGTTTTTTTTTTACTTTTATTTTACACCTTTTCTTCGATCCAACACGTTAAATGGAGAATAACAACAAAAAAAAACTGGCTTTGGGTGTGGCTGGATCCCGCCCATATAGCGTGTCTTATGGTTATTTTTTTCGATATATGTAGGTACCTACCATTATTGTTTTCCAACTTCTTTCTTCTGTTGTTTTGTGGTCGAAGTAGGAATTTAGTTTCGTGAGTATCATCAACTTTATAAATTATACTCTCTCTGGTTATTGCAGCTGTAGGCTATAATATTCAAGTTTTGTGCTTCTGGTTTTACCTTCTGCAAGTATGTCGGAGCGGGAGGGGGATGTTACCACAGTGCGATTGCTTTTTGGTTATTTTGAGGTAACCTTCAATTATTAAGCTCCAATTTGTGGTCGGAAGGTAATATATATATATATATATATATATATATATATATATTTATATAGTTCGAGTCATAAGACATTGAAAGTGGTAATGATTCAAAAGTAGAGATATTATAATAATGTACGTGTACCATACTATTTTAGGATGTTATGGTGTTATTGAAAGATCTACATATTTAATTGTCGAGTTAGTTCTTCGGAACAATGATTTACTTTACCAATGAGCATCAAGTTAGCTAAACACCTGTCACGAATCGACTCGAGAGTAGGCGGATAATTTGCCGCTAATTAGTCGTGAATTAGTTGTGAAAATACCGATTTTGTCGTTTTCTGTTTATTTGTTTTTTTCGGGTGCTTTGCTAACTTGATATAAAGTTAGCAAAGCACGCCTCGAATAATGACTTTAGAGCGTTTGTAGAATAATGGTAATAGAATAAGAATTTGCCGCTAATTAGTCGTAAATTAGTTGTGAAGAAATTAATTTTCTAAATATTTTTTTTTGTTTTTTTTAGGTGCTTTGCTAACTTGATATAAAGTTAGCAAAGCACGCCTCGAAAAATGACTTTAGAGCGTTCGTAGAATAATGGTAATAGAATAAGAATTTGCCGCTAATTAGTCGCCAATTAGTTGTGAAGAAATCAATTCTCTAAATTTTTTTTTGTTTTTTCAGTGCTTTGCTAACTTGATAAAAAGTTTGCAAAGCACGCCTCGAATAATGACTTTAGAGCGTTCGTAGAATAATGGTAATAGAATAAGAATTTGCCGCTAATTAGTCGTAAATTAGTTGTGAAGAAATTAATTTTCTAAATATTTTTTTTTGTTTTTTTTTAGGAGGTTTGCTAACTTGATATAAAGTTAGCAAAGCACGCCTCGAAAAATGACTTTAGAGCGTTCGTAGAATAATGGTAATAGAATAAGAATTTGCCGCTAATTAGTCGCCAATTAGTTGTGAAGAAATCAATTCGCTAATTTTTTTTTTGTTTTTTCAGTGCTTTGCTAACTTGATATAAAGTTAGCAAAGCACGCCTCGAAAAATGACTTTAGAGCGTTCGTAGAATAATGGTAATAGAATAAGAATTTGCCGCTAATTAGTCGCCAATTAGTTGTGAAGAAATCAATTCTCTAAATTTTTTTTTTGTTTTTTAATTGCTTTGCTAACTTGATATAAAGTTAGCAAAGCACGCCTCGAAAAATGACTTTAGAGCGTTCGTAGAATAATGGTTATAGAATAAGAATTTGCCGCTAATTAGTCGCCAATTAGTTGTGAAGAAATCAATTCTCTAATTTTGTTTTTGTTTTTTCAGTGCTTTGCTAACTTGATATAAAGTTAGCAAAGCACACCTCGAAAAATGACTTTAGAGCGTTCGTAGAATAATGGTAATAGAATAAGAATTTGCCGCTAATTAGTCGCCAATTAGTTGTGAAGAAATCAATTCTCTAAATTTTTTTTTTGTTTTTTCAGTGCTTTGCTAACTTGATATAAAGTTAGCAAAGCACGCCTCGAATAATGACTTTAGAGCGTTCGTAGAATAATGGTAATAGAATAAGAATTTGCCGCTAACTAGTCGTAAATTAGTTGTGAAGAAATTAATTTTCTAAATATTTTTTTTTTGTTTTTTTTTTAGGTGCTTTGCTAACTTGATATAAAGTTAGCAAAGCACGCCTCGAAAATGACTTTAGAGCGTTCGTAGAATAATGGTAATAGAATAAGAATTTGCCGCTAATTAGTCGCCAATTAGTTGTGAAGAAATCAATTCTCTAAATTTTTTTTTGTTTTTTCAGTGCTTTGCTAACTTGATATAAAGTTAGCAAAGCACGCCTCGAAAAATGACTTTAGAGCGTTCGTAGAATAATGGTAATAGAATAAGAATTTGCCGCTAATTAGTCGTAAATTAGTTGTGAAGAAATTAATTTTCTAAATATTTTTTTTTGTTTTTTTTAGGTGCTTTGCTAACTTTATATCAAGTTAGCAAAGCACTGAAAAAACAAAAAAAAAATTAGAGAATTGATTTCTTCACATCTAATTGGCGACTAATTAGCGGCAAATTCTTATTCTATTACCATTATTCTACGAACGCTCTAAAGTCATTTTTCGAGGCTTGCTTTGCTAACTTTATATCAAGTTAGCATAGCACCTAAAAAAAACAAAAAAAATATTTAGAAAATTAATTTCTTCACAACTAATTTACGACTAATTAGCGGCAAATTCTTATTCTATTACCATTATTCTACGAACGCTCTAAAGTCATAATTCAAGGCGTGCTTTGCTAACTTTATATCAAGTTAGCAAAGCACTGAAAAACAAAAAAAAAATTAGAGAATTGATTTCTTCACAACTAATTGGCGACTAATTAGCTGCAAATTCTTATTCTATTACCATTATTCTACGAACGCTCTAAAGTCATTTTTCGAGGCGTGCTTTGCAAACTTTATATCAAGTTAGCAAAGCACTGAAAAAACAAAAAAAATATTAGAGAATTTATTTCTTCACAACTAATTGGCGATTAATTAGCGGCAAATTCTTTTTCTATTACCATTATTCTACGAACGCTCTAAAGTCATTGTTCGAGGCGTGCTTTGCTAACTTTATATCAAGTTAGCAAAGCACCTAAAAAAAAAACAAAAAAAATATTTAGAAAATTAATTTCTTCACAACTAATTTACGACTAATTAGCGGCAAAAACTTATTCCATTCCCATTTTTCTACGAACGCTGTAAAGTCATTTTTTGGAGGCGTGCTTTGCTAACTTTATATCAAGTTAGCAAAGCACCCGAAAAAAACAAAAAAACAGAAAACGACAAAATCGGTATTTTCACAACTAATTCACGACTAATTAGCGGCAAATTATCCACCTACTCTCGAGTCGATTCGTGACAGGTGTTTAGCTAACTTGATGCTCATACTTTACCACAATAGTGCAAAAAGTAAAATAAAGACCAATTTTTCCAGTTATGCTCAAAAAAAACCAATGAATTCAAAATCTTTTATATAAGTAGTTTTTTCTAAAATTGAACTTCAAACTTCTTGGATTCGCATGAATGTCTTTAGTCTTTACTAACCTTTTTTAGACCACTACACCACTACAGCCTAGGCTCGCAGTCAACGGATAGGTGAATTTGATGGTTTTTAATTTTTAATATTTTTCTATTACTTTTAGAGAAACATACTTCAGACAAAAGTTATAGATATAGATCATATCTATAATAAAAAAATAGTTTTGATGAAATTTAAAAGATGGCTACGTTTTGAGATTTTTTCAAAAGTGTTTGATTGGCCGCCATTTTGAAACTACTAATTCGATCGTACCGGTTAAACGAACTATATCGAGGTAATTGTATGATTGATTTTTACAGCAAATTTCAACCCGATAACATTGTGTTTATACAAAATTATTTTTTTCCATCCAAGACTAAATTTATTTCTGATTATATTATTAATGAGCGAATATAATATTTTTTTCTGATTTTTGTAATTTTAATATGTTGCTTACAAATCATAACGTATTTATATTCTTTCAATTTATAAAATATTTTTATTGAATCTCCTATTTTTTAAATAATAATTCATATCGTTTATTGTGACTTGTGACTTATATACATATAGATACCTAGGTGTTTTGAAAGCAAAAAATAGACTCTGTATCCCAAAAATAACCTTTATTAGAGTTTTAATGATGTATACAAGGTAAATACCTACATATTTTTAGTCATTTATTATAAAAATAGATCTTTAATGGTTATACAAAATGATTATAATATATAAACTAGACAGAATATGTTCACAGCTTAGCAGAAAAAAAAACAGCGAAACAGATTCTTGAATAAATTATTGGAAAAAAAAATGCATGATGTAATACAAGAATAATATAACGATGATGTTGAAATTTTCGAGATTCTTTTCGCATTTATAAGCAATAATTTATTTTGCAATAGATTAGGAAGGTAGGTAGTTCATTGAACTTGTAGAATCACGATTTTTTTCTGTCATTTCTTTCTTTTGTGGATTTTGTAATGATGGGTTATGCAAAAATATTCGTTTAAAAAGTAAATGTATGTAAAAGAAAGACAAATAAAATAAAAAAATTGGTGTTTTTTTGTCCGACTTCAAAAAAAGGAGAAGGTATACAATTCGGTTGTATGTTTGCTTTTTTTATTTTTTTATGGCTGTTCGCGCGTTTTGCATAGTAAACGTACTCTGATTTAGACGATTTTTGTTTCATTTGAAAGAGGAGAGTTGAGAAATGGTCCCATATTGAATGAAAAAAATCAAAACCAAAATCTCCTTCCCTCCAAAAACCGCCTCCAAAAGAGGTGGGGGGGACATTTTTTCTGGAAAATTGAAAATCCGAGACGGCAGAATTAATGAAAATTCCATATCCGGAAATGTTTGAATTGGACATTTTTTTAAATAATCCTTGTTTCCGAGCTACAGTCTGAAATATGTGTTTCAGCTATGTGGAAGGGGAATTTTTTTCCGAAAATCGAAAATTCGAGATTTGAAACTTTGAAAGGGGACCATATACGGAAACGTTTAAATTGAACATTTTTTCAAAAGAGTTAAGGTTTCCAGTTTCCGAGTTTCGCAATGGTAAAATCTGAAATATGTGATATGCGTATTCCCACTATGTGGAAGAGCATTTTTTTTCGAAAATTGAAAATATGAAGACCAAATTAAAGAAAATATTATATGTAGCAACATTTAAATTGAGTTACGGTTTTCGAGTTACAGCAGTAAAGTCTGAAATATGTATATTTGCGCAGCGATATTTTGAGATAATAAATAACAAGTACAAGCGAAGTCTATAAATTTTTGGGTATTACTAAACGTTCAACAATTTTCATGACTAATGTTACAATCAAAAATGTGAAATAAATATTTTTTACAAAAAATTGGACCGACTTTATTAGCTGTTAATTTTGAAGTTGTGCCGTTGTAGTTTGTTGTTGTAGGCACCAACTTCAAAAGAACCAGCACCCATAGTATTAATATTATTTTGTATTTTTCAGTGCAACAACTAATAAAGTCGGTCCAATTTTTTCTAAAAAATATTTATTAAATTGCTGCCCCTTTTTACAACATCCTTGAAAAATAATATACATCCACTTACTTACCTTTACTATACGAGCGTATATCTACAGGGTTAATAAAAAGTATCATAATACTGAAAAGTTATCAATACTATTAATTTACAAAAATACAGTGCTGGAGCGCCAGGAATTCAACACTAATATCGGCAACGTTGCCGGATTTCTTACTTTTGCACTAGACGTAATAACTTTTGGCTCTTGCCAACTTTAGCAAAATCCCAGCTTTGTAGATATTTTTTTATGATTTAGTTACACTTTGTCCAACTTTAGGATTGGTCGAAGTACATCTTATTGAAAATGTTGTTGTGTTGTCATAGCCGAGTAAATAAAGGATAGGAGAATTTTGAAAATGTGGGATCTTATTAATCATTTGCAATAAATCATTTTCTTCCAATCATTTGTAATAAAAATAAAAAATTCGAAAATCCAGACGATATCATTGTTGAGTTTCACTTGCTAAAAAAGCCATATAGTATTTTATGTACAGTTTTGAAGATACATATTTGAGTGCTGCGTCAGGTACTTTCTACTAACCCTGTATATTACATATTACTACTTCATTAAATATTAAATCAGAAATACCTACCTTAAAGGCCGCGTGCGCTTATCTCGCCGAGGAATCAATTTGGTTTCGGTGATTTATCGCAGGAAATCGAAGGCACGCTGGTTTCTTTTTTTTTGTTCTTTCCTCTGCTTCATTTTCTTCTTATTCATGTTTTCTATCGCTTTCTAGCTTGAATACACTCTTTTAGCCAAGAACAACAACAACAGATTTTCCGTGGGTAGTTGTGCTTTTTTTCCCAAAGCCGACAGGTCTTACAGTTTATACATACCCACATCATCTCTCTGATGATACTGGGCGTTGGCAAGATTCTAGAGAAATTTGAAAATGTTGTTTTTGCCTTATCCAATGAATTTTCTAAAATTTTAATATTATTTATTGGATTGTTATTTACAGTGAGTCCCAGAAGTGATGTCTTAATTCTTTACTATTCCGCGGTGTGTTTGGATTTTTATTCTATAAAACGGTTCTTTGATGGTAAATTCATGTATACAGGGTAGTAAAAATAAGTTACGATCATCAACTTATTTTTTTTTTTTCATTTTTGCATCGAATTCTAGAAATGTTCCGTAAGTTTCCTTTGGTGACAAATCAAAATTCAAAAAATACCAGAATTTTGATTTTGCTTTCAAATTTAGTAGGTATTATTGCCACTTAAAAACCAATTTATAGCATAATACACAGTTGTTTTTGTTTTACCAGAGACGTTCGTGAGACCATTTTAATTTTGTTAATAAATTTAGATATACTGATCAATTCTAAACAAAAATGGTCTCTTTAGTCTTTCCACTAAAGCGAATCGTTCTCGAGAAAAAAAATAGATCAGATATTTAGAGGTTTGCAAATTAAATTAAGATAATTCACGCTGTTAAAATTACTTCGGGATCAATTATTTATTCAGCGTGAAGATATTGTCAATAAATAGGCTTTTCCGATAACCCTTATCATTAATTAATCAATTTTCAATCAACTTTCCAGCTGATCGCACACAAAAACTAGCATTTTGAATATTTGCCAGAATTGTTTATATTTTCTGGTCTGGGAATTTTTATTGATATTGATTTCGAGGTTCATAAGCAGGTTAAAAGTTTAAGTTAACTCAGAATTTATACAGCAAATAGAATAAAATATGAAACAAATTAAAATAAAATAATAAAGTTGAACATGGTCATTTATATAAGAGCATTTAAACACAAAATAAGATAAAATAAGAAATAAGAATAAAATCAAAGATCGCCAACATTCAACTTCATTTCTTATTTTATTTTATTTAGGTTTGGAAACTTAAAATGCGCATGACCTAACACCAGAGAACACTTAACTTGCACAAAACACAGCAGTTTTTGTCAAAAAATGTGGGATTTGATTGGTTCATTCGTATTTCTTATTTTATTTTAGTCATCTTTATAAACCAATCTTTTTTTTACCCTTATTCTTATTTTTTTTTTCTTATTTTATTTTATTTACTGTATAAACTCACCTTTACTTAGTAAATCAAATAAAATTGAAAGTAAAATACCAATAGTTATTTTTAGATATTTAAAACATTTGAATTTGAACATTTTTTACTGACGACTCAAACGCAGGAGGTGTATAAGATTCGATTTTCGAGACCACAAAAGAAGAGACCATATCCGGCAACGTTTAACGTTGGACATTTGTAAAAAAAAAATCATAGGGCTCTGAGTTGAAACAGTCATAAAGTTTGAGATATTCGTGTCTGCGCTATGTGGTGGGGGCAATTTTTTACGAAAATTGAAAATATGAGACGGCCAAATTGAAGCAGAGATTATATGCAGGAACATTTAAATTGGATATTTTTTAGAAAAAAGTACGGTTTCCGAGTTACAGCAGTGGTAAAGTCTGAAATTATATTTGTATTTCCAACGCGATGTTTTGAAATATCTGAATAATTATTATCTTCTTCGGTGAACGTTGAATGATTTTGATGACCCACACTTACACTCAAAAGTGTGAAATTAATATTTTCTACAAAAACCGACTCTATTAGTTGGTGCACTAAAAAAATACAAAATAATTGATATTAATTCTGTTGGTTCTGGTACCTTTGAAGTTGTTTCCAAAAGTTTTCAATCTAACTGCAACTGCACAACTCAAAAACTACCAGCACCAATCAAATTAACATTTTTTTTGCATTTTTTATTGCACCAACTAAAAAAGTCGATAAAATTTTTGGCGCAAAATATTTATAAAATAAAACTTCCACTCTTATTGCTCTATTGATTAGGTCATATTATTACCTCGAGGGACACACTCATTCTGCTTGTTTTTATTTAGTTAACCTTTACTTTGTTCTTTTTTACTCGCTGTGTTCCGGTACCGTGCGCCCCTGCTCTAACTTGTTTGCTTGCTCTGTGATCTCTGAAACAAAACACACGAACGCCACAGACTAAAAAAAAAAGCGACACATCATTATATAAATAAATTATGTAGAAAGAGATGGAAGAAGATGAAGAAGAAGAAGTAAGAACGTCATCGTCGTTGTCGAGAAAAAAATCCAACATCCGACCAAAAAACCACTGCGCTTGCTTTAGGCAACTTCCAACCTTATGTAAAAGTGATTCAAAGTCCACAAATGCAGCAGCATCCGCTCTGTGTGTGTGTGAAGATTTTTTGGAGACGAGGATAAAAAATAAATAATTATACCTTCCTTCCTACCTACCTGTCTGTTCGTCCGTCCGTGTTGGAGTCGATTCTATAGCGGCTTCTACGTTTACCTTGCGCGATTGAACGGAATATGCTTGTGTTGCCTGCCCTCTTATGAATGAATCTTGGCTTTTACTACTAAATCGACTTCATTCAGCGGTGCATCTATTAAATGCGCGCGATTGGCTATTGTTTCACACGAATATTATTGTTTATTCTTACGTGTATAAACAAATTATTTATTGTATCGCATATATATAATAGCTCAGCTGTTATAATCTATTGTCATTTAGCTGTGTTTGATTCCATTATTTGGTAATAATTACGCGGCCGGTGAATATAGAAGAAGATTTGATATATTTGAAACGTTTTGTTTCTTGGTTGACGTTCTTATCTTTACAAACAGTTGTTGTTGTGATTTGTTTGCGGTTCGGTGTTAGTTTTGGTTTGTGATTTTTTTGTATGTGTTGTGTTTGTTTCTGCGCGCTATGGATGTGGAATATTTGGAACATATTTTGAGGGTATCATTGATGATGAGAGCGAAGCAATTGATGATGGCAGATGAAGAAATAATTGGTAGACAAGATGGAGAAGAAGATGAGGTGGATGATGCAAAGGTGTTTTTTTGGCAGCCTTGGCTTGATTCAGGTATACCGAGATTTAAATACGCGTACTTACATGTTTGCATTTTCTTACGAATGGATTGATATGCTTGTTTGTTAATGTCTATCTAGATTTTATAAATTATTCGAAAGTATGTTTGTCTCTTTTTATGTATGTTCGCGCTTTTTGCATAGCAAACATGAACCGATTTTCGATGATTATTTTTTAATTGGAATTTTAGAAACTGGATTCAATTTCCAATCCTTTCGCCAAGACGGTATTTTTTTATCGAAAATTAATAAGCAATAAGGGAAAGATTATTTCCTCCATCAAAATTGACAACGGAGATTTTTTAGAATAAATCATAATTGATGCTCGACCATTCTGGAGCAATTTTTTTTATAAAAAAGGGTCAACGAATTTTTCAATTTATGTTGACAAATTTTGATAAACTTTTTTAGCTTTTAAAAAATAATATTTTAAAAAAAAATAGATCCGACTTTAGTAGGGTGTCCTCCGAAATATACAAAATAATATTAATTCTATTGGTTCTGGTAATTTTTAAGTTGTGAGGTTGTAGTTAGATTCAAAACTTTTGGCTCCGACTTCAAAAGTACCAGAATCAATAGAATTAATATTATTTTGTATTTTTCAGCAACTAATAAAGTTATCTTGGTAATTGTTTTATTTTTAGTCAAATTTACATATTTTTTTAACAAATGCTAGATAAAATAACTAATTTCATGCTATCGTCTTAGGTATTATACAGGGGGAACTCAATTGTTGTTAGAAAATCCTTATTTTAAAACATCATGTGAATTAATTTATCGACTAAATTCTCTCAAAATACCATTTTTTCTTATGAACTATTCCTTTTCTGTATTTTGATTTTTTAGGTTTATGTCTTCAGGTGTATTGGTTAATTTTTTTTAAACGAAATAAACTTGTTACCATCAGTTTCCTTCAAGATATATTTTAAGTTGCTCGTCAGATGGTAATAATATTTCTTGAAAAAAATTTTTGGTTGACAAGTTTTTTTTAAGTTATTTATATATGAATTAGGTAAGAAAATATTTGTAGTCTTATACCATTTATGTTCCTTGACATTTTATAAATCCTATTTTTTGACATTTGTATTTCTATATTATTTGTAAAAATTCAATTTTCTTTTATATAATATGTAGATTGGAATATTGAAAGTCTGGTCAGCTATACCGGGTGATGCATTGAGAATGTCCAATCTCCAAACTATGATGATTTTGCTCAATAATCCTTATACAAATATTGCAGGTCTCCGAGATACAGGGTTTTTAAAGATGAATTTGTTTTGTTGAATTTTGTAATAATTTTTTATGTATCAATAGTTTCTGCTAGAAAATTTTTAGTTTTTTGTTTTTTTGGGCATGGGGATTAGGAATTTGACTTGTAATTTAGCATTTCTTATACAGGATGTTATTTACACCCTGTTGCTTTAGTAAATGAAAACCTTTTTTTTTCTGCGTTGAATTATTAGGAAAGCAATCAAAAAGTATCATGTTTTGGGGTCTAGAATTTATGGTTGATGGAGATTGGACATTCTTAATAAATCACATTGTATACAAAACATAGAAAGACATACATATACCTAATAGTAATAAATTGTAATTTGTAATCAAGACATTCCCAAAAAATATATACGTTTATATATAGAATATGGAATTCTATCACGATTCAAATAACGGTAAAATGATATTAGGTTCCAATTGATTTGCAAATTTTTTTTATTACTTTCTTATGTTATTTATTCAACTAACAAATGACACCGGATATTATGGAATATATCTTTTTTCAACTTCCTGTCGCTGGTTGTTTCTTTATTTTTTCGATGTTTCGTTTAGCATACAGAATTTTATCTATTCAAAGAACATATGTAAGTCACTTCCTACTATATTAGACTTATGACACAATATGTCGTTTCGGTATACTCTCATAGCTGATTGGAAAATTGATTAGCTATACTTATAGCGTGAACGACGTGTGCGGCTTTCATTTGTTTGTCGGTAGGTGAATATAAACATTTATTGGTTTTTGTGAACCAAGCCGAAGTTCATTGACAAAATAACTTAATATTACTTACATTGTATCTAAATTATTTACTGTGAATTGTTTCTAATTCTGTATCCTATTAATGGTTATGAAATCTTTCCTGTTGGTAGTTAATTTCGCATAAATTTACGAATTTCGCCCTGACGAAGAAAATAAACATACTCGAAACTTCGAAACCTCGGCTGAATCTAATTTTATTTATTGAATGCCTGCATCCCCAAGAAGAATCTTTTTTTTTAATAAATTGAACCAGTGAAGAATTCAAAATCAATCTATGTATACCGGGTGGTCCTTTTTAAGTGTTACAAGATAATATCTGGAAAATTGCTGATTCAAAAAGAATGGAGTGATGCAACGGGACATTTGGGGGTACCATTTGAAAGCATCAGTGATTTTGTAACTCTCACCACTATTTAGGGGTAGGGGGTAACTCTTAAGAATTAAATGGAAAGGTGTAGTTTTCTTTTCGAATTCGTAATTTCCAGACAAAAAAACTTCGTTTAAATCATATAGTTATTTTTGTATTAAGTGCCTAAAATGAGTGTTTTTTTAATGGCACATGGGGTCTCGGCCAAAAATTCTTTCGAATGTGCCATGAAAACACGAATTTTATAAACGAAATACAAACAAAAATTTTTACAACTGTCAAAAAAACTTGACATTCATCGGAAAGCATCGGAAATTTATATTGGAAGTAATTGTTCAAACTTTCACTATCAATTATTATATTAAATTGTTGTATGATGAATAATCAATTGATAATTGACTCTGTTAAAAATAAATTCTTCAAAAAGTAATATTTCATGTTTTATTTGGTAAATTATTTTGGCAGTGAAAAAACTAAACATTCACGTATCAATAGAGATACGGAAATGTCAAGTTTTTTGACAGTTGTACAAAAACATAATTTAATGTCAAAGTCAATATGTTAATATATAACAAATTAAAAAAGATATGTAATAGCATAACGGTGAGCAGTGGTATACTAGCCGTTGTCTTGGTAATGCTCTGCTGACATATTTTGAAATCTGTAATAATTTTGATAATTAATTTTCATTTAAATTTCTTATTAAAATATTGACATTGACATTAAATTATGATTTGATTTGAACGTAGAAATTTTTCTGGTAATTACGAATCGGAAAAGAAAACTACACCTTTCAAGTCAATTTTTCAAATTTACTCCCCACCCCTAAAAAGTGGTAAGAGTTACAAAATCACTGATGCTTCCAAATCGTGCCCCTCAATGTCCCATTGCATCACTCCAAATTTCATTTCTTTTAAATCAGCAGTTTTCTAGATATATTACCTTGTAACACTTTAAAAGGGCCACCCGGTATATGTATATTCGAAATTCGCACAAAAGGTACATTTTTATTGAAAATATACCAAAAAATAGTTCCACACTTCCATCTTCATAACTCATGATTTCTGTTATAAAACTCTCTCTCATTTACTCGTATTCACAATGTTTTTCTTATTCTTCCACAGATGATTCGACGACAAAATCAAACACCATCACCAATAATCAACAAAAACAGACAACAAAATGGAAACGGGACCGACGTGCTCGCCTGCCGGAATACACTCGCAAATCAGATCCCAAATTCAATGAGACATTCAACATTTCCGAACCATCATCAGTTGTTGGTGTTCAGCAACTGGACTCCTCAAATCCACCACCACCACCACCTCCAGCTCCATTGACGATATCAAATGGTGCTTCTACAAACCACAACACCACCACCAATGGTCATGGTCATCATGATCATCCCTTGGATATGAGCTTGAGGCAGCGTGGTCAACCACCTCCTTCGTATGCTCAGACCATTAGTAATCCAGGCTACCGGTCCAGCTATCGACCTTCTGTTATACACAATGGTGGACCGATTTGTGGTGCCGGTGTACGAGAAGAACTTCCATCAGGTGGGTGCGCAAAGGCTTTGTAAAAACTGTGTTTGTCCTTGCTAGATATCTCATGGATCTTTTACTTATGCTATAAGGTTTTGATCTATATAATAATACTAGCTATTTTACCCGGCTATTTTCTGGAATAAAGTCATAATAAGTCTTGAGTATGGAACCCTTCTACATCAGTGTCCTCTCCGCAAGTGGAACACCAACCCAGATCTATCCACAGACATGCACCAAGAGAGAACAGCTTGAGAAATTCTCCTACATATGTCTTAGGGATACAGGACCCTCCACCTTTAAGTCCCAGTCGCACTAACACACTCTCACAAAACAGTCACGTGACATAGCCCTCACAAATATAGCGCAAAATCCACTTAAATTTGGCCATTGAGCTCCGAGATACTTCTTTGGCTATAACAGGTAAAGAACCTTCCACCTAAAAGGCCCAGTTACACTTACATCCACTACCAGATCTGGTCATCCGAATACACCCAATGTATTTATAACATGACAAGTAATGGACCAATGGCATTCAATTCTCCGCATGCGCGAATTATCGGCCATAGAATACCTCTTTCAATGTTAGTGTTCTCTTGTACATGTCATAGAACATAAAGAAATCGATAGAAACGCTCAAAGACAGCATTAGCATGGAATTATGCGCATGCGGAAAACAATGTTCGCTCAATGCAAACGGTCTATTCCCATCTGATTCTACTAGCAAATGTTTTCATTTTTAACAGCCTTCTGTGAATGATCGCTCTATAGAATTGTTATACTGTTATAAAACTAATTGAAAACTATTTCTCCGAACAGGTATCTCGATGTGTGATCCGATAATCGACGAACATTTTCGACGATCATTGGGCAGTGACTATCACACCGTCTTCCAGAACAACAATATCATAACAACAACAATAACAAATAAAAGCGATCTGCGGCCTGTCCAACCATCGACGCCATCTTCCCTACATAAATCACCTCCTAACAAATACCAACAACAAAAACCTACATCAGCCCCGCCGTCAGTGCTGCCCCCACCATTGGCCGCCACCAAACCAACAATGACAGCAAACCAGAACCAGACGACTCGAAATGTCATCGAAATGATGGACACCACAACGCCAGAGATGTCTGTCGATGATCACTTTGCCAAAGCCTTGGGTGATACATGGGCCAAACTTAATATGAGAAAAAAGGAGGCGGAATTGAAGAGAGACGCTGGCACTAAAGAAAATAATTTGGTTTCGATTTAAGAACAAAATAAAATCATAGTATGTGTGTTTCTGTCTCTGTCTGCTCTATTTGTATATATTTATAAGTAATAAGGTATGTGAGAAATATATTTTTGACTGTATATAAAATCGGTACGCCACTGGATAGTTTTTTTCCGATTTTATTGTTTCTCTATTCGTAAGCCAAAAATTATGGAAATGAATCTTCTTTTTCACAAAAGGTGATAATAGTAATTTATTGCAGAATGATATCGAAGTGGGTAATTGGGTAAGTAAAATACATGGATACTTTCTGTAGATTTTTATTTTAGGTCATTTCACAAAAATAATATTAAATTGGATTAAAATCGGGAGTGCATGCTGGCCATCCCATAACGCCCTCATCTATGTAAGGTAATCTTCAATGATTCTAGCCAATGTGCATTTTCATAAAAATGAAACATTTCGAAAAAAATATAACGCTTATATCTTCATACTGCTTAGAGAGTATCTTCAAGTCAAATCTAATTGTATCGATGGATTTTTAATTTATATAATTATATTATCGCTGGTTTTCTGTTTTCCTTGTGAGAACAGGATTGTACTCGACGACAGCGAGAGATTAAAAAAATGCGCGCCCTGCTCATCACCGGTCACTCTTTCAAACCTATTACCATGGCCAGCGATGCTTAACTTTGTTCAATCAATTTACATAAAGCAGATTTATTTCAAACTATTGAGGACACACCAGTGCATAATATGAGAAAAAGTTTACGATACCGATTTCTATATGCATTCAAAAATGTATTTCTTTATTTTAGTGTAATCTTAAGTAGTTTAGTTTATTTATTATAATACGACTTATTATACGTACCAGTTTTGCGCGCAATTGTGATTGTCATTGTTTGTTTTTTTTGTTTTACTTCTTTACCATTCAAATTATTATAACAATAATTATATAGTTGAGGCGATGAGAGTTTGCTGAATTAAGTCAATGAATTACTTCGTTTAATTCGACGAAATGTCAAAGATTTTTTTTATAATTTAATTATGTATCATTAAATTTCAATGGTCAGGATAATAAAACCAATGTTTGTCACAAAAATACTATACAATAACAACGTATTTCTTTGCTTGAAGACATAGGATACTATTTTTATGTCGTATCATTTTAGGTCTAGGAGACAATGATACAAGAATTAAACGTAAGTGCTTTTCTTATCTGCTTTAATGACGTTTGAGCAAACTGTTATTGCCTCAACTATAGAAAGTGTAATTCAGTACTTGCAAAATTGATTTTGTTAATACTTACGTCATCATGGTAGTACTGTTTTTGTTTGTTTGGTAATCGAATAGTCTCGATTTTAAGGTGTTATTAATATTATTATTTTGAAAAAGTTTTGCGCTTTTATTTTGATATATTCACTTTATATCATCATATTTGTTATTTTATTCAGGGATTGTTCTACGAAAAATACAACAGACCCACGTACTGGGTTGTATAGTGATTTGCTGGAATAAATGAAACTCGGCATTCAGACTGATCTTGTAAGTTCAGAGTCTTTTGCACATTAACATTTTTTTAATTCTGTCAGCTGACGGATGATAATGCTCCTTGCTAATATTTTTTTGTTTTAAACGGACTACGGTATGAGTTGAGTATGTTGTTTTTTTTTGGTTCATTTTTATGTGAACTGTTTTTTTGGACATTTTTGAAATATCAGTTGTGACAGCTGCCAGTATAAATGCGTTTTTTCAATGAAAATGTATTTATATTTTATATATTTTAATTTTTCTCAACCAGCAAGTCACAAATCTTTGTTTTATGATTATTTTTTTTGGTCTCTTTTCTTCTTCAACGTAGTATTTAAGGATTTTAATGAGTATATATATAGGCTGATAATATTATTAGTATAATTATTTATAATAATTTTTTGTGTATATATTTGTTCTGTATATAAATATTATATATTATTGAGAATATATATATATATATATATAGATATGTATCTTCCTGTATATATTGGTGATCAATTTTAGAACAAAAATTGATATTTATAAATATATACAATATAATAATCGGTATAAAAGTTATGAGTGAGATACTCCGTATCCATTTTGATAATGCAATGTAATTAATAAATAAATGAAATGGAGGTCGAAATTGTAGCATTATTATCCTGCTCAGGGGTAGTTATATTATTTTCTTATGAACCACAAACATGCACTGAGGCAACTGAATAAAGTGGTCAAATTCTAAATACTCAGGCGCCATCTGTTATATAATAGAGGAACTACCAAGTGACAACTACAAGTGCCACTTAGTGGTATTCATAAGAACTATGTTCGATATAGACGGTGGCGCCATCTAAGAGACAACATCCAAACTACTCAATATGTAGAAGCGCCATCTATGAGGCAATCAGGCTAGTTAGCCGTATATGTGTCGCCATCTACAAGACAACCAATGAACTTCGATATGGATGGTGGCGCCATCTAAGAGAAAGCATCTAAACTACTCGATATGTAGCAGCGCCATCTATGAGGCAATTGTCGAGCTAGCAACACCTGTGGCGCCATCTACAAGACAAATAATGAACTAAAAACCAACTCATGGCGCCATCTATCAGTAGCCACTGGAACAAAAATACGAACATACTATGCGAGGGGTGTACGAGAAATACTACTACATACGAGGGGTGTACGATAAATACTTCCCATATACGAGGGGCGCACGAAAAGTTGTCGGTATATACGAGGGGTGTGCGAGAATAACTTTTCAATATACGAGGGCTGTACGCTAAGTTGTCTGAAATATACGAGGGTTGTACGATAAATTCTTCATATATACGAGGGTTGTCCGATAAGTTGTCAGAAATATACGAGGGGTGTACGATAAATACTTACCATATACGAGGGGTGTACGAAAAATACTTCCTAAATACGAGGGGCACACGAAAAATATTTTTCAATATACGAGGGTTGTACGATAAGTTGTCGGAATATACGAGGGGTGTGCGATAAATACTTCCTATATACGAGGGGCGTACGAAAAGTACTTTTCAATATACGAGGGCTTTATGATAAGTTGTCGGAATATACGAGGGGTGTGCGATAAATACTTCCTATATACGAGGGGCATACGAAAAATATTTTTCAATATACGAGGGTTGTACGATAAGTTGTCGGGAATATACGAGGGGTGTACGATAAATACTTACCATATACGAGGGCTGTACGATAAGTTGTCTGAAATATACGAGGGATGTACGATAAATACTTTCCATATACGGGAGTGTACTTCTCAATATACGGGGGCGGTACGATAAGTTGTTTCGAATATACGAGGGGTGTACGATAAATACTGACCATATACGAGGGGTGTACGAAAAGTACCTTCAATTATACGAGGGCTGTACGATAAGTTGTCTGAAATATACGAGGGGTGCACGAAAAGTACTTTTTAAATATACGAGGAGTGCACGAAAAGTACTTTTCAATATATTGAGGATTGTCGAGAATATACGAGAGGTCTACGATAAATACTACCCATATACGAGGGGCGTACAGAAAGTAGTTCAAGTAAGTCTTACCTTTCTATAGGCCTCTTCCTTCTGATAGCTCTGCTTCTGTTGTCTCTTACTTACCTTCTTTGCACTACCCTTGAGTACCTTACGAGTTCTCCCAACCCTTATGGCTAGTAATGGTTTTGTTTTTTTTGCCAGCTTTATGCCTGCCTGCAACTGCTCGTTCTCAAGTATATCACAGATTGCATTATTGCTTATAAAAGCTTCTACCAATGTCTTCTGGTTATTTTTTTTTTTATTTTGAGTTGACCAAGAATTATTCTATTCAAGTAAGCAGAGATAGAAGAAAATTAAGTACTTATTTCGGTATAAATTATTTTACTGGGTATTTTCAGGCTATCACAATTTTTATATAAATATTGACTAGATATTATTGATAAATATTTCTATCTAATATAATATAATTACTAGAAAAACGGAAATATTATTTATAGAAAAATAAACCAATGACGTGTTAAAATTATTAGAAGAATATAAAATAACACCTCAATGCAGAAAAGTGGACATGATAATATTAAAAATGTTATATCAAATGATTTATTAAAATATCTGAGTAGGTATAATAAACGACTAGATAATAATTTATTCTTAACAAAATAACATTCATTCATTCCATTAACTATTATAAAATATATTAACAAAATATCATTCATCCATCCAACTAATTATCATTATATAATTCTATAAGCAATTTTTCTATTGTCAGGCTACGTCTTTGTTTGTTAAAATAGGTACTCGGTATTTCCTTACAAACTATTTTGTGGTCATATTTTATTTATCAAATAAGTTTCATTTTTTTTTAACTTTAGATAGTTTCAATTCACCGTAAATATAAACACCGTATACGAACTTAATACTGACTGAAACATTTCAACTATATTCAATTAAAAATTGCCTACACATATCCTTATATTATGAAAATACCGAATCAGCAACAATTTTCCTTCAGTGATTTGTTTTTCTATTATAAATTGTTGCTTATTCTTTTCCATCTTTGATATTATACAAAACTTTTTAGCAACTCTTGACAGTCTTTCCATTACATTTATTGAATCACCCTGTATAATCACTTCCATCTCATTATATAAAAGTAATATTGGCAAAATAATTCACTACAATAATTTTGTACACAACAACAGTTATATAAACAAAATTAAAATAACTAAGAACTTTTTGGAAAAGAAAAAAAGAACATAAATTATTTGTGTTCAAAAAGTTTAAATACTTGAAAGATAAAAAAACATCAAACAATTCATATTTATGTCAAATGTATTACATAAATAAATTCTCCTGATCTGTATTGTCATTTTAAATTGTGTATAAAATGTCAAAGTAATGGAAAGTCTTTTAGTCTATAAGTAGATTTCATCTTTTGGCAATTTTTCCCCACTAATACCATTTACAATATGTAGTGGTGCTCTTACATAAGCATTTTTGATTAAATTCTTTTTCGTTGTATTTGTTGCGGAGGAGCCTTCGGCAGCTGTGTCCTCTTGAACGTTCTTCAGACTGCTAGAATACCTGTAAGATGGAGAAAAAAACTGACAAAAGGCATTCTGATGGAAAATGTTTAACGTTACGTAAAAGAATCAAAAATTTGCTAACTTAAAAAAAAATATATATTTCTTAGCACTCTATGTGCATTTTCTTAAAAAAAATTATAACATTTATTTTATCACTTTTTGGAATTTCGTAGTAGAAATTCTGCTTTATAAGGGGATTCTGTTTTCAATGCTGTGGTGAAAGTTTACATTATTCAATAAATTGGCAAAAAATAGATAAAATAAGGAAAAGTCATTTGTCCTTGAATATGACATTTTTACGTATCTTTTACTTTGTTGACAAAAAAACCTCATCAAGTTTCATCTAGATTACTGCAACCTTTGTTTGTAAACCAATCAGGAATCGAAATATAAATAACTTAATGTTACTTTTATACAAGCTGAAAAAAATCATACATACCTCGACTGACTTCTGCTGCCTTTGAGTCCACTACTATCAGTCGTCTGCTGCGATGAAGTCTGCGTAGATGAGCTCGTCGTACTCTTCCTGGTCATTTCCGGTTTGTGCTTCATCAGTCTGTTTCTCATACTCCTCTGACCACACAACTTCAAAAACCCACCACGAAACTTCGAGCTCATAATATTGTACAGAATCGGATTCACAGCTGAATTAATGTGGAACATGATGCGTGAAAAGTACAAAATGTTGTAGTATCGCTCCAAACCCAACTCAAAACTGGCCCCGGCCGGTGCTACAATGATCCACAAGGTGAGAGCTCGAAAGGGCAACAGGCAGACGAAGAAGGCCAGCACGACGGTGCCCAACATCAAAATCACCTGCTTCCTGTACTTGATGACGCTCTGCGTCGGCGCTGTGTTGTTTGATCGATGCGGCACCACCATGGTGGGATGGGTCATTAGGGATTTGGCAATTAGGGCGTATATGCAAATTAGAATGGCCAAGGGGAAGATGAAGAAAATCACAATGGATCCAATGAAGAATATGCAGGGAAACAGGTCTTCGACCAAGGTGAAGCAGACAAAGACTATGGAGCCGTCAAAGTATTCTTCGGGGCCGTACTGGGTGATGGTGAGTATTGGACTGAAATTTGATAAGAAGTTTTTCAGTATAATGTTGATGGAATCATCAAAATTTCCTAAAAAATGAGACAGAATAATATTTAGCATGATCAAGAAGTTTTTGATAGTTTTATTGATAACTTAAAGCCGTTTACCTAGGGAGTTTCTTAAATATTTTATAAAAAATTAAATATAGTTTTGGTATTGCTTTGGGAACGCCAGAGAGGTTCTATTGAATTTATTCTTCACACAATATTAATTAAAAACAAATTATATAGAATTTTTATTTAAATATTCTTTAATTTACGAATTTTTAGGAGCTCTTCGAAATATTACTTATGTTTTATTATCAAATGAAACCTTTCATTTTCTCCATCATTCAATGTCTACTTGACAAATTAATTGATAAAGTCATATTACTGGCTTGAAAATAATGACAATTGAGTGATCCTCTATTAGAGAAAATACTTTTCAATAATGCTCCAGTGTAAAAAATAAGAAAACGTAATGTCCTCTGATAAACGAAACAATGGCATTTAAAATTTATGTGTTATTTGTTAAAAATAATCCAACGATGTTTTTTCAACTTTAGATTTCAAAACAAATGTTAGTTTCCTCAAAATAATCGAGAAACCCGAGGTTAAGTCTATCAATAAAGGTATCCAAAACTTTCCCAACCTAACCGTTTTCTATCTTCTATCGTCTCCAAAAGACCTTGCAAAGGCCGTGGGTCGGATATATGGCAGTTGTAAAAACAATGATTAGACCAAATAATTATGCACCACAAACCATAAAATGAATTATGTGTGCTGCTTTACACGCTCCAACCTATTCCGACCCACCGCCGGGTGCACGGTCTTGAACATATATCTAAAACATTTATTCCCAATTTTCAACACAGTTTATTAATTTATCAGAAATTATGAAATATTTTTTTTGTTTTTAGTCATCCACTTGTTTTCTTTACAATTTAAATTTTTATTTCTTGTAAATAAATATTGGTTATGTTTTCCAAAAATACGTAATATGTTTACAATAAACTTTCGAAATTTGAATAAATTAAGAACTCTGATCTATTTTTGACCAATTAAGGTAAAGTGAATACTTTTTCACAAATTCAAAATTTTTATTAACCCTATATGATAATTCTATAGTTTCTGTTCGTCTGGCTCAATTTTGAATCCAAAAGAATTTTTCAGTGACAACTTCTGTACATTTTTTTGACATACGCCAGTTGGATATTTTTTCCAGGGACATGAGATTTCGATATCTGAAATTGAAACTACATACATGAACTACTATTTCATTTTGAGCAATATATCTACCTACATTTCAGTCTAGAACTACAATTTTAATTTTACATCTTCCAATAAACATTAAGAAATAAAACAGTAAAATATAAGCAAAAAGTTTATACTTACATGGTATTGCTGCATGATTTATTTAAAATCGGAATAGAAAAACCCAGTTTTAGGTTGGAATGATGAAGATGAAATTAAAAAAAAATGGGTACCAACTTAAACAACCATACAGGGTCGTACAAATAGAAAACAAATTCCTGGGAAAAGTCATTATTTAAGAAAAATACCTCTTACTATTTTTATGTAGTAATTCTAATTTTTTCAGTGACGTAATTTCATTTTCAACAGTTAAGTATGTAATTTTTAGAGATATAATGCCATCGGCGTTTTTTCTTTCATCAAATTCGGTATATTTTCGCATTTTCAAATAGTCAATTTTTAGAAATATATATACATAGGTATATATACTTCGGTGTGTTTTGACTTCTTGGAATTAATAGATATAAAGGGTGATCCAAATTATAATGGAGAAACCTTAACAGCATATTCAGCAGATAAAAATATTTAAACAAGTTCATATAAACTTATCTCCAAAAACGCTTCGTTTTGGAGATGAGGGGTGTTGAAATATTACGAAAAAACATGTTTTTTCTTATTTTTAAAGAAAGTCTTCTAGATTTTGCTTTCAAACATAGTAGGTTATCACGTACAAACAAATTTATAGCATGATAAACACTTGTTGTTGTTTTACCAGTGGCGTTCTTGAGACCATTTTAATTATTTCAAATAATAAGAATGGTTGTACGCCAATGGTTTATCGCAATTTTTTTAATAAATTTAGATATATTGATCAATTATAATTTGCAAACCTATGATATTAGGTGCACATGCAAACAAAAATTACAGACTAAAGGGACCATTTTTGTTTAGAATTGATCAGAATATCTAAATTTGTTCACAAAATTGCGATAAACCATTGGCGTACATTTTTTTTTATTTAAAATAATTGAAACGGTCTCACGGACGCCATTGGTAAAACAAAAACAAGTGTTTATCATGCTATAAATTTGTTTTTAAGTGGCAATAATACCTACTAAGTTCGAAAGCAAAAAATAAAAAATAAGAAAAAACTATTTTTTTGCAATATTTCAACACCCCGTATCTCCATGACGAAGCATTTTTGGTGATAAGTTTATATGAGCTTTTTTAATTATTTATATCTGCTGAATACGCTGTTAAAGTTTCTCCATTATAATTCGGACCACCCTGTATAGGAGATTGCCCCATTATGCATTAAATTTAAGTTTTAACAGTATAAAAATGCGAAAAAATCAAACCCCAGTCAGCTGTACGAGTAATTATCCATTATCTTGTTTATTTCGTCATATAATTTAGTCGCAAATCATCACACTTTCGATCCACCCTATATATTAAATTGAGCTAACTGACCATGGTATGTACTAGAAAAATTTAAATGGATAAAAAATTATATTATAGAATTTAATGTAATATTTATTCTGTAGAAGATGAATGCGTAACACAGAAACATTAACAGCATGAATGAATAAGGAAAAAGTTAAAGTTCAGCATTTATTAATAAATCTTTGGTAGACATCAAATACAGATACATTAATAAATAATAACAGTATAATAAGCTTACGACAAAATAAAAATTATACATACATACTTCCATGTTAACATATCAAAAGTTTTTTTTTATATATATATATAAGTGTAGTTAATATTTAAAATGATGATGTTGATTTATTATTGATAATGACAGACAAAAAAAATAATGTTCCAAAAGTTATTGGTGAAATTCCTTCATGGATATCATTTTTGTTGTTGTTAATTTCAGAGCTCATCGACATCAACATTAGATATCATTGTTATATAAATGGCATTATCTTTAAATGACATCTCATTTGTATCGGTCCCGAACAAGATATTTATAAAATAAGTATTGGTATTTTTGTCATCCGTTATGTCAAATTTTAATGATATGTGAATAATTCAGGGTGTGATTCTGCATGAAACTAGTAGTTCGGAACCTTTTAATACATTTACTGTTCACATTGTATGCGACACACGTGAATTTTGATAATACTGCCTTGCATTTGAAATAAAACTGCTCCTCATATATTCCATTTTTTTAAATATTATTTAGTATCTATAATTTATAGTAAATATAAAAAAAAATCTTATTTCTATTCTTATTGAACATTTGATTCCCCGAAACATTACTAGGTACCTTCTCATAATAATTATTTTCGGTTAAAGTCGATAAAATACAGATTTTCTATTACATTTCTTCCAAATATATTCAAAGAGATAATTATTATAATGATAATATTCCGGAACGTTTTCATAGGAGACATTATTTCTGTCGACGTTATTGTACCGCGACATTTTTGGTCGCGGCATTTTCGTAACGCGACATATTTAGGGGAACATGTTTGCCGCGACATTTTTGTGGCGACTTTTTTTACGAGATACCATGCACGCCACTGTGGAGACTGAAAATGATGCTTGTGTAAAAAGATAAAAACATTTTCGTTAACTGCCACTTAACGAAGATTTCTTGGAATATAGTTTCAAAGTCAAGCTATCATATTTCTTTGTAGAATCATACCCTTAAATATTCACAAATCATTACGCAACACCCAGTATATTTTGTAATTATCCCGATTTTACTACGATGTTAGCAAAAGTTTGCATTTTTTAATGAAATTTTTATCTGAAAAAAGCCAAACCTTCAAATAAATATATTATACTATGTGGTACTATTTTTGTTGATACTTCCTCGTACAGAAATCTTCACTTTCAATATGGATACTGTTCAAGGTACTCAAAATATTCTTCAATTTCAAACATAACTTTCTTCATTGCGTTGCAAAGTTTGTCTCAAAAACTTCTCATGTAAATCCATATGCTCACCACTGCTACTATGATGGTTGAAATCCTTATTCAAAAAAATCCCAAAACTACTCTTATCCTTCTCACCACACAAAACCAATGAAGAATGTTCAACGACCTGCTGCTGAAGCTGCTGAATCATCTCATCCGAATCCTCTAAATCTTCATGATCATCTTCACTCAATGGCAAAATCCGCCTTGGTGATGCCGCCAAATCTCTCAGAATAATCGAATGCGAATCGCTACTCCTATTCGACTCTGGTGATTCCTGAAACGTTTTCATCAGCAGCGACGAATTGTTCCGGCATCGATACGACAAACGTGAGCTGTCATGGCTGTTGTTCCTCAAGGTACTACTCCTCGTAGTGGTGGTACTGACACTGGTGGTGGTACCATTCCTGGATTTCTTGAACAATTTACTTCGCGTATCTGAACAGATAATAAAGCCATGACGAAACTTTGAACTCATCAGATTATAGAGGATAGGGTTGACGGCTGAGTTGAGGTACACCATGATCCTGCAGAAGTACAGGATGTTGTAGTACTTTTCAATACCAATACGCACGATATTCTCCTCGGGCGCAATGATGATCCAGACGATAAACACTCGAAATGGTATCAAACAGAGAAAGAAGCTCAACACAACAGTGCCCAACATAAGAATCACTTGTCGACGGGCACGTATCGAATAATTGTCAATGTGCTTATTGAGTACCAATGTAGCGGCATTGGCCATCAAATTTTTGGCAATGATACAATAGAGGATTAGCAGTATCACCAGCGGTACAATGAAAAACATAAAAATGCTGCTCAGGAAGTACAGAGCTGACCAGAAAGTGTTGGCCAATGTATGACAAGCCGGTACTTTGGTGCCATCGAAGTAGTCGATGAATTTGAATTCGGCAATTCCTATCATGGGGCTGGAAATAGAAACGGTTCAAAAATGGTAGTTTAGTTTATTGTTTATTTATTGTGCAATATATATTTATATGAAGGACTTAGTAGTTCAGCAGGTATGGAAGCCCAAAAAATGTTGCTCGATCTCCAAAATGCAAAAACCACAACCAACCACAAACCTGTGTGCATTTGTAAATTTCTTCTCACCAACAATACCCAGACGTTTACTACTGTATACAGGGCGAAGTTTTAATTTTCGCAAACTTAACTTTTTTACATCAGCCCAGTTTTCCGTAATTTCGAAAAAGTATTTTTATAATACGATGGGATTTTGCAAAATTTTGTAAAGTAGATGTTTTAAAAATAAATCATGTTGTTGAGTGAGGTTTTCGAGTGTAATAGAATAAAGCTTCAATTGGAATACTAGCGTAAATAGTTTGTTAAATATAGATTTTTCATATTTTTAACCCTTCTAATGCAAACAGAGGAGTGTCAATGAGTTTAAGGTGTGCGTTTCTATGAGGATGTAAAAAATTAAATTTTCATATTTTTGGAGGGAGGGGGTGCTCCCGACTCATCTAATATACGTCAAAAATCATTTAATTTATTTTATTTAAAAAAATTGTTAGTCATGTAATTGAAGTAATTTAACATGATAGTTGATAAAATAATTTTGTATTTGGATGGACCAGCGGATATCATGTAAATAACATCGATCGTGGAATCATCCTGTATAAATAGATTTAATTGTTGTATTCTGTAGCTACTATTTAATTGGATAACTTGTCAAATCTGTCATCTGATAATGCCGAAAAAAATAATTTTAGATATAAGCGAAGTATCTGCTCGGACAGTAGTTGTTAGTTATGCTTAAGTTACACAGAAGAACTGTTATTTGAGAAAAAAACATTAAATTTTTCATTATTTCTACTAGTATTCCATATCCGCTTTCTATCTTCAGAGTTGAACATGTTTTTTTTATATGTTTTATGTAAATAAGCCCAATATACAGTTATATGTCTGTCAAAGCCTGTCTTTCAAGGTTTTTTCAGGTGTGTGTGTGCAGGATCGTATTCAGAATCATTTTTGTGAGATGTAAAATAATCCACAAATTCAATCAACAGATCATGAATTATATTGTAACGAAATCACAAGAGTTTTTGGCTAATAAGGCTGACATTAAAAGGCACTTTTAATAACACTATGAAATTAACAAATTTATTTGGAATTTAGAGCTGTTCAACCAAATAAATAAAGTAATTAAAGTTTTTCCATAAAAAAACTTGGTTATCATTTTCAAATAATGTAGACGAATTCTTGAATTGATTGAATGTTGAGGTTTGATTCATACAGCACAAAAATAGAATGAGAATACGTAGGTATGTTGTTGTTAGTAGATAACAGAGGAAAATGAGTTTCACAAAACACAAAAGCAAGAACAGTTTTATGTTAGTGGAAAAAAAATTGTAAAACACAATAGACAAAAACACACACAAACATGAAGGTTCTGAAATAGAAGCGACGAAAACACAAGACAGAGGAGGAAATGTTTTTTTTTGTTTTCAGTTTTATAAGACATAAACTATTATTATTATCTTTATAATGTACAGGGTATCTCAAAAACATACGAGACTTGTGTAGCTTTTAAATGAGACTCTCTGTATATAAATTCATTTTTGATTTTGCACGATCAAAATAAAGATGAGTTTTATCAACGTTTATCGTACTTGATAAAACTCGAGGTAGAGTTTCAACATAAATTCTCATTGTGTAAACGAAATTCACACCGGAGTATCTTAACTGATTACATTTTGTATGGCACTAATGAAAAATTCATTTCAACAAATTCGACAAATTTAAAATGTAATAAACTTGTTTAATTTAAATTAAATAAACACCCTGTATTTTATGTCTATCATAAACTATTAGACATTCCTCATATTTACATGAAAACAACAATTTACTATCAATCAAGTGAAAAATAGAAATTGAAAAAAGTCTTATTATTCTACTTTTCCAATTCAACCGTTTTCCTATCTTTCAAAATTATTTCCGAGATGCCAATACATCCATCACTAATTCGAGGCACACTGGGTTCCCTAACCTAACCTAAATCTTAAAACCGCAAAACAAAACAAATTTCAATCATGCCATCAAAATTCCCAAAACAGCATTTTCAATCCACGTCATTTCAATAAACTCATTAGTCGAGTCTTAATATAATAATAATAATAGTAATAATAAACATCCATTAACAGTCCATCACAGCTTGTAAATCCATCTCCCCTAATTGTCGCGTCTCTTCCTTACACAGGAAAGAATCTTCTCGGAGACATGAAAATAAAAGAAAGAAAGCAAGCAATGATAATAATACGCCGCCCCCGATGCTATAAACAATTTAATGCTTGTAATGTAAAGCAGTCCAAGTAGGGCGGGCAGGCCTGTCTATATCTGTCAAGAAGAGATTTTTTTCTCCCCACTTTCCCATACTCCCCCCTGGGATATAATCCTAATCATTTCACGCCGCAAGTCTGAAAGCTTATGCATTTCTTTCTCCACCCCCCCTCCCACCAGCCCTCTAGCACCGTCCATTAACTACGACTTCCTCTTCTTTCTTTTGTAGTAGGTAAAAGTGTATCGTCATGGGAGGTGGGTTCCTCCATTACTTTTTCCTCCAATTAGCTAGTTATGTTGTTGTTGCCTACTATCTCCTGGATATCGTTCAATTCCTGTCTGTCTGCTCGGACACATCTTCGGTGTTTTGTTTGTTGTTCACTAGGCTAACTGCTTATCTTTACAATGAATCTCTCGATCGTAGTGGCAGCTCACTTTTCTCCATAGCTCTGTCTCTTCTTACGACGCTCGGCCGCTGAATAATATGTCGAGGGTTTGGAGCCATGCCATGCCAGCTGTCAGTGTCAACTGTCAGTTGTTTGTGTTCCGTGTCGACTGCCAGAACTTTGTGTGTTGTCAGATATCAATTGTAAAATTTCAATTTCCCTCAACTTAGTATATCCCGCGCTTCCAAGATGGCGCTGGCATCTGTCACATGACAGCTGTCACGGTTGTTTGTGTTCCGATCCGGTCGACTGTCAGAGGTTTGTGTTCTATGGTTGACAGTTGTCAAAGGTTTGTGTTCTATGAAACCGCCTTGTATATATACTTATTTAAACCGCCCTCCTACATCTAAACTCCAATTCAGTCTCTGCGGAAAATATTTTAATTAGGAATATGATAACATAGACTTTTTTGCTCTATTTATGATGATTAAGATTTTTTTTTCAAACCATATAGACACTATGATATTTTTAAGAAATATTGTAATTAAGGTCAAACGGTTTGGTTTTGCATATTTTAGTTATTTCCTTATTGTATTCACAAACAAAACTATAATACCAAAAACTTTTTTGAGTTCCAACATAACTGTGGTTCCCTTTGAATTGCCCTTGATTCCAGGTCCTCACAAATGACATTCTTCTTCTTCTAGTTGTCACTCAAACATTAAATCTTGACTATCCAAATAGTAGCAAATTTCCCCCGATTCATGTAATTTACTTTGAGGAAAGCTGGTTACAATGCCTAGTAGATTTTTTTGAAACGAAGTTCCATTACGCGTGTTGCTGTATGTTAGCTTTGGTAAGGTTATGTTATGTTAGGTTAGGTTAGGTTAGTTATAGAAAGTGTTTATATATGAACATGGAATTGGTTACCTTGCATGAAATCAAAAAAACTACTGAGACTGTTCAGTATTTCGACTGTTTTTTTTATTGATGTTCAAATATTTTATATTAGATCGAGTAACTAATGTTTGATTTATTGATCATTGAATACCTTTCGTTAAAGTTCTATATGTAAATGTATGATTATTTGTTTAGTTGTAAAGTCTTTTGAAAGCATTTTGTTGAGTTGTATATGCATGTACATGTATTTTGGCAATATCCCAAATGATACATCTCTCAACTTGGCACATCATGTAGCAGCAGAAAGGCCGTTAAGTCCATTTTATGTATTTGGAGAAATTAGCGTGAAATACATCCCACCTATATAGATATAAGCTAGGTTGTTATGAAAGTTATGCTTTATTTCATCTACAATGTAGCTCCAACGGCCTATGTAGAGGATATAGCTGTAGATAATCTGTTTTGACTACATTCTTCACGAATTAATTTCAAAACGGAGGCGTCCCTGTTTCCACCATACTGGAATTTTGATACCGCATCTATATCGGAAGGTTTTGGAAGCTTCTAGATCTTTAAAATGAAATAAAAGAATCAATCAAGTAGATACCAACACAGCTTGGCAAATTAAGCTATTAGTGTCAAATAAAGGGATCAGTATAATCTGCTGAGCAAGTTTACTTTTCTGCAATCATTATTTCTATTGTATCTGAATGACAATTTGCAATACACTTTACCTGGTTCTAGAAAGGTGGAATGACGAGAGAAGATATACCTACAGGGAGTCCCGGAACCATGATACTATGAAAAGAAAATTCCTTCTATTTTCTAGTTTCTTTGTATGAAAATGGAAAAAACTTTTTCCCAAACGAAAAACAATCGAAGAATAGTTAGTCATCATAAAAATATCATGACTAACAGTGAATTTAAAATCGAAATTTTCATCAATATAGAAAATGTATTTTCCTGCTGATCGACAATGTCTGTGGGAAAATCGGAGCTGGAAAAACTCTTCACAAATAACACCAACAACACAGGAGAAATACTTGAGTGGGGAGTAGTGCAAACAGAATGTGGTGAGGTTAAAAGTTTACTTCTTGTAAAATGTCTACAGAGTTTGTATAGAGAAAAGAAGCTTGGAAGAGAAAAGTGGTTGTCTCGACACCGACGAGCTCTGTTCTGTTTTTATACAGGGTGTTCGATAGATTCTCTAGACGGTATAACTCCATTGAGTAGTTATTGTAAAATACTTTGTAATGTACCTTATTGAAGACCTCCCTATATTAAGGCCCATAAATTATCACTTATTTGAGATCTCTTCTTTGTATTTACGTTATCCGTAGTTTTTTTGAAGTATAACTTCGTTGGTGGCGTTCTGCTATTTGACGAGTATGGAGAGAGAATTGATAAAAATGTAACGTTTCGAGATTTCGTTACACGAGAGAGAAAAAAGATATAACATAGAGAGATGGAGAAAGAGAGTTATACATCATAGATCGGTCTCGAACCCCACTCATAAACGTAGTTCAAGGTTCAAAGTTGCCTGAAGGGGAAATAGTCTATGTAATTGGGAGTTGGTAGGGAGTTAAGGGAAAGTGTGTTAGTGCGCGTGGAACTGATTCGGTGTGGGTTCCATACTTTTGACATGCTGTATAAGTATCTCCTGAGTGTATGGATGTATATTGATGTTTTTTTTCGATGGTTATGGGTGTTCTGTGGTGGACTAGTGAAGTTTTAAGTGCGACTTGGACTCATTAGGTGAGGGTTCCGTACCTGACACTCTTATATAAATGCTTCAATTAGATGTTGTTTTTGAGCAAAACATAGGTGGTGGGGATGATTACGGGTCGATGTTATGGTTATGTTCAAGTGCGACTGAGACTCACTGAATGTGGGGTTCCATACCTATACACCCTTTGAGCCCCGGGAATGCCTGTTATTGCGACTTACGTTATGGATGCGGTTAGGGAAGATTATATGATGGTGTTCAAGTACACTTGAGGCCCTCTTTTTGTGGGTTCCACCATTTTTTGATTTGACCATCATTTTGGATTTTTCGTTTTTTTACTATGGTTCGAGAATGGGTCAATATTTTTGGGATTTTTCAGTGCTACTAGGACACATTAGTTGAGGGTTCCATACATCTGGGTCAACAAATTTTATACTGTTACATTTCTTTTGAAATGATCCCTCTTTCTTTTTCTCTCTCTCTCTCTTTCACTCAGACACACATACACACCAACAATTTGTTTTTTGACCGACTTCCCAAACGGATGAGGATGTTTGTTTGCTCGATTTGGACAGTAAACGTGCTCCGATTTTGACGATTTTTTTGAGAGTTGTTCCCTTCTAGAAAAAACATTAGAAGTCCATGTCAAACATACTGTTTATTTTAGTAGCAACGACTGATTTTTGTACCAGGTTTGGTTATAATAGTAAAAAAAAATATATAATTTTTTAAATTCCACCCTTCCAGTAATCAAATAATGCTCTAGAAACTTTGGCTAAAAACTAATGTTTCTACCATTTTTCGTACGTACGTACCAATTTGGTACAGAGCCCTAAATAAAAATCAATTGCGAGCCTACATTTACATTTTTACCTTCAAACATTTAAGGATCAGCATCCAATAATAAAATACCCTGTATATACTTATACATATAGAACGCTGTGTCTCTTCTTCTCAGTCTTTTTTTTGTTTTATTTTCTGGCCTCTTAGGGGATCTATATTTCTTTTTGCTTGGCGATTTGTAATATAATAGCTCGGAGAGATGCCGCAGCTTGCCATGGAGAGCATTACAATTTACACGAAGAAAGTTCAAGGTTCAAGGAACTCTAACCTTCGTAGGGCATGGACGTTTTCTTTTTTTATTAAAAGAAAGGAAGAAGGCATGTTGTTAATAAGGTTTGTTGGCATAAGCCATTGAAAAGAATAAATCGTTCAACTTTCGGTGCTTTTGCGATAGAAGTATATCACACTTCTGACAACGTGTATCAACTTTGCAGAATGCCAATATGTCAATTTTGAGTAATCGAGATTAATTCGGAAATTGAGAGCTTAATATCTTTAAATAAGGATAAGGCTCCTTCCGTTACTATACACCATTTGAAAATTAATATAATTTTATGCAACGTACAGACAGATTCAGTAAATCAGAACGTATTGTTAATCTAAAACAAAATTTCAAAACTATCTGTGAACCATGACTCTTATTTATTTCCTTGTATGTACAATCGATATAAGAAAAACCATAATATTTTTTCCTTTGACTTGAAGTCGATAAATTCGCAGCAGAAAATGATTTATACGTTTCTCTGGTAGGTGACACATCATAACTACTCCTAGAAGAAATATAATTTATTGGGTCTGTATATAATTGCCTCGCGTCGGCAATAATAATTCACCTCTTTATACAATACACTAGATGGCAGTAGAGTGGAAGTATAAGTAGTGGAGTTTGGTTCATATTCACCTTATTTTTTTGTCGCACTATCTTGTTATTTTATATGCCAAAGTTCTTCGTCTAGCAATTATATAATTTAATATACAGTGTGTTCATTCTTAATCTTAGGATTTGAACTTCTAACACGCGCACTGAGTTGAACTAGATCCTTTGATTATCTTACTTGTACTCCAGCATTTACGTTTGTACAATTTGAAAGTGAATTCCAAACCAACGATACGTCTCCAGATTCACCCTTCTCTAGAGCAACATACAAAAATGATAGTTGGACGCGCGTTCGGTTCATCACCGGTCAGTCATCCAAACGCTGACAGTACTCTCCATACTGCTTAACTTAACGATGTATCAAAGTCGGCCAAATGGTTAGCCTGCATATACCAAATACATGCGTTCCTCTATAATAAATAAACACTAGAAGATACCAAATACATACACATGAATTCGGACGATGAAGCAAATAATATGTACAGCTTAGATCATTCAAGTATATAAAAATACATACCATACAGCAAATAACATGCAAGTATATACAAAACCTAAAAGATCCCGCAATAAGCGCTACCAAGAAGATTTACAAAAAAAAGTACACATTCAAGTAGGTTTATACATTATATAGCTGGACCAAAAAAATGTCCTGTCCCAGATGCTTCAAGACTTACACGAGCTTGAATATAAATATATGTAATATAATAGTATTTTAAGCACAATTAGATGTGCTCTAAACAAAAATTTTGTTTTTTCATATATTAATAATTTCTCAATCAAAATTGAATTTTACTTTACTGCGGCATTTAGTGCTATGTGTAAGTGTTAATAAGAATTTTTTGCTCATGAAGTGCTCGTATTTTAGAGGAATGCATTTATAACCCGTTTTAATGGAACGTAATGTTGTTTTCCTAACACACAAATAGATGTGCTCTAAACACAAACATTTAGTGCTATTTTGTGCTATTCATTAGTGTTTGTGAAACTGTTTGTGTTCCAGAAGTTGTGTTTTTTGAGATATGTACATGCATAAATGATTTACTAATAAATCAAAATTGAATTTTAATTTACTGCAGCATTTAGTGCTATTTTTGGTGCTAATATGATTTTCTTGCTAATGAAGAATTCGTGCTTTAGAGGAATCAGTTTATAACACATTTTAATGCAACGTAATGTTGTTTTTCTAACACACGAATAGATGTGCTCTAGACACAAACATTTAGTGCTATATTGTGCTATTTATTGGTGTTTGTGAAAATGTTTGTGTTCCAGAAGTTTTGTTTTTTTTGTGATATGTACATGCATTGATAATTTCTCAATCAAAATTGAATTTCAATTTACTGTGGCATTTAGTGCCCTTTTTAGTGCTAAGATTTTTTTGCTCGCGAATTATTCGCGTTATAGAGGAATCAATTTATAACCCGTTGTGGAATGTTATGTTGTTTTTTAACACACAGTTAGATGTGCTCTAGATAAAATTTAGCGCTATTTTGTGCTATTTATTGTTGTTGGTGAAACTGTTTGTGTTCCAGAAGTTTTTGTTTTTTGAGATAATGCATTTATAATTTCTTAATCAAATCTGAATTTTACTTCACTGAGGCATTTAGTGTTAGTGCTAATTACTCCTGAAGTGATTGTGTTTTACAAGACTCAATTTATAACCCATTTCACTGTAATGTAATATTGTTTTTCTAAGTATGAAAATTTTGTAAGCCAACAGGGAAAAATAAATAGACACTAAAAAACCACAATTACTGGAGAGAGAACAAATTAAAAAAAACAAAAACTTTTTGAGCACAAAACCTCCTATGAGAAGTAGTAAATTCAAGAATGAGGGAGCATAATTCTCAATAAATTGAATACACCTGGAGCACATTATTTTAATTAAAACTAAAGAAGAGCACATATATAGCACTAATTACTGTCAAAAATAAATAAATTAATGAATGTAGTTCTTGAATTATTAAAACCTACGAGTAAAATAGCACTTTTGGAGCACAAATAGCACCAATAAAATGCACCAAATTTTGATCTAGAATAGAGCACTTCTAAATGTGTCTAAAATGCTCAATCTATAACTAAAACTCCTATAACATTACCTATATTTTTGATCGAAAAAACTTTGATTTTAAATATTATGTTGAGTTGAGTTACTGATTTGAAAGATTTCTGTTCCAAATATCAGCTGGCCAAGTGGATTTTATGTTTTGAAAGCTATCAGCCATCAGGGTTTCAAACAAAAGCTACAACCGTATATTATGATTGTTGATCGGGCTATGTACGATGCGGGGGAACTTATTAAACACTTTTTGGACAAGCTATATAAAAAGAAACATTCAATATTTATTTTTCTGTTATACTGACCTGGTGAAAACGGCGGCCACAAACCATGCCAGCAGGCAGATGAGTGATGCACGTGCCTTGGTGCAAATGTAGCCGGCCTTGAGGGGTTTACAGATGGCGTAGTAGCGTTCAAAGCTGATGGCCAAGATGGTGAGGACAGAAGCATGGGCTACGGTGAGTTCGACAAATGGGACAGCTTTGCCTGTGGACAAAGATCAATAAATAATGTATGGTAATTAAGAGCTGGAACAGTAAAATGGATAAATTAGTAGATGGGATTTTCCTCTCAAAATATGCTTTGAATAATTCTACCAAATGATTATGGGAGATGTACATGTTGATGTTGATTTAATATATTTTTAGATCAAAAAAGGAGGAGGTATACAATTCGGTTGTATGTTTGCTTTTTTTATGTATGGCTGTTCGCGCGATTTGCATAGTAGATGTGCTCATATATTTAAAAAAAATCCGAAATCTTTCTCCCTGCAAAAACTGCTCCCGAATGGGGTGGAGGGGCATATTTTTCTCTATTTTTCTCGAAAATTGAAAATCTGAGACGGCAGAATTAAGGATGAGACCGTATCCGGAAACGTTTAAATTGAACATTTTTTCAAAAGAGTTACGGTTTTCGAGTTACAGCAATGGCAAATACTGAATTATGAGTACCAACAATTAAACAAGAACTAGAAAACTACATTTTGATACTTATATAAGTATAGCGTGGGGTTAGTAAACGAATTATGTTCTGAAGAGCATTTTCTAGCCATGGCGATGGAAGTGAAAAGAAAATAAACGTCAATCCCTCTATCTTCATCAACGATGCCCATAGATGCTTCCAAAATCCCGGAAAAGGAAAATACAGCCAATAAAAAACATCCCCGCTAATCTCCCAAAGAAAAACTAGTTTTATTGCATGCACTCTTAAACCATCAGTTCCTGGAAGAATAAAAAGAGAGATTCGCACAATCCATAGCACAACAGAAAAAGAAAAAGAAATAATATAAATTAATAGTTTCAATAAAGTAATGTGACAGCTTTACGGCATTCTAAGCAATACGGTTGCGCGCTTATATATATATATATATATATATCTTTTAAATATATCTTAAATTAACTTGATTTGTAGAGAACCAACGAGATACTTCACAGACTGTAAAGCATCGTATCTTTGCTCCCTACTGCTTGCTGCTGGACCCGTTGTTTTATTTATTCTGTTTGGAGAGAATATTAACAACACGTTTCTGTTCTAGGAAAGATTTATCCACAAATAAGATGGATACGGGGTATACGTACATATATATATATATATATATATTGTATGTTGAGGGTTTAATGTTATTGAGGTCGTAAGGAGAATGAACAATGTTTGATAAAAAATCTGGTGTGTCCACTCACACGACTTTCTTACCGCTCGCAGTACCCACTTTCCTTATACAGCGACGATAATAGCGGTAGTAAAGTAAAAATCCTCTGGTCAAATCGTGATACCACTCATTTTTTTTCAGCATGTCAAGACAAACAACAATGGTCATGTACCATTTTTTTCGAAAGATGAAACGTTTAGCCAGAATCTGAAGAAACATGTAAAAAATATGGAATTTTATTCAAGCATAATTTTTTTTTGTGCCTTTTCTCAGAAATGGCGCAGTGTGTGGGTAGTAAAGGACTCTCAGAAGAATACTTTAGGCAAGTTTAATCAAAACCCTTAGAGCCGTTTTCACGCTACAGTCTTGAGCAAATCACGTTTTTTGGCTATAGCTCAACACCCAGTGTCTACAGGATTCTCATTCAGTGCCACCGGAGAGTGATATTGGTACCAAACAAAATAAAAAAGAAAGCAACAAAATACACTGATCCGTTTCCGAGATAATGCTGTCACAGACAGACAGACAGACCAATGGCTGAAAATATGTTTATTAGACTTAGAAAACTCTGAAACGTCTACATTTGTAAAAATCTCGATACCAAAAATTTCACATGATTACAATACTTTCCTTATACAGCTACTATAGTAGCGTAGGAAAGTAAAAAATGGTAATTATATAGTCGATCTACACGATACCAACGAGTTGGACTTGGACGAAAAAGTCGAGCTCATCCAGATTCGATAATAATTCTATTCACATATTGACAACTCTTTAGAAAACCTTCTATGGGTACTGGTGATGTATTAGCGCTATATCTTTACACCAATTTTAAAATCATCAACACAAAAAGAGAAGTCTCTTGTTTGAAGATGGTAAAAAATGTATCATCTCCTGAAGCGATAAAAAAAGAGAAGAGATTTTTCTAGTTACAAAGCATCAACACATTGGGATTCGAGAAGAATGCTATATCGACTAGGCTAAGGCCGCTTCGAAAATTAGTGGATCACTAATAGACAGAAGTTGTGATTGTACAAAAAGGATCTTAAACCCTACGAAATCAATTGATTCGAAAGCAATTACTTCAGATTCATAGCTTTTAAATTAATACACAAAACTCTGTTGGGTAAATATGTTTTAATGTTTCCGGAATTAATACAAGTTTTCAACAACTACGTTAATTCCATTAGCCTGACCAGGTTTAAAATGACCGTCGAATATTGACAGATATACGGACTCAATATAGGAATATGACATAATTTTGGCCTTGCCAGGCTAATGGTTTGTATTTAGGAACAGGCTGCATGTGTACGATACAGTTTGTCACAGTATTGTGAGTTTGACAAGCGTCTTGAATAATCTTAGAACATTCTCGATGGTAAGATTCCGCTATATATATATAGTAGATGAAAGTCAGTTTATGAAATTAGTCTAGTCGGTAAAGACGTTGAAAGGTTACATTGTCAAAGTAACAAGATAAGTTGTGACAGTTGTACTACTACAGAAGGTCGTGTACAAAGTGTTGTAAATAAACGTTTTTGGAAGCAATCTACGAACTTTGGAGTATTACGCAAGTGAACTCACCCCATAATGTTTTGTACAGAGTCAAATGTTACAATATAGATTCCAAATATTTTTAAGTACATACAAAGTCAGAGTTAACAAAAATATTCAATCTTCCTGACTTACAAACTCAGCCTCGTCTAAGCCCCCATTACAGATGTTGCATGGATTTATTAGACTTCTGTTTAATATTGGACCTAATATTTATCAAGGCCATTCATTGTATCACCATATATACCATTGTGGTCTTGTGAATACAATTAGAATGGGCATAAATCAGTTGAGAATTGCCCATTTGGAATATATGCCTATATTATTATGGTATGTCGTATGGAATTTAGGGCCACCAAAAAAAAAGGAGAGACTTCCCCTGTTGAATTATAAATGAGAAATTTTATGTATAAAAAAGTATTATTTGGAAATGGCTAGGCAAAGCAAAAAATAGGATGAGTTGCAGCTATTTATTAGTTCCATAAAGGATGAAAATAATATGGGCTATATATGTACATTAGAAAAGATTCAGAACCAGTTTTCTGTGACAAAAATTCCCGAGTTATGTTTACAAGAATGAACAAATTCTTTCAGGGAGCATTTCAGTAATTATTCAAGAAAAGTGTCTTCCGAGGTGTCTTCATTATAATAAAAGATACAAATCCATTAACGATAAGTAAATTCAATGACTTTATAGAAGAAATTGTGATGCATTTCACTTATGAAGCTTTACTATATTTTGTTCTATGCTATGTGATTCTGTTTTAACTATTTTTCAAAAAATTCTTCGATAAAAAAATCATAATTTCTCAAGTTACGCATCTGGTAAGTTGATGAATGAAACTAATCTAAATCTGGAACAAATAATCTCGAAAAGATGACGAGAAAAACCAATAGGAGGCAAAATCGTATATCGTTCCTTTTGTTGACTTTGTCGGGATCCGGATCAAGAGAAATCTACATGGCCATCAATCATATTGTACCTATTTTATATACCTACGCCCGTTGAGATAAAAGACCCTCTGATTAGAATCCGTCCTAAATCAGTCTGAACTCTGGAATTGAATCTAATTTCGTAGGCTGTTTCCAGACAAGTATGTCACGACACAAAATTGGGATAATGGAGATTTATTGTAGGGAAATGAATGAATGAATGACAAAAAAAAGAAAAGGTAAATTGCTCATATTTATTCCAGAATGCGTGTGTCAGGTTATGCGGCATATTGTTCCACCCGGATGAGTTTCTCATCAAATTAGATGACTCCTCGTATAAAATATATTTTCCTAGATTGTCCTTAATGCTCGAATCGTCCTTTTTGGGGGATGATTGTTCTTATCATCCACATTCAAATGTCTGTAATAACGTATCGAATTGGGCCAAGCACAAGAATTTTTATTTTCGTGACGAAAATATTACCAGGATAATGACGCCATCAGACGAAACAGACTACGTACCTAGTTACATTTAGGATATCAGGTTACCTATTTCCTTTTGTACATTTCTTTTTCGGGGTTCCCTTCCGCACATCCGATGAGAAAAAATGTGCTGGTCAGTTTCGGAGTGCGATTGGAATTTACTCTATAAATTATGTCATATAAAAATATATTTACTGACACGGTAGTCCATGAACTTCTATGGATAATATTGAATGATCTTGGTATTAGATTTCAGAGTGTATTGTCATTAATGGTGTTAAAAGTGCTTACAGCTTAGTCACTTGTGGAGTTCCTCAAGGTTAAATTTTGGGTCCATTATTATTTAATGCCTATATTAACGGATTATAGCAATATGCCGGGTGTTATTGTATCATTTATTATCATTTATCATTGTATTATTATTATCATTACATAAACACTTTGTTAGGAAGAACAATTTCCTTTACTATTGATATCATCTTGAACTATTGACAATATCAAATACTGTGACAAAAGATTTGCGGTATCTAATTTTGTGGTGGAAATTTTGACAATGAAAAGAAAAATCTATTATCGCACCACAAAATATTCTAGCTCAATTCCAATTTATCCGGAGGAATTGACTTTGCTCAAGGTCAAAAACGGACAAGTTACTTCCCCCCAGCCCCCCAGACGAAACTTTACACTTCGTGTCTAAATTCCCTTAGTCCGTCGGTGAGTTCGGTTTCTCGGGTAATATTATTTTCGTGTGCGTACAGCTTTTGATTGTCACAATTTGGTAGGAAAATACCCGAAGAAAAGCGGCGAAGAAAATTTATATCGTGCCCGTTTTTTTTTGTTGTTTATTTCTATTTCGTCGGGTTCGTATATTTTCCACTGGTAGACAGGGCTGAAAATCTATTCATGTTTTTTTCGACCTTTTTTTTCGGCTAGTTTGGGTGGGATTGATATGTTATCGATGTTAAAAGGCGTTTTTTTTCTTCTTCGGAGAGTTGTGAGGGATTTATTAAGCTATTAATGGTTTTTCTTTTCACTGATGGTATATCACTTGGTTATATACTTGTATATAAATTTATAAGCAAAAGTATTTTAAATAAGGTCATTATGAAATCTCTTGCCGTGATTGCTTGAAAGTTTATAAATAGGTCAAACTGGTAGAAATTTTCAAACTATGCGCTATATCTCAATGATTATAGTAAAAAAAATGATATTAATTTTAAAATCTTATAAATCATAATGAAAGGATTAACATTGTGTCATTATTTTAGGAAAACGCAGGAATCCGTCGATTTTTGATTCAAGGGGGACACTTTTTTTTTGGCATTTTTGAACCCACCACTTTTACCACCTAGTGAGGATGAAAATCACCCCAAAATATTTAAATAGCATTGGGGGTCGAGTTAGATGTCTTTCAGCAGTTCTTGTAATTCCCTTTACAATACTCTTCAAATTTGGAAATTCTGCCTAATACTTTGAAGACTTTACATTCTAAAATTTAAAGAGAGTTTGCTGCTTAATTACTACTTAGTTGATTAAATGCTCAAACTGATGACCATCTGCCTCCATACAATAATAAACATTGTTTTCAAAACGTTCGTGCATTTCCGGATTGACGCGACGGCACTCGTCAACAATTCTGTGACGCAAATCTTCTAACGACGCTGGTTATGTGTTCTGTAAAATGTACTTTTCTTCAAGGTTTAGGCGAAATTTGCAAATATTACTTACTACACTGTATGAGTGGTAAAAGTGGTGGATTCAAAAAATACCGCAAAAAAGTGCCCCCCTCGAATCAAAAAGCGACGGGTCCCTATTTTTTTCCTCAATTAATGGTACATTTCAGAACTAAGTTAATAGAATTTTTTTATTTATTATAGTGTTTTAACTTAAATTTGAATGAATTTCCATCAAATAACAGCCAATACAGTTTTAACTAGATCCATCCAAGCAACCTTTTTTCTACATTTCTACCTCCACCTTCATGCTATGAAAAAAAATTAGGAAAAGTATTGTAATGGTGCAAAACTTAATCTGTCAATATTTCAACATATTTTAAATCGCCACCAATTTTGTTTCATTCGAAATTCACAAAATCACGAATTGACGCTGCTAGCTCACAAAATATCCTAGTTTTGTCATTAACCTAGTATCCGGTTTTAAGCCACCTCCTCCCTCCTAGAAAACATATATGGGCACTCAATATTATTAGTTCAGTGATCCAGTCTGTGCCAATTTGTGGAAAGATATGGACTAGTTTGGTGCTATTTTCGGTTACAGAAGATGATAAATCAATCAAAGGCAATTTGATAAATTATATCGGAAATGATTTCTGCTATGCTACATTCAGAATTTTTTGAACGTTTTGGTAATCCAGTAGTTTTATGGAGTGAAGATATTCATAAGAATCTTTTTACATTCACTGAAAAATTGTATTGATTGCTGAATATTGATAAAAATAATATTTTGATATTGTTTCCAGAAAAGGGAAAACGATATGAAATTAAGAGTTGTGTGTCGAAAGTCAAGGAAACAAGTACTTTAGTCAATTCAAGACTGTTGAAAAAAATCAACGTTGTTATAAAAAAGAAAGTTGCAGTTATATAGAAAATAAAATACAAAGTAAATCTGGAAGTGACAAGACCTTCAATAAATGGTCTAGGTAATTGAAAAATGGATAGCAGAAAGTTGTAAATAGAATTATAAGGAGAAATAATTTAAAAGGAATAAATCAACTGAAATTTAGTTTTAATCCCATTCTACGTTGTGGAATTAGTAATAATTTGAACTACCAACCAAATAATGAAGTTGGTGAAAGTTTCCTAAACATTCACATTACGAGGTCACTATCCTACTGTATAAACATAAAAACGCTTTTATGAAGAAAAAAAAAATACGAGATTGCTTTTATATTGAGATAGATGCTTCAAGTTTGACTCAATTTCACACACAAACTTTGACGTAGTTATTTATGAATAAAATATAAGTGTGCTGGAAGAGGCCTAAATTATATTGAAGTTTTAAGAACATTCCAGGTACACGATCAAATGTTTTAGGAAATTATTTTAGTATTCTTGAGTTTGAGCTGAGCAAAAAAAAATTAATCATGTTAAATTCTAACTACACTGAGTGCAAATTAGTAATTTAGTAAGATTTTTTTCAAGTTGAACGGTTTTATTAGAAAAAAATAATGATAGTAATGATGCAGTTAATGCATTAAAAGATAAAAAATAATTTGGTAGGTTTTAGGTACCAGTCATCACACTACTCTTCTCATCAAGCTAAGGCATTGGCCAGACAATAAAATACATTTTTTGGGCGCGTGAAATTTCTATCAAGTCAACCGTTATAACATTATAGATGCTATTTACATATTTTGTATTCTCAGGTTGCGCTACATATGCCCAACGATTTTTTTTTGTCTGACCAATTTCCTAGATTGATAAGGAGAATAGTGTGATGACTGGTACCTAAGACCTAGCAAATTATTTTTTATCTTTTAGTCCATTAACTGCATCATTACTAACATTATTTCTTTCAAATAAAATCGTTAAACTTGAAAAAAATGTACGAACTTTATTTTCAAGTTTTTAGTTTTTAATTTTGTCATTTAATACTTCTTATTCTATTTAGTTCATTTAGTGCCTCATTATTACAAAGTCTGTTTCCTGATAATTTCTTGCAATCTAACGCCTCAATACATAATTCTTCCCAAGACTTTACTCGACTCAGAGCCACGTATGCTTGTCCTTCCTCAAATAATTTTGAGTCTTAATACACAATCGCGTGGTCTACAGTGCTGCCTTGCATTTTGTGGACAGTGGAAACCCAATACAAAATTAAGAGCAACATCCTTATTTCAGCTGTTGCTTATTTGAACTTTGCTTGAAACTGAAAAGCTTTAGGATGAATAAGGTGTACGCCGTCTCTTCCAAAGTCGATCCGAACTGACGGTACATCTGTTTGGTATAATGTGGGTTCGACGAAACTAAGGCTATACAATTTCAGTAATCACATAGTGAGATATATTCTACTAGTCAAGCCCTTTCATTTGATATCCATATTGAAGTGGTTGTGCAACAATATATAAACCGCCATTTGTAGCGGCGGCCATCTTGGATATATAATGATACAGGATTTTTTAAATTGTATTGTCATCAGAACTAAAGCTGTGTACTAAATTTCAGATCAATCTGTCAACAGGAAGGGGGTCAAATATCAGTTAATAGATTTGGCTTAAATAAACAAATAAGAAGCAAGACAAGCTGAATAAAACCGTTTAAAAATATCCTTGTTTTAAGCCGTAACGTCTAAAAATAATGTTCAGAGAACAAACTGGTGTACTGTGTACTGAAAGAAAATGACACTGATAGAGCAAGAAAGCTGACACTACAAAAAACTTGGTCCCATCCAGTAACTTTGGTTAGTCAAAGAAGGAGCCTGTGCAGAATTTCTCCAAATTTTTTTGTATGACTTCCCCTATCCTACTTTTTAATAGTTTTTTTGTTCGTCTAATTTTTCTACCAAGTAAACATTTTTATATTAGAAAAAGCACGGGTACCACGTATCTACATGGCACGAAACGCCTATTTTATTTCTCAAAAATTCTTAAGCGGTGTTCCTCAAGGGTATGTCTCATCGCCATCCCTTGTTTTTGTCCAATACTGAAAGGGGCACCTACACCGAACTGATATTTGTCTCTAAGGACTTAGTAAAGGGCAAGTGACATTTATTATATTTTTAATAATCTTTTCCTTTCCTCCATTTTCTTTTGGACTTAATGTTCTTGAAAAAGAAAGAAAAGAAAATGCGTATTACATTTCACATTATTATGATCTAAATTGAGTTGTCGTTTGGTTTGTGATAAAAAAAACCTGCCAATATATAATATACATATATATTATGTACTTGTATGAAAGATTTATGACATATATTATTACCATTTTATTTTCATATCCTACTTTTTGCGTGTTGCTATCCCGAAAGGCCATTAAATTTAGATTAGTGAGAGTTTTTCATATAGGTATTTGGTATAGGCGAGTGCTGAGTCTCTTTTTTATTATTCGTAATTTTATGATGTATGCAGAAAAAAAACTGCGAGGGAAATGATTGTCGTAACTTTAAGGATAAGTAAGTAAGTATGACGACACTTGCTATACCAACCGTTCTAGAGAATAAATATTTTTCACAAAATATATGACCGACTTTATTAGTTGGATAATGTGGTTAATTCGATTGGTGCTAGTAATTTTGAAATGGTTCAGTTGTTATAGGTAGATGGAAGATTTTTTGCAACAAGTTTTTGTGAATAATGCTATAACAAAATAAAGCATATTAAAATGGTTTTCAGATATCACAATCTAACTGGTATAAGAGATTATATAAACTGTGTCTAAAAAGTCCTGGACTGGAGGCGAAAATTATCAGAAAACCTCCTGTATAAAAGGTGTAATGTTTTGAAAAATCTACAAAACAAGGAAACCTGTAATTATACAGGGTGGCAGAAAAAGTCCTGGCCAACTAAAATGTTGTTTTTTTTAAATGGAATGATTATTCAGTCAAAAAAGTCTTAATCTAATTTAAAGAATACCTGTTAAAATAACAAATTACTTCTCAGTGACAACTGTTTCCTAAAAAATACAGTGAATTTTTGAAATACAAATATTCGAAAATCTATAACGTAAACGTAAAGGTAACGTATTATAATACAACAAACTACTACTCAAGTAAAATAAGTTTTCTGAAATTGTGGAAATATTCTGTGAGGACCTTTTCGAGAAGCCCTGTATACTGGATCTGTGCCGGATCAAGGCTGTTATATCCCCACACACACAGTAATTTAATATGGAAATTATGATACTGGTATGGAACATGATCAACAGAGAGAACACGTAACAAGTTAAAAAAAAACTTAAAGACGATTACAACATCTTATGTTCCACTTCCTATTCCAGATTGACGAAAGAGCTGATAAAATCAAACTGTTAGAGAAAATGACACCACCTACACCACTGCAATAGCAGCTTTCACACGTATTTCCCACAGGACGGCTCCTGTAGACCAACCCCACACTTTGTAGCCTACTTATTAAAGCCCTTTTTGGATAATCTTCTACCTAGCTTGAATATCGAACAGCAGTTGATATGGGTAACAGGGGATTGTTTTCGGAACATTTTAGATACTCTATAACAAACTAAAAACGTGTAACATATGTTGCTTCATGGTTTTATTTCTTTCTGATAATCCTTATATAGGGTGAATCAGGTGAGTATAAGAATTGTTATATAAATTTAATAGTTATTTGATGCAAAAATTCTAGTGACTACCACGGCTTCTATATACTTTTTCCTCATTTTCTTATGTTATTTACATATTATGAAATCCTTAAAAGAATCCTGCTTGTATCTGACAGCTTATCGAATATGGTCTATTTAGCAGTATCTACAAAGATATCCCATTATATCTTGATGCACAACCAAAAAACAATGTCTGACTTGATTAATAAACAAACGACTAATGTCGTCCTCCAAGGTCATATCTATGCTTCAGGAATTCACCTGAAAACATACCAAGCATTTCATAGCCAAGCTCTGTACGTTTAATATGAGAGTTTACATATATCCTGTGGGAAGAGACGCCGATTTGCTCTCTGCTCACCCCTTTTACTTTACAGTACACGCACACGCCATATTTCATCTTCCAGTGTCATGTCATGTGTTTGTTTTCTTGTCTAAAAGGAAATTGCATTTGATACACATGCGACATTTTCAGCAGGGCGAAATGTCGCCGCTACTTTGCTTTTTTCCTCCTCATATGCCGGTCATATAATAAAGCTTTGAAGGAAGGAAGGAAGGAAGGATGGATTTTTATCACAGGCCAACAGATAATTTTTTATGCTCCCACGACCACATATATATATAAGAGAGTGATGATGGTTTAGTTTATGGTCCTTTAAATGGAGCAAAGTCACTACGCAAGAAAATGTAGATATAATAACCCTTTTAGTGTTATACATTATAATAATAATAGTTTATTCAGGCTAATATACAAATTTTTATTTAAAAAGTATGCTAGCAGTTTGTTTGACTTATTAAGAGCCCAGAAAATCCCTACCGAGATGTATGTCTGTGAAGACCTGAACGCAATAATGATTTGAAATCTACATTTCGAATTTAAATTATTATAACAAACATACTTATGAATTATCAGTCCGTCTTGAACAAGGAGCTTATCAGCGTATAGAGACGCATTTAAAACACTCGATTTTGACATATTTAAAGTCACTCTGTGATAATTAAACCATTCTCTTATAATTTTTAAGGAATGCTTATCACTGACTGCAACTTCATCCCAACTGTCACTACTACACATGTGTCATCCGCAAATGATACAATAACACCCGGTATATTAAGTTGCAATAATCTATTAACATAGGTATTGAATAATATTGGACCAAAAATTTATCCTTGAGGGACTCCACAAGTGACTAAGCTGTAAGAACTTACAACACCATTAATGACATAAGAAAATGAAATCTATTTGAGAGATAGTTCCGCATTTAATCATTAACATTCCCTCTTATAACAAGATCACACAATATAATCAATAGAAGTTCATGTACTACCGGCGTCAAGAGCCTTCGCCAGATCCAGAAGTATAGATTATGGATGAACCAATTTTGTTCCTTGAAGAAAAAATCTGCAAGTTCACAATACTTTTCTAGCTAGGCTACTTCTTAGAGTAGCGGTAGAAAAGTAACACGGTAGATGGAAATGAAGCCTAAGTTGCTATCGTACGATCGTATGCTGAACATTACACTGTCAACTTCATCAACAAACCACATGACGGTGCCTAGTTATATTTTACTTCTTAACCCATTCGAGACGCAACACCTACCTAGTGTGTGTGTGGTTTGAATTAAGTATAAATTTATGAGCCACCTGCGACCATAATTTATCAAAAAGTTAATGAACGACATTTTATGAGACCTGAGTTTGTAGCAAGGTTAAACCAACGAGCTGTTTCTTGATAATATATAGTGTTATACTTCGTAATGCACCTCCTTTCCATCATCATGGAAACTTCTATCCGACAACGTGTTCATGTAGGTGTGTTTATTGAATGCTTAATAAAATGGAAAATTCCGCCTGTGATGCTATTTCTGCATGGATCAGTGAGCAATTTTTGAGGGCAGTGGAAGTTTAACAGAATCAAAACATTGAAATGAATATTTTTCACCAAAAACTGGACCGTTGGTGCACTAAAGAATACAAAATAATGTTAATTCTATTGGTGCTGGTACTTGTGAAGTTGGGTGCCACAAATTTTCCATCTATTGATAAATATTTGTCAAATGCCCATTGGATTTCTAACATAAGACCATTTCTCACCGCTACTCTTTGAAATTAAGAAAAAACCCATCAAAATCCAAGCACTTTTACAATGTGAAATGGGCGTACAATCATAAAAAAGCAGATTCAAATCATTCTATAACCTCCTGCGTCCGGGAGGCTGGTCAAAAATACAACATCAGCAATCACCCCAAGGGCTATTTTAAAGGTTCACTGCGCCATTTTTGTTTTATCACAACATCGGAGATCTGTAATCAAAAATTCACGAATCATTGAGCATTACGCCTAAAATAAATTATAAGAAAATTATATATTCTTCATTCGTTTCGGGTAATGAGAAAGCAAAAAAAAGAGACAATATCACAATTACCTAAAATGTAATTACTACTAATTAGCGTGTCCTTTCATTTGTTTAAAAATAACCAGTCATCATAATATATGTGTTCAATGTTGGAGAATTATTTCTATATCATTTCTTCGGATGTTAATTGTGATTCATGTTGGGCTATTAACTAATTGCAACAGAAGAGGGGGGAGGAGGAGAATGAGGAAGGTCCTTGGAGAAAAATTAATTTTCACCCAATGTTAATTCGAATGATGCTCATAATATAATATAGGAATATAATTCAGGAATCCAGAACTTTTCATGTGAATATAATTTTTGTATTGAAAATTGTTATTAACAAGTTGAAAATGGTGTTAATTCTTGCTACTGGAAGATTGGATTCGTAATGATAGCTAGAAAATGTTGCGAAAGATTCAAACAAGCACATAAACAATTATTATTGCATAAGATTCAAAAGATAGACAATTGAAGATATTAAACAATTGAAGAGAGAAAAGGGATGTATTGTTTTTTGCAAATTATTATTGAATATTGAAAAATAAATTCATTGGAGGAAATTTTCATAAAACAAGATAGCTAGTTAACGTAAATTTAACCTTATCTTACCCTTAGGTTGTTAAACTTGAGTTTAACCTTAGATTAGTTAACCATAGGTAAGTTAACCTTAGTTTAACCTAGGGTAAGTTGATCTTAGTTTAACCTAAGGTTAGTTAACCTTAGTTCAATCATAGATTAGTTAACCTTACTTTAACCTTAAGTTAGAGTTAACCTTAGTTTAACGTTAGGTTAGTTACCTTAGTCTATTCTTAGGTTTTTGATTGAGTTTGACATCAGGTTAGTTTACCATAGGTATGTTAACCTTAGTTTAATCCATGGCTATTTAACCTCAGGTGTTGAACTTAATTCAACCATAGATTAGTGAACCTTAGTTCAACCTTAAGTTGGAATTAACCTTCGTTTAAACTAAAGTTCTATCTTAGGTGAGTTTACCTTAGTTTAATCTGGGGTTAGTTAACATTAGTTCAACATTAGGTTAGTTGATTTTAGTTTATCTTTAGTTAAAGTAACCTCAGACTAGATAATTTTGTTTTAACCTTAGGTTAATTAACCTAGGGTTAGTTTAACTTAGTTCAATCATATATTAGTTAATCTTAGTTGGACTTTGAGTTAGAGTTTACCTTAGTTTAACATTAGACTATTTAACTTTAGTTCAACCTTAGGTTAGTCAACCGTAGTTCCACCTTAGGTTAGTTAACCTTAGTTCAGCCTTAGGTTAGCTAGCCTTAGTTCAATCATAGGTTAGTTGACCTTAGTTCAAAATTAGGTTAGTTAACCTTAGTTTACCTTTATGTTAGGTAATCTCAGGCTAGTAAAACCTATTTGTTAGTTACCAAAATTTAGGTACTCAAATCAACTCATAATAATGTTTAATTTCATATAAATATAAAACTGCTGTTTGGTATGCCTGTCTTGAATTAACATTCAGCAGATTTTTTAAAAGTTGGTTTGTTTAATAAATTATCAGAAATTTGTGTTGTATATGTAAAATTTTGGGTTTAATTGAAAAATAATACAAGGGTAAGCTATATTTTATCACATTTTATAAAATTTCTGATTAACAAACTGGATCACCTGGTATACCTATAAGAATAACATATTCAGTAATCATCTCACGTCAAACAGATTTATTTTCGAAATGAGATAAGGTAGATATCTGTAGCTTTCACGATATGTAGTAAGTCATATATATATATCTCGACATAACCATAATAAGAATATAATAACAATATAATTGCTTCTTATATTATTTCAAACATGTCGATATGATATGGTATATGGTCTTATTGTTTCTCTCTTCCCCAAATGAAATATGATATAATTGCAATGTTTTGAAAGGCCTGCATAAATCATCTTCTATATATATATATAAACAAACAAGAAAGGAACTTCTTCTTCTTTTTTACTTACGCAGTTTCTTCGTTTTTCATTCTTCGCATTGACTACAATGGATGCAAGGACGAGTTTGAGATGCTTATGTACTGTAATTTTTTGTTTTTAAATTGCACTGGTAAATAACAAGACTATGCAGAAGAAAATGAAATATGATGTTATAACTGAAGAGCAGCTGAAATAATCTATAGGAAGAACAGTTTTTTTTTAAATAACGAGCTATAACTACTTTTTATTTGTTGTTCGCGCGTTTTGTATAATAAAATTGCCACGATTTTTGATATTTGATTTTTCATTTGAAAGATGAGTGCTGAAATATGTTCCCATATTGAAATGTTTAAAATACAATATGCCTTTCCCTCAAAAAAATTCCACCAAACGAAACGGAAGGGCATTTTGAGAAGGTTTCCTGAAATGTCAGAATTGCAATTTTAACACCAGTATCATTAAATGGAATTTTAGATAGTAAAGAGGATGCTTTAAAAATTTTAGGCATTTAAAATATAGAAAAATATTCAAAAGAACTCGATTAAAAACAGATACGAATAAAGACCTTAAGATATATTATTTAGAGAAGTTTGACTGATTAAAATGAAGGCAGCTTTGACACATAATTTTCGGAGTTCAGAAAAAAATTTCGTCGAAGCTTTTGTTAAGAAACCTGGTATTTTCTTTTTAGATCGTTACATGAAAACATATTTTCTCATGATATTTAGTCTTGAGTGCTTTTTTTTCAAACACCCTGTATCTACGTGATTACCAGTACAGCACATTTAGCAGATGAAGCAAAGACATATCAAAAGAAAAAGAAAATTCCGACAACACCTCTTGGTGTGTCAACGTGCGGAATTTAATTAAATTCTGCGCTTGTTCACTTATATGGCCATCGACTGACTAGAGAGAGTATATATAATATGGAATGCCCGAACAAAGCTCATAAATCTCGATTCTACCCAGTTGAGAAAAAAATAAAATAAAATCGAAAGAGTAAATTGTGTCCAAGTTGATCACTCGTTGTCCACCATCACCATATAAGTAAGTTTCAACGTGTTTTTGACCGACGAACCCAAACGGAAGAGTTGTATGCAATTCGACTGTGTGCTTTTTTTGGTTTGTGCGCGCATTATACATACTAAACCTATTCCGATTTTAATGATTTTTGATTCATTTGAAAGGTAGGGCTTGAGAAATGGTCCCATATTCATAAAAATTTAAATCCGAAATTTTCTTCCCTCTGAGAACCGCCCCCAAAGGGGGTGCAGGGGGCAAATTTTCTCGAAAATCGAAAATCCGAGACGGTAGAATTAAAGCTAAGAAAATATCCGGAAACATTTAAATTGAACATCTTTTTAAAACAGCTACGGTTATCAAGTTTCAGCAATGTAAAATTTGAAATATGTGTATTTTCGATATGTGGAGAGCGTAATTTCTTTAGAAAATGAAAAATCTGAGACGGTAAAATTAAAGGCCAGATTATTTGTAGCAATATTTATATTGAACATTTTTTCCACAGAGTTACAGTTTTCGAGTTACAACGGTGGTAAAATCCTCGGTAAAATCTATATTATGCGTATTTCCGTGACGATGTTTTAACAAGCATAAAAATATACAAGGGTAATAATAGAAGTTAACGTTTAACGATTTTCGTTACAAAGTTACACTTAAAAGTGTGAAATAAATATTTTTTACCAAAAATTGGACCGACGTTATCAGTTGGTGCACTGAAAAGATATTTATCACGCTTGTAGTGAAATTTATTTGTAAATTTGAGCTCTAATTCTTTGATTTTTTGAATTAGTTATAGAAAAGATTTCATATTAATAATACCTGGAGCACCCACTTTTACTCAAACTAGTGTACATACAACAAATGCTGGTTTAAAGGTATTGTATAGTTTAGAAATATTTTTTTTTAAGTGGATATTTGAAGTTGAAAACATATTCCATTCAACAAAATGTAAGTATATACCTATTTCAAGTGCCCAAACTCTCTACCAACACTAACTACATGTTTTATGTAGTTTAACCAAAGTGGGTGGACTTGCTAAATTACTTGATTATATAGGGGGATTACGAATCTGCCTGTATATAAGAGATTTACAATACATTCCATGTGTCTGGCTTCTTTAATGGTCTAACAATGAAGTAGAAGACATAAATAAACTTTGTTGACAAACAACAACAGATTTGCTCAACTATAGAACTTTTATACAATATTCAGTATTGGATAGACGAAAATATGATCAACTATGCATAAGAAAAGTTAAAACGAATTATCTTTCTCCAAGAGAAACAACTATGATGATCGGTCTAGTGCCAAGAGTCTTCTTTTTAGCTGTAAATAATATTTCATCTCTTCATTACTACAAAATTTTTATGGTTTTTATAGAATACTAGCTTTTGCCGGCAACTTTGTGCGCATATTAAACTGCATTCAATTCCATGCGGTAGTTTTCCGTGTAAAATCGCAGACAGATAATCAGACGTGGTAAAATGGAAACTATATATTCTAAGTTAGACCTCAAGCAAGCAGTACATGGGCGAAAAATGCATTCAATTATATGTGGTAGTTTTTGCGTGATGCGCATACAAACATACAACAGGCGGGCAGACAGAATTATAAAAAATGTTGTTTTGGCTTCTGTTGCTAAAGACCCATATTATTTTTTCTTAAATTGCTGGTGTACGGACATCGGCCTGTTACAATAATTTTATTATATATGTATAAATATTTTGTCTCTAATTATATTTTGTTTGATTCACGCGATACTTCTGCATAATTTCTTTTTCCACAAAGTAACGGAAAAATTTATTAGTGATACCTAATTCGGGCATTTTCCTTACTCATTAATAAATAGTTTTGTTGTTTATTGGAAAGAGCAATAGGAAATTACATTACTTTATTTTTATATATACATAAAATGAATTTCATTGTTATTTCAATCAAACGTAATCTGGTAAACAACGATAAACGTTATTAAACATAATTATTCCACTACAACAAATCATTGTATTTTTGATCGACTTCTACTAATAAATATAAGCAAAGAATATATATACCCATAAATAATAGGTTCTATTTTCCTTGGACAAGAGAACGTTCAACGATTTTGATGACAAATGATAACTGAAAATTGTGAAATAAAACTTTTGACCGATTGGTGCAATGAGAAATACAAAATAATATTAATTCTATTGGTGCTGGTATTTCAGAAGTCGGTGCCAAAAGTCTTCTATCTATTGAACAACTTCAAAAGTACCAGCACCAATAGAACTTTTCAGTTCATTATCTAACAAAATCTTTCCTAGTTAATTGTGTATTTAAAAATTTCCAAGAGGCAAAAATAATCTCGGAAGACTTAGTATAAGAGGAATTATTAATGATTTGATGCAGAACTATCACTCGAATATATTTCAGTGTTTTGTCATTGATGGTGTTGAAAGTTCTTACAGCTTAATCACTTGTGGAGTCCCTCAAGGTTCAATTTTGGGTCCACTATCATTTTACGCCTATATTAATGGATTATTGCAACTTAATATACCGGGTGTTATTGTATCATTTGACACACTCATTCTGCGTAGCTGTGACAGATGGGATAAAGTTACAGCCAATGCTAAACATTTCTTAAAAATTATAAGAAAATGGTTTAATTATCACAGAGTCACAAAATCGAGTGTTCTAAATGAGTCTCTATACGCGGATAAGCTCGCTGTTACAGACGGACTGACAATATATACATAATGATATTTGTTACAATAATTTAAATTATTGTAAATGTGATAAAATAAAAAGAGTAAATGAAGTTGAATACCTTGGTGTTATACTGGATGAAAATTGGAATTGGAAGAAAAATATTTTTAGTATTGAAAAAAAAGTAAGATAACTTCTTTTTTTGTTGCAATTGTTTCTTAATAAAAAAATAAAATACAATCTTCTGTAAATGGAATCGAAAAAATCTAGAAGGTGGCTGTCATGTTTTGTTTGCACAATTTGTGACTTCAATCGTAGTATTTCAAAATTAATCCGCTTGTTTTAACTTTTAATGAAGGCAAGTGCCAGTACCATGTTTAGTTTTAATAATTATTTCATCTCTTCAGCAATTTCCAGCAATTTACATGAAAGACGCCCTTTAATTTTCGACAAGGATTCGGCCCCTTAAAACTTTCGCACTAATTTCGAAACACCCTTTATATGGAACCTGGATTTGTTCAATTCATCTCCCATGCAATTGTTGTCCGGTGTAAATAATTATGCTACCAAAATGACACTGATTCATTATCGATATCAAACAACATAGGAATATTTAAGGAGGAAAAAATTCTACCTGCAAAAAAATAAATCTGACTCTATTACATCCGAACAACTCGTGAAACTGATATTATAAACTTTATGAATACAAACATTTGCATTCTGTGCTTTTACTGTTCTATCAATTAACATACTCTCTTCCCGCCATTTTTGGTCTGATATACAATTTAAATGCCAACAGGCATATTAGCTTTATCTATTTATTTATTTATTTATTTATTTATTTATGTCGGAAAGTTGTTTCTTGTCGTGTTAAATGTATATTTATCTTCCAGAATCTTCCAACTTACATCTCTGCCAGTCATATACAGGGTGATTCAAGTTTTACTAGAATAACCAAAATAATGATAGTTTGTATTACAAACCATACTCCAAAGTCACGACGTTATAGAGAACACCCTCTAATAATGTGACCAATTTTAAAATGTGAAACTCAAATCTGACTACAATTTTTGTACAAAACTTATTTTAATAACTTTTATAATAACAGATCTATAGACCTTTATCACACTTATTAATCACCCTGTATATTATAGGCATTCTCTCTGTTTATTCTAACGATTCCATTGAAAACACGATGATCGTACATATCTATTGATCCACAGTCCGCTAGTTGGACAGAGACAAGATGGCAAAACACGCCGCCCATTATCCGATCAAGAAATCTTGTATAGAAGAATAAAATGTTTCCCATGTCGCTTTTGCTACCACTTTAGCTATATATTATAATGTTGAACTGTTTTCATATAAATGGTTAAAGTTGCTATAGAATAGTCAATACATTTTTGGAATCGAGGTTTTGAATTGAATAAAAAGGGCCTCATATTAAGATGCCTCGCTACCCAGGTGAAGATTTTATGAATATTTCTGTTTAACGTCCCCGAGGTGAAGTATGAAGGTTGATCCATATATAATACCCGACAACCCTTAGTAAAAATCCCGTGAAAAAGTGAATTCCAATTTAAATATTTTGTTATTAGAAAGAGTTTTTTTTAAAGAACAAATATGCCTGGAATTCACTGTTGAGTCGCGGATCATATTTTTTATTTTCCATAAAAAAAATAACAGTTTTCAACTTAAATCTTAGAACGTTAGTTAACCTCAGTTTAATCATAGATTAGTTAACCTTGGATTAACCTTAAGTTAGAGTTAACCGTAGACTATTTAACCTTAGTTCAACGTTATGTTAGTTAACCTTAGTTTAATATTAGGTTTTAACTTGAGTTCAACCTCAGGTTAGTTAACCATATAGGTATGTTAACAACAGTTTAACCTAAGGCTATTTCATCTCAGTTGTTAACCTTAGTTCAACCATGGATTAGTTAAGTTTAGTTTAACCTTAAGTTGGAATTAACCTTCGTTTAACATTACAATATTTAACCTTAGGTTAGCAAGTCCCCTTAATAATATGATCAATAAGATTGGAATATTTATTCATGTGGTTATTATCTATCAGTCGTTTTTCTACAAAAGCTGGTACTGATTTCTCTATTCACTGTGATTAGATTAAAAATGCTGAAAGAGCACTTTAAAATCAAGTTTATTCCTTTTGATTTTAGGTCTGATATAAACCTTTCAAATGTAGAAAAATTATGGGAGGCTGATTCTTAGTAAACGGCTGCTGAAGTTTACATTTGATAGACTCATTTCATCCAAACCTTTAGAAAAATTGCTAACCTTGAATTTCAGAGGATAGTCCACTAGTTAGTTTCTTGTGTTAGTTTGAGGTCGATATAAAGGTCCAGTAGTTTAAAAGTCACTACGTTTTCTCGGTTTTTGCCGTTGATTTTTATTGGGAGACATTTATGGTCTGTTGAAGAGTTTTTCGGCAAAATTACATAAAGCAATACTACTTCAATATTACCGGAACTGTCTTTCAGGAATTGCATTAAATTGAAATATTTTCAGTTCGTTCAAAAATTATTTCTCAACCGTAATGACTGGACTAATAGCAATTATAATACTACGCAACAAGTATTTTAATCGACTATGACATTTATGGCGTTTGGAATTATTAATATTCTTCCGCTGTAACTTAAATCTTGGACGCGATTTCAGGAAATATACTGGATCTGTTGGTTGCAAATCTCTGTAGTATTCATGACGTTTACATTATAGTATAGTCCATTCATATGGAATAAGGCTTTAGATGGTCTTTTATAATAACAGTAGATATGGACTATAATTAGAGCTTCGCAAAGGAATTGCATTACAGAATTATAAGTGAAAAGTTACGAGTTTCTCTGACTTTTTTATTAAGATTAATTTCTAGGGTAAGCGAGTTCAATCTGCTAGTAGTCTTGAAAAAAAACAATAGTACAGTAGATACTTCGATTATACGGAATAATTGGTTGCTAGTCATACGAAAAACCGGAAAGTCCGGATAACTGAATGTTTTTAAGAAAACGAATTTTAGTTGACGGAATTTGAAAAACGGAGGAGATACTTATACAATTCAACTGTATGTTTGCTTTTTTATGCAATCACTTTTGCATTGTAAACGTGCTCCGATGATGGTGATTATCTTTTTTGACCGACGAACCCAAACAAAGGAAGTATACAATTCGAGTATGTCTGCATGTTTTTTTTATATTTGTGTATTTTCGCTAGGTGGAAGGCGCAATTTCTTTCGAAAATTGAAAATCTGAGAATGACTAATTAAAAAACAAATCTATACATAAGTATTTCCGCCGCGATGTTAATGCTCGTAACAAGATCAAGCAAAAAATATATATGTGTAATGGTATAAGTTATTAGTTGGTGCACTGAAAAATGTGAAATATTAATTCTATTGGTGCTGGTACTTGTGAAGTTGGTGCCAAAAGTTTTCAATCTAGCTGCAGCTGCGAAACTTCCCAAGTACCAGCACCAATAGAATTAATATTATTTGTATTTTTTCAGTGCACCAATTAATAACGTCGTTCCAATTTTTTGTAAAAAATATATTCGTAGCAATTGGTAACTTTCTAAGTATAGCGAAATACTACAAATTAAATTAAGTTTCTCCACTTATCAAAAAGAGAACGTTTCTTCTCTTACCGCTTGTCTCACACCCCGCTCATAAGTTGAAAGGTGTCGAGCCAATGTATTTCACACATGATTTGGATTCCCGCCGATGTGAAATTACAAAGAATCCGCACCTTGCCAAGTTTTCTCGTTGCGGAGTTGCTTCTGAATGCTCTTTAGCATAGAAGCCGCGCGGAATGATTCGACTATGCAATTCTTAAATTCAGATGATGCGAATTCGTATAAGTGAGTTTCGGAGTCTTTTGACTAAATTTATAAATAAAAATTTGTATGTATGTTGGTGTTATTTCCTTCCAGCTTTTTAATTTACAGTTGAATTCAAGTACTTAGCTGATGCAAATAAATATCTATTTTTATGTAAAAACAAAACAAGATAAACATAATGAATATAATTGAACAAATCAATTGAAAAACACGTTGTATTTGATATAAGTTGTTTACAAGGATGGGTTCAATGATTAGGTAGGTTATAATGACAGAACGAAGTACTACTTTGTGGAACATATAAGTCAGTGAATATACAGCTCAATGGCATTAGTTCAAGTGCAAAAAAACAGACATTGATTTTTTGACTACAAAACTTGAATTGGTAAGTGATGTAGTATTTTTCGCAATGTTTCCATATAAAGAAAAACTTGCGTGTTTGATATAAATTCACACAAAAGCTTAACGATAATATTAATTCTATTGGTGCTGGTACTTTTGAAGTTGTGCAGTTGCAGTTAAATTGAAAACTTTTGGCACCAGCTTCACAAGTACCAGTACCAAAATAATTAATATTATTTTATATTTTTCAGTGCACAAACTGATGACGTGATTTTTTTATTTAAATATTTATTTGATACTTCTGAGTGTTACATTTGTCACGAAAATCGTTGAAAGTTCACCATTATCAATGTATCCTTTGCTTGTATTTGCTGTTATTCAGAAATCTAAGAACATCGTCACGAAAAAACGCAAATTATAAAATTTACTCTTTTAACTCGAAAACTAACTCTATGGATTGGATGGATGTTTAATTTAAACGTTTCCGGATATTTTGGTCTCTTTAATTCGGCCTACTCGGATTTTCGATAAAATTCGCCCCCGTCACCCCCTTCGGAGGCGGTTTTCGAAGGGAAAGATATTTCGGATTTGCATTTTTATGAATATAGGACCATTTCTCAAGTCGCCTCTTTCAAATAATCAAAATCGGAGTACATTTACTATATAAAACGCGCGCACAAACCCAAAAAATAAGCAGACAGTCGAATTGTATACCTCCTCCGTTCGGGGTTCGTCGGTCAAAAAGGCATTGAGTACCCATAACACAACATTTTTTTTCGTTAAATAATACGGATGTAAAGTGAAATAAAAAAATTAAAATATTAAATAAAATGCCTTGCTAGCAAAATGTCATCCAGATACATAAGTGATTAATAATTTTATATTTAATTTTAATTTTATTATATATGAATGTTTCTTCCAATTCCAGAGTAAAGGCCGAAGATGAAGCTATTTTCGTTTATCAGTCTATGCTACATTCTGGTGTCACTTACCCATATAACATCAGCTTTAGATTTTGTCATCAACCCAGATGAAAGCTTACCGTTTGTAAGTATTCCTAAATGTCACAATAAATGACAATTCATTAAATAAATTCAAGAATTGTCAAATCAGACATGTGTATACGTCAACGGCTAGTCAAGTCTGTCAAGTTTATTATTGATTATTTATATTATTCATAGAATAATATATGAAACCCTTATTAGGACATGGAACCGTAGAGATTCATATACAATGCTGCAGAGAACAGTTATGGGTTCGGTAACTGGAACAGTTACTACACTAAACCTTTCAGATTTATCTACACAAGACAGATCTGTCGATTTGTTATGTCAAATCTTCAGTCATCTTCTAAAAATACATATTTAGTTTGCTTTTGAATTCTTGACTGATTCAATATTTCATATTTTGTTGGGAATGCATTCATTTAATAACTAAAATTCTTAGGATTAAACCGAGATTTCGAGAATGTTTATTTTCTTCATCAGGGCAAAATTCGTGAAATTACAAGAAATTAACTACAAACAGGAAATATTTCATAACCATCAATCAGAAATGTCATTAGAACGAATTTTATTAAGTTTATGTTTATATTCTTGGAACAGAAAGTGAAAAAACATGGCTATCCAGACGAAAAATACAAAGTAACCACCAAAGGCAACTATATCCTGATAATCTTTATTATTTCAAACAAGAGATTTTTGTTGGGAATGCATTCATTTAATAACTAAAATTCTTTGCATTAAACCAAGATTTCGAAAATGTTTAATCTCTTCATCAGGGGAAAATTCGTGAATTTAGGAGAAATTAACTTCAAAAAGGAAATATTTCATAACCACCAATAAGAAATGTCATTAGTTATAATAATACAAACAATTTTACATAGTTTATGTTTATATTCTAGGAACAGAAAGTGATAAAACATGGCTATCCAGTCGAAAAATACAAAGTAACCACCAAAGGCAACTATATCCTGATAATCTTTATTATTTCAAACACGAGATTGTTGTTGGGAATGCATTCATTTAATAACTAAAATTCTTTGCTTTAAACCAAGATTTCGAAAATGTTTAATCTCTTCATCAGGGGAAAATTCGTGAATTTAGGAGAAATTAACTTCAAAAAGGAAATATTTCATAACCACCAATAAGAAATGTCATTAGTTATAATAATACAAACAATTTTATATAGTTTATGTTTATATTCTAGGAACAGAAAGTGAAAAAACATGGCTATCCAGTCGAAAAATACAAAGTAACCACCAAAGGCAACTATATCCTGATAATCTTTATTATTTCAAACAAGAGATTTTTGTTGGGAATGCATTCATTTAATAACTAAAATTCTTTGCATTAAACCAAGATTTCGAAAATGTTTAATCTATTCATCAGGGGAAAATTCGTGAATTTAGGAGAAATTAACTTCAAAAAGGAAATATTTCATAACCACCAATAAGAAATGTCATTAGTTATAATAATACAAACAATTTTATATAGTTTATGTTTATATTCTAGGAACAGAAAGTGATAAAACATGGCTATCCAGTCGAAAAATACAAAGTGACCACCAAAGACAACTACATCCTGACAATCTACCGAATACCACACGGCATTAATGAAGAACCAAATACAACCCCAATCAAAAAAAGAAGAAGCCCTGTTCTATTAGTACCTGGCATGGGAGTATCAGCGTCATATTTCATTGCACAGGGCAAGTACCGTGCCCTTCCATACTATCTGGCTGATAGAGGATTCGATGTTTGGATCCAAAATACAAGAGGTAACATGGAATCGCAAGGTCATCTCAACTATGACTTGAATAAAGACAAAAGATACTGGAACTACACGTAAGTCCATATATACATAGTCACTCATAAAAGGTGCTTCATTGAAAAATGAAAATAATTTAACTGCAAAATCCTGGGATCAAAATATGAAGATTTTAGATAGTCAGAATCAAAAATAGTTTATGGGGACAATAATTTTCAAAATTACATCAATATAGTAGTTTTTACACGATTGCTGTCTCTTTTTTTGCATATTACGAAGATATTTCAAAAACATAAAGCATGTATAATATTTTTTATAATATTCACCAGAAGCTTGGCGAAACGAAAAGGAATCATTTGGGTTTCATTTTGTGTAGAATATTATTGATATTATTGAGTTTTTATATTTTCTAGCATCCACGAACTCGGAGTCTACGATTTGACGGCCAACATTGATTTCATCATCAACAAAACCAATCAAAAACCATTTTTAATTGGACATTCACAAGGTACAACAGATCATTTTATAGCGTGCTCTGAATTGCCCGAATACAATGACAAAATCAAGATGGCCATAGCTTATGCCCCATCCATTGTTCTACATCATATGGATATACCAGTTGGTACATTTGTTGTTTATCTTGTTGAAGTGTTGGAGGTAAATATATTTGAAATTTGGGTTATTTAATAAAGTTAGTACATTTTTTTGCACTTCACTTCTCATTCGATATAGTTCATTTAGTGCCTCATTATTACAAGGTTTGTTTCTTGACAATTTGTTGCAATCTAACTCTTCAATACATAATCCTTCCAAAGACTTAGAGCCACGTAGGCTTGTCCTTCCTCAAACAATTTTGAGCCTAAATACACAACCGCGTGGTCTACAATGCCGCCTTGCATTTTGTGGACAGTGGAAGCCTATGACAAAATTAAGGGCAACATCCTTATTTCAGCTGTCGCTTATTTGAACTTTGCTGGAAACTGAATGGCTTTAGGAGGAATAAGGTGTACGCCGTCTCTTCCATTCTCGAGTCGAACTGACTGTACATCTGTTTGGGTACATTTGGTACATAGTGAGCTGTATTCTACTAGTCAAGCCCTTTCATTTGATACCCATATTGAAGTGATTGTGAAAACATATGCTTGGAGCTCCTCTTTTCTTCTTTGCTGTTTAACTGACTTTTGTTGCAGGGACTCTACCGTATGTTTGATATCCACGAAGCAATACCCTATGGACGGACTACAGCTAATATGATGGATTTTTTTTCAAAAGTGTTGTGCAGTGAGCGGACATATTTTCGACAAGCTTGCATCAATGCCATAAATATTGTTGGATCACATCCTTCCGCCATGATGGATGACGTAAGCAACAATCGTAAACATTACCTATGTATATTTACTTTTATAAACTGATTGAATCACACCGTAAAATAATCATAGCCCGTACTTCGAGAGAGATTTATTGATAACTTTAGAGAATCATTTACATTTCCAGCAGCCGTACGTGAATCATGAACGGCTTCCGTATCGTACAAGGTATTCAAAATTCAAGACTTTTTTCATGCTATGATCCTAGTTAGATGTTTCACGGTGATAGAGTATCACTGAAAACAACATTATATCGATAGTTTGTTTTTTTATAGTTCTATCAGTTGCCTTATTTGGTGTAATTTTCTAACTAAAATTCATTATAGCTAACTGTCAATAATCTCGAATTAACAGGAAACTGTTGGGAACATTCTTGGCAGCGAACGTACCAGATTTTCAGCACAAACTATGTTCCATTCTATGCAAATAAGTAAATCAGGTATGTTGATAAATTTTGGTAATCTTGATAATACATATGTAATAAACATTTTTTGTAAAAAATGGACCGTTTCATTAGTTGGTGCACTGAAAAATTTAAAATAATATTAATTCCATTGCTATAGTTAATTTTGAAGTTGTGCAGTTGTAGTTGGATTAAAAACTTTTGACACCAACTTCAAAAGTACCAGAACCAATAGAATTAATATTATTTTGTATTTTTCAGTGCACCAACTAATAACGTCTGTCCAATTTTTTGTAAGAAATATTTATTTCACACTTTTCTTTGTAACATCAGTCATCATTCAACGTTCACCAATGGAAAAACTTTGCTTATACTTATTCCGAGATTTCGAAACATCGCGGAAATAAGTACACGTATTTCAGACTCTCCCACCGAACTCGGTAACTTACGATTTTTTTAAAAGTTTGAACCTTCTTCTTACTATGAAGTTGGTTAAAACGTATTTATTTATTTCCCAACATATTGTGCAGAATTAAATGCTGATAAATGATAAAAAAAACTTGTTTAGTATTACAGAAACTGGATAGTAAATGTTTTTGAATGGGATTGAAAAAATATTCCACTGACGCAGATTTTAAAGGAAAAATATTTATCAGAGCGTGAAAATAAAATTGAGCGAACAAATTACGAGAGGTTTTTTCTAATAAAGTCTGACTCTTTGTTTCCATAAACTCCAGAGCGTATATAAACTTAATAAATCTCCCTGAAGACATTATTTCTGTTGTTCTATACATAATAACGACATATTGTCTCTTTTTGGTCATTTTGTATTTCAAATTTTGTTGATGAAATAGTTGAACTGGTTGACTAGTTTAGGAAAACAAGAAATCCCAAAGATTAGAGTGTCTCCTTAAGAAAATAGGTGTTAACCCTATGAATAAGGGAATGACTTTGACTAGTATTGTAACAGAACCAGAAGGCCCACCTTTGAAAATGTCCTATTTTGCCCGGATGATTGAGTATGACTTCACAATATCTTATACTTATCTTATACTTATTATAAGAAAATAATGACTAAATATTTAAAAAAAGTTGGACCGACGTTATTAGTTGGTGCACTCAAAATACAAAATAATATTAATTCTATGGTTGGTGGTGTTACTTTAGAAGTTGTGCAGTTACACAGTTACTTTTGGCACCAACTTCACAAGTACCATCACCAATGGAATTAATATTATTTTTCTATTTTTCACTGCACCAACTAACAACGTTTCGGTCCAATTTTTTGTAAAAAATATTTATTTCACACTTTTGAGTGTAACATTAGTCACGAAAATCGTTGAACGTTCACTAATACCAAAGAAGATAGTACTTATCCTATTACCCACGAATATTCTTTGCTTGTAAGTATTTTAGATTTGGCGATTGTACCATCGCAGTAACTCGAAAACCGTAACTCTAAGGACGAAATTATCATTTTGAATGTTACTGCAAATAATCCGGTTTTTCAAGTAGTTCCCTCAAATTTTCAGTTTTCGAAAGAAATTGCCCCCTCCACATAGCGAAAATACCCATGTTTGATATTCTGTTTGATTCTAACAACACCGTAACTCGAAAAAAATGTTCAATTCAAACGTTTCCAGATATAGTCCGGTCTTTATACAACGCAGGCACAAACAAAAAAAAAAGTCGAATTGTATACCACCTCCGCTTGGGTTCGTCGGTCAAAAAAGAACTGAATTGAGGTAATTTTGAAATCGCGACTCAATCAGACCTGGTGCTCCTCTAAAATATTTCTTATATATATTATGCCATGATCTGTATGTGACGTCATACTTTAGCATGCGGGCAAAATTAACCATCTTCAAAGCTACCGCATCGAAGGTTTATACTAGTGCTATTCACTAAATGACAATGACATCTTTGTATTCTAAGGATCTACCTGAAGTAGAGTTTTGAACTAGAGGGGTTGTCCACTATTTTGTTTTTATTTTGCAGGAAAATTTGCCAAATACAACTATGGCCCAAAAGAGAATTTACGAAGATATGGTAAAAAGACACCGCCTGAATATAATCTTGAAAAATGTACAGCACCTGTGGCGATATTCTATGCACCAAGGGATGATATAGTAACAGTAAAGGTACAGAATACTCAAAATTTATATTTACATTTATATATAATCAATTTTACTCATTTAGGGGGCTCTAGAGACGATTGAAAAAGTTCCCAATGTCGTGCACCATGAAATGGTACCATTCAAGGATTTCAATCACATTGACTTCATCTTGGGCAATAATGCATCATCATTGGTGTACGAACCCACAATTCAGCTGATGAAGGCTTACGATGAAGGAAGATTGGCAAATAGAACAGTAGATCCAGCAAATAATGGATTATAAAAATATATTTTTCCTAATATTATTCAAGGAAATAAAGACGGAGAAATGAACGATTGTATACTATACCATAAAAAGAAAAACTAAATTCTAAATGATGTTTTAAAGTAACTGGAGAATGTTATGCATAACAGGAAAAATGATTTAGGGATCTTTTTTGTGTTTTGGTGTTGAAATATTCATTTTCTTCACAACTGTCACTCTTGTTCAATTGAATTTCGATCTTCGATTACCACCAAACATGGCCATTATGTTCACTGTAAACGACTGCGTTAATGATACTGAAATTATTACTGATTATCTGTGTAGCAATAATTGTTTCTATTTAGAATAATAATTGTAAATTAGGGATTATAGATGTTCATATAGGCTTAGCTTTAGGTTATATTACCAATGTTGCCAAAATACTATAAGTTGGGTCACTCCTGAATTCTCCTTTGTCGGCAGCTCGAAAGTATAAATCAGGTTCAAATCGAAGCAATGGAACCTACAAGAGACGTCATATATTCATGCAAGAGAACTAATAACACATTTTTAGGTTTGCCCATTTTTGATAACACTTTATATCTAATATCATTATAGATTAATTACTCAATGTGTAATTGATTAGTTCAGAGTTTCAAGAATACGCATACGCAAGCTCCTAGACAGTCGCTGAACTCGGCGAATCGGCATATTTCTTAGTTGTGCGTTTTGGTGAGAGTGACCCAACTTATAGTATTCTGTTAACATTGATATTACGCTATACACTGGACACCGACTATAGCCTAGAGACTCTCTATGGGCTATTAAACGTATTAACTCGATTGCCAGTATCAATGAGTGTTAAATTTAATAGCCTGCAATAACTTACATACGGTCTACAACACAGATTCCTGTAAATCCATTAAAATTAAATACCCTCTTGGGTGTACATATATATATATATATATATATATATATATATATATATATATATATATATATATATAATATGTGGACAGGATGGTTGGATTAGAAGAGATGTTATGCCATCAATATTGGCCATCAGGATAACTTAAGTGTTATACCTAGGTACTGTAGAATTTGTAGATATTTATCTGGCAACTTAGCCAATTCAGGATCGAAAAGGATAAATAAATTGTGTGTACAGGAAGACTTGTGGTAAAAAAAATATTTTAGCCATAAGAAAATGTTGGAAATCATTTTTAGATATTTGATTTTACCACTATGGAAAAAATTTGAATGTTGCTACAAATAATCTGGTATTTAATTTGGCCCTCTCAGATTTTCAATTCCTGAAAGAAATTTATTTTAGAGGGATAACAAATAAAACCACTCTAGTACGTCTTCAATCTCAAATAAGAGTTTTCTACCGCTTTCAAATTCCATTGAATTTAGATCTAACATCTTCATTTTACATGGCGCTATTTCAAATTACTAATAAAAATAGTCCGGACACTGAAAAAAATTAGTAACTATTCGCCACTCTCCCTTAGAAAAAGATATAAATAAAAAAGAACGAATTCTCCCACATCAATTTTATGGAAGCAATTGGTTTTCTTCGAAAGGCATCAAAGAATAGCGCTCCCTATAGTTCTATAAAAAATGACGACCATCTGTGACAAATATACAATATATATTGTATATCGTATATATATATATATATATATATATATATATATATATATATATATATATATATATATATATATATATCGAACGGTTGTGTCAAAAGGTATGACATTTATCTGACCAAAAACAAAATCGAATTTTGCCCCATCATCGCCCCCAACTGTCCATTATTTTTGAAACGATCTTATATCAGCAGCAAGAAAGCTTTAGCAAAGATTTAATCTTTGGCTTAAGACTGAAAATAGTTTAATGAAATTATGTTCTACGCGATGATGCTTTCCAAAATGAAACATTCGTGAATTTTTCCCGTTAAATTGTCTCAACTCAAAAAATTAAGATACTCTACCTGAATAATAATACAATTATTTATATCGAAAGGAAGAAAACAGTCTTGACTCCTTCAATTTCTTGCAGGTCATCAATCTCTTCCGAAACAAAAAAAATGTCTGAAATAATATCACTAGAGCATTTTTCCAGCAAATAGAGGCCCTTTGTTGCTATTATAGCAAAGCGTCTGTATATTTAATGGCTTCGACAGCAAAATCCACAAGGACCAGGTCTCACAGTGACAACAAGGAGATTTATTCATTCATTCGAGGTCATAAAATGGAGAATATGGAGAGAAAGAATGACATTTCTCTATATTGCATAACAATTTAAATGCATACAACATTATTTATTACTTGTTTATATTGAATCAATCGAATTTTTCTTCTACAAACGGAAATTAGAATAAACCAATTTTTGACCGACGAACCCCGAACTGAGGAGATATACAGTTCGACTGTCTACTTTTTTTTTTTCGTTTGTTCAAGCGTTGTAGTAAAGAAAGTCCGATTTTGATGATTTTTGATTCATTTGAAAGAGGAGACTCGAGAAATGGTCCCATATTCCTAAAAAGTCAAATTCCAAATCTCCTTCGCTCTGAAAACGGACCCCAAAATTCGAGATGCCAGAATTAAATATCGGACAGTATCCGGAAAAATTCAAATTGTACATTTTTTCAAAAGAGTTACGGTTTTCGAATTACATTGACTTTAAAATCTTACATATGTGTATTGTCGCTACGTGGAAGGGGCGATTTCTTTCGAAAACTGAAAATCTCTGGGCACCACATAAAAGACAATAATATTGGCAGCAACATTTATAATAAACATTTTTTCCGTAGAGTTACGGTTTTCGAGTTAATGCGGTGGTAAAATGGTTAAATCTAAAATACTTACACGTATTTCCGCAACGATGTTCTGAGATCTCAACATAATAACAAGTACAAGCAAAGAATATACGTGGGTAATAGGATAAGTACTATATTCTTTGGTATTAGTGAACGTTCAACGATTTTCGTGACTAATGATATACTCAAAATTGTGACATAAATATTTCTTACAACAAATTGGACCGACGTTATTAGTTGGGGCACTTGAAAATACGAAATAATATTCATTCTATTGGTGCTGGTACTTGTGAAGTTGGCACCGGAAGTTATCAATCTAACTGCAACTGCACAACTTCAAAAGTAACAGCACCAACAGAATTAACATTATTTCGTATTTTTCAGTGCACCAAATACTAACGTGGGTCCAATTTAAAAAAGAATACGCATTATATGTGGATGGATCGTTATATACATAATTTATATATAAAATGTTGTTGAAAACAGCTATTTACGAAGGATTTAGGATGTAAAAATTATAAGAAATATTACTATGAAAAAAATAAATTTTATTTTCCAAATTATTATTTTTTTAATTTTTTTTTTTGCATATTTATGTGTGGATTAATCATATTATACCTTATTTGGACACAAAATGCTGATATTAGCTATTTAAGAAGAATTTAGGAGCAAAAAATAGAAAAAAAATGAGAGATGAATCTGATTTTTCAATTAAGAATAATTTTTGATTATTTACACATTTATGTGTGGATTGATTATAGTATACCTTATTTGGACATAAAATGCTCATATTAGCCATTTATGAAGGATTTAGGAGCCAGAAATCAGATAAAATTTTGATATGCAAAATTAATCTCATTTTCCAATTAAAACTTTTCTTTGTTTCTGGTTTATATATATATATATATATATATATATATATATATATATATATATATATATATATATATATATATCTAGATTGATCAAAATATACCTTATTCGGATATAAAATGCCGAAAACCGTCAATTAGAAAGGATTTAGGAGAAAAGAAAAATATAAAAAATATTACTACAATAAATATTGCTAACGAATATAATAACAAACTATCAACTACCAATAATTAAATTCAACTCGAATAATTAGAGTGTGAAAAACGTTCAAGTAAAATATTCTTAAACAATCAGAGATTCCCATCCTAATGAAACCTGACTGTTGAAATTAATTAACAAACAAAATGATCTGCAAAAACATCATCAACAGTTAACAACTGTCATCAACACTATCCCATTAGAATTTCGAATCATTCCACAGCGCATTGCTATTAAAGAGAGAAAACTCTTATTAACGGACATGAGATAAGGTAAAATGTAATTTTTATTACAAAGATTATTACATATATATATATATATATATATATATATATATATATATATATATATATATATTAGTACTTGCTAGAACGTAGGCCGTAATGAACGGACGCTCTTATTATATACACATAGGTATATAATATAAATGTATTTTATATAATACCTACGAAACATTACTTTTTATTGGAGAATAAAGCGAGTTACCTTATGGTACTCAAGTCTTAATATTGTAGGTAGATTACATTATAGCGTAGAGATAGCATATAAGCTAATGAAATAATTTATTATAGGCGTGTCTATAATTTGTATAATATGAAGTAATTAAAAGATAGCAAACACGGTATATACAGGGTGTACGCTTTTACATCTATTATACCGGCAGTCCCACTAAGGTCAGCGAGGTAGGATATAAGGGAAAGCGTGAAGTAAATCGGCTAGAAGAAATTCAGGTTAAAATTTCTAAAATGGCCGCTAGGTGGCGTAATTGCCATGGTATAAATTGAACTTCATTCTTTTTTAAAAAATCGATAAATTAACGTAGAGTTTTCGAACTGGAAATGGAAAGTTCATGAAATTATGCGTAATTTTGGTCTTTGTACTTTTCCGTATTTTTGATTATAAGAGTGGGGGGAACTGGGGAAACAGTACTTTCTTAAACCGCTGTAATCTCCAGGACGCGTTATCCAAATTTAATGAGTTTGGTCTTATTTGGAGGATAATTCGACGCTTATTTCAAAAATAATGTCGGATGTGTTCGCAAGGTCACACCTTTACTCCTATAAAGCGCTGATTTGCCAACATTTAGTTTTTAACTGTATAAATCGCCCTATACATTTTTTTATTATTGGTCTTAAAAGCCATATAAATAGCTAGATTTTGGCGAAAACCGCGATTCGATATCTTCACTCATTTTTAGGTAAATTTCTTATAGAAATGTACCAATTGCGATCGTTCACACTTTTGAATTTCGAAAAAATTTCAACGGCATTTTGTTTTTTTTGCATGTTGTCTATAAGTTAGTCCAAAAAAACATTCGGTTCAAAAGTTATATATATATATATATATATATATATATATATATATATATATATATATATATATATATATATATATATATATACATATATATGGGATATTACGAAATTTGTTAACACGATAGAGGTCGCAGTTTTGAAGGTATCAAGTTCAAATTAGCTACAAAAATCAATCTCTCAAATATCTCGGTCGAGTTCGTTATTGGGCAATATCGGGTAAGTAGTTTCAAAATGGCGACCTTTCAAACATTTAAAAAAATTATCAAAAAAGAGCCGTAGTGTAAATATTATTAAAAATAATTTTAGGTTATAGATATAATCAGTACCTACAACTTTTGTTTAAGGAAATTTTTCATAAAATACACAGAAAAAAAATAAAAATTAATAAAGAAAACTAACAAATATTGATAAAACATGAACACTCAATATAAATTTGATGTAATTGTACATTTTCTGGAGATCTTAATATATACCCTGATTAAAAAAATATATAGTATATTTATTGAAAAGAAATAGGCGAAAAAAAAAATCTGCCTTGAAGTGGACTCGAACCCTGTCTGCTTTATATTCAACAGCCAAAACAAAAACCTCTAACCGCAAGGCTATGACAATTTTATTTATTAACATGTAGGTATACCAATGAAAAGGTTGTTAAAATTTCAATTCAATGAATTTTGAAAAATTTACCTTTCCGCTGACTACAGGCCATCGGGATTTTTTTTAATTATGTAGGAAGTCGATCAAAAAAAAAATGTGTAGAGTCGAACCAGAAATATATACTTAATTGTTCTCAGATTCAAAAAGTTTAGATTCGACGTTGTAATTTTCTCCAAAACCCACTTGAGTCATCAATTTCATAATATAAATTTGTTACATCAAGAATTTATTCGAACATTCCATGGAAAACAATATTTAAAGTCCAATAAAATTAAAACAAACGAGCCGTATTTAGACGTTTTGCTTTGTTTATACTTATGTTCATGAAAAAAAAAAAAAGAAACAAAATCAGCTATAAAAGCTTTCAAATTAAAATAAATATCTGCATAACATAATATGAAAACAAAATAAAGTCAACGTCAATTAAAATTAAAAATAGACGGTAAATTATCATGAACTTGATCTTGCTTTCAACAGTTTTCTCAAATGAAGATGATCTCATATTATGATGAACGAACGTCCTGTGATCCAGCCTTGGTCAATTCTAGTCAAACTGTGATGTTTATAGACATGAAAAAAGCAAATCTATTCTTTCAATTCACAGGATGATAACAAATTTTATAGTAAAATCAACTAATAACAAATCGAAACAATTTTCCAGAAATAAAACGCTAATTTACGTTCCGATGATACAAAAACATACAAAAATATAAAAACAAAGTATTCATATTCTTTGAGTTCACGTTAAAAAGAAAAAGCTAATAAAACCGGCACTAGTCTATGTACATTTTTTTTATTAAATTATAAAATCAAGTATGTGATTTATTCATCTCACAGACAATCTGCGACATTTTAAAGCATGTTCGTTTTAAGTCGCAAAACAAAAAACAAAATGAAATTCCTTACAAAACAACAACAAAAAAAACACATTTTACAAGTACTCACCTACGTACAAAAAACATCCTCATAATGTTGCGAGTAAATTTATCACCCGTATGTTTGTCATTTTGTAAATTATTACGATTTTGCATACCGACGTGACAAAAACATAATGGATCCGCTTGATTCATTTTAGGCTTGTATTTTTTATAAGGGTTATTATTGGCTTTCCAATGACCGAAATAAATATAGAAGATTAAACGATATACATATATAATATATATATATATATATATATATATATATATATATATATATATATATAAAGGTTTTTTTTGGACTGAGATTTTTGATATTCTTATTATAATCGAAGACAAAGATTGAAGAAGCTCTGATCGATTGTTATTCTGTTCAGCAATGTTTTTTTTTCCTTTTTTATGCACATTCTTGTCATTATTGATTTTTCATTTATTTACATAAGGACAGATTTCAAATTGATAATGGGGTATTTCAGTAATTTTGAAAAATTGTATTTTTTGGTTCTATATTTATAAATTGAATGAATCACTTTGTTTACTACTGGAAATTGTATTTTTTAAAGTCATTGTTTTCTTATGTTACAAAAAGATTTATAAAGTTTACTTTGTCCAGGAGTTTTATCAGTAACAACTTCTACATTATATGGTGTTTTGGTGATTTTGTGTTCTGGAGTTATTCTTCCACGGGCCACGGACTGCGCAAATATTATTTACCCTTTCTGACCTGTACGAAACCTACAGAATCATCATCATAAAAATTAAATGTGGTACACTGTCTATTCAATACAAATCCAAGTGTATTATACACTTGGCTTTCACATTAAACAAATACAATTTAGTACAATGCCTAATACTTTTTAAATTTTTATATTGCGAATGCCAAAACTGCATATTCACTTCATAATAATTATATATTATCTCGCTGTCCACTTATGGCAAATTATCACTGTCAGCCTTAGAAAATCCTGGATTCATTTTTGTTAAGTAATATAAGAATAATATTAGAAAAGCAATATAATCATAATTTTAAAATAAAATGACAATTGACTATAACCATAACAATTTATTCTTCGTTTTCTTTTATTGATTTGAACTATTTTGTAAACTTCAAACTCTAGCTGCGTTGCAAAAATTTTCTGTTGTGACGTCAGAGATCTTGCGAAGCTTTTTGAATTCAATAAACACGACGAGTCAGGTATAATGTAAAAGTCTTAAAAGTAGTAATTTCGTTTCTGCTGAAATAGCCTATTCATTAAAAACTCTTTTACAGATTGTGTATATTTAAAGATATTGCTTACCAGAATTCAGCTTACTTACCTGTAAAAGAGAAAATAAAATTACTAAACTTCTAGTAAATAATGGAAATAATAAGAATTTTTTTTATTAAGGGTGATTCAAAAATGTGAACATATATTTTTGACTGTTATTCAACAATCGTTTCTCACAAAAAAGGTTGTTTTGCATATTAAACGTTAAAATTTCGATAGCTCGCTTTTGAATTCTGGCTACCGGCCCTAATGCATTTGAATAAGCAAATAAACCCATAAGATAGTAAGCTGAAGAACAAAAAATGATATAATTTGATTAAATCATTTTTGCCAAGAATATATCTCATTTTATAGAACATCAGAGGTTTTAACTTCTTTGACTCTTTTTATTTTATCACATTTACAATTAAAATTATTATAACAACCATCTTTATGTACTGTCAGTCCTTCTGTAAAAGGGAACTTATCCGCGTATATAGACACATTCAAAATACTCGATTTTGATGTATTTTATCACTCTGTCATAATTAAACCATTTTGTTATAATTCTTAAGAAATATTTAGCATTAGTTGTAACTTCATTCCAACTGTCACCTCTACAAATAATAACTGTGTCATCCACAAATGATACAATATAACCAAGTTGCAATAATCCATTAATATAGGCATTAAATAATAATGGACCCAAAATTGAACCTCGAGGGACTCCACAAGTGACTAAACTGTAAGAACTTTTAACACCATTAATGATGATACACTAAAATCAATATAAACATTTATATAGTACCGTTATCTCTTTTTCTGTTGAATTCAGAAGAAATTAAACAATCCATCAACATAATAGACAATACAGATTAATTTGTTATATTGTTGCCGTCGAACGTTCGCTCATTCAACTTTGTCATCCGAACAATCCCAATATTTATGAGATGACAACTAGGTGATTCTCATCTGACACTATAGCAAAGACATTACCTCCATTTTCATAACCTACTTTGAATTAACTTTTTATGTGGAACACGCTCGATACTGATATGAACTTTGTTGCATTTCGGGATATGCATCTAGCACTAAGGTTGTAGCCATTCAAAAGACAAATGGCTGAATTTGATATTAAAGTTGATAGCGTTGTCGATGCGTCTGCATGACATTTTGTCACCGTTCATCAAATAGTAGGTAGATTGTCTTTCTCAGTAGGTTAATGAACGATATTGGTTCACGTGAACTTTAAGGGCAATCCAAGATACCTGGATAAAATAGAATAGATTTTACTAGAAGATTGAGTTAACTAACTGCTACTTGACACCTTCAGCATCTTGAAGATTGTTCATTAAAGTATCTCAAATGAAAACAGTGGATATACAATTCCAGTCCTCTCAAAGGTTGAGTCAATACAATTCTTACGGAAAAATAAAATTCAGTTATAATAAATATAAACTAGTAAATATTTACTGCACGCCTCTGAAAAGACCAGTCAAAAATTATTTATTACTTTCTGTCATTTCAATTCATTTCATCAAATAGACTCGGAAACCGTACATTTTTTTTCAGTTTAAAAGCTGTTTTCACAATGGTTTCTTGTGGTTTATCCTATATAATAATACGAATTTACATCCTTTTTGCCTAATATCAAAAAGCTGAATCATTGATTATTCAACCAAAAAAGAATTTGGTGATGAATCAAAGATGGCTTTGGAAGAATGAATGTGGTGAGTATTTTGCGCATTTCCAAATTTGGCAGTTCATTAAGAGACTCTCGGATCTTCTACTGATACTCGCACCTTATTGTGCTATTATATAAAGCTCGCTACGAAATTAAATTGGCTGATTGTATCATAAATAAATGGAGAAAAAAAAAATTGGCGAAAGCGAAGTATCAATATATAAACGATAAGAATGAATGAATTCGCTACCTACCTAAGGTTTTCCTTATTAGATTAGAAAAGGTCAGTTGTATGAGTAAAGAGGTGAAATTGGGTGTTTCTAATATTTGTTCTAGGAAAGTTAGCAACAATTTTCACGTAAATCTCCTATTGCCGATTAGAATCGTTCGCAATGAAATTTATCAACAGAATAGAGAACATCATAAAGGTATCAAGTTGAAAATTGATAGAATAAATATTTTTTAACAAAAGTTGGACCAACTTTATTGGCTGGTGAACTGAAATATGCAATTATTATTGGTGCTGGTACTTTTGAAGTTGGTGCAATTGTAGTAAGTTAAAAGACTTTTGATACCAACATCAAAAGTAGGTACCAGCACCAATAGAATTTATATCATTTTGTAAATATATATATATTCATTGCTTGTTCCTGTTATTATTCAGAGATCTCAAAACATCGCGGCGGAAATACACATATTTCAGACTTAACCACTGCTGTAACTCGAAAACCGTAGTTTCTTTTAAAAAATGTCCAATTTAAATATTGTTACATATAATCTCTTCTTTAATTTGGCCATCTCATATTTTCATTTTTCACAAAATATTACCCCCTCCACATAGCGGAAATAGATATATTTCAGTCTTTACCATTTCTGTAACTCGAAAACCGTAACATCTTTTGAAAAAAGTCAAATATAAACGTTTTTAGCAGAAAGGAGATTTCGGATTTGAATTTTTTAAAATATGGGACCTTGTCTCAATTCGCTAGTTTCTTTTAAAAAATCAGTCGTAGGACGATTTCAGTCGAGTTTATTGTGATATTTTTCGAAAATTACCATAAATTTAAACTGTAAAATTTATCTAACCGCTGGCTGTGAGCCGTCGGAATATTTTCTCATTAAAAAATGTTTTTTTATTCATTACTTGATCATCCATCCGGTCATTGTGAAGATTTCCCACATGGTTACTATAATCAATATCTAATGACTGAAGTAAATTCAGTTTTAATCCTTTTCTTATTTAGTTAAGTAAGCTTTTAACATTATCATTAAATGTGTGATTATTATCATCGAGGTGTAGCGCATAGTTTCAATTAGTTTTATGGTATATGAATAAACTCAATGTGTTCTCTGATAAATATTTGAAGATTTCTTGCTAACAATTAAGTATCATTTTTTTAAGTTTTGCAAAGTCCAATTTCTCCTGATCTATAAATAAATACGTTAAAATAAACTGAAGATCGTGAGGGCGTAAAGGTGACAAATATTTTATATTTTATGCTATTTTCTTTGATATTATACATGCTTTGACCTTTTAGTAAGTGAATCCACTATAGGAGAAATAATATCCGTAGTTTGAAATGACTTACAATGACATTTCATGTAATGTGTCTGTAACTTCCAAATAATTTTATATTCCAGCAATGTCTGTTTTTTATTTTGATTGCAATCTTGATGGCTGCTGTAGAATCTCATTAGTTTTGAGAAAAGAATTGTTATTATATTGAAAGGTCACTCGAATGAATTTTGAAGAGTCCACTTAAAAGATTATCACTGGTATTAGTATGCAATAGTGAAATATGAAAAGTGTTATTCAATACAGGGTGCACGTTTGTTTAGGTCCATATAGAAAACAAAAAAAAAGTTGATGATGTAACAAAACGTCACATCATACGTAGATACATTTCATTTCTGCTAGCTTTCTATCGAACTTGAGCAAAAAATAAGACATTACAAAAAAAATATGAAAAATACTTGTAGAAAGTTGAGTACCCAGATATATGGAACCCTCTACTAATGTACTCTAATATTGAGCCGTTCTCGATTTATATGAAAATAAACTAAAAATCCATGATGGCAGCCAGATCAAAAATGATGGAACACACAAGAGGAGGGTCCCAAGTGTACTTAGACACCATAATATAATCTTCCCTAACCGCATCCATAACGCAAGTCGCAATAACAGGCATCCCCCGGGTTCAAAGGGATATAGGTATGGAACCCACATCCAATGAGTCCTAGTCGCACTTAAACACAACCATAAAATCGACCCATAACCATCCCCACCACCAATGACTTGCACAAAAACAACATCTAATTGAAACATATAATATAAGAGTGACAGGTACGGAACTTTCACCTAATGAGTCCCAGTCGCACTTAAAACTTTACTAGTCCACCACAGATTACCCATACCCATCGAAAATTCCATCAATAAACATCCATACATTCAGGAGATACTTATACAACATGTCAGAAGTATGGAATCCACACCGAATCAGTCCCACATGCACTAAAACACCTTCCCTTAACTCCCTACCAACTCCCAACTGCAAAGCCATCGAAATACGTGGCTTTCTGTCTTGTTCGTACGACGTTTCCTAAACTATTCCCCCATCAAGCAACTTGAACCTTGGACTTGGTTGATGAGTAGGGTTTAACAAAAGACGTCTCATATCTCTTGTAATGAAGCCTGTGTTTTAGGTAAACAAAATGTATAGCTCTCTTTCTCCATCTCTCTACGTTATATCTTTTTTCTCTCTTGTGTAACGAAATCTCGAAACGTTACATTTTTTCCAGATCACTCTCCATTCCCGTCAAATATCAGAACGTCACTAAAATAGTTTCACTTCAATAATGCTTTGAACGATATAACATCATCTTTCTATTCGAATGAATGGAATATCAATTGTTTCTGGGTAATTTTCATTGTCAAATTTCTGGGCACATTCGAGAGTAGTTGAGTTAGTATTGATTATGGATCTAACCGAATGCGTGTGCACATATCTTTTGTTTATATTTGCCTTCTGTTAAACGCAAACATAATAATGTACTACTCATGTTTGAGGGAAAGTTATAGGTAAGCATAATAATAACAATAACGATCAATCATCATTTTGGACAGGGCTACATGGCAAACTATGGGTATTGAATGTAGGGTTCTGCTACGCAGCCTATATTATACAAGCGTTTGTGGTTGAGTATTTGTTATGAGGCTTCCGCCATAAATCGTCTCTCGAAAATGGAACTTGGTGTTGGAAGGAAGCTTTTGTGATAATATCTGAGTTCTTCATTATTGTGACTACTTTAAAGGATAATACATGGAAATCAAAATAGTTTTGAATATTCTGTGTGTGTTTGTTAGTTTGTTGATTGGAGTTTTCATCATTTTTTCACCAACTTCAAAAGTACCAGCACCAATAGAATTAACATTATTTTGTATTTTCCAGTGCACCAACTAATAACGTCTGTCCAATTTTTTGTAAAAAAATATTTATTTCACACTTTTGAGTGTAACATTAGTCACGAAAATCATTGAACGTTCACATATAACAAAGAAGAATCCATGTATAAATTTTAAAAATGAAATTTTAACATGGCTTTCACATCTATTAGTACTCCGAGAAATAATTATTTACATTTTTATACAGTTTACATAGTTTTTAATGAACTTTATTTTCATTATTAGCTCTATTATTATCGTTAAGTTCAACAATACATAGTATTTTTGTACTTTTAATTATTTCATTTTATTCTAAAAAAAGATATAATTGGCTTATATTAACTGGAATAAGAAAAAAATATGTTAGACTGGAATTTATCTAAGTATTGTGTAAAAACTGCATCGTTCGTTGTTTTTTATTTTTTAGCAGTTAATTTTCGATCATTAGTCAAACCTAATGCTTCATTAACAAATTCAATTAGTGGTAGGTTTTCTTTCGTATAAATCATCAAATTTTCCAAATGAAATATGAAACAATAACAAATACTAACAAATGCTTTTATTAGTGCACTATATAATATTCATTGCACGATGTATTGCAGATATCAAATATTAGACAAAAAAATATCAAAATTTTCAACGCAAATATCAATGACAATGTTAGACATATTAGACAATAAATACTCTGTTTTGTCATTTATTTTTCTACATAAATATATCAAGTTCTCACTATTGTACTGCACAGTAATTCAACAATTAATCAATTCAAATTGTATTAGCTGAGACGAGAGACGTGGTATTAGTGTATATATGTGTATAATACATGTACACTGGCCACTATACTATGCGCAATACGTCACAAGCATATCTCGAGGTCATCGGTGTCGCGAGCTGGGAAGACTTTACCCATCCGAAAAACGCCTAACGCTAAGATTTTTAATGATATGTAGCTACATATATTGTAACAGATTAAACAGCACTAATACTTAGAAATTACCTGTCAAATACTTGATCCGTCCGCCCGTCTTTCCGTATCGCATGAGACCTCAAATAGGTAGCGAATTGAAATTTCCATAGAATGTTTATCTTCGATCAAACTTACTTCAACCTTATGACCACAATGTGGAAATGGAGAGACGGAAAGTTTTCGCAAGAATCGCGTCGACTCCACATTTTTTCGGGCTGTAATCAGTGGCGGCAGCGCTACGCGTTGATGATAAGGAAACTTTTGGAAAGTTTTCATTGTAGGTACCTATGTGTGGATGAAAAAAAAAACATTTCGTGTCAACACAGCAAAGGCCTCTTGTGCTTGTGAAAATTATTCGACCGTGAAGTTGAATGGTGATAAATGTGGAAAAGTGAGTACGAGGTATGAGTCTTTTTTTCGCGGTTAGGTAGGTGGAAGACTCGTAAGGGAAGTTGTGAGGGGTTTTGATATACCTAGAGAGTAAATCGATTCTATTATCATAAATAAGAAGGAAAAACTTATTTGATGAAAGAAAACGAGGGATGCGAAAAAAAAGTGTACTGTGTGCATAATCGCGTGAAAATTTAATTCCCACTGAATCTATATATTTTTTGATCGACGAACCGAAACGAAGGAGGTATACAATTCGACTGAGTATTTTTTTTTGGTTTGTATGCGCGCTGTGCTGTGCTTTATAATGAACATTTTTAAGAGTTACGGTTTTGGCGTTATAGCTATGTTTAAAATCTCAAATATGTGTATTTTCGCTATATGGAGGGAGCAATTTCTTTCGAAAATTGAAAATCTGAGGCAAGTACATGAAAGACCAGATTATTTGTAGCAACATTTATAATGAATTTTTTTTTCTTAGAGTTACTGTTTTCGAGTTACAGCGGTGGTAAAATGGTAAAATCCAAAATACTTATTATGCGTATTTCCGCCGCGATTTTTTTAGATCTCTAAATAATAACACGTGCAAGTAAAGAATATACGTGTGTAAAAGGATAAGTACTATCTTCCTTGACTTTCGTGACTAATGTTACACTCAAAAGTGTGAAATGAGTATTTTTTGACAAAAAATTGGACCGACGTTATTAGTTGGTGTACTGAAAAATACAAGAAGATATTAATTCTACTGATGCTGTCTTTTTTTAACTACTAACAAAGTCGGTCCAATTCTTGGTAAAAAATATTTATCAAATGATTTTAATATTTCGAAAAAAATTCGCCTGAAAAGCCAATCAATAAATTACCTCATATAATTTAAGCTCTAAGAATGAAGTAGAAATGATTCAATCACATACACCATTTCAATTAAAATTCATGTAATTTACAGAATATTTATAAGAATATTTCATTACAGCTGCAGCAATTATTCTTTTTGGGAGCTTTAAGAACAATAATTACCAAATGTCTCAAACGACTTGAAATAATATAATTGATGAACAGTTCGGGAATAATCAATTCACTTCAGTCATTTCCAAATGTTATTTTAATGTTTGCAAAGTAAAGTTGAAAAATATTTTTTCTATGGTTATATATATAGACATTTTTTACCAACTTCAAAAAAAGGAGGAGGTATTCAATTGAGTTGTATGTTTGTTTTTTTATGTATGGCGGTTCGCGAGTTTTTCATAGTAAAGTGTTCGGATTTTCATGATTTTTGAATCTTTTGAAAAGCTCAAATCCGAAATCTCGCTCCTCACAAAAACAGCCCGAAGGAGATGGACGGAGCAATTTTTTTCGAAAATAAAAAATTTGAGTCGGCTGAATTAAAGATGCGATTATATCCGGAAACGTTTAAATTAGACATATTTTCAAAAGAGTTACGGTTATCGAGTTACAGCAATGGTAAAGACTGAAATTTGTCTATTTCCCCTATGTGCAGGGGGCAATTTTTTACGAAAATTGAAAATATGAGACGGTCAAATTAAAGAAGAGATTAATGTAGAAATATTTAAATCGAAGATTTTTCAAAAAAAGGTACGGTTTACAAGTTACAGCAATGGTAAAGACTGAAATTTGTCTATTTCTGCTATGTGTAGGGGGCAATTTTTTACGAAAATTGAATATATGAGACGGTCAAATTAAAGAAGAGATTAATGTAGAAATATTTAAATCGAAGATTTTTCAAAAAAAGTTACAGTTTTCAAGTTACAGCAATGGTAAAGACTGAAATATGTGTATTTCCGCAATCTAGCGGGGGCAATTTTCTACGAAAATTGAAAATATGAGACGGCCAAATTAAAGAAGAGATTATATGTAGCAATATTTAAATCGGACATTTTACATAAGAAGTTACGGTTTTCCAGTTACAGCAGTGGTAAAGTCTGAAATATGTGTATTTCCTACTATCTATTCCCTTTTCAGTATTGATCGAAAAAGTTACCATGTTGTTGGATAGGACTCCGTATTGATGTTTCTATCAAAATTTGATGGGAGTAAATGTTATACACATATCAAGGTGCCGCCAGCAAATGTGTGAAAGTAGGAGGGAGGGAGTGTCTTCAACGAAGATTTGTTATGAAAGAGGCCAAAATGTTGGATGACTAGAGTTGATTAAAAGGTAGGTTGATGGGGGGAGGGGGAGGGAGAAAGGATTATAGGATCTTTGTTTAGGAGAAGGGCTCTGGTGCGTGCGAAGACCCTTGTGTTAATAGCACAATAACAGATGAGTGGATGTCATTGCATTTAGTTTAGTTGAACGTCGATTTTATGTTTGAGGGGATATTATGAAATACAGGATTATTATGCTTCAAAGACTTATATTATTTTAAGTAATTAAGCTAGTACGGAAAAGTTTCCTGAATAATTTTCTTATACTACTGTAGCTCGGAATCAGTTTCTGCTGCTGATGCAAGTTACAAAAATATTATTATCACGAATAAGAGAATTGTTCTGAAAACGAAAGTATGTACTTTAAAATTGACTGACGCTTTAAAAATATGCTTTATTACAATATTATTACAAATAATGTGGTGAAAATTTTACTACTGACTATTTTTTACTATTCGATTTCGTATGGATCGATATGGTAAATCTGCAAAACTTTAGGTACTATACAAACTCATAAATTTACAAACAATCTTTGTATTCTTATATAAGTACCTACGCATTCTTAATGTCAAAGGATATTGAAAAGTCGATAAAAAAGAATCAAAAGACACTAGACTATATTTTGAAAATTTGACCCATTAGAATATTTCGGAAGTATCTAAATTATTAAAAATATTCGAAAAATTGGAAAGAATATCAATATTTTTTACAAAATTGGACCGACGTTATTGTGCTGGTGCACTGAAAAACACATTATAATATTTAATTCAGTTGCAGTTAGATTGATAACTTTTGGCACCAACACCAACTAAATAAATATTATTTAGACAAAATTTAACCGACTCTATTAGTTAGTGCAATGAAAAATACAGAATAATATTAATTATATTGGTGTTGGTACTTGTGCCAAAACATTTCAATCTAACCATAACTGCACACCTTGAAAATTACCAGTACCAATAGAATTAATTTTATTTTGTATTTTTCATTGCACCAACTAATAAAGTTGATCTATTTTTTCATATTTATTATAAGACAGTTTGTTGATTCCAAGTCAAATGCACTTGGATCAACAAAAATATTACCTAACTTTGAAACAGAGAGAGAGAAAAAAGGATCAAAATGAAACTTGCTTCTTCATTCGCATTGGAAAAACAACACTCTCTTATTTCAAAGAGATTTTCACATATATAAATAGCTATTTCCTTCTCTATTCTATTGCAATTTTAGTTGAAGATAGATTCATTTGTGTTGTATTTTAGAAATCATTTAAATTCTCTTTGCTTGCATTTTGCCAAAATAAATAAATACATTATTGAGCGCAAGTTGTCAGTCTAGTTTGCTAGATTCAAATTGTACAAGTTTCTAATATATTCTAAAAGAGAGAAAATAACCAATTCAACTTAATTGAATTCAAGTCGAGGTAAAACTTAAATCATTGTTTTAACATACGAATAGATTAGAAATTAATAAATCTAAAAATAATTATCTGATTTATTCTGTAACTGAAAATGTTATACAGTCTTTAATCATTCATAAATAAGTTTCCCTTGAATGGACTAGTCTTTCGAGATTGCCAAGATGTCTTTTCATATTAATTAAAATAAGCAATCAATCTGATGATAATTTTACATAAATTCATTTCCTCCAGTTTTTCGTCATGTGATCTGTCATATAATATTTATTTTAATAAAGCCATCTGATTAATGATAAAAAAAATGACTGAATCTGTTAATATTATGCCTTCGAGTATAATAAATCATGGGGCCCACCAAGACTTGTAGCTGATTAAAGAGAATATATGTTATTTGTACAATAATAAATGTACAAATAAATTACGCAGGTATTTTATTAACTCTGTGATATATTATGATTTGCCAAATAAGTTGAAGGACAACTTGTGCCATACTAATAAAAATGATTTATGAAGTTTGTAAGTGTCTTTTATAGTTAATAATAAATTTTAAATAATATTTCTGTCATGCAATATTATTAAAAAGTATTTCTTTAATATTTATTGTTAATAAGAAATAGAATGTTTATTTTCACAACAATATAGATGCGATATTTACAATTTCAAACTTATTTCAACTGAAAAGAATTGATACAATAAATTAAATTTCCACTATTATATATTTTAAAGACACATAACAAGTTTTTCGGCACACTGTACCTTTATCAAATGAGAGTATAAACTGAGACTCCAGGAGATAGCAGCCAGCGGACTATCTGGTCAAATTGATAGTTAGCTATCTTTCTGACAGGATGGTCATTATCTCGACAGTTAACCAGTTTCAAATGTCACAGGGTGTTCCACAAGGATCCGTACTTGGTCCTACTCTCTGGCATGTGAGTTTATACTCACATTTGATAAAGTTACAGTGTGCCGAAACAATTGTTATGTGTCTTTAAAATATATAATGGTGGAAATTTAATTCATTGTTTCAATTCCTATCCAATATGGATTTCCATAAAGTATCAGCCAATACAGCTAAATTATTTCAATGGCTTGTAGTGACATAGACAACAAAAAGCATGTAAAGTTTGAATACCCATCAAATGGGGTTTCATCGTAGCTTGTCTATTTCTTTTCTTTGTTTGTAAATTAGGTGAAACAAAATTTCAACGTCATAAACATACATAATACATACAATAATCAGCCGATCTGATCGAAGACGTATGTTCATGACGTTAAAATTTTGTTTCACCTAATTTACAAAAAAAAATAGACAAGGTATGACGAAATCCCATTCGTTGGGTATTCAAACAGTACAGTAACTTAATGCTAGCTCAGATCAGAGAAAAACACTCATTGACTTCCAATAAAATATCACGGAAACTGCCGACTCTTCTTCCCAACATAAAATTCATGGAAATATATCATCTAGTGGAAACATAAAAAACCTCTTCATAATCGCCTCATGGTGCTTTTTATGATATTCTACACAGCGTACGTTTTTTTCATCTCTTAATCATCAATAATTATTTTCATGACTCATTAAGGATAACAATAAAGTCTTAATATCATAACACAACAAGCATTGACCTTCGATAATAAATTGATATTATTACAATACATATATATATTTATAGTATCTTCATCACGATATTCTGGTCCATCAAGCAAGCTCAATATGAATTTTCTTGCGTAACGAAAGCAGAGAATATAGTATACAGATAATATAGTCCAAGGGCTGAGGGCTAAAAAATGCTGCGACTAACATGAGGAAATGCTTTCGAAATGAGTTAGGAAATCGTAAGATACTTGGATAGAATTTGTCCACATTTTTTCCAATAATATTTTTATGGAATATTTTTTATTCTGTAAACATACCAATAAAGTAACAGCCTGTTATTACTGAGTAAAAAATAAATAAACATGGGTGTCCCATAAAATCTCCAACACCTTAGCATATTATTTTTTTTATACAAAATTTTGGTCCACTACATATCCGCAGTAAAATTATCAAACTATGACCAAAATAAGTTTCAATATATTTATTTTAGAAAAAATATGATTGCCACGTATCTGCTTCCCACAAAATTTATTATTCCACAATCTTAATTGGTGTTCCTCAAGGGTGGGTTCAGAACTACTGAAAAAAAGTAACGTATTGGACCAAGATTTAACGGGGCGTCCAAATTTATATCTTTTGTTCTCAGTAAATAGTTTTAGGACGAATTTCAGGCTATAACTTTGTGGCGACGAGAGTTTTCACAGTACCTGAACTCAAAAAATAGCAGGTTCGGTTAATATTCATGATAAATACCAATTTCTGAATATTATTCAGAAATAAAATAAACTAGTTATTTATTACGTTACGGTAAATAAATCAGTCGCCTCTAAAGGCAGATATGTGATTGTTACGCTATAATAATGTCAAAGATGAGGAAAATATGTTTAATTCGACATTGCAACAATATTCATGGAAAGACGAATAAGATGTAAGGTCAGCTCTCTTGGTACGGCGCTGGCTTACCCAAGCAATGCTAACTGAACAGAATCAAACCTAACCTAACCCAACCAAAGCTAACCTATCCAAACCTAATCCAAGCTAACCAAACCAAACCTAACCCAACGAAAGCTAAACTAACCCAAGCTAATCCAACCCAACCAAAGCCACCCTAATCTATCCCAAGCTAACCTAATGAAACCTCACCTAACCCAACCAAAGATCACCTAACCAAAGCTCACCAATCTAACGTAACCTAATCCAAGCTAACCTATCCAAAGCTAGCCCAACCTAACCACAGCTAAACCAACCAAAGATAACCTAACCTAACCAAAGCTAACCAGCTAACCTATAGACTGTGGGTCGGATATTAAGGCGATGGTCCAGTAATTCCACTTTTTATCTCTATCAGTGACCTGTTCTAACCCAATCTGACATAAACCAACTTTACCTAAAACAAACGAAGCTCACCTAAGCAGTAATAGAATTACATGATTTGAAATTGTGAGCATTTTGAATCCGACCCTACTTTTAGATAAAAAAGTGCTAACCATCTAATTATCAGTATTTACTTTATATATGTACCGGCTAAATTATTTAATTGACTAGTTTAAAGGCCTTCTGGATAGCCAAGTATCATTTGGTTATTCTGCTCTAACTCATTTCAGCAAACACTCGTCGCCTGAACTATATTCAAGGGAAATCAACGTGATTTACAAGCAATTTAGTGTGTAGTATTACATATATGTTCAGAAGGTCAGTGTTGATGTATAATAAATGTTAGCGCCCGATGAACACAGCACCCACCACCATCTTGTGTGTACGGTTATTCACACTGGCAGTCTGCCCCCCCCCCCCAACCCAGTAAGAACACCAAAACACTGATGATGAGGTCGTGTTACATACATTAATGGATTCTAAATATAGCAACGACATGGACGATGAGGAGCACGAGCATACGGACGGACGCACCCGGTCAAATTTCTCCTTCGTGTTTCTTGTCGCGTCCCTCTTATCTAGTTTGCGGATGAGGGGATTACCTACGGAATTTCCCTTCCGCAAGAGAGTGTATGTTTGATTACGTTTCATATCATAGAGCCCGCTGATCGACGGACGGACAGCGGAGTCTTAGTAATAGGGCCCAATTTTCACCAATTGGGTTCAGAACCCTAAAAAGACTCTCGACTTTGCGTGATGTCGGGTCCAAAGACGGGGTTCTTGGGATCTCAGTAGGTTTTAGATTTTAGAAAAAAGGCTCATACGAAATTCTGTATATTCTGTAAATTTATATTCTTAACTATTTCTAAAATACTAATGGCAAGAAATGTACAAACATAAAATATTAATCGAAAAATCTATAGCTGTCACTAGAATCTGCCAATGGCATTCAAGAAAACACCAGCATTCGGCCTGCCCGTACCACCTGGCCCACCAAAATGGCGACCATACTGGCCAGTCAGATCGACATTGAAATTCTTTCTTTCATACAGATTCAATTTTGCCCCAGCATTTAAATCCGTACCATATCCACGCATATTATCGGCAGCAATGAAAGCCCCCGAACCGGAAGGTTTGTGTTGGTAGTCCAATCGGCCACCAAACTGATCGGGTCTCAGTCCAGGTGATTGGAAATTTTTGCCAGCATACGCTGTGCCATCGAGACGATGATTGTCATTGTTTAGAATGGTTCCTTGATGACCTAGTAAAACACCTTGGTTTGATACACCCCATTTGGTTTGTCTGTGAATTTAGAATATTTATAGTACCGAGCTTCAGTCGGATAAGTAAAGTTAATTATTTAGAAATGAACTGAGAAAACCCCACCCTTCTCACTAGTCATTTATAATAATAATAATAATCAATTATGAGTAGTTTAGATTTTACCCTACTATATTATCGGAATAGTTGAACAAAATTTTCTTACCTTTTCTCTCGTTGCACTGGTACAATGTAATATTTCTGACCTTTATCATCTTCAACTTCTAATTCATTAGGTAGGGCTGAGGTTACAGCTAAACAAAGGGCTACTATTACAGCGATGTATTTCATTTTTGATTCGATGCAGGTTTGAATTCGACAATGATTTGATAGACCAAGTTGACTCATTATATATACTTTTCTATGCTCTTCCTCAAATATTGGGAATTTACTCTTACCCTGGCAGATTGGGAATATCCTTTCCACAGTCGCTGATCACTTAGGACTGTGAAGATAAGGCAAAAAGATTCGGATTCTGTCTTGAGCGCTTTACTTATTCAACAATAATTTAATCGAACTTAATTAATTAACTTTTACTTACATAACGCTACCGAAAGTAGAGGAATGTTTTGTAATTGTCAAATATTTGTATTCATTGGTATGTCTGACTGCTTGTGCCAAGATTATCTCAAGAACAGCTAGACCGATTTTGTTGCTTTATTTTTGTTTAGTATGTTTAGTGACATATTTTTGACCGACGAACACCGAACTGAGGAGGTATACAATTCGACTGTCTGTTTTTTTCATTCATTTGAAAAAGGAGGCTTGAGAAATGGTCCCATATTCATAAAAACACAAATCCGAAATCTCCTTCCTTCCGAAAACCGCCCCCGAAGGGTTTGGGAGGGGCAAATTTTATTGAAAATCAAAAATCTGAGGTGGTATAATTAAAGATAGAACAATATCCGGAAACTTTTACTTTGAACATTTCCTTTAAAAAGTTACGGTTTGCGAGTTAGAGGCTTGTTAAATTCTCAAATATGTGTATTTTTGCTATGTGGAGAGGGCCATTTCTTTCGATAATTGAAAATCTGTGGGTACTACATAAAAGACCTAATTATTTGTGGCAACATTTTAAATGAACATTTTTTCCTTAGAGTTACGGTTTTTGAGATACAGCGGTGGTAAAATGGTAACATCTAAAATACTTATACGTATTTCCACAGCGATGTTTTGAGATCTCAGTAATACCAACCACAAGCAAAGAATATACGCGGATAGTAGGATGAGTATTTACTATCTTCACTGGTATTATTGAACGTTCAACGATTTTCGTGACACTCAAAAGTGTGAAATAAATATTTTGTACAAAAAATTGGACCAACGTTATTAGTTGGTGCAATGAAAAGTATAAATTAATATTAATTCTATTGGTGCTGATACTTGTGATGTTGGTGCCAAAAGTTACAATCTAACTGCAATTGCACAACTTCAAAAGTAACAGCACCAATAGAATTGATATCATTTTTTACTAATAATGTCGGTCCAATTTTTTGTACAAAATATTTATGTATCTTTTGAAAAATGCAATCAACTAACAATGTACTCTATCATCTATGTAAACTACCGATGACAATTTATCTTAGTATTAATTAAATCACTTTATTTTTTGTAAACCTATCATCTCACTACGGTACTTTTTTGCACCAATTAAATCGAAATCCCGCGCCGGTCAATCAGGTTAAAGGCCAACAGTAAAGTCCCATTGTTTGAGTCTAAGCAATGTAATATATATATATACAGCGGTAATGGACCAAACTGGTTCAAATCAAATCATTGTTGAGATCGAAACAGCATCGAAGTTAAAATGAAATATATTGTGTTGGTAGTAGCCCTTTTTTGCATAGCTGTACCTTCAGCACAACCCTATCAGTTGTTTGAAGATGAGCAGGTTCAAGAATATCGTATGGTTCCTCAAGAACGAGAACGAAGGTAAGAAAGAATTAAAATATTAATAATGAAAATTACCATATTTTAATAATTTAATTGTGTCTCTCGTTAAACTAATGTTAATTTAATTCACGATGAAAGCATCTTAGACATTTAATGAAAATATGTAATTTGAAATATAGATATTTGTTTTTCAAAACGTAACAGAAACTTATATTTCTTAAATTATATTCCTTGTATATTGTTACCAAAGCTTATCGAATAACAAGATGGGAAAAACCCGGTCAAAATCCATGGATATTTCAAATTGGGTCCAATTTGGTCCTTATTAGAACTCATCAGATCCACAGAAGTCGATACAAGACTGACAGAAACCCAATAGGGGTGCCGCTTTTTTAGCGCCACCTGTGAGTTAGAAGTTGAACGCGATCTGCATTATGAGGGTGCAAGATGTGAAGATTTCTACTGTGAAGTATATTCCAACAAAATACCTACTGCTGATCAAAAAAATTTATAGATTTTATTTTTGCCTTGCCATGTCTATTTGAAACGTTTTCTTAACACTGTTCAATTATCGAACTATTTTTTTTCTTCAACATTATTCTAATTTGGGGTCTCTCTTAAAATTCACAGACAAACTAAATTCGACGTCACCAATCAAGGTGTCTTGCTAGGCCATCGAGGAACAATTTTGGACAATGACAATCATCGCCTTGACGGGTCAGCGTATGCAGCCAAAAGTTTCAAATCACCTGGACTGAGACCTGATCAGATGGGCGGCCGATTGGACTATCTGCACAAACCTTCACGTTCTGAGGCGTTCGTTAGTGCCGATAATATGCGCGGCTATGGAACCGATGTCAATGTTGGTGGGAAAGTGAACCTATATGAAAATGATCGTAAGAATTTCCACGTCGACTTGGGTGGCAAGGTCGGTCAACGTTTCGGTGGCCCAGGAGGTGCGGGAGAGCCACATGCAGATGTTATGCTGGAAGGCAGGCTGGAATTCTAAGGGTGTATAAGCTGGTGAAGGCAGGAGTTTTTTTATTTGTTTGTTTGTATTTCTTTTATCATTGTAATTGTAATGGAAATTGTAAATTTATCTTTTTTTGTATTTCAACCGTTATAATATACATAATAACTATAATATATTAACTACATACCTAAATCTTGTTTTTTGTAAGTTCCATATACAGGGGAATTCAAGCCATAGATTCTAGACCCCAGATTATGATAATTTATTATACTATTAAAACAAAAGAAATTATTGCAAAATTCAACAAATAAATTCCATCATTAAACACCCTGTATCTCGTAACCTGCAATATTTGTATAAGGACATCATATTTTGGGGTCTAGAATCTATAGTTTGGAGATTGGACATTCTTCATAATCATCATTGTTCCAGCCAGTATAACAAAATATTAATGATAGCGCAAGCGCAAGCAATTCAGTTTTGATAATATTCAGTAGTTATGTCTTGCACGAAAACTTAACAGAATTGATAGAGTCCAGGTTATGATCTTTTGAGAAATATCACTGCCTATGTCCAGAACTTGCAAAATTGTCACTTCAAAAAAGAACTGTAACAATTCTTCTAGAATTTCATTTTAGTTGGAATGCCGAATTTCAAAGCTCATGGTATTTCAAAGAATTACTGATGTAATATATCTCCTGTTCTGGGTATAAGAATCTAGTTCTGGAACAGTTATGTTACTGGCCTGGAGCAGACCTAACTAATAAAAAAAAATAGATTTTCATACATAATGGAGTCAACATTAGTAGTCTGTTTTATTTTTGACCGACGAACCAAACGAAAGAGGCAAATTCGACTGTTTGCATTTGTTGAAATGGATGTTCTCGCTTTATAAATAGGAAACAAGCTCTGATTTTCATGAATCTTTTATTTGATAGAGGCCTAATGAGAATTGGTCCTATTGAAGAAAAAATCGACATTCAACATGTCCTTCCCATCAAAAACATCTCTCAAATGAGCTGGAGGGAGCGATTTGTTAGAAAATGGAAAACTTGAGACGACAAAATTAAAGAAGAGACTATATGCGGCTATGTTTAAATTGGACAATTTAGAAAAAATCAGAGGTTTCCGAATTAAAGGAGTGGTAAAGTCTGGAATATGATTGTCTCTTCTAGCCAATTTCAACGTTCTTAATATATTCACAAAACTTGTTCAAAACTATCAAATATAAAAACTGAAACCAGCTTATTTATAAATAATTCAATATTTTAATGGTATTTTTTTCTTTTCCAAGTATCCAGAAGCAGACAAGAAGACAATGTCTTTGATATATATATATCTCAATAAAAGCAACCAAACATCAGAAAATATGTCGAATATCATAAAGCTATCCAGGACCTTTCTCAATTTAAATAGCTCTTTATATTCCATCAGTGTATATGGAAAATACATTCACTCTGCTGGTTATAGCTTCCTTTTATTATTGATGAAAAAAACAACAATCTAAATAAAAGCAAAAACAATACTCAATAATAAAAATAAACATTGGACGTTTGTTATATACCCCATATTTGAATACTCACCAGGGATATCCATATAAATATTGGGATAGGATATTAAACTGGAAGACAGTGGGAGTGATTGCTATACTAGAATATCAATAAGTCCAGGAACAAATATGTTATACAGGGCAAGTTTTTAAACGGTTCTATTTAACTTGCCTTGCCTCTTATTTATTTATTTGGGTCAAATCTATTATTTGATATTTGGCGCCCTTTCTGTTGACAGATTGATCTGAAATTTAGTATACAGCTTTAGTTCTGATGACAATACAATTTGATATATTCTGTATCATTGTAAATCAAAGATGGCCGCCGGTACAAAATAGCGGATTATATATTGTGTCACAACCACCCATCAATATGGGTATCATATGAAAGGGCTTGACTAGTAGAATATAGCTTACTACGTGATTACTGAAATTGTATGGCCTCCGTTTCGTCGAATCCAAATGTACCAAACAGATGTACCGTCAGTTCGGATCGACATTGGAAGAGAAGGCATACACCTTATTCATCTTAAAGCCATTCAGATTCCAGCAAAGTTCAAGTATGGGACAGCTAAAAGAAGAATGTTGCCCTTAATTTTGTCATAGGCTTCTAATGTCCACAAAATGTAAGGCAGCATTCTACACCATCATGCGGATGTGTATTTAGGCTCAAAATTATTTGACGAAGGAGATGCATTCGTGGCTCTGAGTCGAGAAAAGTCATTATGGAAGGATTATGTATTGAGGAGTTAGATTGCAAAAATTGTCAGGAAATAAACCTTATAATAATGAGGCACTAAATAAACTAAATGAAAAGAATGAGAAGTATTAAATTACAATTAAAAAATATGAAAGTAAAGTAGGTGAACGGTTCTATAAAAAGATAATAATGGTAATGATGCGGTGAATGCAATAAAAAGTCAAAATTAATTTGGTATTATATTTGGTAAATCGTTGGGCGTATGTAGCGTAACCTTAGAATACAAAATATGTTAACAGCATTTATAATATCATAGCCGCTGACTTGATAAAATTTTACGCACCAACGATTTTATTTTTTGTTTTATCAAAGTCTTAGATCGATGAGAAGAGTAGTGTGATGACTGGTATCTAAAACCTACCAAATTATCTTATAACTTTCAGTGCATTAACATCATTACTATAATTATTTCTTTCTAATAAAAACGTTTAATAATTTTTTTTTTACTGTAAAGAAAATATTTATTTGAATATTCAACATGAATGAATATTCAATGAATAAATAAATGGATTAACAGTCTTGTTATAACAAGACTTTATTCGCATTCGTTCAGATGGAATTTTCAAGGTCATTTTATAATCAAACATAATAATTATCATATTTACACTTATTCAGAGAAATAAAAATGTTTCTTAGCACTATATAACAACACAAAACAGTTCTTATCTCTACTTTTATGTCCACGTCTGATGAAACTGCAGAAACTACCGAATACATGGTAATTCCCAAATATACCGGGAAGATGTAAACCCCCTTTGTTTAGATTCGATTACATACCCGCAAGAAACATTTAAAATGGTAGGCATCTATGGATTTTGGGTATAGTTGAATTTCGATCTCGTAGCAATACACATACAGATTCAAAATAACAAACGAAAATGAAATACATTTTTGTATTTGTCGTTACAGTTCTAGCTGCAGTATCAGCACTGCCTTTTGAAGTAGCTGAAGATGAACATGGACAAGAATATTACATGGTACCATTGCATCGTGAAAGAAGGTCAGTTTTATACATGTATTTTTTTGACGTTCATGATTTTAATTTGGGTGAAAAGTTATATTGATAACATTGATCTTGTAACGCGAATAATTTTGTGCTGATATCAATTCCGGTAATGCATTTCTGGTCTATAAATTTGAAATAAGTGGTATCTTTATTTGAGTTTTCGGGCAATTTGTATTTATAAATATGTGCTTTGGCCTTCTATAGAGATATCATGGGAGAAACGAATATTTCCTCCACACAAAAAATTAAAAACTTAAGAATTATTTGAGAATCAATGACCTACAATCTTTATATATATGTAAGGATCTCAGAATTGTATTTTAGATCGCATTTTTTAAATTTCCCACAGGCAAACCAACTGGGGTCTTTCGAATACTGGTGCTGGAATCAGTCACCAGGGTACCATTTGGAGTAACAACAATCACCGTCTAGATGGCACGGCCAGTGCTGCCAAAAATTTCGGATCACACGGACTGAGACCTGATCAGGTTGGTGGCCGTTTGGACTACCAGCACACTCCATCCGGATCGGGGGCTTTTATTGGAGCTACAAACAACAGAGGTTATGGCACCGATGTCGCAGCTGGGGGTAAATACAATTTGTATCAGAACAAGAATTTCAATGTCGATGCAACCGCTCAATATGGAAGACATTATGGTGGTCCCGGAGGTACTGGTAGAGCTAATACGGGAGTATTTTTGAAGGCTCATGGAACATTTTAGATAGCTGATTATTTATTTATTTATTTATGTATTTTTATATTTGTTTTGGAATTAATTTCGACTGCTTGATAATAAAAATGTATTTATCGAATATCTTGATAATTGTTTTAATAACTGAGAATATATAAGAATATAAGAAACCAGCAAATAAAGGTTTGGTCTGTCTCTATACTATGGCCTTCTCAGGAGAAAAGCACTCCAAGATGCATGAGAACAATTAGTTATACATGAAACTCAAAATGAAAAAATCAATAATTAATTGTACTTTATACTTTGGCATAGATAAAAGATGTTTTCTTCATGCAAGGATTTTCACTTGGAAAATTTGTGAAAATGATTTTCCTTATAATTTTGTCGTATTTTTACTGGGCAATTTGTGCATTAGGGCGTTTATATAAATAAGACATATATTGTGATATACTGTTGATTTGATAATAAATAAATAATAGTTTAAAAAACTAGAAAACACGCTTTAATAGCAAACCAAACTAAACATTAGAAAATAAATAAGACATCATTTTAATATAAAAAAGTGTGGGGTGCTTGATGTCCATTGATGTAAATATTCTATGTTGATAGATACTGATATAAGTAGAGTCATTATAAAATTAACTTAGATAGAACCCCACGCTTTTTTAAATAAAAATGATATCTTATTTATTTTCTAGTTTTTAGTTTGGTTTGCTATTAAAGCGTGTTTTTTAGTTTTGTAAACTATTATTTATTTTCCACTTTTTAGTTCGGTTTGCAATTAAAGCGATGCACGAAGGTAGGAAGTGAGATATATACAATCATAGTCATAAATACGAGAACGGTATGGAACCCTCCACCAAATAGTCCCACTATTAAACTCCATCGCAAATCCTCCAACACACATTCATATCGAAAATTCCGCAAAAATCCATCCATAAAGCTCCAAAAGGTATAGGTATGAAACCGTTCATCAAAAAGTCCCACTCGCATGTACACAGCTATAAGTATGAAACCTTTAATCGAAAAGCCCCACTCGCACGTACACAGTAGGTATGGAACCCTCCAGAGACAGTCCCACTCGCACTCACATACCATCACATATCCTACTATCACACATACATATCGAAAATTCCACGAGAATCCATCCATAGAGCTTAGATATATATGTGTGGAACCCCCCATCAAGGAGTCACACTCGCACCAACACAATATGAAATTATTGTATTGTCATCGGTTCTTTAGAAGTAGACAAAGTTAAAAAGTACTAATACTGAGTGCATTTTTGGATCTATATAAAAAATAAAAATGTAAAATTAAAAAAGGGCCACTGCCAAAAAATTGAAAATCAGTTATTTTCTCAATCTCAACAATCTATAATTTTTTAACACGATATAAAATATGATATTATATATTATTACGTGGTTGCTAAAAGCTAACAGATAACTCGGGTTCGAATCTTGGCCATTCCTTTTTTTTCATAATTCTTTTTTAAATTGATAAACAAAACTTTATTGAATTTCGATCACTTAGCAATAATTAGTGATATTTGAATATCTATATACAAAAACTATTCTAGAAGATCGTATTTTTTAAAACAATGCTCCATTTTGTTTCGACTTTTCAAATACCGTGAATACAAGTAAGAAAAAATTACCATGTAATTTTTATTAAAGGAAAGAAAAAAAATTACCTTATTGGCCGAAGAACCAAGTAACGGAGGTAAACGACTCGAATGTTTGTCTGCTTGTTTGTTTTAATGGATGTTCGCGCCTTTTAAATAGGAAACGTGCTCCGATTTTCATTATTCTTTTATCATTTGATACAGAACTATTGAGAGTTGGTCCCATTGAAAAAAAGAATCGGCACTTCAACATCTTCTTTCCCTCGAAAACATCTCCCAAGGTTGGTGGAGGGAATAATATTTTTCGAAAATCGAAAATTTGGCACAATTTAAATAAAGAAGAGACTATGTCCGGCAACGATCAACTGGACGTTTTTCAAAAAGATCATAGATTTCTGAGTAACAGCCGTGGTAAAATCCGAAATATGTGTGTCTCAGCTATGTGGTGGGGGCATTCTTTCTTCGAAAATTAAAAATATAAGACCACCAAATTAAAGAAAAGATTATATGCACTATCATATAAATCAATTTTTTTTTTAAATGTACGGTTTCCGAGTTACTGTAGTGGGAAAGTCTGAAATATTTGTAGGTATTTCTGCGATGTTTTAGAATCTCTCAATAACTATAAGCAACTTATATTTTCATTGGTGAAGTCTGAATGAATTTGATGACTAATGTTACACTCAAAAGTGTGAAATAAATACTTTTTTACAACAAATTGGACCGACTTTATTAGTGAGTGCACTGAAAAATACAACAAATATTAATTCTATTCGTTCTGGTAGGTACTTTTCAATTTGGTACTTAGTGGTACTTGTGAAGTTGGTGCCAAAAGTTATCAATCTAACTGCAACTGAACAACTTCAAAAGTACCAGAACCAATAGAATTAATATTATTTTGTATTTTTCTCGTGCACCAACTAATAACATCGGTCCGGTTTTTTTTTGTAAGAAATAAATATTTTATTTAACCATTTCGCAACGCAATTCCTTAAAAATAGAAATGAAATGAAAACAAAAAATCTGATAACAAAATTCAATATTATATATTGATGACTCAACACTGTTTATCTCTAAAAAACATAGTGAGCAAACTGATGAATATAAAAACGAGCACCTTATCAATAGATTTAATGACCTGTTGTATGATGTTTGTATCTGGATTAAGTAAAAAATGGGAATCACCACTTAAGCTGGGTACAAGAGAAATCCCTTTCAGTCAAGTATTTCATGAAGCCTTTTTTTTAGTTATTTGTCCTTAGGAAGTTTTTTTTTAGAGAAGAGGAACCACGAAAGGACATACGTTAAATAGGATATTATTTTACCTTCATCTTATTTCTGCCAAATTTGTATGGTTATGATAAAAGCAAAGAAAATCCAAAAGAATCCATAAACGTTGAACTATAATGTAATGTTTTTACATTTATGGACGTCGGCAAATGTTTGTCAAAAATTCTAGCTTTTAGAAATGGTAAAAATTAAATAAACATTAATGAATAATGTAGAAAAATATAACACCCGCTATTTTTCTACTAGATAGTTGCATTGCAAATATTGAAAAGAAAGATAAGAAGCATCAACTTTATTGACCTCAGATCAACAAATACTCGTTGATCAGATCAAGCATTAATTTGATAATCTAAGAAGGTCAACATTTATTCATCACTAATATATTAAGGGCATAAAATTGAACACTCATGTAATCTGTCATCATTTCCACATTATTCTTAACAAATATATTTTTAAAACACTGATAAAAAGTTCCGTCTCTACTTATCTCGACTTTGACGACGTCTGATGAACCTGCTGCTCAATAAACAGCATGGGAATTCCCAAACAAGACACGGGAAGATGTGAAACCCCTTTCTTTGATTGCACATGCTTAAAAAACTGTATATAAAATGGGAGCATTTCTAGATTTTGGATATAGTTGAATTTTGATCTCGTAGCAATACACATATAGATTCAAAATAAAAAACGAAAATGAAATACGTTTTTGTATTTGTTGTTATAGTTCTAGCTGCAGTATCAGCACTGCCTTTTGAAGTAGCTGAAGATGAACATGGACAAGAATATTACATGGTACCATTGCATCGTGAAAGAAGGTCAGTTTTATACATGTATTTTTTTTTTGACGTCCATGATTTTAATTTGGGTGAAAAGTTATATTGATAACATTGATCTTGTAACGCGAATAATTTTGTGCTGATATCAATTCCGGTAATGCATTTCTGGTCTATAAATTTCAAATAAGTGGTATCTTTATTTGAGTTTTCGGGCAATTTGTATTTATAAAGATGTGCTCTGGCCTTCTATAGAGATATCATGGGAGAAACGAATATTTCCTCCACACAATAAATTAAAAACTTAAGAATTATTTGAGAATCAATGACCTACAATCTTTATATATATGTAAGGATCTCAGAATTGTATTTTTGATCGCATTTTTTAAATTCCCCACAGGCAAACCAACTGGGGCCTTTCGAATACTGGTGCTGGAATCAGTCACCAGGGTACCATTTGGAGTAACAACAATCACCGTCTAGATGGCACGGCCAGTGCTGCCAAAAATTTCGGATCACACGGACTGAGACCTGATCAGGTTGGTGGCCGTTTGGACTACCAGCACACTCCATCCGGATCGGGGGCTTTTATTGGAGCTACAAACAACAGAGGTTATGGCACAGATGTCGCAGCTGGGGGTAAATACAATTTGTATCAGAACAAGAATTTCAATGTCGATGCAACCGCTCAATATGGAAGACATTATGGTGGTCCCGGAGGTACTGGTAGAGCTAATACGGGAGTATTTTTGAAGGCTCATGGAACATTCTAGATTCCAGATAGTAATGATGAAGTTATTTATATTTTCTTAGGTTGGCATAAGTATTTTGTAATAAAATATACGTATATAAAAATTGTGTCTATTTTCCTTATTGATAAAATATCGAATTTTTATTGATACCATTGATAATTCTGCTGATTACATTTATCTATGGTCTAACGAATCGAAAGTATGTAGCACCTTCAAAGGAAAATATATAGGCGAATGGTAGAGAGAAATTAATTTATCAATCGAAAACAATTGCAATGTTATTTAACGAATGTTTGTATGGGTGCCATTTTGAAACTACTACTTTGATTATACCCATTACCGAACTTGACCGACGTCTACATTAGATCGATTTTGGCTTGAAAATGTTCAAGTACTTATATTACTGACATATGACATATTTAGTTGACATAACATACCGAATGATTACATCTCCTTTTATCGTATAGGTAGATCTTAGATTATAATTTAGAGGTTTATGGGGTGAATGTCCCATGTCCTGTAACCGAGTCCATTACTGTTTCTTGAATAGATGTACACGAGTCTCTAAGGTTCCACATGTTCCAACAATAGCATGATTCATATCGACAATAATAAAATATGAATAAAATCTTTGTTGGGGATCGGTATTAAACAACAAAATGCCTCTCTAATTTAGGTACGAATACAAAACTTCAACCAAAAATGATTAATTCGTAATTAAGTTTGATTTAAGTCGAGTTGATCAAGTGGTCTAATGTGACGTCCTAATTTTAGATACACAGTCAGAATACGAAACTCAACTGATACAATCGTCTCCATTTAAAGTTACATTGGTCTAGTCTGGTAAAAAAAATAAAGAAGACACTGAAAGCAAATTAACCTTCGTAATACTAAGTGGGGTAATTTTGTACCCCAAATTAGTATTTTTTCGTGGTTATGGCGATAATTTTTGTTTGCGTATTAATATCCGATAATCCTTTTAAATATGCTCTTTCTAAGTATTTTTTAATTGTTATATAAAATATCAAATAAAAAAAACCATGCCATTCAGTATTTCTAGACATTCAAAGTAGATGGGGTACAAAAATACCCCAGTTAGTAATGTACGTAGTCGTGCGAAATCTCTATCAGACAAGTTGATTCCTGTCTTTTTTCGAGTTCAGATTTGTAGGATCTCTTTCGCTCACATTGTTTTCGACTCTTATAGTGTAAATAACAGTGTGCTTGGTTATTTGTGTGTTCGCGCTATTATATCTACAGTTATTTCGAAGTGGTTGGAATTTTGATTTGTCGGGTAAGTAATGCTTGTTTATTTTTATTAGACATGTGTTACTATTTTACTTTTGTTATAGAAAATCTATTTGGATGTTAGAAAATGGCTGGTGTGAAGCCTAAAAATGTAAACAGACTCACCGATCAAGAATTAGAAATGTATCATGATGGAAATCTTGATCTTGGGGAAGATTTGCCTTGGGAGGAGGAAGACAGTGAAGAAGAGGACATTGTCGAAGAAATTGATGCTGTACCGGATGAAATCTTGGCGCCTGATGACGAGGATGGTCAGCTCTTGTCTGATAACCCCGACTTTTCATCAATGCCTTCTTTTACTAGTAAGGATGGCACTCTGTGGTGCAAAAGACCTGTGAGAGGTACTAAATCTACATCCAAGAACATAATTAGGCATGGATTGGGCCTTACAAATTACAGTAAGGATTTTGAAAGTATCAAGGAGACGTTTTTTCTTTTCATGTCCAATGAAATTTTAGAAATGATTGTTGTAGAAACAAATAAAAAAGCTCTCTATGAACATGAAAAGTGGAATCAGGAAAATCCTGAAAATAAAAGAAAATGGATGGCAACTGATCTTATCGAAATAAAAGCATATATAGGTCTTTTGATTTCTCAAGGTGCTCTAAAAGCTACAAAGGAACCGACCGAAATCTTATGGACAACAGATAAGTGCTATTGCAGACCTATTTTTCCTGCTGCCATGTCAAGAGATCGGTTTCGTGCATTGACGAGATTTCTTCGCTTTGACGATTTACACACTAGAGAAGAACGTAAAATTTTAGACAAATTAGCTCCAATAAGACATATATTTGACATATTTGTACAAAATTTAAAACTTATGATGTATCCTGGAACACACATGACAGTAGATGAGCAACTGCTAAGTTTCAGAGGACGTGCACCATTTCGGGTCTACATGAAAAGTAAACCGGACAAATATGGAATTAAAGTTTGGGCTATGTGTGATGTTACGAACTCTTACACCCACAATCTGCAGATCTATTTGGGAAAGCAAAATAATATAGTGGAAAGGAATCAAGGTGAAAGGGTGGTTCTTGATATGGTTGAACACTTACAAGGTGGTTATGGGATAACCACCGATAATTTTTTTACGTCAAAAAGTTTGGCTGGTAAACTTTTGGCTAGAAATTTAACCCTTTGTGGAACCGTGCGTAAAAATAAAACCTTTATTCCAAAAGAACTTCTTCCCAAAAAATCTCGTCCGTCCCCTTCTAGTATTTTTGCCTTTACAAAAGACCATACCCTGGTCTCATATTCAGCTGAAAAAAATAAGGCAGTTATTGTGTTATCAACTGAACATTCTATGGACCAAATAAGTAATGAGGGAAACATGCACAAACCCGAGATTATCCTTCACTACAACAAGACCAAAGGTGCCGTTGATACGACGGACAAAATGACAAAAGAATTTACTACCCGTCGCATAACAAATAGATGGCCAATGGTTATTTTTGGACACATGATTGACACTGCAGCTCTAAATTCCTTTATTTTGTGGAAAATAAAATACCCCGAGTGGAATAAGTCCTATTTGGATGCAAGGCGCAAGTTTTTGTTAAGTCTCGGTAAAGAACTTACAAGAGAAAACATAGTTAGAAGATTTGGTAAGAAAGACAGGCTTCCCCAAACAATTCGTGACCATATGGTTACGGTCGTTCCTGAGTTAGGTAGTCGTCCAGTAGTTCCAGCAGGTGAAAGGACATCTGGACGTTGTACTCTTTGTCCTCGGAAAAGTGATCGGAAAACCCGTAACAAATGTGAAATTTGCGGACAGTTTATTTGTGTAGAACACAGCCAGAAGAAAATAATATGTATCACATGTAATAAATAATATCTTAAAATGTATATTTTATAAGTTGATTTTTATATTTTGTATTAGTTTTGTACTGCATAATCTATAAAACTTATTAATATAACTAAACAAAATTTGTTATTTGTGTATTTTTTTAGTGCAAATAATAAAATAAAAGTAAATATTATAAATATATATAAAAACAAGGTGGGGTACAAAAATACCCCAGTTAGCAATGTGAGGGTATCAAAATTACTTAGTATTACGAAGGTTAAAGATATAAATCGGAATTACACGACATTTTCTAGTGAGGTCGAGCTCAAGTGTGTGTTCTTCTCAAGAGATTTTAAAATAACGAGAAGTAAGCCGATATATATACAGGGTGGACCAATGAAAACTTTACATACCGATTCAACGAATGTAAATCAAAAGATGGGAAAATGCTCAGACCCGTCGATTTCTGCTGATTCGAGGAGGAATAATTTCAATACTTTTTCAGTCCCGCAACTCCCGGGGTATATTACGCAACATTTCAATAGAAAAAGTCCAGACGAGACAGATCAGGTAACCCTGGTGGCCACTCAATAAATATGTCCCTTTCTTCCATACCAATTTTAAGGAAAATTTTCGTCCAGTTTGTACAAAATGAGGTAGTGCACTATCTTGCTGAAAAATGATCGTATGATGGTCTTCTTCATTATCCAATACTTGCACGAAAAATTTCGCCACTGAAGTTACCTGGTATAAAAAAAGGTCCGATTATGTTATTTCCATACATACCCGCCCAAACATTTACTTTTTGTACATGTTGAGTATGCACTTCATGAAATAGTCTAGGATTTTCGTCTGACCAATACCGACAGTTATGCCTATTTGCAGTTCCGTTAAGGTAAAATGAACACTCATCCGAAAAACACATATCAAACATGTAATATTGATTATTGTTAATATTTTTACTGATCACTTCACAGAACTTTAGTCGGCGATTAAAATCATACTCATGTAGTTCCTGATCCAATCGTATCTTGAAAGGATGAAATTTATGTTGTTTACGGATTCTCCTTTTGTCGTGCGTGATACAATAGATGCGTCAGACAGTTTCCTGGTACTATGTGTCGGATCCATTGCTAGATGACCTAAAACAGCCACTTCCATCACTTTGTCTCTTTCATGCACCCTCTTTTTATTTTCAACTGAACCAGTAGCTTAAAATTTGGAAACTAGTTGCAAAACATTTCTTTCAGGATGACGTTCGTTAAATAAATTAACTGTAGGTAAATCGCGCAGAGTCGTCATTCTTAAGAAACAATTTTAAAATTTCCACCCTTTCTTCTACGGAATACACCATTTTATTCTAGTGAAAACCACAAGCGAGTTAAAATGGTGGTAACATTCATAAAAATTCACGATGAACTGAGGTAAAGAAAGGAGTAAATAGTATGACCTAAATCTGTTTTGAATCAATAAATAAATTCTAAAATGCCAGTCTGATAATAATAATTTTCTTCAAAGGTCAATTACAAATATTTTACTTTGTCATTTGTTATGGATGACGGTTTTTGAGCAAAATTTTAGGGTCAGATAGTACTCGATGAGATTTTTCAAATAAGGTACAGCAATACTCCTCATCCCTATTTAAAGTCAGGGGGTTGCGCTTGCCCCGTTAGGGGGTTAGGAGTTATAGGACTGAAAAAAGTAGCAAAGTTGTTCCCTCTTGAAACAAAAATTGACAGGTCCTTGCAGTTTTTCCTATTTTGATTTTAGAGTCAATACATCGGGGTGTAAAGTTTTCATTGATCCACTTTGTATATATATACGTACTTCGATCCTTCCTATATAACACGGATACGACGAAGTGGGTTTCAACAGAAATCCTCAATTTGAAGATGAATCTTATCTATTAGTTTCCTTCTTTTAAATCTTCATCGATCGTTAAATGTTAATAAATTTATTGAACAAATCGGGATTAGGTAGCGTACCTATTTAATTTGTTATTAGAAAATTGAAAATACGACTTATTTCAGAGATCAGCAGTTAAACATTTATAGGCGGCTATTTCTTGGAAATTGGTCGCTAAGGTTCGACCTACACTGAAATTCTCTAAACTTTGAAACATATGTGTTTATAATATCCAAACCCACTTAACTGTCAAATTTAATCTTTGGCACTTTCATTTCCAAAATGATATAACTAACTGCACATTCCAGGTCATAGTTTCATCGTTTTTTAAAATCATTGGATAACATACAATATGTAGTCATAAAGTTTGGTGCATTTGTGTCAATAAGATAGTTTATCCACCAGCTCAATGTATTAATTAACGATTACTAATGAGAAAATTGCAAATACCTACGGTTTATGGCTTTTAAAATCGAACCTACATACAGTAATTATACATTTATGTATTCATTATCATAACTTTCTATTCCATTGTAGTAAAGATATTTGAATGTAGTATACATATATTCATAAATCTGTACTTGTGAGTCGAGAATATTAAACGTGAAGATATGCTATAATATTTTTTTAACAAAGAAATAATGAAACTCAGTATGATTTCATGAATGTACTTGTCAAAGAAAAAAATACACAAATGTGGAAAGTTCAAATAAAATCATGATATTTTACAAAGGATTTCTTCAAAAAGAAAAATGTAATGGGAATATTATAAATTAAAATATGCCAAACATTTATTTTTAGTAGACTAAACAACCTTTGATTCGATTGTAGAATGAATTAACTTTGTAATTCAAGTAATTGACATTTTCACAAAACTAGCAAGCCTGTGGAAAAAGTCTTAAATGTATTATCATCCACTATTGAAATTTGTTTGTTGTAATTATTAGAAATATTACAAAAATTCGTTGTATACTTTTAAGAAACTGTTTTCTTTGAAGTATAACTTCAAAGTAACCGCATGGCAAAAATTTGCCATACGATTCATAAAATAATAATTATCTACTATACTTACAGCAGAAGGAACATTTCAACTTGACAAACGAGCGTGATGCATTTGTTTGTTTGAACTTTATGGTCAGGAAATAGTTTTCAAATTATAATTTATATTTAGTTATATACAGGGTGGGCCAATGAAAACTTTACACCCCGATGTATTGACTTGAAAATCAAAATAGGGAAAAATGCTCGGACTCGTCGATTATTGTTTCAAGGGGGAACAACTTTGCTACTTTTTTCAGTCCCGTAACTCCTAACCCCCATGATTTTAAATAGGGATGAGGGGTATTGCTGTACCTTATTTCTAAGATCTCATCGAGTACTATCTGACCCTAAAATTTTGCTCAAAAACTTCCATCCATAACAAAATGACAAGGTAAAATATTTGTAATTGACCTTGAGGAAAATTATTGTTATCAGACTGGCATTTCAGAATTTATTTATTGATTCAAAAAAGATTGAGGTCATACTATTTACTCCTTTCTTTACCTCAGTTCATCGTGAATTTTTATGAATGTTACCACCATTTTAACTCGCTTGTGGTTTTCACTAGAATATAATGTTGTATTCCGTAGAAGAAAGGGTGGAAATTTTAAAATTGTTTTTTAAGAATGATGACTCTGCGCGAGTTACCTAGAGTTAATTTATTTAACGAACGTCATCCTGAAATTAATGTTTCCACTACTTACGTTTTGCAACTAGTTTCCAAATTTTAAGCAACTGGTTCAGTTGAAAATAAAAAGAGGGTGCATGAAAGAGACAAAGTGATGGCAGTGGCTGTTTTAGGTCATCTAGCAATGAATCCGACACATAGTACCAGGAAACTGTCTGACGCATCTATTGTATCACGCACGACAAAAGGAGAATCCGTAAACAACATAAATTTCATCCTTTCAAGATACGATTGGATCAGGAACTACATGAGTATGATTTTAATCGCCGACTAAAGTTCTGTGAAGTGATCAGTAAAAATATTAACAATAATCAGTATTACATGTTCGATATCTGTTTTTCGGATGAGTGTTCATTTAACCTAAATGGAACTATAAATAGGCATAACTGTCGGTATTGGTTAGACGAAAATCCTAGGCTATTTCATGAAGTGCATACTCAACGTGTACAAAAAGTAAATGCTTGGGCGGGTATTTATGGAAATAACATAATCGGACCCTTTTTTATACCAGGTTACCTCAGTGGCGAAATTTATCAGGATTTATTAGGAAACACTATTTATCCAGCTCTCGTGCAAGTATTGGAGAATGAAGAAGACGATTATTTTTCAGCAAGATGGCGCACCACCTCATTTTGTACAACCTGACAAACGTCAATTTTTGGACGAAACTTTTCCTCAAAATTGGATTGGAAGAAGAGGACATATTGAGTGGCCATCCAGGTCACCTGATCTGTCTCGTCTGGACTTTTTCTTTGGGGTTATCCGAAATCTAGGATTTATGCTAACCTGCCCGATTCACTGGAAGATTTGCGAAATCAGATAATAAATGAAAGTCGTCAAATTACATCAGACATGTCGCGTAATATACGGGAACGTTTTGAACACAGCTTATTTTACTGCATGGAAGTGAATGGTGGTCTCTTATAAACTAATAGAAAAAGAAGTTGTTATCAATGAAAATGTTCAAGCTAAACTTCAGGATTGGATAGTACTCGATGAGATCGTTATGAGGTAGGAGTTACGAGACTGAAAAAAGTACCAAAGTTATTCCCCCTAGAATCAAAAATCGACGGGTCTGAGCATTTTCCCATCTTTTGATTTACATTCGTTAATCGGTTCTATCATTTATCGATTGATAAAAACAAATTTTCTCAATAGGACATTCATATGAAGCCAGTAATGTAGAGTTCCATAAAATGTTGTACGTTATTTTATTATTATTATTATTATTAGTACCGTAAATAAAGTAGCGACAGATGTTACACGTTTTCCATTTGAAATATTCACCTTTCCTGATTACTTTGGATGCACGCCAGAGACAAGTGATGTGTCTGGATTTATTGTCGAACTCTCCAAGCATTTCAATTGCATATTTATTATTATGTTGTATATTTAGAGAAAATGCGGGTGAGTAAATCATGTAAATGTATATATATAAAGTGAGGACCTATTTATATATTTCAAGAAATAATATTTTATTGATACAATATTAACATAAAACTTGTTGAGAATTTTACTATAATTTTTCCACCAATTGCCGGAGATATAATTTGACACATTGGACGTTCGGGAAATCTTTCATTGAAAATGCGAACAGCAGCGTGGAAATTTCGATTAGCTTCACCAAAGATGATAACGGCTTCAACTTTGCTCTTCTAATGAATCAGCCATGTTAATCAACTAGAAAAATTATGAAAAAAATAATCAAGGAGATCACAAAATATTGTTAACTTTAATTTGACAATTGTTGACAATAGAGTCAATATTTATCTACTTGTTGCTATGGTTACTAAAGCACTCACAGTATAAACAGCCGACTGAATTAATGTAAGGGATCGAAAATCAGATCAGTTTGAATTGAGATTTTTTGGGACTCACTTCAACTTAGGTATAGAAAATGATGCATGAGATCGGCTTAGAATTTCACGTAGAATTTGAGTATCTAATAATATACAGGGGGTTGCAAGAATAAACTAATAAGTCGGTGTTTTTTTGAATTATGTTATTGAAAAGGTCAACTTATGTATTCGATAGTTTTTTGTAATATTGAAAATAAAAGAAGTTACTGTTGGGGGGCGGACTTTTAGTTCTCACTGTATTTTAAGGTTTATGCTTAGTGAATCGGTGCTCCAGGTACTAATACTATAATAATAATAATTTATTCAGGCGAACATACAAATCTTGATCTAAAAAATAGTATGCCAACAAATTGTCTGACTTATTATGAGCCCTACAAACACCTACCGAGATGCAAATGGCATCTGTGTGTAGACCTGAACTCAATAATGATATAAAATCTACAATCTTAACATCATCTAAATAAACACAATACAAATAAACAAATAATAAAATGAAACAACATAATTATAAAATGTAAAGATAGATCATATGATATAAAAAATATTAATTATTAATACAGAAATTTTATAAGAAATATAAAAATATATTATATAAAATCCAACTCTTAATATGAAGTTTAATACGCTCTCTAGAAGAGTTGAATTTTTTTTTAGATGGTTATCTAATCTATTGTAGATAAGTATGGATCGATATAAACTCGTTTTTTTGGCCAATATTTAATTTCGTTTTATATACTGCAAGCGATCTATATCTAGAATGCTTCAGCAATAGTTATACTGTTCTCGTAGAATACAATAATGTGTTTCCAAAATATATTTTGATTGCTATTGTAACGTTTAACCATGTACTAAACGTTGTGGGGTGAGTTGCGTAATACTACTCAAAAGTTCGCAAATTGCTTCCAATAGTTTATTTAGAATACTCTGTACACGACCTTCTGTTGTAGTACAACTGTCACCATTTGTCGCCTTGACAATCTAAACTGTCACTTTCTTTACTACTATTAACATCTGATTCCACAGACTGACTGTTATCACTGTTATAACATCATCAAGTATTGTCAGTCCGGCTGTATAAGGGAGCTTATCCGCATATAGAGACACATTTAAAATACTCGATTTTGACATATTCAAAGTCACTCTGTGACAATTAAACTATTTTCTTACAATTTTTAAGGAATATTTATTGAGCATTGGCATTGGTGTCACCACTACACATAATGACTGTGTCATCAGCAAATAATACAATAACACCCGATATATTAAGTTGCAATAATTTATATACTCGTGTATGCATTGTTCCCTTTTCTTATCTTATTTAAATATTCATTGGATGGCTATTTCTGTGGTCGTTCCTCTCCCTGAGAAATATGCATAATATGTACCAATATAAACAATTATAAAAAAATTCAAGTGCAGTGAAACCAAACAATATACCCACTGTATATCTTTATATGTGTGTAAAACAACTGGATTTTCAATCTGTGTCGCATGCTCACATTAATTTTGATTTCACTCGAATATAAAATAATATTTATTATGTCAGTGACTCTTTTCGAGAATTTAAAGTGAGATATTATGATAATTTGTCTTCACGCGAAACCCGGTATACTTTAGTATATCAAGCAACTGGGGAACGTTTTTTGACCGACGTTCCCAAACGGAGGAGGTATACAATTCAATTGTTTGTCTGCATATTTTTTGAAGTGAAAACTTCTACAGCCGCGTTAAGCGATTTTGGTTGGGTAATATCTTCCCAGCTCGCGACACCGATGACCTCGACAGGCTTGTGACGTATTATTGCGCATAGTATAGTGGCCAGTGTACATGTATTATACACATATATACACTAATACCACGTCTATCTTGTCTGATAATACAAAAGTCCCTTAGATAGACTTTGCTGTGCATTGTTTTAATTGTTTTCGATAATCATTATTTGAATTGATATTTGCATTGAAAATTTTGATATTATTTATATTTCTAATATTTGATATCTGCAATAAATCGTGCAATCAATATTATATAGTGCACTGGAAGACAGATTTGTTGGTATTTAATAAGATTTTTTCATATTTAATATCGAAAATTTGATGATTTATATGAAAGAAGGATGTGGCATACTCGACAAAAGATTTGTTGAAAAATTTAACGATATTCCAAAGATATTATGTGGGGACTTCAAAATCAACTTTGCAGATGATAAAAATCTACCACTAAATGAATTTCTTAATGAAGCAGTAGGTTTAAGTATATCTAATGATCGAAAATTAAGTACTATAAAATATAAAACGACGATCGATGCAGTTCTCACACAATACTTAGATAAATTCCCGTCTAACATATTTGTTTCTTATTTCAGATACCATACGCCTATTATATCTTTTCTGGAATAAAATGAAATATTAAAAATGACAAATGAACTAAGTATTGTTAAACCTAACGATGATAATAGAGCTAATAATGAAAATAAAGTTCATTAAAAACCATGTAAATACTAATACAATACTGATATTTTGTATTGAGCTTGTGCAGTCCATTATAGGTTTGATAAATTAATAAACTGTGTAAAAATGTAAATAATTATTGGTCGGAGTGCCAATAGATGTGAAAACCAGACTAATGTTAATAATTTCATTTAAAAAATTAAAAAAAAACAATAATTCAGTTATTCCTTTGTTTCCAGTTTTCACTTTCGCCGGCAGTGCTTATGATATTCTATGGATGTTCGCGCCTTTTAAACAAGAAACGTGATCCAATTCATGATACTTTTTTGATTTCATAGGGGAGCACTGAGAGTTGGTCCTATTGAAAATAAATTCAACATCCGATATGTCCTTCCCCTCAAAACGTTTACACTTGTACAACTTCGAAATTACAGGTATCAATAGAATCAAAATTATTTTGTATTTTTCAGTGCACTAACTAATAAAGTCGGTCAAATATCAATTAAAACAAAGTATACAGAACATTGAGGTTGTGATTTTTCTGATGAGTCCCTGTTAAGATACTTTAATGCTAGTTTATCCAATTCGATGGCCACATCTGCACACTTAGTTTAGAGTTTAAGTTTAAGCTACAAACAATCTGCTACTGGATTTGATAAATTACAGTTTAACGAGCAATTTTTAATAATAATTAATTAATTTTTAACTCAAATACATCGGAAATTAAACTACTTACACCACAATTATTCACCGTTCCACTTTTCAATTATTGAAATTTAAATAAAATCAGTTTACTTCCCAGAATTTAATATTATCAACTGAGTGGCCTTGCGAAATTAAAATTCTTTTGAATAGATTTAAATTAAATTTCTTTGAAATAAAACGGATTATTTGATATATAAGTATTTCACAATCAAAATGCAGTGTAGCCGGACATAGACAAAGTATTTTAAATAGGAAAAAAATTATATGCAATTATTATGTCTCTGATAAAAAACAACTTGAATTTAAAAAATGATTTGCGGTCGAATTTCGACCACTGGGCGACCACTAGTCAATAATTAATCAGTGAAAGAATCTTAAGACCACTGCAATGTCTTTATAATTTCTGAAAATTTAGTGCCTACAATTACTCAGCTCGACTATAGAGGGAAATTTATTTATTTATTTTATTTATTTGGAAGCACAGATTAAAAGTCTTTGTGAGCATTTCAATGTGTCTTTTATAACAAGTTTACGCGTCAAGTTTTTAGATTGAAATAGAAATAAATGGTTATAAATCAGAGGTAGCTACTTTATTATAAAATGAACGTAAACAGATAAAAAATTTGTCGTAATTTATATGGTAAATAAATGGTTATAGCCAACAATAAATGTCTAGTTTGAATTAATACTAAAGTTTTTAACTTCCAAGCACTTCTGGTGGTATTATGTCATTCGTATTCCTTCTATACATCATCGTAAATATGCTGAGAATTTTCCCTATTATAGATTTCGATGTATTCAATAAAATACATGGCTAATATTTGATAAAAATACATATTAGACGAATATCTAGTGAAAACTACTTATTATTTTTCAATATTGTTCAAAAAGTAATAAAATGTACAAATTATTGATGTGTCTTCTAATCTATCTCTACATAGTATAGTAAATAATAGTTTAAAAAACTAAAAAACACGCTTTAATAGCAAACTAAACTAAAAATTAGAAAATAAATAAGATATCATTCTAATGTAAAAAAGCGTGGGGTGCTTGATGTCCATTCTTGTAAATATTGTATGTTAATTGATACTGATATAAGTAGAGTCATTATAAAATTAACTCAGAAAGTATCCCACGCTTATTTTCTAATTTTTAGTTTGGTTTGCTATTAAAGCGTGTTTTTTAGTTTTTTAAACTATTATTTATTTTCTACTTTTTAGTTCGGTTTGCTATTTATTAGAGCGATGCACGAATGTAGGGAGTGAGATATAAACAATCATAGTCATATATACGAGGACGGTATGGAACCCTCCACCAAAAAGTCCCACTCTTAAACTCCAACGCAAAGCCTCCAACACACATTCATATCGAAAATTCCACAAAAATCCATCCATAAAACTCTGAGAGGTATAGGTATGAAACCCTTCATCAAAAAGTCCCACTCGCACGTACACAACTATAAGTATGAAACATTTCATCGAAAAGCCCCACTTTCACGTACATAACATCACAAAACCTCCCAACCCACATGCATATCGAAAATACAACGAGAATCCATCCATAGAGCTCAGATTATATAGGTATGGAACACCCCATCAAGGAGTTCCAGTCGTACAACATGAAATTATTGTATTGTCACCGGTCTTTTAGAAGTATATAAAGTTTTAAGTCGATCCGATGTTTTTAAGTGGGTGAAAATCGTGTCCAAAGATTCCATTACATACATACATACATACCAAGCTAATAAAAGCGTGTTAAAAAGTAAGTTTAAAAACTAGAGCGAAAAAGAATGGAACAAGAAATTATTCTCATCAAAAATTGATATGTAACTAACTATTCACTATTTATCATATTTAACGTCAAATGAGCATATATTTTAAAGGAATCTACAACGACATACTCCAATTCCTGTAATATATGGACTGGTATCTGCATTTGATTTCCTCCACATATATCTATATCAATTTCACTTGTGTGATTCTGACACCGCAGAAAAAACAAATTAACATACTAATATAACATTCCAATTGAACGCGTCAATCGTTAATTAACAATTTAATTCAACTACTGTTCAATTCAACCAAAACACCAACTAACAGAAATAATTTATGGTTTGAATTAGTCGAAAAGCCTGTATATAAATAGCTTTTATAAAAAGGAAATCCAGCTTGAATTTTCTATGTCTGATAACATTTTGCATTTGCTTTAATTTACCAGGTGAAAATCTAAGTGGTATATTTTATCAGAATGTACAATATAATGTTATGTACAGGGTTATTCATGGTAAATGGCCTTTTAGAAGTAGGTACCGTGAAAACTAGTAAGTAATAATTTAGTTCTGAACATTTGCAGGAGAGACTTTATAAGAAAGAGCTTTATCTAACTAAAATAATAGCCACTTACATTCATTTCCGCTTAGGTATACCGGAAGTAGATACTAAATTTCTAATTTCAAATGAAATACTTTATTTCAAACATTTATACTTTTTGTGATATTTTGATTTCAGTACAAATTTGTGCTGCAAAACCGAGCTATGAAAATAAATTTATCAACTTAAGCAACCCCAGGATGGATTACAGATGATACAATTTCTTACACGTTATCAGAAAGTATAAATCTTATGTTTAAGTTAAATATAAACTCAATCCAATGTACAAGATGTTTGAAAAAATGCGGAAAAACTAGACCACCATGAAAAAAAGCAATTATTATAAATTGCATATATCAATAACAACGTTAGAAATATTTGAAAATAAATACTTTGTTTTTGTCATTTATTTTTCTACATAAATATATCATGTTTTCACTATTGGAATGCGCAGTAATTCAACAATTAATCAATTCAAATTGTATTAGCAGAGAAGAGAGACGTGGTATTAGTGTATATATGTGTATAATACATGTACACTGGCCGCTATACTATGCGTAATATGTCACAAGAGCATGTCGAGGTCATCGGTGTCGCGAGCTGGAAAGATTTTACCCATCCGAAAAACGCCTAACGTGCCTATAGAAGTTTTCACTTCAAAAATATAGTATTTCATTTGAAATGAGAAAGTTAATATCTTTTCGGTATAACCGGAAGTGACTGTGAGTCGCCATTATACTATTTAGATAGAGCCGCTTACTTCTCAAAAATGCAAATATTCAGAACTAAAAATTAAATAGCACTCTCAATACTTCTAATCATAACACTCAACATGAATAACCCTGTATATATATATAATATATACTCGTAATTTTAAGAGCGATAAGAAAAGCATTAGTCGTGGGTCGCGGGCGCAACGAGTTAGTTTAACAATTAATGGACAATACAATCTCATTTAGCACCTACAATGACAAACAAGGAATTTCAAACGTTTTCTAATGAGACCGCCGGTGTATGAGGAGTTATCTTAACCAACAAACTAGTTATTTAAGTGTTAAGCTTATCAGCAGATATGATAAACGCATTTAGAGGCCTTAGAAATTACTTGAATATGAGTACTTAAAGTTTTTTTTTTAATTTACGTTGAGGACAAAAATAATAATGACATACAATAAATGAATCTGTTATGTTGAAAGTTTATCTAGTTTCTTATGCATTCAACAATAAAAAAAAGGTAAATTCAAATAACTGTAATTATAAATCAGATTATCAAATAAAAGATGACCTAATTTAATTGAAATTATCAGCAATGTTTAAGTTTACAGTTTAAAAAACGCATATCTTAAGAAATACGCCGACTCGCCGAATTCAGCGAGTGTCTAGAGACTTGCGTATAATATACAATATATAGTGTGTCTCATTTCGCTGTGAACTGTGGTCGAGTTCAGAACATATAGTGGTATTCTCGTGCATTGTGAAATTCAATAACATTCGATATAGATTGTGAAATGCTTGCGTATTTTGCAGTGGATGGTTGTTTCAGTAAGATAGGAACAACTGGATCAAGTCTTTGCTTCGTCTGCTTCTCCAAAATTTACTCATCTAAAAGTTTTCACAAACGACCATAGAAATATAAAATGTCCTGAAGGAAACGCCCTGGTTCATATCACAATTTAGTGAATGACGATTTAATTTTTTGTAACTTGAAGCTTTCAAGATGACGGATAAACAATTTGGTGGTTAAAGTGAACCATCAAAGGATATTGTTGACTATGTGATAATAGAATGTTTTTGGTCAGTAACTTTAAACGTCAATTTCGTTACAGTTGTGGTTAACTTTGTTGTTAATAACGATAACTTTCTTTGCAAATCCTAGAGTTTTTGGTCGCACAAAGTCAAGTAACTGTCACAATTGTAAAAGACTTTTTTTTAATTGATATTAATTAAGCTTCAAATAATCCACAAAATGTGTACCTAGGTTTATACTGAAAATACTCCAGTAACTTGTAAAAAAATCACTCCAAACTTACCGAAAAGTTCAAAAAATTGATCATAAAAGAAAAACATAGACAGAAATGTCAATGTCAAAATAGACGACAATGAAAATTTCAAGAGTGACCCAACTTATAGTATTCTGTAAACTTGACTATTAGGTACTCAACTGAAAAAGATTATTAGACACAAATTCTACAGCAATTTATCTCTTTGTTGGAGTTTTTAAAACAAGAGATACTAAAAATAATCCAAACGAAACGAAATTGCTGAGAATTGATGAACAGTGTGGAAATTCACATACTTCTTTTGGACGTCTATGTGTTACACCTGAATTACTTTCTCTCAATTTAATTATTGGAATCATCTCAGTTGGAAGTTGAAGCACAAATAATGAACCAATACAAATAAGTAACTAACATAAATAAGGCCTTATTAGTGAAGCACAAGTCGACAAAACGATGTCGTCTTCTTCTTGAGAAGAGTGATACTAGTAGTAATAAGTACAAGAAGAAATTCTCCTTGTCAAGTTTGTAAGTGCCATAAAAATTCCCGTTTGATGTGAAAATGTCTATTATGGCATGACGACATAGTTTTTACCTCTTTTAGGTATTGCCCAGTTCCATCTAGGTGGACTTGGAATGCCAATGAACGAGTGGGTTTTTAAAATTGCACGCTAAAAGTAGGAAAAGAGATGTATATTATGGCTCTTTCTATTTTGCAAGAATTTCTTCTCGATTGATGGAAGATATTTTTTATATATATAAGGAGAACAATGAGAACAAAAATTATGATGATGCAGTATGGCGTTTTTAGCGCAGTGGGTAATCAGTGATTTTACCTTGCTTTTAAAGATGACAGCTTTTTTAACCATGTTGAAGTTGAAATAGTTATTTAATTTAAACTTAAATCAGAAAGAATACCACTTAGAAAAATGGCCATAAGATGCCGATACTTTACTTGTCAATGAGAATGGGTATGGAATAGAAAACCAAAATGACCAATAGGCGGACTATTCTAGCATTAACATTTATGATGGTAACAACAATTTGAATGAAAAAAAAATGCTACACATTTGCAATAGAAAATTTTATAGCCTAAAAGCTTCAGGATTACCATCAAAAGTATGAAGATAGGTACATAAAATAAATGCTAGGTAAGTTATAATTTATAATGTCTCCCTAAACCAGAAATCTGATTCGAACTCTTACAGGTTTCATATACAACAAATGGACAGACAGGTGGACGAGCAGAAAGGCAGATAGTTGACATAATTATAATATAATGAAGTGTGAAACAACTCTAAGTACGAAACTAACTGTAACTTCTTTATTTTCAATATTACAAAAAAAATATTGAATACATAAGTTGTAGGATTTTATTTGACCTTTTCAATAACATAATTTTAATTTTTACAGGGTGTCTCGAAAATAACACTGACTTATTAGTTTATTTTTTGAAATGGAACCCCCGGTATATTATTAGATATTCGAATTCTCCAAACTGATCAAATTTTTGATCCCTCACGTTAATTCAGTCGGCTGCTTATACTGTGAGTGCCTTAGTAAACATAGCAACCAATAAATAAATCTTATCTCTGTTGTCAACAATTGTCAAATTAAAGTTAACAATATTTTGTGATCTCCTTTTTCATAAATTTTCTCGTTGATTAATATGGCTCGTACATTAGAAGACACTTAATATCTCAGACCATGTAAAAGGACAAAAAATGATTTTTCTGTCAAAGTGACACATAATATTGGAGGTTATTATGAATTGGTTAAATTCCCGTTATATTAAACGAGACGTGAACAAAAAATAGTTTTCTGAAAGGTTAAAAAAAGTTGAAATGGTCATTTTTGTCTAATGGATTGATATATTTTTTTCTTGTCTCACTGGAAAGAGGAGAAAATTCTACATGTGATCTACAAAAAATATTTTGAAGTTTCATAAGAATTTTTTTTATAGAAATCAAAAAATTTTCTCCTCATTCCAGTGAGACAATAAAAATATAAATCTATATTAAAAAAACTTTTGCAACTTTTTTCAATCTTTCAGAAAACAATTTTTTGTTCACGCCTCGTATAATATAAAGGGAATTTATCGAATTCATAATAATCTCCAATATTATGTAGAAATATGTATTTTATAGAGAATATAATAAATTAATAAAAATATACATTTTCATTAAGAAAAAATAGGTTAAGTATAATTACGAGTATTTCGGCACACCTGATATAAATGAAAATATTTTTCGATTATAGAACTTAAAAAATCAGATATAGTTGGTGGGAACATATTTTTGATATCTTTATCCATAAAGCCGTAATCTTTCGATTACATAACAAAATCACACCCTGTATAATAAATTAATAAACTGTTTTATTCCACTAGATTGATTTTTGATTGATGTAAAAATCATTAAGAAAATTAATGCATTTTTATTTTGAATATTAAGGCGTGAAGTTAGACCAGGTGTTTTATTCGAAATTACACTCGAGTCAAAAGCTAAAATTATTCGAAAATTTGCATTAACCAAATTATATTAAAACATCTTTAAAATTGTACTTAGAAGTCTAAAGTCTAAATAAATCGGAAATATTCATTGCCTTGATTTAATGTACTATCAAACTCAATTTTACTAAAAACGAAATATTATTTTTCTTCATAATATCTTTCTCATAAATTCTTCTCCATTTTCTTCTCCCTCAGTTCATTTATAATAAAATTCGATTTTATCCAGAATAAACGTGTAAAAATGAAAACACTTACATGCTCGATATAGTGGATAGCATAAATAAAAAGAGAATGTATAATATTTCAAACAAAATAAAATAAGTACATTATGGCGGCAAAGTTTCCCACATCCATAACTTCTAATTTCTTATTGCTTTTAAGATAATATTTGGGTTAATAGTATCCGACGATTATAATATAAGTACTGTAGGTATACACAAGTAGTTGTTGTTTGCCCCAATTTTGATAAAATCAATTTCCCGGAATACACCCGACCGACCTCTGTCTATATAGTCCATGAGCTGACTGTTAAAAAACCTGACCGATCCAGTAACAGGATGATATTGGAATAAATGTATGCGGAGAATCATGAGGTTCTTATTTTTGGACATTTATTTCATGGAATCCCAACGAAACATTTTTGTTCAGCAAAGCATATCTATCAATAAAGCTAAGAGCCTGAAATGTCTGTATTGTTTTTTTTTAAGTCAGCGCTTGCTCTAATAATTCATTTTATGCAAAAGTGTTGATATAGGCTGGTATAGTTTTTATCTTCTAAATGACACAATATAAGTGATATCATTAAATAATAATATACGCGCTTGCTTGTATTTATCATTATCAAAGTTAATTTATACATTGTTTGATTCAGAAAAAAATATATAGGTATATATTAGGTATAAAATGTGCCAACACAGATTTATTTATAGTTGAAAATTATAGACTTAGGTAAAGGCTATTAAAGTATATTAAATTATAGTGTCATATAATAGTTTTAATACCATTTGAAATTACAATCATTTTAACACATTAATGGCATTATTCATGATTATTAAATGTGTAGTTATTTATTTTTTTATACTTAAAATTGCGTACGATGATAATGTAAGGTATCATTCAAAAAAGGTTGACTGGAAAATAACTGATTTTTTAAATTCTAAAGCAGCAATGACAAAAGATTCCATTTTCTTTGACTGTGGAAAAGTAATTCTTATAAATATATGAGGTCATGATAAAATGTAAGGACTTTTTTTAAGAAATGAAGCTATACAGGGTGGTCCGAATTATAATTGAAAAACTTAAATAATTAAAATGTTCATATAAACTTATCTCCAAAAACGCTTCGTTTTGGAGATACGGGGTGTTAAAATATTGCAAAAAATTGTTTTTTTCTTATTTTTAAAGAAACTCTTCTAGACTTTGCTTTCAAACTCACTAAGTATTACTGCCACTTAAAAAAATTACAGCATGATAAGCACTTGTTTTTGTTCTACCAGTGACGTTCGTGAGACCGTTTTATTTCAAATAAAAAAAGTTGTACGCCAATGGTTTATCGCAATTTTGTTAACATATTTAGATATCCTGATCAATTCTAAACAAAAATGGTTTCTTTAGTCTTTTCGCTAAAACGAACCGTTTTCGAGAAGAAAATTATTTTTGTTTGCGTGTGCACCTAATATCTTAGGTTTCGCTGTAATTGAAAAATCGCCAATAGCTTGAAAACCAACAGAGATAGACCTAAATATGCCTTAATAAAATCGAAAGAGTATTTAATTTCGTATCTATGGGTAAGAAACTTAACACATGATTCCATTTAAAAAAAAATACTTTTGCATGTTTCAAACTTTTTAACTTTCAAAATTGCTAGTGTAATGATTCAATGTTCTTTTGAAGTAATGCTACCTTTAAAACATAAGTACGTTTTTCGGTTTTTCAACAGCGAAGACCTCATTTTTCGATCGGGTGTAATTTCCGAAATATTACCACTTTTGTGAAGTACTACAAACTTCAAATTTTCTACAGATTACCGAAAGGCTCCAAATGGAGATTCCATAGATTATGCCTAACAACCTGGACCTTAATCCAACCACCGTGCGCTTAATAGACAACCCTCTATAACTGCTTCAATAATAATTTGATTTATCTATGAAACACTAAACACTTGTGTCAAGGAAGTGTCTATTCTCTAAATTGTCAAAACTGATAATCTGCATCTACTAAATTGTTCTGGAAGGTCAAGAAAGTCGTCAACATTTGACGCGGTTTCACAAATAATTTTATCATTGGATTAACCATACTTTTTGTCTTGATACCTACAGAATAGAGTGGCCGTAATTGTAACTGTTATAGAATGGTTAACTGCTGTTGGTGATTTGATAAAAGTACATAACTAAACTGTAAATAAATTTATCCCTAAGGTTGTATAGTTGACATTTTCTAATCCTACACAAATCTTGCAATGCAATCACATTTACAAACTAAAAAATCAAAGTATATAATTTGTAAACAAACAAGTTTCCTTAAATAGATCTACTTTAATAACTACTGTATTCAATGTTATGTTATCACGTTTACCAAGCAAATGCGTTTGTTTACGCTTGAGGTATTCTCCACTTTTTTTTTTGTTTCTGTATAATAGGTGTATACGGAGTGCTCAATACCTTCTAGTTGTCAAGGTAATTGAAAAATATTCCTTATCACAAAAATTCAATCTACCCACTCAATTTAGAATAATTAACATAATAAATTGAATATTAATTATACATTGTGGGTGGAGTCTTTCTTGTATGCATGTATTTTATATTTTACTGGTTATTTTCACAAGGAGACTCATATTGTCAAAGAAAACAAATTTCTGCTAAGGTTCCGGCAGCATTTTTAACAGTTTCCGCTTTGTGAATGGGAAGAAAAAAAATGTTATTGTTGAAAATCATAATACGAAAGATATTTTATATGAGTAACAAAAATCAAGTCAACATTTTTGTGGAATATTTTCAATATCTATCGGTTTGATTGCTTAGTGTTATTTGCTCTAATCCAATAGAAACGTTGTTCTGGTGTAAGACATCGTTACCAGAGCAGAAAGGCTGTCAGTGGACATGGCAGTGATATGCTTTGAAACTAGTGACGTCATCACGATAATTGTAGATATATAGAGCAGTTTAATGTTGAGAAGATGCCGAAATAATTAAAAACAGAAAGTTTATGTTAACAAAGAGAGAGATTTTCTTTAGTTGTATATAAAATGAATTGAAAATATGTATTTTCGTTGGAAGATAGCTTCGTTGATATTTTCATATGCTAAATTCAATTTGAGAAATGAGCAATACCGATTTCAAATATTTCTCGTATATTTTTTTAGGGACAGTTAATTTGTAAGTTCAATTTTCAATAAATGAGTGTCGTGACTAAAGCAACTCAGTATATGGCGATAACCTATTCATTTTATTACACTAATAAGTAAAGCTTCTATCCTTCTTCCGGACTATAAGCTACTTTACCGAACCAGTGCAGTTCTACAAGAAAGCTTTCTGTTTTACAGTTGCTTTCAAATAAACGCTTCGGTTAGTTTGAATTTCTTTAAGCCATTTCGTGGAAATATTCAAAAGAAATTACTACTCCTAATGAAATGATTTACTCATTCTCTTTCAAATCAGTAAATTTGTTAAAAAAACCTTAGATAACGATACAGTTTGTAAAAATACCTACTACCATTCGTTAAGTTACTTACTAACCAAAAGTTTACGGTTAACTAACGTAAGGTTTAACAAGGTAGCTAATCAACGGATAAACAAGGGTCACCTAACCTGAGGTTAAACTGGAGTTAACTACACTGACGTTGAACCAAGGTTAACTAACCGGAGGTTAAACTGAGGTTAACTGACCTGAGGTAAAACTGGAGGTAACTAACCTAAGTTGAAACTAGGGTTAATTAACCGGATGTTAAAGTTGGGTTTACTAACCAGAGGTTAAACTAGGATCAACTAACCAGGGGTTAAACCAAGGTTAACTAACCGGAGGTTAAACCGAGGTTGACTTACCTAAGGTAAAACTGGAGGTAACTAACCTAAGTTGAAGCTAGGGTTAACTAACCGGATGTTAAAGTAGGATTAACTAACTAGAGATTAAACTAGGATCAACTAACATGGAGTTAAACCAAGGTTAACTGACCGGAGATTAAACTAGGGTTAACCACCCTGATGTTGAACCAAGTTTAACTAACCGGAGGTTCAACTAGGATCAACTAACCTGAGGTTAAACCAAGGTTACTTTTTATATATGATAATATGGAAAATATAATAATAGAATATAAGGAATATAACAAATGCCAGACAACTTTATTTATGCAAATGTATTTATTCATTTATACCTCATGAATAGGTACTTCAACAAAGTCCTTCTAATTAATATAAATGTGCAGAACACTTCAGCTATAAGCTTCTCGTACTTACCACCTTTTTTTATCTGAAATTCTTACGATAAAGAGGAAATAAAAGTAATTAGACCATATTAAGGCTACTTATACATCCCTATGCAGTTTATAAATTTATGAAAAAATTGAGGCTGAAATAAATTCAAGTTCTCAAAAATGAGAAAAATATAGTAGAAAATAATTTTGAAGCCAGTAATTCATTATAATTGAATATTTTGTAGTAAGTTTTATTGCGAAAAAAAAAAATTCTCTGAGCAATAATTTTTTCTATACCACTGAGTGACCTTCAGGGCTATATAAGCCTGTCTGGTGGCTATCGAAATTTTTTAAATATTTTTTCAATTCCCAATTTATTTATTATTTAAAATTAATCAGAAGTTTGTGAAAATTACGTTCAAATTCCATACCATCACATACATTGCTAGATACCTACATCATCATGGATCAACCTAACAAAAGCTTGTTAAAAACAAAACAACTTTTTTTTTGAACTTACACATTTCCTTGCCCAGCACCCATGTCTCTGGTCTGGAGTTCACCTCGACCAACACTGTCGGCGTACACACCAACAGAACCATCAGATCGGCCACACTCAAATTGACCAAGAAAATATTGGTGCTGTTACGCATATCTTTCGTTTTGAATATCACTATGGGTACCATCACATTACCAATGACACCCAAACACATAATTATAACACAAAATACCACCGAAGTGGTGCGTATGTAGCTGGGAAATAATGGGTAGATGGTATCGAATGTTGTCGAGTAGGATGAGGAGGCATTTGAGGTTAGGTTGGAAGTGTTGCTGTAAAAGGAGCTATCGGCATTTGAAGCCGCTGAGGAGAAGGTATACAGATAGTTGGACGTGGTGGTATTGTTGCTGTTCAAGTCTATGATGGATGGGGTTGAGTAATTGTTGTTGCTGTTGTTATTATTGTTAAAGATGGTCGTAGTGGTCGTCGATAGTGAGATGATTGTTGAGATCATGTCATCATTTTCACGTCGTGGTCGATTCGGTGGTGATTTTAATGCCCTGGAACAAAAAAAAAATAATAGACTTTTACTTTTATTCAGATCATGATACGCACGCAACACAGTCAAGAGACAAGACAAAACTGCAATTCAATCAAAATATTAAAGAGTACAGCCGCCGGCACTGGTCCCCAAAATGGCGGCGTCCTTTCAATGCTTATGCGCCAGCGATGGCTGATCAAGAGTGTGACGCATGTGCTTGCTAGGATGCCGACAAAGGATTTCGAGAAAAGTCCAGAGGCGGCGGGATGTTCTAAGGAGGCAGCGAAAGATCTGGAGAGTCTTTTTGGGTATCTTTTTGGGAGAATTCTCGGCATGAGAGACAGTGTGAAATAAGAATCAGAGTAAGCTGCTAAGAATATCCAATAGTAAAGTTGTAATCTTTACTAATCTACTTTTGTGAGTAAATAAAGTTTATTTAATAATTATAAATTAGTATACGCAACAATATATTCCTCCAAATATGAGACTGGTGAAGTATTGGTATCCTTTCACAGGTTAATAGAACTTTTAGTCCTCCGGAAGATTATATCCATAACTCAAAAATATTTTTGATGACATTTAATTAATGGCTATTCTTTGAATTTTTTTTTTAAACTGTTTCGCCGAAGATATTTGCGATCGTTTTTTACAGCAAATTTGAACTGGATATCTTTAACTGGATATATAGGGTGTTATGTAAACATTCGGCAAAAGTTCAAGGGGTTATTCCTTGTTGGCCTATTCTAAGAATATTATATCCTATGAGGATTTTTTAAGAATCCCTTTGTTTCGAACTTACAGGGTGAATACAATTTGCGAAAATAACAACATTTTATTATCGAAAAGTACATATAAAGTTGCTCAATCTACAATAAATGTTCGAAATGACTTACTATACCATACTATGGACACAAGCATTCTCGTCACTGACTCATGCCAAACTCTTTCAAACAGACCAGGGTCTTTTCTAATTGAATTATAACCAGCAATTATCCGATTTCGCAAGTCGTCCAAATTCTTCACTGGAGCATCGTAAACGAATAATTTCAGATATCCCCGTACGTAATAATCCAGATGGTTTAGGTCTGGGGATCGAGCAGGCCACGCGTGTTGCTAACCTTGACCAATCCAGTGATCTGCTGTTAAAAAACTTATGTCACCCTGTATCTTCGAAACAACGAGGCTTTTAAGAAATCATCATAGGACAAAATATTCTTGGACTAGGCCAAGGAATAAGCCCTTGAATTTTGCCGATTGTTTATCTAACGCCCTGTATAGAACCATGAGAAAAGAAAATCATTTTGTTCTTCTTACAATAAATCCTAGAAAATTGTAAATAGTCAGCAACAACTGGATGTCATTCAACATGTCTACTAATTCCCTTGAATCAATCACTGTTTCAATATGGAAAACCTTAAAACAAAAATATCTCACATAATACCAGCCGATGTGAATATCTCATCACAGCTATTATCCATTCTCTCCATCCACGCTTATATCCATTACTCAATATACTTACATAATTAACTTTTCGATCAACACAAAACGTAAAATTTAATCCTTCTCTTCTCTTACCTAAATGCATTCCCTTCGGCCGAGAACACATGTGCATTATCTCTTTTCTCCGTATGATGTTTTTTTTGTTCAAGGAAAGCAAAACATTTTCGACGACTTGTACAAATTGAATAAACATCAACAGACCAAATGCAAACTATTAATGAAGAAATGATATCTATAATTAGGTGTAGTGGTGGGATTTGTGTTGAAAAAAAAAGTTTTGACATTTTGGATGAGAATAAATAAATTTTGTAATTAAATATCGAAAGATGTTTTATTTTTTCCGGTTAAGCTTTGAACGGCACGTACTGCAGTCTCTCGTAATTTCTCCCAATTTTCAATTAGAAATAATTTTCACAAAGAAATCTGTCAAGGTTTCATAAGTTTCTCAATTTTGTATGAAAAGATTACCTATATCATAGCTAAACTTAACTTTTTCAGTTAAATAATTTCGATATCACTCCTTGATCGCCTGAGAAAATCCACAATTACAAAATTTGTTTGTCTGTTTTCATAGAAAATAACTTTCCGCCATCCTTGGATTTAGAATAATGTCATCAAAACTAAAAGTGTATGCGAAATTTCTGCTCAATCAGTAGAGAAAATTCATTTATACGATTTGTTCAGAAAAAAATACATGGCTCATTCGCCAAAATGTATGCCTCGTCTAGTTAGTTTAAGTCGTTAAATTGCACAAAATCTTTCATGTTCGCCATTTTTTACCTCTCTCGTAGACGAAATTCAGTTTTCGCCTACTAATACCCATCCGAAGCATATTGAACGAAATATTTCGTGCACGAAACTTATTTGCACGCTCGAAAATACAATCATGAAAGTTTCACACGAAAATTGAGAAATATTCGTCCACGAATGAATTCGAACAAGTTTGAAAATCGGACCCCTGAACGTATACTTACCAAAAGTTGTATAGCTAGAGTTCGTTTGATTTTTATTCTATTAAATCTCCACCCCGGGAGCTAAGAAACAATCTAAATTTATACCTTGTCTTTTTTTTAAATTCGGTCAAAATTTCAGATAATCTATCAGATATCGTATTGTATGCTTTGAGATTTGTGAAGACTGAATTCCTTACCGCTTAATTAAGTAAGTTCTCTTGTGTATTGGCAAAGAAAATCAGTTTTCCTCTAAATGTAGCATAACACATACATACTTATTTTAGATATGCTTGAAGAAATCCACCTTGTATTTCACAACGGAATCAAAAGATCCAAAAAAAAAAACAAACAAAGAAATACATTATATTTTCTCATCGCATTAATTCACCGGAAAACTCGACCGACAATTCTTTTGATGTATTATATAGACTTTATAGAACCATTTAATTTTAATTAAACTCCATAAATCTGTCCCAATTTTTCTTTTGAACTCTCTTCTCTGGAGCACCATAATGATTTACATTAATTTTTTTTTAATTTATTTCACAATCAAAAACTTCCGCATTTTATAATGTAGCAGCATTTTTTTTGTTATGTTTTAATGGCTTGTCAAAAGATAAGCGATGGACAGACATATTACAAATAATATGATAAGTGCAACTGGATTTCGTCTAAAGCATATTTCATATGACGATTTAATGGCCACAATTAAAGGTGTAATAAAAATTAAAAAAGACAGAAACTTATGAAAACGCATTCAAGTCAAAGAAGCTCCAGATTTTTATCCATCATTTAGGATGAACTTCATTTTTGACTGAGGAACCCCGAACGGAGGAAGTATACAATAAGACAGTTTTTTTTTGGTTCGTTCGCGCGTTTTATATAGTAAATGTGCTCCGATTTTGATGATTTTTGATTCATTTGAAATAGGAGACTTGAGAAATGGTCCCATATTCATAAAAACGCAAATCCAAAATCTCCTTCCCTCCGAAAACCGCCAACCAAACCAAAAGAAATATGCTTTTTCGAGTTTCTGCGATGTTAAAATTTGAAATATGTATATTTTCGCTATGTGGAAAAGGCAATTTCTTTCGAAAATTAAAAATCTGAGAATGGAAAATTAATGACCAGATTATTTGTAGCAACAGTTATATTGAACATTTTTTCCATAGAATTAGGGTTTTCGAGTTAAACGCGAAGATATTCTTAGATTTCTGAATAATAGCAAATACAAGCAAAGGATACATGGATAACAGTGAACGTTCAACGATTTTCGTGACAAATGTAACACTCAAACATGTGAAATAAATATTTTTTAAATAAAATTGGACTGACGTTATCAGTTGGTGCACTGAAAAGTACAAAATAATATTAATTCTATTGATGCTGGTACTTGTGAAGTTGGTGTCAAATGTTTTCAATCTAAAATCTAAATGCAACGGCACAACTTCAAAACTACCAGCACCAATAGAATTAATATTATTTTGTACTTTTCAGTGCACCAACTGATAACGTCGGTTCAATTTTTTGTAAAAAATATTTATTGCTATGTAATGTCACCAGATTTTTAATTTGATTTTTAATGTTTGCATATTTTGCTTCAGTCGTCCGATTTTTATAATGTGTTTTTTATGCGAAGGAGAACTGCTGAAAAGAGGGTCCGAATAAATTTCAGAAATTGAAATTTGATTGTATGATTCACATGATACCGCCAAACTTTTTGATTATAGTATCATCAGAATAATATAATATTTTTCTGGGGGGGATTAACATGTAAAATTTCTATTTTTTTCTGGGAGGTCAGGTTTTATAGAAATCCTCTTTAAATTAAAAAAAAAACGAAATCAAAGCATAATAAATATTTTTCTAAGAAAATTGGACTTTTGAAAAAAATTGAAATTATCTCATATTTTTCATTGTTTCGTTAGTCATTAAAATTGTTTTGCACAAACGGCTGTAACCCGAAAACCCTTGATTCAATTTACGAAAAAAAATATCCACCCTCCTACGAGCAGTTTTTAGGGAAAATGAGACAGATTAATTTTTTTTAAGGTATCATTCCTCACTCTCCTCTTTTCTATGAAAAAAAGGCGCCTACATACATAAGAATAATATATTCAAAAATTGGACCGACTCTATTAGTTGGTGCACTGAAAAATACGAAATAATATTACTTATTTTGGTAGGTATACTTATAATTTTGCAATTGTAGTTAAATAGAAGACTCTTGGCACCAACTTTACAAGTACCGGCACCAACAGAATTAATATTATTTTGTATTTTTCCGTGCACCAACAAATATAAAGTCGGTCCAATTTTTTGTAAAAAATATTTATGCCAGACTTTTGAGTGTTAACATTAGTCATAAAAATCGTTGAACGTTCACTAATACCAAGGAAGATAGTACTTATCCTATTACCCACGAATATTCTTTGCTTGTACTTTCAGAGATCTCAAAACATAGTGGCGGAAATACGCATATTTTCGATTTTACCACAACTCGAACACCGATGCTACAAATAATCTGTTCTTTAATTTGGCCGTCTCAGGTTTTTCATTTTCGAAAGAAATTGCCCCTCCACATAGCAGAAATACACATATTTCAAATTTTAACATTGATTCCGGATATTATCGTATTGATTTTCGCCCTCTCTACCCCCTTGGAACGATTTCTCAAGTCTCCTCTATCAAATTCCAAAACAAACAAAAGAAAAAGCAGACAGTCGAATTATTGTATACATCCTCTGTTTGGTACCGTCGGTCAAAAAATTAAAACAAACAGATGAATTATTTTATACTTCCTCCTTTTCATAAATGAGCAATGAAAAGTTTCAAGAATCGAAAACAATTTTTAGTAAAACATTTCAAAATCCGAACAACAGATGTCATAAGCATTTCCGGGAGAAAATCTACCTATCAGGCATCTCATTTCATCTTTTATTTAAATCATTATTTTCATAACATAACTCCTTCAAATAGACATAAAACAATAAAAATCCCACAAACTATAAATAAAAAAAAAAACACATCCGTCACTCAAAATTATTGCAGCTCTTTTACATTTAAAGCACTCATGAACACATACATGATGCATATATATATTATGATGAACGAACTGACGTCGCCCAAACGGTAGACATCACCGCGCAGTTCTGTCGTAATAACACGTAAATTATACATCATGACGTATTTATTATATCCGAGTACATATTATTATATGGAGTTGGCAAACTTAAATATTGGCCACACACTGGGTGTAGTTTCGAGTACATATACCAAAATTTCTGTTTATAGACCAAGCCTACCTACTATATCAACTAGAGCGCTTTGCATAATCAATCTACTATTATTATAAACTACCTTTTTAGCCTGCTACTTCGTGCACGTGGAAAACTGCATTCAATTCCATGCCGTAGTTTTTGCGTGTACAAACATACAGATAGATAGACAGACGCGATAAAATGTAGCCTATATTTTAAGTTAGACCTCTAGCAATACATCGGTGAAAACTGCATTCAATTCCATGCAGTAGTTTTTGCGTGATGCGTGTACAAAGATACAGACAGACAGACAAAAAATTCTAAAAAATGTTGTTTTGGCTTCTGTTGCTCTAATAAAGACCCCCATATTATTTTTTAAACATCCCTAATATACAGACATCGAACTGTTAAATTTTTATTATATAAGTATGAAAGTCTGATAATTTACAAATTGATAATAATGAATCTCGTATTCAATCCAAAGATAATGTATCGCATCGCGTTCATCGTCAAATGGGTTTCGCAATTCGAATATTAACAAAAGTCACTTTAAATATGTAAAGGAAAAAGGAATAGGTCTGAACTTTATGTTGTTTCATAATATAATAAAGAGAGGAACTCCCCATTTCCGAAGTATCTGTAAAAGTCGCTGAAAAAATATTGTCTTAAAGCAAATCATCCACTATCCACCACTTTTTAAATTTTCGTATTAGTTCAGGTTTGTATATTTTTTTCTTTCCAACATAAGCTTCATTAAGCTGGCAGTGACAAGTTAGCAGAAACAATCGACACCGGCATGGGAATTTGTTGCTAATGAGTTGCTAAAATCCCGATTTTGTTGCTCCAACCAGTTTTGAGAAAATCGAGAAAGCACTGAATTTTTTTTCAATATTAACACCACCTGAATTTGTTGCTGGAAAAAAGTATAAAGAAAATAAAAAAAATAATAAAAATAAAAAAAGATATGAGAAAATAAAAAAAAATTAAAAAACACTTTACAGTATTTCATCCTGATGCTACGCTACTCCAAAACTAAAAAAAGTAAATAGGATATCCACTGATTAGAATTAGATTAGAAATCAAGTTTTGTTGTTGACGCTCTTAGAATACCACCATTTTCTCTCTTTATTTCTAGTAGAAATGTTGTTCATTTGGTAAGTCTTTATTAGTGCTTGAATAACTAGCAACATCAACAGAATATATCTGCTTCAAAAAATTACAAAAGTGATGTTTCCATATAATACAATTTCGAATGATTTAAGTCAAGATATTTTCCCAATTTTACATGGCCTACTTCGAATTAATTTTTTTTTGGATCACTCAATGTAACACAGACAATCGTTCCAATATAAAAAAAAATCTTGATCAACACAAACATCATAATCAATTATAAGAGAAAAAAAAATGCAACAACGACTTTATCCAACTCTAGATCTGAAATAAATCTCAGAGTGAGAACAAAAAAATAATTATTATATTATCACAACTTCCCAATTTCCCAACAGAACTTTCTCTGCTGTTACTTCAATCTTCGTTTTCTTTTTCCTTTAACGTTAATATGTATTTACTTCGAAGAGAGTAGAGTAACATTAATATAACAAATCGTCGTGTGAGTGGCGAAGGCGAAGTCAAACTGAATTACTATTTTTGGGAGAGTGAGAATGATAGCAACTCAATCTTAATTTCTTCAAGGACTTCGTTTATATACGAGTATAGACAGATTTGTATGGAACAATAAGTACTGGGTGGCCCATTAATAAAGAACGCCGGCTACATCTCAGGATCCGTTAATCGGACGACCATGAGAAAAAAATTCGTTTACTGCATACAAGGCTCTCTCCAGTACCTAAGTATGATTTCAAAACCTTGCGAAATTCAGGAAAAGATCTTATGGACTTGATTTTAAATGGTAGATGATAGTGCATTTTTTGCATTGTACAGTATAGAGCTTTTAACCAACTCTGAGCTAGGGGTTGGCAGATAAAGATCATGCTCCGTATTTCTAAGCGGATTTTTTGTGAGATGGCCACTCTGGAATAGAAGATACGTGCTTGCGGATTAAACATACAGATTCAAATATGAATAGGGAAGGAAGAGTTAATATTTTACATTTTTTAAAGTAATCCTGGCAGTGAGTCCTACTGCTAGGTCTCAATGAATAACGAGCAGCTCTCTTCTGCAGTTTAAAAATACGATCAAATTGATTCGCACAACACGTACCCCAGAATGGAAGGGCGTATCGGAGGAGCGACTCAAAAATGGCATAATAGACTGTTCTAGAAGTAGACAAGTTGAGCTCCTTGGAAACTGATCTCAGCGCAAAGCAGGCAGAACTTAACCTTTTTGATTAAGCATCGATGTGCAAGTCCCATTTTAAACGGTTGTCTACAATAAACCACAAGAATTTCACAGATTCAACGGCCTCAATAATGGTGTTATTAAGTACAAAAGATTGCAATGTACTTTCATATGACAAAACTTTTGTTTTAGAAACGTTGAGGCATAGGAGATTTAAATCTCACCATGATTTAATCGTGAGTAAGCCACTAGATATACAGTCCTATGAAGTGTCGTAATATCCGGGTTGCTCCACGTGAAACTAGTATGGTCCGCAAAGAGGCAGATTTCACCGCTAATATCCAGATTAGCAATGTCGTTCATAAACAGCAGAAACAAAATAGGGCCCAGTACTGAACCTTGAGGCACTCCGTATTCAATTGGCTTGCAAGAAGACATCGACGTTATCAACCCTCACACACTGTCTCCTGTTGTTGAGATACGACTTAAACCATTCTAGAATAATAACATTTTGAGTTCAATAATTAATAAACCTAATTTAAGGTTAGACCTCCGCACTTAATTTAGTAGCGTACTAAGTTTTGATTATGAATATGCCTGTTAGACTTTATTCGTAGTTACGTACTGTTACTCCATATGTTTTCAGGTTTTTCACCTCGAAGACAATTAAATCCCTGAATAAAATAATAATAATTATAATAAACATTTCTTTTTGATTTATCAATACTGATCAGTTCTATTGAATACCCTGTATACATGCTACGCTTCCAAACTCATGGAAAACTTCTTGTCGCAACCTTTTAATAAAAAGATTCTTCTCGGCAATAGCACTCAATCAATCAAAAAAATAACACAGCAGCTCTTAGAAAGCCGGTTAGCCACGATGAAATTAAAAATCCATCACTAAACGCATCGCTTGACACATAATCGATGATACGTCAACGCGCGACCAACAAATCATTTGCGAAGTAAAAAAATAAATAATAACTAACGAATCCTCTTTCCCGAATCGGACATTCTGGATTAATATATCCTGATCATTTTGTATCGAAAAAGAAACAAAACATCTAAGTACGACTTTCTGAACGCTCTAAAACAGAATCCATCGAATATAAAAGTCACAAAGATAAAGTCATGCATTTTTTCAGTGTTTCAAGGCAGAAAAATGGGTTTATTCAGTAAAATAACCATTAAAAATTATCGGATTTCAATCTTTCGACGTTTTTTGGCTGGTAGAGTGAGCACGATGTCCAGCCTGTGTCAAAGGCGAGAGGCATCGATACCCTACAAAAAAAACGGTCCATCAGCATCCGCGATAATCTTTGCAAAGACAGATATAGATAGACCAGTGGCTGAAAACGACTAAGAGACCTCTGAAACATGTTGATAACCGCTAGTACTAGAAAATAAAATAAACACCATGGTCACAGATTGAGGTTATGTAGGCCACCCTGTACAGTTTCCGTATCGAAACATTGTTTGAAAAAAACGTTTTTTTTTCATATTGAAAGTAAACACTTCAAAATTTCGAATTAATGACTATATATCGTAAACAAGGAACTTTTTAAATAAGAAGCGCATCTTTGCTGGGAAATGTGAAAAGTTTTGTAGCGGAAGGAAATTGAATCGGTGGAAAATCGAATCTAGACAGAATTGTGTTTTCATATCGCTTTACATTTGAAAACTTTTGTATTGTGTTGAGAGATACGAGAACAAGCAAAGCTAGTGTTGTTTTTCAATCATCTGATTTGGGACTCTGTTAAGTGAAAATTAATTTTTCAATAAAATAATTAAAGTTCCAGCTAAATTATTTTGAACAAATTTGACTTCCAACATTATAAATGAAAAGATCTACGTCAGGAAATTTTCAAGAGATTTACTGAAATTATTTAGCAATTTTTTGGTTTCTACTAAAACATTTTAAGGTCATTAACCCAGAAATTTTCCATTATTCAGAGAGTATAATTTTGTGTAAATATTTCACGACATTTTTGATTATGTCTCTAAATTGTTGCATTAATAGAGCATTCATTGTTCAATAAATTACACATTCGTACAAATAGAATTTGCAATCTCCATGCTGCGACATTATTAATAATTAATTTCAATGGGTTTTAATTAGAAACAATTGATGTCGCCTATTTTCAACACCAAGATATCTACAATAAATAGTGTTGATTGAATCAATGTAGCCGAAATCGCATCGGCATATGGGTTCATTTAGCCGTTTTTGGCACTACAAGCAGTTGAAATAAATAATAAGATATTGTTTAGACAGCATTATCAGTGGCGGAACCAAATATGTATCAACGACCAATAAATATATATAAAAAACAAACTTTTTCTTTTTTTGGCTTCACCAATAATTCCATTTTCTTTAAGGAACATATTAGCATGTATTACTAAAGCAGATAATAAAATGATTTGTGTAAAGCAATATAGTTGGTATCGAACCTACGACCCTGCGTAAGTGAAGCAGGCACCTGTACTACTTGACTATTTCGATCTTTGCGTAAATATAAAAAAATAAAAGATCGAGTTTTCTTTGAAAAGTTGTTTACACAACATTTTTGAATGTCAATAGAAAATGTCTCGAATTTTCACATGAATATTGAAATAAATATTAGTGCTTAAGATTGAACATAAAAATTCCCCAACCTGAGAAGTGCCAACCAAATCCATTTGTACCACAAAAGTAATTTCAAATACCAACCAGAATTCTAAACATAAATATTCCAAACACAATTTCCCAACACCCAAACATTAGTATATATCTAATCCAATTCAGATAAAATTGCTATTAAAATATTTCCACACGATGATAATAATATAAATACACAAATGCACTTCACTAAACCCATTAAAGTCGTTCGTATCTCTTCTAGGTGTATATAAACCAGGAACATTTAATAACGAAATGCAAATTCGTAGATACCATATATTCTAGCTGACTTGAAAGTTACGAGGAATTTTGGAATTTTGATTAGGAATGTGTGATTAAATTTAAGGTAGATACGGATACGACATACATATATATATATATATATATATATATATATATATATATATATATATATATATATATATATATATATATATATATATATATATATATATATATATATATATAAGTTTCTATATATTGCTTCAACCTACACATATATTTATCCAAGCAATGCTCTTTTTGTTAAAGTGTTATCAGTGAAGTATTTACTCTTCACTGTGTTGTGGTTGGGACTGAATGTTTTTCAATCCGTGTAGAAGAATTTCTCATTATTATCAAAAATATGCATGAAAATAAGAAAACATAAATTCGCAAGAAAGTGAGGTTAAACGAAGCGATGATTGACTTGTGCAGTGTGTTTGAAGTTTAAAAACTATCAATTCCAATGTTGCCAAAACTTCCAAAATAACGTTTGCGATATTGAACATATTCTTAAATACTCGATAAGGAAAGCATGCCATAAACCAAGGGGTGAGATTTTAAGTGGCTAAAGGTATAGTTTCATATTTAAGATTTACAAAACATTTTTTTTGCTTTAGAACAAAACAGATTTGTAACAGCCATTCTTAGATGATGTCATATTATTACGACAATTCTCGCAATTTTTGGAATTCACTAAAACACCATGATTAATTAAAAAATTCAATAGCTCGTCCTCATTTGCACTTTAAAGAATAAATCAATATATGAAAAGCTGCATCCAGATCACCCAAGACAAAAAAATATAAATTTGTATAACATGTTAAGCTCAGTTGTTATTGTCGTTAATTTCTTCTAAAGCAAATATTCTTATAAATGGAATTCATAAAATAATCTAATGCTGCGAAAGTTATATCGGCAGCGTTGGCAACACTGATATTAACAGCACTTGAATGTTGAATATACCTACTGCACAAGTCAATCATGAAATTGGAATACTATTTGGTATTGAAAATGCACTTCCAAAAGCTAAAAGTTGAAATTCCTAAGAACAACATTTTGCTATTTTTTATTAATAAATCATTAAAAATAGCTCCTTACGACTCAATTTTATTAAAATTGATGCTAAAATACACCTATTCTGGCAAACGTTTGATTTTCTATGGCTTTTAAAACAAAGGCAGCCAAACTAGACCATTACCTTTGAATTTATAATAATAAATACATCAAAAAATAATATTTGCTATTATTACCGCCAGTGATTTATTCTTATTTCCACGTCGATTTCCTGAAAACTACTAAAATACAACAGCAAGTCAAATTTATCTACGATAGCTGGCCAGATGTCAAGAGAATAAATAAATAGAAACAGGTATTATTTACTTACTACTTTTCTCTGTTCGTTATAACAGATTATTAGCAATATTTGTTTATTTAAATTTAAATATTTTTTATCGCACAGAGCGGTATATATTTTTCAAAATTTAAAATTGAAAAACTAAAGTGATCAATAATTCTAAACACCCCTGAATTGAAGATTATTTTTTATTCAACATTTTCGATGTTATTTTTCCAGAAAAATATATATTTATTAAAAGTTTAATGTGATTTTGCTCTTCATGGTGTTTAAAAACATGTTTTATATTCAAAGGTGAATACTTGCAATTTTCAAACGATTTAATTAATGATAGATCGTTAGAAAAATGAACTGCATTATTTGAAACTTTAACATTTTTTGAACATTTACGTAAATAATTCCACTTGCATCCGCGTTCTAGCATCTCTGAACAGAACTACAAATCTAAATAATTCACTGAACTTAAATTAGTAATTAAATAAGTCAATGATTCAATGAAGTTCATAGGTACCGATATTAAATGACGCTATCAGACAATTAAAAAAAAAACTGGGGCTGCGTCGGACCAGACCGTGGAGGTTATACTTTTTTGGCTATTCGCACACAATTCTAATTAAATTTTAATGCGCCTCCTATGATAAACTAGTTATGCAAGCATAGAGAGGAAAACTACCGAAAACAATCTTGTAATCACACACAGACAGACAGGCAGCTGATAATCAATCCCTTATGTATTTGTGTACCAAGTTTGGTGTTAATCGGTTAAGTATTTTCCGAGTTATAGTGTTGACCGACAGACAGACAGGATGATCAAAACAATCACTACCTCAAAAAAAAAATCGGTAGTTAATAAGGAAATTTAATATATAATTTAATTATTAAAAATTTCTCTAAAAGCCAGAACGTACAAAAACGTATACGAAAACGTATAATCGACGATTTTTCTCACTTTTAGCGTGACGCGGTTTCTCGACCAACACCCCATCATCTCAACGAGCCACTAAAAAAAGTATAACTTCAAAAAACATTCTAAACCAGAAATGGCACATCAAACATATCATGTGATTATATATGCAAATTAAACAAAAATTCTAACAATAGCAACCAAATAAAAAAAAGGCGAGAGAAGGAGCCGACAATAATAAATTTATTTAATCATGCCAAAAGGAAAAATCAATCAAGCTGTTACGAATATCCATAGGAACAGTGAGTGACAGCTGAATAGCCAGTGAATTAAAATTAATTATATATAATTAAACATTAATGCTGTAAGAATATATGTCTAAGCAATTAGTAAGTAATACTCGTTCATCCACATATACAGGGTGGTCCGAATTTTAATGGAGAAACTTTAACAGCGTATTCAGCAGATAAGAATAATTAAAAAAGTTCATATAAACTTATCCCCAAAAGCGCTTCGTTTTGGAGATACGGGGTGTTGAAATATTGCGAAAAAAATCCTTTTTTCTTATTTTTAAAGAAACTCTTCTAGATTTTGCTTTCAAACTTAGCAGGTATTATTGCCACTTAAAAACAAATTTAAAGCATGATAAACACTTGTTTTTGTTCTACCAGTGGCGTTTGTGAGACCGTTTTAACTATTTTAAATAATAAAAAATATGGTACGCCAATGGTCAGTCGCAATTTTGTTGAAAAATTTAGATATATTGATCAATTCTAAACAAAAATTTTTGTTTGCATGTGCACCTAATATCTCAGGTTTGCAAATGTGATGTAAATAAAAACGAATTGAAATAGCGCGAATTATCTTAATTTAATTTTCTTGGTATTAACACAGACAATCTGGATTGTGACTAATGTTTACACTCAAAATTGTGAAATAAATATTTTTTACAAAAAAATTGGGCCGACTTTATTAGTTGTTGCACTAAAAAAGACACAATAATATTAATTCTATTGGTGCTGGTACTTCTGAAGTTGGTGCCTAAAACAACAACAACAACAACAAACTACAATGGCACAACTCCAAAAGTACCAGCACCAATAGAATTAATATTATTTTATCTTTTCCAGTGCAACAACTAATAAAGTCGGTCCAATTTTTTGTAAGAAATATTTATTTTTACTTTAGTCATACTTTGATATTACATAATGAAACTCTAGTATTTATTCATTTGGAAACGAGTTTGGAAACAGCTAGAATTTCAAAGGAAAAAAATAGAAAAATGTTCATATAATATCTGCATCTGATTTGTTCATTTCCTGGTTACGAAAAATCGAGGAAAAAGCACAAAACAAGATCCGACGACGACGACGCTATTCCTGTGTATCGCCGTCAAATAAACAGTCAAGTACCGAATCTTCAATGTTTTTTATATTTTATTTGCTAGTAGATAGCCGCACCATGCCTTACTTTTCACGTAAGTACGCTATTTTGCTGTCATCATACAGCACAACATAAAAGCAAACAAATAATTACTCCATTTCCTCTTCTATATAGCGACGGAGGACGACGCCTCTCACGATTTCTCTATTCTCTCATTTGGTAATGGAAAATATGAAATAGTTGGCAGGCAAATATTGTCGATAATTTTGAAAAGACCTTGTGCACACGGAATGAGTCGGAGTGACTCGGATATAATGGTGTTGTACCACAAACCATAAAATGAACTCTGTGTGCTTTACATAAGAATTGACTCATGCCGTGTGCACGACCTTTTATGCGGAAGCAATAGAAGGCTGTAATTATTTTCCTGAACGACTTCATAAAAGGATGGAGGTATTCAATTTAATAATGTATTGTTTGTTTTTTTTTTGTTTTATTATGCAAACATCATAGCAGTTGAACGTGCATAGATTTTGTTCATTCTTTTTTGATGACCCCTTAATGTTTTCAAAATCAAACAAATTCTTTCTTTCAAAAAAAGAGTGAAAGAGGGATCTTTGTTTTCGAGAATAGGTAATCTAGTAAGACGAAAGATTCCATTCCTAATGATTTTTGCATCAGAAATTATGAAAAATCGCAGGGATTCTCGGGTAACAGCTCTTGGAAAGTTCAAAATTGTTACAATTTTTTTCATGAAACTTAAAAAAATTAAATTATTGAAATAAAAAAATAATAAGCCTCTTTTGTTATTTAGATTTTCTCTAGATATAACAAAATTTTATTCTAGACTTATCAAAAGAATGAAAAACCCCCTTCTCCGTAAAAAATATCCCTAAATGAGGTGAAGGTGACATTTTCTCCCGAAATTAAAAAAATGTTCAATAGTTACAAAATAATATTGATTCAAACGGTCATTTCATGAAAATGTAATACGATGAATCAACTTCCCAATACATTTAATAATACTTTTTCGATATTATGATCATTAAATGTATAAAAAATAAGAAGAAAAGAAGAATAAGAAAAATTATATTCTAAATATCCACATCACCAAAGTAAAATTGTCTAGGAAAAATACATTTAAGACAGACAGATGAACAGAAAAAAGTTTTGCGTCTGTTTTTTTATAAAATTTTTGAAATTAAAAATGTTTAGATACAATAAAAAATACAGAATTAACTATTCTCTGGGTAAATTGAAAAATATAGACGTATCTATTTATATTATTAATCAATTCAATTAAATTCAAGTGTTGGTTTCATCGAAGTTATTACAGAGCTCTACAGGTTTATCAGAAACAATCTAGGTAATATTACTTACTGGAAATGTAGAAATAATTAAAAAATTAAAAAAATCTACCATATGGTATTTTAATTTTGAGTCAAGTGATTCTCAACTTCCAAATAAAATAATTTATTCAAATGAAATCATATTTTATTCTATAAATACGAAATTAATGTTCTAGAGAACAGTTATTAATATTAGATACTTTCCATTAATTGGTAAAATTAATTATTCTAATTAATGAGATAAATCTTTTTCTTGGATTTTATAAATTAAAAATCAAAAGGTCGATTCTGATACTGGTAATCAGTTTCAGAGAGAAAAATCCTACCAATGGATTTTGGAAACACTTTAAGAGCTCCTAGCGTTTATACAATAACTTGGAAAGAGTTTTTCATTCGGAAATAAAAACTCTTGTTAGTTCTTCCATGAACAAAAATAAAATTAAAAATTAATAAAAAAACGTTCCGAATATCAACTTACAATGCTATTATTGTTGCTAATCCAACACTACTTATCATCATTCAAATATTCCATTTTTTTTTTCTCACATATTGTCTCACAGATAATAATATGACACTTGATTGAAAATTACGTCCATTATCACTCAAACTGTTTTACATTATCAATCTTTTTTTTTTATCAAAAACTACAACACAAATATTCAATAATTTCGAACTTATTGGTAAAATTCTAATGCCCAATATAAAAAAATCTCGAAAAACAAAACTAATCCTGCAAAAAAATCCAGCAGGATTTTTTCCTGCAAGCAGCGATCAGCAGGAGCGCGCGTATCTATTGAGAGAGAAATTCGGCTCTGCACCTGAACGTACCACCACCGCAGGATCAACAACACCACTGCCGGCGGCCGGCAAAGTCAGCGCCACAATAATAAAATTATTTCATTCAACTTGTTCTTCCTCTGCTAAACGGAAAAGTTTTCAGCTGCTGGCTGCTGGTGGATCGTGTTTGAGTGCTGCGTCCGTCCAATCAGTTCCTGAGTTGCAGCTGGCGCATGCTCTTGCCACAGCCACGTGGTTTTTCACGCCACGCGCGTGAGTATTTAGTTGTGTGTTGTCGGTAAAATACGCATGACAAATATAGATAATAAATAATTTCGCCGGTTAGCATGGAATGCATGATTTCATTTGGTTTTTTTTTACGACGAAAAAGTGACGAATCATTTGTGTGAAAAAATACCTATAACTCAATGATTGAGCATTTCAGTGAATTCAGACTATTTTGTTTTCCAGTGGAATATTTCGTTCAGAGATTTTAAAACAGCTGAAACACACATATAACTTCGAAATTGCAAATAAAGTCGTCTTAGACCTTGGGAAAAATAAATTTTCTACATCATATTCATTGAATCGTGAAACATTTTCCAGAATGAATAATACACTTTATAAAATCTAAAATCCGATTACCATCTTGACAGAGAAAAATAAACATGATCTAATAAAATATTCAAATTATAAAGAAGAAATGGTTCAAGTTCACTTTTTATTTTGAATGGTTTTTATTTTATGTCTTAGAATTAATAAATTATATTTTTAATTGTTAGAAAAGATCACAAGTTGAGTTGAAACTTTAAATTTTTATTTTGCTGACACGAAATAAATGACAATTTGCTTCTCAACCAAATCTAAAATCTTCATATTCATTGAACCAAAGTCCTAAGCCAGAAATATTACTTATTAAATATAGATCAAATGAAAAGGGATCTAGGTATATAAATAAGAATTATTGTATTATCAGAATCAATCAATACATGTATATTAAAATTATTGTATTACTGAATAATATAGCAACACATAACAGTTAAAAGAAAATAACTCCTATTCATATACAAGTAATCAAATTTGGAAAAGATATAGGTTATGCCTCACCTCCAGACACCTAATTCTCCATAGTTCTGCATTCCAGTAGAAGCAATGCACATGTTGACACACTTTATGTCTTTGATATAAAAATACACGATTTGAAACGTACACAACACTTTTTACAATTATTATTGATAAAGAAATCAACAAATAATACCTACGATGCGATTCCGCCTACTGATTTTATTTACCCGACAAATTCCCATAATGCACCTGTCAAATCTCTAACATCGAAAGATGCCATCGCCATCATCCTCGTTTCTTTGTATTTACACAGCACAATAATATCTATCGGGTAGCGGTGGAATCAGTGAAGCGGTGAATTTCTTGGAAAATCTATCGAGCATTATTTGGGGTGCGGTGGTCTGTTAATTTGAATCGTTGTTTACGTTTATATTTGAATAAAACAGTTTACAGAAGATAGGTACCTGCCTAAATCTGATAATAAAAAAATGGAAAAGAATTACTATTCTAAATATTCTATTCTATCATTAGGTAGGTATATGTTGTTATCATCCTACCTTAAAATGATTCTCCATTATATAAATTCATTACTTATAGTTCAAAAGGTCACATATTTTTATGCAATTAAAACATACTCGAAAAAATACGATTTATAAAAACACTTTTTAACGGTAATACCTAATTAACAAAAAAATCAATTTACGCTACCCGATAGCCTGATACGTAGGTACTGTCTTCTCATAATATGATTTACTAGAGGTCAACAGTCAACCTTGACTGACCGATACTCATCATAATCATAAAGCACCTGTCATATAATTTGTTTTCTTACGATAATTTGATGAATTCAAGATACAAAACACAAGCGTTATATGTTTAATGAAACCATTCGAAGCAAATTCTTGGCAAATCTATCAGTTATCAGGCACCGTAGTTTATTTCATTACAAATACAATCTTCAGAGCTGATTTTAAATAACTTGGTTTAACAACATGCATCACTAGCATCTCAAACAATATTATGACATAACCCTGATAATCGAAATTGAAAAATAATTTGGGTATCCTACCTCCTATAAAATGATTCTGCATGGATCCATCGCAGATAAATCAACACTTCACACATTGTTTATAAAAATAAAACACACGATTCAAAGCAAAACATTAACGATAATAAATTAATTGTCCAAACAATCATTTCACGCTACCCGCCACGAACGAGACTTGAACTGTATGAAATTAAACTGAACTGATTCCAGATTCCTATAACCTGTGCTCGGCCTTGCGCGACCGAAAGCCATGCACCTGTGTCATATTTTTGATTTAATACAGCAACAAACTACATAGGTATTATGTACAATATTATGATGGATGCTTTCAAGATGCAGCAAATTCTTCGGAAATCTAACCTAACTTATTTACTCTATGAATTGACACTTTTGCTTTTGCTTCTTACCAGGTCTTATTATTGGGATATAAATGCACATTATACCTAGGTACAATTTGTAAAGCTGATTTTAGAATGAATTATGAAGTATTATAATTATTCGACTTTAGTTTTACTTTTATTAAGATAATTCTTGGACGTACAATGATAAATTATTACAATGTTACATTCAATATGAATTTGTTTTCTTATCTTCAACTTCTTCAATGATTATGTATAGAATTATATTACAAAAGATTTGGACTTAAAATTTTGCATAGAGGTATTCTAATTATAGATGAACTGATTTTATAATTTGCTTTCTCTTACTCTTACTCTTACAAGTATTGGTTGGCACACCAAGTATAATTGAGTCTAGGAAGTTTTGGCATTATAAATTCATTTATTTCGCCATTATAAAGAAAGCCCACTGCTACTGCACGTCAACCTAATCTGCCAATAAATTGGTGGATCTCCTATCGTCGTCAAGAATGATAAAAAGATTTTTTCTTGGAAACAAGCGTGCTGCAAAAGATGCAGGCCAGCTGTTGTGAGGTCATCATCTACAATCCAACAGCATCCAGAGTCCAGAGTTATAATAGAAGTGGGTACAAAAAAATATAACTCTTGAACATCTCTAAGAGGAAACTAGAAAATACCGGACGTTTCTCTCAAGGCAGCCAGCACATATTATAGGTATATGTAGTATATAGGACGACATATTGTCTGAGAAGAAATGGCTGCCACTATCACCATTTATATATATAAATACGGTTATTGCCATTTTGCGGGGGCGGTTATATATTTATACAGGGTGATTCACATGACAAATAGTAGTTACCTTAAGGGAGAAGTACTTATGGTCCATAGGATTAATGATAGAATGTTGTTCAAATGATACCTTCACATAATCTACAAAATCACATAAAACGTTTACGGAAGAGTTTGAGATTTAGCATAGTGAATGTTTATAAGGTGAAGTAGTGCACACATTTAAAATTTTTGATGTATTATGCGTCAATATCTTAGATTAAATTAATTTAAAAAAATATGGATTACGTGGTAGAATTGTATTGTGTGTTGCATAACGAACCCAATGGCAATGTGAAGTGAATGAGTCAAGGCTGTCAGATTGTTTATTCGTGAATGACATCCCTGGTCAAATACAAATTTAAATATGGTAAATAGTGTATACAAAGTGATGTAACTATTTTGAGGGATACATTTGAATGCGCAGTTAATGTAATTACAAGAAATTTTAATACTTTTGATAGTGCATTGATGCATTCACAAAACCTTCCGAATCTAAGGTCACTTTTGTGAAAGGAGTGTATTCTCTTCATTTTGTCATAAGGGTAAAATAATATTACCGGCGTTAAGTTGAAACATTACAATGCATTTTATTATAAAATAAATAGCTAGCTGTCATTGTGTTTTTTGAACTGTTGTTAATATTAAATTTTAAATTTCATATGTATTGTAAGGAATTAGGCAAACAACACACGCTAATGCCGTTTTCTACAAGTTTGCAACTGCCTAAAACAAAATTCCCTAAAATTATATGCAATTATTATATATTTGAAAAAAAAAACTCAATAACGTTTGATTAATGAATTACGGTCGTATTTCGACCACTGGGCGACCACCAGTTCTTATACTAATTCATTATCTATTACCTCGTTGTCGTTGGTACACCATCGTTGATGTGAGACATTAGACAAAATTTACAGCTCTGCGACGTTGCCGCTTATATTAAAAAGTTTTGGTAACTTGGATTTTTCAAAAAAGACACCCTATATATTATTTCATAATAAAGTTTTCTTATGTTTTCTCGACACTTTTGAGTAAAACCTAACCGTTGAGGTATCGAAATTGAAAAGTGTCACAAAATCAACACAAACATACCAAAAATACTCCTACAGACCATTCTCTTAAAACTAAATACCAAGGTGCCATCGACGGTGAATAACCCTGTATAAATAGAGTGCAATATAATGAAAGCGAACAAAAAAAAACAGCACAAGTAGGTACATGGCTACCAGCCACCGTATTGCATTTTCCCATGATGGTATTTGGTATTCAGGATAGCGGAAATGTTGGTGGATTAATAAATAAAAACACCGGACGAGTAAAAGATAAGACCATGCAAGTTGTTGTGGATATAAAGGGTTTGTTGAGATATTTTTTTATTTGTTTTTCTCTGTTATTTTTTGGGAGGGGGGAATTTATGAGGCAGTGCTTGAAAAAATTTAGAGTGTAGAATAAAATGAAATAAATATTGAGGGAGAAATCAAAGGATGAAAGTGCTCTATGGACCATTTTCAACAAATATATATAACTGAATGTGATATCCCAACCAAATTTTGCATACGTGTTTATCATACCTTAAGTAAAAGTACTTTCATGTGGTGGGTTCCGTACCTGAAAGTCTACGGACGGATTTTGATGGTCTTTTTACCATGTGTGTAAAATGTTATTAGAATAATCTGGTAATGGCTGTAAGTATGACTGGGCCTCTTAGGTGGCGGATGCCGTACCTGTATTACCCAAAGAAGTATCTCTGAGCTCTATGGCTGAATTTTCTTGGATTTTTTGCCATTATTGTGTGTAGTTTGTCACTGGACTGTTTTTTGAGCGTCTATCAGTGCGACTGGAATTTAATGGTGGAGGATTAAATAGCGGAAAATCCCTAAAACATATGTAGGAGATATTCTCATGCGTTTCCTGTTTGTGGATGGTTCTGGGTTGATGTTCGGGCCGGTTCTACGTGCGAGGAGGAGTCTGAGATAGAAAGTCTTCATACTCAAGACTTTTTATGACTTTGCGTACCACAATCTACCAAAGTGTTTGCCCAGGAAGTGCCGGGTAAAACAGCTATAGTTTTATATATAAACACAAAAAAAACATGACACCTTTGATCTAATCCAACTATCTTTTTCGTTAGATAACGATACACATTCATGGAATACTAAAAATATAATTCCACAGCTTCAATATTATAGCATTAAAACATAAAGTTCTCGTAATGGAAATAAACATAATCAAAAAAAAAAACTGCATTGGGATATGATCATCTCCCTTCCTGTGCTTCGTGAGAAGGGAGGCGAGAACCATCACTTGCCCTCCCTGGAATATTCCCGAGCAAATCGACCGGGAAAAAGCTTTCTGGCAAAAAGAGCATATTTAACAACACTTTTATGCAAAATCTCTTACTATATGCCATTACATAACAAGTCGTTACGGCTCTATGACGTCATTACCATAAATTTTAATAGAAAGTCATTTTCAAAATGCATCAGTAGTTTGGGACAAATGAACTTCCGCTCACTCCCCCTTCCCAAGCCCCTAAAAATGGGGTTCGCAGAATAACAATGATGAAAGAGCAGCGGAAGGGTGTCAAAGATATTTAGAGAAAACTCACCACCCTGCGCAACCGAAGCAGGGACGACGAGTTGTTGCGTTTTTTTTTGTGTTTGTGGTTGCAGACTAATGCAGTAATACTCTTATCATTTAACTTGAAATGAACTTGCCCTGTTCCTTGCTATTAAAAGTTGGGAGTATTTAGGAAGATGGCGGCGAGGGCCAGGGTGGCGGTGCAATGCAGAAGCGCCATTTGCAGCCCATCAATGCAAGAGGCAGTTTTTGATATGCAATCAGTATGGGATGGGGGTTGTGAGGGGGTGGTTTTGGGTGGTCTTTAAGGGTGGGAAATGTTTTTGATAGTATAGCTCATTTAATTACATGCGGAATGCACGGAAAATGAGACTATAAAGAAAAATTTGAAACGAGATTGTGCCGAAAGTGATAAAGAAGATTTATAACAATGTTGGAGAAAATGAGTGGAGGATAATGGTTGTTTGAGATGGGACATTAAAGGCGATAATGATTTTTTCTTAGCTTTATGGGACTTGAAATATAATTTACATTTGTTTGGTGAATAAAATTCGTCACTCGTCACGTTTTTTTTGTAAAGTTTTCACTATATGCTCTTCTTATTACTATTACAATTTTGACACGTCTACATTTTTTGACCGAGTAACTAAACGGAGGAGGTATACAATTCCACAGTATGTCTGCAAGTTTTTTTATGGATGCGCCGATTTTGATGACTTTTTTTATTTGACATATTACTATTGAGAATTGGTCCTATTGAAAAAAAAAACATATTAAACATGCCCTTCCCTTCAGAAACTTCCCACAAAGGGAGTGGTGGGGGCAATTTTTCCCGAAAATTGGAAATTCTAGACGACAGAATTAAACAAAATTCCATATCCGGAAATGTTTAAATTGGACATTTTTTAAAATAATCATAGTTTTCCGTGTTACAGTCTGAAATATGTGTTTCAGCTATGTAGAGGGGGCAAATTTGTTGGAAAATCAAAAGTTTGAGATGACCAAATTGAAGAAGAAATAATATCCAGAAATACTTGAATTAGACATTTTTCAAAAAAATCATACGTTTCTGAATTACAGCAGTGGTAAACTCGAATATGTGTATTTCCGCAATGTTTGAAAATTTCTGAATAAGTATGACTAACGCATTATCTTCTTTGGTGAATATTGAATGGTTTTCATGACTAATGTTACACTCAAAAGTGTGAAATAAATATTAAAAAAACAAATGGACCAACTCCATTAGTTGGTGCACTGAAAAATACAAAATAATATTAATTCTATTGGTGCTGGTACTTGTGAAGTTGGTACCAAAAGTTATCAATCTAACTGCAACTATATAAACTGAAAGGTACCAGCACCAAGAGAATTAATATTATTTTTGTATTTTTCAGTGCACCAACTAATAAAGTCGGTTCAATTTTTTGTGAGAAACATTTTTTACGTCTCTAGAGTTTCCGATACAATAGTCGGTATGTATGAAAGTATGAATTTTTGTTTCCAACATTTCGAAAATCAAAATCTGTAATCTTTTCAATCAACAATAGTCAGTTAAGCGATAAAAATAAATATATTATCACAATTATTTTTATAAATTGAAGTACATATTTCAAACTTTCTACACATTACATTTTTTATTGAATAATACTCCTGGGTTATTTCTACATCAAACTAGTCATGTCATTTTATTATTATTATTATTATTATTTCAAGTATGTAAAAGTTGTGTGGGAGCTAAAATACATTTTGTATTCTGATGTGTTGTTTGCTATCGTTTTAATATTGCTGTGGAAAATTCTCCAACCGAGATTTTTTTTTTGGAAGACGATGTGAATGGAATTGTTCGACACAAACTACATCAAACGATCGATATTGAACTTATTGGATAAGACATAATGTTTTATTTATCATATAATAGAAGATACAATATATGTCCATAAACAACATACTATTTTTGTACTTGATATAGTTAAATATATTCACTAGAGAGTTTTCTATGCGAATACAGATTCACCATCTTAAGCATAAGCTTGGTGTACTGAAAAATACGAAATAATATTAATTCTATTGGTGCTGATATGTGTGAAGTTGGTGCCGAAAATTATCAATCTAACTGCAACTGCGCGACTTCAAAAGTACCAGCACCAATAGAATTAATATTATTTCGTATTTTTCAGTGTATCAACTAATAATGTCGGTCCAATTTTTTGTAAAAAATATTTATAATGAATCCGGTGATAGGACACTCTTCAGAATCTACAATTCCATCACTTCCATGACTACTTATGAAATCAAATCGGTAGTGTCTGTGATGCTTTTTTCTTAGAATTTACTTCCTATCAATTATTGGATACTCGTATGTAAAGGTGAGTTTATACAGTAAATAAAATAAAATAAGAAACAAATTAAGATAAAATAAGAAAGTTGAACATTGCTCATTTCCATGGGAGCGTTTATACACGAAATAAGCTAAATTAAGAAATAAGAATAAGAACTGAAGATGGCCAACTTTCATCTTTATTTCTTCTTTTATTTTATTTTATTTGAAAACTGATAATGCGCATGATCAACCACCAGAGAACACTTAACTTGCATACAACACAAAAGTTTTTGTCAAAAAAGCTGTGATTTGATTGGTTCATTCTTATTTCTTATTTTATTTTCGTCATCTGTATAAACCAATCTTTCTTGAGGTTATTCTTATTTCAATTTTAATTTGTTTCTTATTTTATTTTATTTACTGTATAAACTCACCTTAACTCTAAAATCCTCGGATATGTCAAGTTAAAAAGTTAAAAAGTTCACATCTACAAATTGCAAGTCGAATGTAATGCTCCTTTGATAAAATTCATCTGTAATACTTTCCAGATTCGCAACATCAATTTTTAACAATCATTTCCAGCTTAGGAATTCTAAGGATGAGAAAAAAAACTACACAAAAAGCCTCTCTACACTTTGGTCTTCTAGGAGCACTTAGTGATCATCTTGTTTCTTTCGTCGAAGCTAAATTTACCACTTAGATATATCTCTGCTCCATCTGTTGCTGCCTTTTTCAATTCTTTGATTTTCCAACGGCAAATACGAAAACATAATATCGACACAAATGACTACCTACTGTATAGCTAAATACAGGGCGTTGGTAATATACGGTGAATTTATGAAATTAATTAAATAAAAAAAATAAAAAAAATAACAAATAATATACAAGATTAATATTTTCTTGCAATAAATATTTTCAACAAAAAATTGAACGTTCACTAATACTGATAATCCTATCCTATTATCCAAAAGTATATTCTTTGCTTGTAGTTGTTATTACTGAAATCTCAAAACACCGTTGCGGAAATGCGCATAAGTATTTTAGATGTTACCATTTTACCACCGCTGTAACTTTGAAACCGTAACTCTAAGGAAAAAATCTTCAATATAGACGTTTCCGGATATTGTCCTATCTTCAATTGTACTACCTCAGATTTTCGATTTGCGAAAAAATTTGCAACATCACTCCCTTCGAGGCCGGTTTTCGTAAGGAAGGAGATTTCGGATTTGCGTTTTTATGAATATGAGACTAATTCTCAAGCCGACTCTTTCGAATGAATCAAAAATCCTCCTAATCAAACAACAAACAAAAAAAAGCAGACAGTCGAATTATATACCTCCTCCGTTCGGGGTTCGTGTGACAAAAACATTATTTATTAGATAGAAAATTCAATAACACGATTAACAATATACTGGTTTTTCATGGAAATATTTTGAAAGATTTCGGTAGATTTCTTTGTTTCTTCGACGACTTTTTAACGCAACACCGTATATACATGAAATGTACTACTTCTTTATCCTGCCATCGAATCTGCTCAACGCTTTACCAGCGTATTTAGAGAGGAGGATAGAAGTAGTTGTTAGTAATGGTAAAAGCGGGTAACTCGATCCTGCCGAGTGCAAATTCTCTCTATATTGCTCTCTTTTTTTTTGTCCCTCTCTCCGTTCAGTCGCTATCCTGCTGTGATGTCCTGCTACAAATGCCATATCAGACACAGCCACAGTAGCGTAATGACATGCTGGGCTAGAGTGCTCGGTATATATGTAAAAGAATAAATCGGTTTTATTTCCGTGTATTAACCTGATAAAATTAGAGAAACCACTTTTAGGTTCGGTTGTTGTTTCGGGATTTTCAAGGACTACCAAAGAATATTTTATTGTTCAAATTGTACTTGTTGCCTTATTAAGCACGAGATTGTCAAAATGGCATTATTTGTGACATAATAAAAGGTATGAGAATAAAATTGGGCTAATATAAAAATAATTCACACATTACACATCTGAGTTAATTTCAAATAACATCATACCAAGTTTAAATAACAATATTAAGAACAAAAATGATTAAATATGATTCTTATAAGCCACGGTTTTTGACCATCTTCCAAAAAAGGAGGGGGTAAAGTTTGCCTTATTTATGTACTAGCTGTTTTACCCGGCACTTCCCTGGCAAACACTTTAGTAGATTGTGGTACGAAAACAAAAAGTCATAATGGAAACCTTCTACCTCGGAGTTCTACTCGCACGTAGAACCATTCCGAACACCAACCCATATCCATCCACTAGAAGAGAACAGCATTTCTCCTACATATATGTCTTAGGGATTTTTCGGTATGGAACCCTCCACTTTTAAGTCCCTATCGTACAGACAGACTCATACAAAACAGTACCAGTGATATATTGCACACAAATATAGCGAAAAATGTACGAAAAATTCAGTCTTAGAGCTCAGAGCTATTTCTTTGGTTATTATAGGTATAGAACCCTCCACCTAGGAGGTCCAGTTACATTTACAGCCACTACCAGATCATTCCAATAAATTTCCGATAAACATACACGGTAAAAAGATTTGATGGTCTTTTTACCGTGTATGTTTATCGGAAATTTATTGCCAGCCATTCAGTTGAGAAATATACAACTTTCAGGTACGGAACCCACCACATAGAGCCCTCAGAGCAATAAAAGGTAGCCTATGCCCTTTCCGAAGGTCTAGTCTATCTCTGTTCCAAATTTCATCAAAATCAGCTCTGTAGCTTAGGAGTGAAAGCGTAACAAACAAACTTATTTTCGCATCTATAATATTAGTACACGAGCTCCGAGTTTTATGATTTTTGTTTCATTTCAAAGACGAGAGTTGAGAAATATTTAGAAAAACTGCAAACCGAAACCTCCTTCCGTCTAAAAACCGCCCACGAAGGGGGTCGAGGGGTATTTTTTGCGAAAATTGAAAATATGAGACGACCAAATTAATCAAGAAATTATATGTAGCGACATTAAAATTTGACATTTTTCCATAGAGTTACGGTTTTCAAGTTACAGTAGTGGTAAGGTTTGAGATCTCCGAATAATAACAAGTACATCCAAAGAATATAGGTTAATAATAGGATAAGTACGAATGTTTTTTTTAAATTTGGAATACTGTTTTCAAGACTAATGTTACACTTAAAAGTGTGTAATAAATAATTTTTACCAAAAATTCGAAAGACTTAATGCGCTGAAAAATACAAAATATTATTAATTCTATTGATGCCAAAAGACATTTAACTATAATTTGCACAACTTCAAATGTACCAGCACCAATAGAATTAATATTACTTTGTGTAATTTTTTCAGTGCACCAACTAATAAAGTCGGTCCAATTTTTCGTGACAATTATTCATAATATTTTAAACCAATCAGTCTGCTAAATGTAATACCTACATTTTTAAATGCTCCTAAATTGACTAGCACTTAATATGTTTCCTTCTTCAGTTAAATGAACCTAGACCAAAATATCCTGGCAGTAATATTAATAAAATTAATTTAGTGAATAACAAAGATAAAGCAATAAAGTAAATGAACTGAAAGAAATCATAACACTATTTCACTTTTATATTGTGACCAGAACCATTTAATTTCACTGGAACATTTAATATAACACGCGTCTTTTAGTAGCCCCTCTTGAAGATGTGACAATTTATTTTGTCGTTCCTATTATAGTCCAGTTCAAAAAAATTTAGAACTGTGTTAATTTTAGCTGCTACTTGAGAAAAAAAAAACATAAACATAAACAACTGCAAAAGTTATTAACACTTAAAAGATTCCCCAAAAAGGAGTGTAGTTATTTCAGGTTCCGTTCCAAGTCTCCGCTGTCTGACCGTCTGTCTGTCAGTGAGCTTTATCTCATGAACCGTCCTACGAAGGCAGTTGAAATTTTAAAAAAAGTAAAAAATACTTACTGCTATAATAACTAATAACGAAAATGATATAAAATTGAAAATTAGAGGGGTTCCCCATAAAATGAACGTTTGTCTTGTTCGACCTTAATGAAGGCTGCATCTTTTGAACCATAATAGATATGTAGAAAGTTCCTGTACGATGGTACGGAACCCTAGGTGAGCGAGGCTGGGTCGTTTTTTTCAAAGAACTCAGTTATCGTTTTGTTAGGTTAGATTATATTAGGTTAGGTGAGTTTTAGTGAGGTTAGGTTAGGTTAGGTTAGGTTAGGAAGTTTCTTAGAGAAGACGAAATTATCAAATCTAAATGGAGCTTGATTTTTATTATTTTGAGCAATGCTAATAAATATTAAATAAAAATATATGAACGACTTTTATTAGTTGATGCACTGAAGAAAAAATATATTAATTCTATTCGTACTCGTAACGGTAATTTTTAAGTTGTGCTTATATCGGTAAAGCATCATGTACTACCACGTTTCTGAACTTGTCAACTAGACTATGATGTGTGTTGAAGGGCCGAAAAATCAGAGCCAAGAGCCCACCCCTCGTTTCGGCGCCAGTTATTATTTCAATTTTATTGGCACCCACACAAACGAACACGTCCCTAGAGGGTCTTTGTTTGAGGCTGTTTTTATCTTGTGTCTATACTACAAACAAACCCCAAGACGAAGAAGAAGGGTTCGTATGGTCAATTCGGGAGGGCAGACACCGATGCGAATGCAGCTGCTCCACATCTCACATCTCTTGTGCTTGTCGACGCGACCAGATTGTATATTGAGATTGAGATCGGAATAGTTCAGTCATTTTCTGAAATAATAGCAACATGGCCACTGGAACGCCTTTTTACTCTTTACCCAGCACAATCGGAAGGAAACCGATCGCAGCGACCAATTAAAATGTTTGTTTGGCTTTTCAAACAAACTTTAAAATTTAGAAAAAAACTATTTTCAGAAAGACACGTTAATGAAACTACCAAAATATGTCTGCCTATTTAGGAGATTTAAACATCCAAATGCACACACCAAAATTAATCAAACTTAAAATTTAAAAAATCATTTTAAAACAATCTTCAAAATTCAGATGCATTAACCATTTTGTTTATTATTTTTGTGTAATATTTTCATCAATCAAACTGGAAAATTCGGCAGATTAAAATATATTATTGAACACATAATGCAAAGATTTATTTGTAACATTCAAATAAACAAACTGCAAAGTGAAGATAAATGTTGATGTTAAAATTAAATAGATATGAATTTCGAAGTTTCTTTTAAAATGTTTGTGTAAATTCTTCGTTTGTTTAATTTGCATATACAAAGTTAGTTAGTTAGCTAAAATCTCTACCGATTTATTCAGTTTATTTTGTTAATATGATTCTTATAAAATATAATATATGAATTTCAAAGTTTGTTTGTGGTGTTGAATTTCGAAGTTTGTTTCAAAATGTTACTCCTAATTTTTAGTCTGATCAAATTTTGCGTGCACATTTAGTAAGTTCAAATGTCTGCAGATATATTTTCTTAGTTTCATTTACATGTCTTTTTGAAAATAGATTTTTTTATTTTTGTTGAATTTTAAAGTTTGCTTGAAAAACGTACCAAATTAAAACGTTTGTTTTGTTTTTCAGAAAAACTTTAAAATTCAATAAAAATAATCAGAAACCTTTTAATGAAACAAACTCAATAAATCGACAGAGATTTAATTTAAACTTACGAGTGTGCAAGCCAATATTATTGAAACTTTTTAATAAAAGTACCATTTTGAAACAAACTTCGAAATTCATCAACACAAACAAACTTTGAAATTCATAACTTCTATTGTTATAATAAACATAATAAAATAAACCGAACAAATTCGTAGGAATTTAAACTTCTAATTATGCACACGAGAATTAAACAAAGGAAGAATTCAAATAAATCTTTTAAAACAAATTCAGACGCAGTTTATATTTGATTTAAAATTTTATCTTCATTATGCGGTTTTGTGAATTTGGATATTACAAATAAATATTTGCATTAAATAATAAGATGGCATTCCATACAGATTCACGTTCAATATGACTCTGGAAATGTTTGCTTAGATTTTGAGGACTATTTAATAATTTTCACACACGTTTTGCCTAGCAAGTAAGTAGATCCCAAAAATTTCAATTAATCCTCTCCTTCGAATTTCTCAGCTCATCCCTCGTAAATTTCAAAACATAAAACAAACATGTCAAACATTATTAAATCACAGCTATAATAGTGTTTCTTCGTATTACATCAATCTTTCACACACTGCCAGCCCACTCACGCACACTATGGATGGATGCACGAAAATGTTTTAAAGCATACATAAAACACATCCTCCAGCAGGCTTCGTGGATTCACCCTTGTGATAAACGACTTTTAGGGCTATGCAACAGCATTCATTCATTTTGATTGCATTGCACATCATACACACATCGATAGATCCCAGAATACACATTTATAGTAGAAATAAAATAACTAGTAGGTTAACTCCACAGCAAATCATTTGATCTATTTCTGCCACTTTTCTTTTGGCCACACACGACCACCAATGCGAACGGATGCAAACAATCTGGCAATAGATATTATTTGATAGAATGGAGCTACTAGTTTATTTCTACTATACCTGATACAAGTATTTGGTGCTAGGAATGAAAGGGAATAAGGGAGGTGCCCCTCACTTTTTTTCTATTGCTTATGTCTTTAGGACATGTACCAGATTTTGTAGCTCTTGTAATAACCGAGATAGTAATACATGCAGCAACAATCAGAGACACACTGTATATCCAAAAACAACAAAATTTGTGACTTTCCATGTTGGTATGTTAAAACTACTCTGAATCTCCTCACCTAATTACTTCCAACTTCTAATATCTCCAACAAATTTAGCCAAAATAAATCAAGTGCATATTTAATATTCCATTGACATAAATAAATTAATCTTTGCAAATATTACCTAATTACGAATATTATTAGAATTTTAAAAATTTTTTTCTTCACTTCTATATAAATATATATAAGTATTTTTGTTCGACTTTACCTTTTGGTTAGAAAACACCATTGAATAAGCGATAAATTTCAAAGAAGGTAATATTGAATGTTTGTTACACTTGATGAAACATTAATAATTTGTTCCCCTACAAATCGAAAAAAAAGGAGGAGCTCCAGCTCTCATAATAGCTGATCATTCAGGGAGGAAAGAATGTCACTGACACGAAAATCAAATTTATTTATCATATATAGTTCAGACACTGGCCAGTATTTTTTTGTCTAAATTTCCATTCCCAGTTGGAAGATATTGTAATTGGTCCTACATTCTAATTTTGACATATTTGTTAGGCTTCATTGACCCTATAGGAATGGGTATTTCCGTCTCGAATACCTTGTCGACTAAGAATGATATCGACGTCAGACAAGAATCATGGATGCTGCAAAAAAAAATCGTTGGCAAAACATTGTAAGAAATTTAATTCTGTTCAGATTTAGTTTTTGTTCTGAACTCAAATATGATAAAAAAAAACACCATCTAAAATGAAACTTCCAGATCAAGTCATATCCCAAACTAATATTAACTTGAGGTTCATACATATTTGTAAATTTTTGCTTTTAATAAAATAAAGTTAAAAATTAAAAAATAATAATTTGGTTTCGCTCAATCTTAACCATAGCTGTTATCTTTTTAACCGTAACAGATAGATAGTTCTTATACGATAGTACGGAGCCTTTCGTGTGGGAATCCGACTCGCACTTGGCCGATATTTTTCAAATTAAATTGTCTCTAAAATTAGTACTGACAATAAAACTCATGGCTAAAATATGATTGATGATTGACTGATGCGCCTCTCCGTATTTCGAAAAATTCGTTCTCATAACTTCAAAATAGCACAATTTTATTGTTTAAACAAATGCATTATTTTTTTAAATAATTTATTCTTATATTATTCAAGATAGCAAATACGCTATTAAAGAACATTTTATTCCAAGATATGCTGCAGAAACAATGACTTCGATGATGATAATGATGACGAGACCTGCAAAAATAAACATTCATTAACTAATTACTTAAGAATAATATTTAACGTACCTTAATATGTGGGATTTATATTTTTGTAAATTTTCATGCACAGAAAAATTCCCCCAGTCCTAGTGGAACCCATGGAGACCCAAAGATCGCACGTCTCACCCAGTGGACCATCCGAGGGATCTCCAATGCTGAGTATTAACTAATAAGAATCTATTTATAGGGGTAACGGCGGTATATAACTGACTGACCCCGCAGCAAATTGAGTAAATCCTCTTCACTATATAGGCAAGCCCCTCCTTCTCGAATCTTCAACAGACGTCTGCCAACGCCACGCGAACATTCCACCACTGGCGCGAACTCACTAGATATAATCGGGATATAATCTTGACCTTGACATGTATCAGTGACCAATAGCAGAATGCCTTACACTCATACCACCCGGGCCCCACCACAGTCTTACTCGCCAAGATGCTCCTCCCTCTGACGAATCGACCCAAGTTCGTTACAACAGGAATCAGCTCAGAGAACATAAACAGAACCGTATTTTTTAAATTGGACTACTAGGCTGGTTAAAAAATATTCACAGCTTGATGTAAGCACTGAGCCTTTTGAAATACTTTTCTCGAACCAAATGATTTTTTCAGCTCCCTGCCTAAAAGGGAAGCGTTTCAGTAATAAGATCCCCCTTTATTCGGCTCACAGTGTAACACTGGAATATTACAATCGGTAAAAAAGAGATTCGTTTTTTAGTATTCAGTCAACGTCACGTTCTTGTGGTAAACACATTTTTCCATCTCCTCCAACTTTAGTTTAGTCCTTTACGTTTTCCATACGATGACCTTCACCTTCATTTTTCCTTCCTTTCCGAGATGAAGAAACATGAGCCTCTGGAGGATATTCTCGCTGAATTTTAACTAATTTAATTAGCAGAAAGTGCTCGTCATGTGGAAGTAGATAGATGTAAAATAAAATTAACTGTAAAGTGGAACGAGCAAGTTGAGATATTCCGATTTTAATTTTCTCTTGGAGAGAAAAGGACCCAGCTCTCAAAATTGGGGGGCCTGCGGTCGAAAAGTAAAATGAAGAAAAGATTTGTTTTTATGTAGAATGGATAGAATATGGTAGGAAGTGGACGAAATTAGACATTACGAGCAAACATGGGCGAGATTTTTCTTGAGTTTTCTGAATAAATGATTTACATAAAAGGAAAATTATATAAATTGAATTTGCGAAAATCGATAAGGTACTTAATTAGTTTATTGTCGGATCAAAAGGTTCAATCTAGACAGGATTATTAGAGAAACCATTATAAATATATGGCCTCCAAGATCTCCTGATTTCACCCCAGCGGATTATTTTGAAAAAATGGTATTCTTGACACGATCAACAATTCTGAAAGTTATTAGAAGACTCTATTCGGGAGCAAACAATTGCAATTCAAACCGAAATGCTGGATAGTGCTGTGTAGGGTTTGCAGGAACTTTTTTGGTGATTGTATAGCAAAAAAATTGGACGAAATATTGAAAAAATGTCATAGCCACGCTTGGTGATAGGAATTCCTATTATTTAAGCAATCGATTTTATTTCAACACCCCACTTTCAACTTACTTTGTTAGAGAAACAATCTGAAATATATTCCTTACTTTATAATTTTCATTTTCACTGTACTATAACCGCATAGGGGTGAAAGAACTTTCCACATCCCTAAAGTGATTGTAATTCTATTCTTCGATGCCAAGTGGACCATATATCTACATAATATATATATATATATATATATAGGCCGATCAACTGGGGAGCAATTCACATTTCAGTCTTAAACTTCTTGAAGATACTCTAACCCTGTGCTAAACGTTGTGGGTTGAAGTTCACTTGCGTAATACGTCAAAGACTTTGATTCGTTTATTATCTTATACACCACCTTAGTACAACTGTCATAACTTGACTTGTCACTGTGACAATCTAAACTGCCACCGACTTCACTGTCTGTACTGACTGAACTAATTTCATAGAATGACTTTCATCGACTTGCATAAACTGACTGTGGCTCGTGATCGCCACACTTTTATATATCTGAATCTTAACATGACATTCATCGAGAATGTTCTATGATGATCTAGACTCTTCTGGGAGGTTTGAGAATAAATCTACTAATTCTAGAAGTAATTAATGAAATATACAAGCAACCACTATAGTAAACAAGGTAAGCCATGATAAACCATAAATTTAGAGTTTATTCATATACCCACACAATGGATATTATTTAATATGAGATTTCCAAACCATATGTTGCAATATTGTTTGTTTTGAGATTATTCTAGATCTCGACGAAGAGAATTAGAAATATTTCGTTTTGTGTATACCGTAGACAGTTGGTATGTCTTATAAATAATATATTATATGAAAAAAACTAGCTAGGAATATTCACGTTGGTGTCACCTATCAAAAATAAAAAGCTTTTATCGACTGGTCTATGAATACCTAGTATTGAAATAGTCAGCTGACCCAGAAACTTGTCAACAACGATAAATCGCAAGCACTCGTATGTATTTTGTGTGGTAGAATAGAGTAGAGGAGGGAAACCGTTTTGTCAAGGGCGATTTAGAGCAAAAATTACTTGAAGGCGTGTATCCCGTATTCTATACCATTATTTCTGGGAGTTTTGTCAACCAATAGAGGCAAAAGATTAACGAATTTTTGCGGTAATTATTCGGTATATAGAAATCCTGCCTATAAAATGAGTTTTTTTGAAATAATAAATAACTGTTAAGAAATAAAACCTGGAACGATTAAAAAGTTTAAAATAACAAGAACTAATACAGGAAATGATTTATTTTTAAGTGTATTTATTTCTTCTTCTTCTTTGAGTGCCATACTCGTATTTAAGCGTTGGCGGCTTCTCTGCCTTGCAAGTGTTACCACAGAGAAGGGGACCTACAGTTTAACGTAGATTCCGAACCACCGATGTGTCCCAAGATAAATCTTAGGGCACACCCTTCCAGAGAGCTGTACTAGGGAACATATACTCTCACTGGTTTCCCGTTGCCTTGCGAGAGGAGGAGAATGCAATGCGACAGAGACTCGAACGCGCGCCCGCATCAACGGTCACTCGTCCAAGCCGTTTCCATCGTATAGCGCTGCTTAACTTCGATGATCGAAGTCGGTCAGTGTCACCTACAGCGGACTGCACCGTACTGCCGGTCTCCATCGTACCGCTGGTCTCCACCGTTATACCGGTCTCCACCGTATTCATCGTACTGACTCACTCGACTCCACTGTACTGACTGACTCGACTGCATCGGGCAGACTCTCGCATTCGCAGCAAATCCTCTCCAATATATAGGTAAACCCTCTCCATCTCGATGCTTCCACCGGCATCTTCCAACACCGCGAACATTCTACCAACAGCGTAAACTCACTAGATGTATCGGGATATAATTTTGACCTTGACATGCATCGGTGGCCAATAGCAGTATGCCTTACAATCATACCACCCAGGCCCCACCAACGTCTGCATTCGTCAAGACGTCTGACGAATCGCATATGCCTCCTCAGGGTGGCGCCAAAGCTACATCGTAAGCTTGTTACATTTCTAGAATTTATAGGAGTCTTGTCATCCAATAGGGGCAAAAGGTTAATGAATTTTTCCTTATGAAAGAGTTTTTTTACAGTAATAAATAACTTTTAAGGAAAAAAACCTGAACCCATTAAAAAGTTTAAATTTACGGAAATAATATAGGATTCATATCATACATATTTGGTAGATACTTATTAGTGCATCCTTTTCTAAGGTATTTATCTCACAATTTTTATTGATCGTGGTTAGTAACTCACAGTCATTTTGTAGTATTTCATCAATAAAGATATAAGATAGATTGTTCTAAAGTCCAGAGCATAAGAAATAATTTTTTAGAAAAAGTTACTACACAATACCATAATTTACATTTATAATAATTTTATGATCACTTCTCTTTGAAGTCGTCTGAGTAGAATTAGAGGATCTTACTGCTAAATGTAATGACATGAATATAATTCGTCATAAATTTAGTGCATGACATTTATAATATATTCCAGAAACAAACATCGAACGCAGCTGAACTAATACATAAGTTAATAGAATTTATGTCATAATTCAAAGAAAGCCTTTCACATTTGAAAATAAATGAGTACCCCCTCAGTAATAAACAGTAATATCCATGGAAATCTACAAAAAGATCTGATACCACCATGTAGTTAAGCAGAAATACGAAAGGAAAAAATCTAAAAATTTAAATTATGCCATGTGTTCTACCGGACTACTATGTCGATCTTTCCGTTATGTGATGGTATACCGGAAAGCTCAGATATTATTTCAAGAAACCGCTAGCATCTCGATAAACTTTCAAATAATTGTTAACGAATATCTTTGATCAACACTCATTTTTTTTTGTCTTGTATAAATATGAAATTGTTGTGCAAACATGTTTTAATTTGAATATGAATAGACTGGAGTTCCACTTGTGTGGACAATGTGAGTATGTAATATAATATCTACTTGAAAAATTTAATGAGTTTTGAGTACCTAAATACATAGTTGAAACATGATAGTTGATGATATTTCAATGGCTTTTGAAATTTCGAGGAATAAATTATCTGAGATCAGTGACCGCTAATTTCCAATAAAGACTCCAGATTAAAATATATTCTCTTAGCGATGTACAAACGGAATTGGATAATAGATGGTCTGTAACGGTTGTTGAAGAGAAATCTCTTAGCAAATTCATACTATGGCTAATGCTGGATATACCACCTTGTTTGTCGCACTGTCGGCTATATAAACTCGAATGTTGTTTCTCTAGATTTATGTTAACCATCCGTATTAATCAAGTAGACACTTATCATCTTAGAATTTAGTTAATTCTCACATATGAGAAAGTAATCGAATCTCCTTTCTATGAAAGTTCTCATTAGGTAATTTAATCCCAAGTATACTTTAAATACTTAAATTTTGAAAAAAATTATATATTAAGGATCTTTAGAATATCATCCATCTATGAAGAAATTTACCAACTTAGAGCCATCGTCATATTGATTCACAGAAACCTAAGTCTTGTAGATTATACATCAAAATCTACTCAACTTTTCACCAGCAGATGTCACTAGTTGCATGTAACACTATTCCATGGAATTTCGGAATTTTAGAAAAAATGGATTTTGAAACACATAGAATACCGGAAGGTACTTTTTCCGTTTAAAATTTGGAAATCTCGTACTATAAAACAAAATTAGAACATCTATCTATATTTTTCTTAGTCTTATGACAAAACAAGAAAAGCGGCGAAACCCTAGATTCAGTTATCACAAAACTTTCAAACAACTTGGAATATGGAGAGAAAAGGCTGTGGTTTGGTTCATCTGATTGGTAGTGTTTATTATATGTCAAAGAAACCAGTGCCGTTTTGTAGCATGCGTTTAAATTTGTGAAAAATTGTCATTGTTACTATTGTAACGTGCAAGGGGAACAGCCGCCGGCATTGCCAACAAAGTGGCGGCGTTCTTTCGATGCTTGTACGTGCCATAGGGATATCGAGAGCGGCCACTGACAAAGAGTGCGACGCATGTACTCACTAGGATGCCGACAAAGGATCTCGAGAAAAATCCAGTGGCGGCTGGTGAGTCAAAGATCAGAAGCGGCTCGAGAGATCTGGAGTCTTTGTCGAGTATATATTAGAGAGAATTGTTGGCATAAGAGAGTAAAAAGACAGTGTGCAATGACAGAAGAGTCAGCGTATGCTAGTGAGAATATTTAATAGTAAAGTGAAGTTGTAATTTTTATTATACTACTTTCGAGTGTAAATAAAGTTTATTTAATAATTGTAAATTAGTCTCACTTATCTGCAAACCCGCATACGCAACACTATTAAGGAAAATTTTATACTTTTAAGCCAATCAGATGCCTTGATTTTGACAGGTTGCTATGATGACAACCTGAATTTTCCGGTAATTTATAATAATTTCCCTGGCTTGACAGCTGTCACGTGCAGATGCTAGAATAACAAGCGTAGATTTTTTTTAAATATTTATTCATAGATTGTAAAAAAATGTATTTACTTTTAAAAATAATTTTTGTTATAGAATTTTCGTCTACCGCGAGCTTGAACTATTTTCCGTAAATTTTGTCTCAGCTACGATTTTTTTTGCATCTCGAAAAATTTCTCGTAAATTATTCAAGCTCTAGGGAGATTCTAAGTGATAGGCGCTATTTACTTGTTTAGAATTTTTATACAGTAATTACAGTCATAATGACCATTGAAAAGCCAAAGTTTAAGGAATTTCGTTGCGGAGTACTTCTAGATATTAGAATAAGAGAATAATAAAAGTGTTTTTGAGTATAATAAAAATAAAAATCAAAAGATTAAACATCTAACTCAGTCTTAAGTCTTTGCATTCTTTTTTGTGACCATATTTCAATATCTTGTTCAAGAATATCTTCAGTATTCTTTTAGAAATAAAACAACATATGTTTACTATATAACTAACGTATTATTCAAATAAAAATGTTTTTTTTAATTCTGTGTATCGACATATAAATAAACGCATTATCTTGAAATAATAAATAATTTAATATTGTCCTAGGAAAAATAAATATTTTATATTTAAATTGATTTATACTAACAAACAACTTTCACTCTCACCAAAAGAAAAAATAAACATAAATACATTCACAACGATCAAACATATCTCAAAAATGTTTGAACACTTGCTACCATTTTTTTTGTTTCATCTATTCTATTTTACACTTAAACTGTTAATAATTAATGTAATTTATTTAAATTAGTACAAAAATAATATGCTTTCGACTAGAAAATTTTTACATCTCTTTTTTCAAACTGTCAACAGAATAAGTTTCAACTAACTAATAACAACAATATGATGATATTGAAAAAAATAAGGTAATATACAATGCGATGAGAAAAACAAAAATTAACAAAAAAAATATAATAAGAAAATGTTTCAATTCGAATTTTTGATTTGGCATCAAACTAAAACTAAGAAAAACACAAACACAAATAATTCTAATTTAATTGTGAGAAATGAGTCATCTTAAGAAAAAATTTTTTATTGGATTTTGGATATTTTCAATGCGATGAAAACTGAACGGATAAAAAAGTGTTGAAAAAAATTGATTGTATTTTTCAAAAATTTTAACGGTAAGTTTTAGAAACTTATACAGGGTGTCCCAGAAAAAGAAAGTTAAATGGCCCACTTCAATTGAGAAAATATTTATTGGACAATTCATAGACAGGGTGTTCGGAAAAAACATTCCATGCACTGTTCTTATAGAGGATGGCCAACCACAAACTTTCATATTCCTTTTTTTATACAAGGAGCACTAGAAAAAAATCAATGTTCAATTTTTATACGGGGTTCATTAGAAAAATAAATCAATTGTCAATTCTTTATGTAGAGCATTTCAATACAGAAGTGATTTTTTGTAAATACAAAATTCAATTCTTATACAGGGTATCCCAGAAAGGCGATTGATGTCGAACAATTATGTAGGGTGTCCCAAAACAGCTGTTATCAATGGTAAATTCTTATACAGAGTGACCTAAAAGAAATCCAACAAGAGCAATTTACATACAGGGTATCCCAAAAAAGGTTTCGATGACCGATTCTTATATAGGGCGTCCCAAAAATGTTATTAAATGTCAATTCTTGTACAGGGTGACCTAGAAAAAGAAAACAAAGTGCTATCCCCAAACCAAGTGTCCCAGAAAAGGAAAAATTGCCAGTTATCATGCACGATTTGTTTATTTTGGATTTTATATAATTTATTATAAATCTCAAAAGTATTTTTATATATAGTGCAAGAATATTCTGGATGTCACTCCTCACAAAAAAAATAATCAGACAATTTTTTATTTGATAAATAATAATATAAATAACAAGATAAATACGAAAAATGACATACTTCTGTAAAGTAATTATTCAAGGAATCATAATTTTAATAATATATTATCAAAAATAACATTTTTTTTTATATTTCGCAATATATGGAGAAAGAAGATATTTTATTAAATTATTAGCTTAAATAAGTTATTAATATTATTTATAATCAAATTGAACCAATATGGCTCATAAATATATTTTTTAAATTATGCTCAATTTTGCACTTGTTTGATTGAACATTCATAATTATATAATAGAAATCAAAAAAATATATATGTATATGATAAAGCACAAAATTGAACATAGACCAGTCGATGTTGCTTCTGTATTAATTAAGTAATATTTTTTCTATTTACTCATACGATCAAATGGTCATGAAATTTGTTAATTAAACTAACTAATTAAGAATACTTTAATGGTCTTCCCTGACGATCACATCTACAGAAAATCAAGTTGGTTAGAGTTATTCATGTAGAAGATGTTTTTTTGCCATCTACAAAAATGAACAAATCAGGTGAGTATATTATAAATGTGTAGAGAAACGGGCCTGGGCAGTTTTATCCCACTTCTGATATGGACGGCATGTAAAGGTGCGGTAACATATCCAACTCAAGGCGTCCAGCGCGCCCTGGTAATCTGAGCTAGAATTAATAATATGCCTATGATGCTGTCAAAGTGAAAACGGGTATTCTGACAGATAATCTGTCAATGTGTTGGGCAATTGAAGGCTCAAGTGTGGTAGGGTTGTAGCTTTTGTTGTTGTTGTTGTTGTTGTTGAAAAAACAGCGCCTCTTGGAGCCAGTGACGAAGATTGACGTAATGCTTTGTGAACAGCCAGACGTGATAGATGTTTTAATGTTGGTGGTTCTTTTCTTAGAGGTTTTTCGAGGCGTATTGGTGAATACCATTTTCCTAGCGAGTCTACCCATACCTAGAAAACATTTAATTGATAACTACCAAAAATAAGGAAAACACCTTAGGACTTTATCTGGAATTTGTGTGAGAGACAAAAATAGAAGGCAACATATCTAAAAAAATCGCAGCGTACGTGGTGTTCCACAGGGCAAGATAATTTACCCACTTTAATGCATAAACTATACTAAGGACAGGTTTTTTTTATTTCAATATCAATGTCATTAATAGCATTTCCTGAATTCTAGTGACGTTAAATAATTTATTATCCAAATATTTGCTTTAATTTTATTTAAATTTTTCTCGACTTTGAAGTCATTGTATAATAATTATATAGATAGACAATTCGAAATAAAATTTTGATAACGTTTCATTGAGCCTGAGAATACTTAGAACTTTTATGACATAAATGATATATATATTTAATCCACAAGTATATAGACATTAATTATTCTTATTAGAATTTAGTTGACATGTTCAAACAAACTCGAAATCGAAAACTTTCGTAGCGCCAGAGACGAGATTAGCCAGCAAAGTTGAGAGGGTTATGAATTAAGTTTTCCTTTTTAAAATGTCAACATTGTTGGCGAGAAATCTCAACGTTCTGTCGTATTTTGATACGTAAATTATTTTATTTGAACACAAGATTCAATGCTAGTTTTTGTAAACACGGTACCAAGTGCGAATCAGTCTTGTGCAGCGATTGGTTCCACATTATACTCCCAAACCCAAAAGTGGCTATAGACAATTCGATTTTGTTTTAATGTTAATAATAGAAGAGTGAACATTTCTTGTTATAACTTTTTTTTTAATAGATGGCACAAGCGCCGTACTTGGGAAACAAGGTTTCGAGTTTCAACAGTACACCTTCAGGATGAAATTCTTAGGATAAAGCATAGCAAAAACTATTAAATGATAATTTACCTGAGGATTGTTTCTGCACAGTCGACCTTGTTCGATGTAGTGTTCGATGAGTTCCACAACACCTGGAAACAGTGGCATCACGTGTTGCAAATGTGGTTGGGCATCGAGACGAAAGTAACCGTCTGTGTAGTGAATGCGAACGGATGTGGGTCCGCGTTCGGTTTGGACACTTAGTGAATAGAGGAACCTTGGGTCCGATGAGTCTCTTACTAGAAATGAGCCTATCGGTGCAGTCTGAAGACAAAAACAAAGGAAACAATAAATAAAGGTTACCGTTTAATATCTATTTTTTCACATATCTTGGCTTAAAAATATATTGAGCGGTTTGTAAAATTTCTCTTCAAATTAAATCAACTCTAACCAGAAAGTTTGACTTCCCAAGGAAAAATAAAAAAATAAAAAAAATTATTCAAACAACACCGTCTATATGGATCGTTTCGAAAACTGGAATATAACAATAGGTACTTTATTGGTTATTGAATTCCTTTTGTAACGATACAAAGTTTGTTAAAATCCAAATGATCTAAGAATTACGAGCTTAAAATTATTTTCCACTACTTTCTCTTGCTCCACTTTGTTATACAATTGTTAAATGAAAAAAAGGTCTATTTCTATTCACCTTTAGCAGTTCGTGTCCGGCGCTGTGCGAGACGCCCTCGTAGTAGCATCCCGAGATGCGCAGATGTCTGACAGCGGCGGCAAGACGGCGCAGATCGCCGTCTGGCGACGCAGCTGCAACGGCGAGCGCTTGATTTGCTGCGGCGGCTAGAACAAAATCGGGATAGATCGCAGGCGCGGTGGGCAGGACAAATGCCAATGGAACACTGGGTGACACTTGGGGTGGCGTGCATGGACTCCTGAGCAGTGCCAATGGTTGATGTTGCTGTTGCTGGTGGTGGTGATTCACAGACGTGAGCGTGGTGGTTACAAGACCGCCTCCGCTTAATGCCAGCAAGGATCTTCGGGTCGCGGCTGCGGCAGCAGCGACGGCGGCGGTGCATTGGTGTTGTTGTTGGTCTGACGGTGGAGGGCAACACTGGAAAGCGTGCTTGCAATTGGGACATTCTGTGCTACAACCAAGCATTGCCAATGACTAAGGCCATTCCCCGAGAATGGGCAATCTCACTACTCGACGACTTCTTCTTGGTGATAATGATGATATTAGTGATGATGATGTTGTTGTTGTTGCTAGTGACGTCACAACGCTGTAACAACAATACACCAATAATTTAATACAAGTAAATAAAAGCAAATACTGTTTAAAAAGTTCAAGCGCGTGATTCAAAGTTGAGTAGCGCACAGCACGGTTTGTACGAGTGACCGGTGATGAACCGGATGCGCGTTCATATTTTTAATTCATCCTAGCAATGGCTTCACAAACGGATGTTGCTGAAATGAGCTAGAGAAAAAAAAACACTTCTACAAACTTACCAAGTAATAACACTCTTCCAAAGTAAATTATTTCTAAATATTCTGAGAAATAATAATTACCTATGATTTTCTGTCAAATCACCAATTTTCTGTATAATGACTTCGACTTCCAAGTAGGTACATATTATTAAATAACTTTACCGACTTCCAAAACTCAATCAAGATAAACAATTAATCTGGTACAACAATAGGTACAATAACGTCAATTACCATTCAAAAGCCATATTAATGTCCCATCATTAACACATAATAACCAGATTCCTGTTAAAACGTCTGATCGCAAGGTCAAAGAAAAACTACTAATATTCATTATTGTTATTATTATATATATATAGGCGGAGACGTGATCGTCCAAAAAGCGACCTAATTTATTATACCATGGAATAAACATCAAAAATGGAAGCTTAAAGTCGATACTTTGAGAAAATAAAAGGCGACATTTTGACGTCGTGTTTAATCATAAATATCATCACCGACCTTATTTGACAGTGCCCTCAATAAAACAGTTTGTAGGACACTCCAGCAATATCTACATCCTAATAAAAAAATATGAAAGTTATATTTTGTTTGATAAATTGGTGATTTTAATAATTTTTGAACCATTTTTCAAGTCTTAATGACCCTAGAAAATTTCAAGATCAAAAGAATATGCAAGCTTTAAAAATATTTCACAATATGTTAAATTTAACGTCTGCTTAAAGATCCAAGAAAATTCTAAGACCAGAAAGATATGCAAGCTTTCAAGATGTTTCTCAATATGTTAGATATTTTCTCCAAATTAATGCATAATTGGAGATATCCAAATTAGATAAAAAATTAGTAATATTATTACTTTATGATTTCTCTACCCAGACTAACCTATTGATATCCAAAATAAGCAAGCGCTCCACCCAAAGCGCAGCTTTCCTTTTTTTTTCAATCCTCAATTTAAAAATACCAAGAATATATAGGTACGCTACCACACAAATACCGACAATAATCCGAATACGACGTAATGAATTACGTCACGTATTCCGCGAAAGATTCGTTCGTTTATAATCGCACCATGCCATCCATGGCCGATATGTACGAACGAGTACACGAGCTATTGTTGGGCAAACACATACAGCAACCAAGTAGGACTCAGACTATACGGGGGGGCTTTACTAACTCACTCACACTTGCCAGAGTGCCGTATACATTTATATTTTTATCACTATCTATACTCGAAATCTCCGATTCCAATTAAATTGTTTCTCGGAAAAACAGAGAGACAATCAATTGATTTTGATTCAAACCGTTCGTTGGATTTTATATTTCTCAATTTAGAGGGGGATTTCTAGTAAATAATGAGACAGATTAATTTTCAAGTAAGCAACAAAAGTAAACATGTTGAAATTACGTTGATAATAATTTAAGTTAATGTTATATATCGAATAAAACAAAAATTAGTACATAATCAAGTGATTCTCATTGTATGAATCATCTTGTATGAAAGAAACAATTCCTGCAGGTGAATATGTATTTATCACCCTAACTGAGATTTTATAATTCGTATAATTTTATATTCCAAAAAAAATGTTTTTTGCAAACAGTTGTCGACGTCGTCCCCAACGTTGTAAACGCTCCCTAAAAATAATAAAATCAGTCATAAATTAATAGACTGATTCATTCACTCCAAAATGTTCTTCGGATCATTATTAATATTTATCAAGGCGAGTTAAAATTAAATAAAATAAGAAACAAATTAAGATAAAATAAAAAAGGTGAACATGCTCATTTCGTTAATAGACGAAATAAGCTAAATTAACAAATAAGAATAAGAACTTGAGATGGCCAATATTCATCTTTATCTCCTATTTTATTTTATTTGAAAACTGATAACGCGCATGACCGAACACACCAGAGAACACTTCAATTGCACACAACACAAATGTTTTCGTCCAAAAAGCTGTGATTTGATTGGTTCATTCTTATTTCTTATTTTAATTTAGTCATCTATATAAAACAATCTTTTCTGCCCTTATTCTTATTTTAATTTTAATTTGTTTCTTATTCTATTTTATTTACTGTATAAACTCACCTTTACTCTCTGAATTTAAGTATTTAAGAGAACGGTGCTATTCAAATAATAGAAATACAAAGAACCCCATTTCAAATTTCATGAAATTTAAACTGAAGTACAGAAAGATACTGCCCAACTTCAAGTTCCAGGAAGGTTTTTTGATAATATAAGCAGTAAAATTTTCGACCTAACTGTAAATTATTGCATGATTTCATGAGACCTTGCTGACTCGACTAATAATACTACCAAAAGGCCTTCCTAAACAATCCTTTATAAGGATGTATAAGAATATAATAACGAGTGTATGAAAAGAAACAAAGAGACAATGCCATTATATTTTTGCAGCAAAATATATATAAATTCCAAGAGAAATAAAATTCGTTATAATAAAAAGGGACCAGCAGAAAAGCAGCCCGAGTCGAGTCGTATGTACAGGGTGTCCTATTTTCGATACTTAAGGTTATATTTGATATTGTTAAAGAAAAGATTGTCTATTCAAAACTGTAACGGACTGTCGCCGACTGTGTAAGCATATTAACAAATAAAAAAATTTAAGTAACTTGAAATGTACGTTGTAAAATCTTAAAATTGAAACTAGAAATCAGAATCATGTGATTACCTTTTTGATAGGTTATGTTACGTTCAAAAGCTTTTGACATAAATATAAACGAACTTGTGTATTGTTATTTGTTTGGTATTGTCAAGTAATGTAAAAATTTAAATTCTGAACCTAACCTACAAAATAAACCTAAATATACCTAAAACAATATTTTTAGCGTAGCTGAGTTTGGGTTCAGGCCATGAATTTCAGTTTCATATATATTGCATTCTAATTTTAATTTATTACAGGATTATAGGTAATTACAATAGCCACTTTTATCATAGGTAGGTATTCACTAATTAGTTCTGTCACTTGTCACGCATGTCAGCAGTCGTCAGAACACAAAATTAAGGGAAGTACCTATTACCAACCTAAAGTTTTAAATTACAAATTCAGATAATGAAATTGACATAATAAATTCGTATTACGACCATATCACCAGCAAAGAGTATGCAATCGAGACACCCTGTATACTACCATAATGTGTCGTGTTTCTTGGTAGGAAACAAAAGATCTTGGGCGTCCGCTGGCGCTCACTGGCTTCGGTTTTATTCTGTTGGTTCAGTTGGTATATTGAGAATATATATAGTTAGGAGTGGAGAGAACCAACCAAATGCACACCTGCATTGCCTGCACATTCGTGTCCGCTTTACCAGGAAATTTGAAAGGCAAGAGCAGCCATCAGAAAGGCAGGTTGAACAATATAAAAAAAAGAAAATAATGAGAAGAAGGAGAAAACAGAGAGATAGAGCATGGAACCCGCACACACACGGCCCCAGGGAGAATGGAGCAAAATTATTTTTCGCTAAAATACACATATATATGTATATAGCAGTGGCGTTTCAAAAAATATTTACAATTAAAATTAATATCTATTATTTTTTGACTGATTCAACTACATATAAATAATTAATTTTTGGAAGGCTTACCTATATTATAGGTCTAGAAATTTGTCACAATTAGGATACTTAAGTTTGGTTAAAAATGTTTAGAATGGACCAGAGTTTTTTCCAGTGCTTTTAAACATTGTTGTAAAAGAAATTCAGTTTTATTTAAAATAAAACTTATTCGTAAATACTGCTAAAATAAAAAGAATCATTGTGGAATACAGAAGATATAAGTCTTCTATCTAACTACAATTGCACAACTTCAGTATCTTTCAGTGCATTAATAACTTCTATCCAATTTTTTGTCAAAAATATTTATTTCACACTTTTGAGTGTAACAATAGTCACAAATATCGTTGAACGTTAATTTATACCATTATCCATGTATATTCTTTGCTTGTACACATTATTGAGAAATCTGAAAACATCGTGGCGGAAATACGCATATTTAGACTTTACCACTGCTGTAAATCAAAAACCGTAACTCTCTGGAGAATTGTTCAACTTAAATGTTGCTACTAATAATCTGGTCTTGGTTTTGGTTGCCTCGGATTTTCAATTTTCGAAAGAAATCGCCCCCTCCACATAGCGAAAATACACATATTTGTGATTTTAACATTGCTGTAACTCGAAAACCGTAAAAAATGTTCAATGTAAACATTTCCGGATATTGTCATGTCTCTAATTCTGCCGTCTAATATTTTAAATTAAATAAAATAAAAAATAACAAATAATAAAAACTGCCCCCTCCACAACCTCGGGGGCGTTTTTTGGAGGAAATGAGATTTTGGATTTGAGTTTTTACGAATATGGGACCATTTCTCTTTCAAATGAATCAAAAATCATCAAAATCGGAGTAGGTTACATTCGAATTGTTTACCTCCTCCGTTTGGATTCGTCGGTCAAAACCTAGCTATCGTATTCATTTGTGAAGTTATCGAAAATTTCTTCTGACATTCTACTAACACTTTTTACTGTACAATCCAGTGACGTAGTTGGATTTTAAATGTGCTTTTTAAATTTCAAAAGCATCCGACATTTATTACCCAGCCCCGTACAATGAAACTGATTTGTGTCCAGAGGTTTGTACTATCAACAAAATGTAATTGGAATTGGTAGAATTAACTGCGAAAACAATCATTACAAACCAAACATCATGTCCAACACTATTGTTAATAATTTCGTCTGCATGTAAATTAACGATACATATTTCAATTAAATATTAGTCGCCCATTTTCTAATGGGATGTTCGAACATGATGATTTCAATCAGGTAGATGGATTCCTGGGATGCTATCATTATTATATGGTGTGATGATGTTGGGTTCTCCTGGAAACCCGACCGATGTTTAGTTTTCTTTTTCCACTTTGCTGCTCATCCTCTATTCTCAGTAATAAAAATATTCCAAGAAGGTCGAACGTATACAACCGTCGGACAACCATCAATCATATTATATATACCTATATGTATACAGTGTGTCCAAGAAATGGATGGTCTCCCAAACAATTCGACTGTGTTCATTTTTTATTCATTTGTAACAGAAGCACTGAAAAATTGTCCAATTTTAAAGAAATTTAAAATCCAAAATCAAAAAATATCACGATTTCTGAGCTGCAGCAATATGGATGTAATATGTGAATTACTGCGAGGTTTTGAAATCTCTTAAATATAAATTAACGCTCAATATTTTCCCCCATTTAACTGACTACCATTATTTATCTCTAATTCAAAAACATCGTTATCATGGACACACTGTATATAATACTACATTCGGCTGCCAGCTGCTGCAAGCGGAACCGCTGCAACCACCACGAGAAACCATCATCAATCTTTCATCGTCGAGAGACGCGCTACACAACATAATCTCCAATCTATAATAAATAATACAAACAACACACACATCTCACATTTATTTTACCGAGAATATCCCGTTTGTGATAGGTTAATATCAAGAGGAAGAACAACACAACTGAAACTGCTGAACACTCCACCCCCCTGTCTGACTGCCAACTGAAGTTCCAAGAAAAACCGATACATCTGACAACGCCGCCTTTGTCCACACACACACACGCATAATTCCAATTCCAGAGAAGGCGTTGTGTTTATCAAAAGCTAATGGACTGAGAGTACGATGACGAGTTAAATGCCGCTCTACGTACGTCACAACTTTCACATGCACAGTTGCTGTACCTTCGTCAATAGGAAAAGTTGAACATAACCTTAAAAGTAACATAAGACTCAAAAACTGTGATCTCTTTCCATTGAAAAAAGTCGGGTGCCAAGAGATTTAACAGGGCACCCAAATATAGATACATATATATTTTCTACTTATTTAAAAACATAATAAATTTAAGGAGTAATTTCAGACCATTACTTTAATGGTATATTTGTTGAACCAAAAATGTTCTCTGCAGAGAAGTCATTACCGTTACTCGAACGGCCAGATTTTTTACCGACGAATCCAAACGGAGGAGGTATACAAGAAACGTACTCCGATTTTGATGATTTTTGATTCATTTGAAAAAGGAGACTTGAGAAATGGTCCCATATTAGTAATAACGCAAATCCGAAATCTGCTTCCTTTCAAAATACATCCCCGAAGGGGGTTTAAGGTGCAATTTTTCTCGAAAATCGAAAATCTGAGTTGGCAGAATTAAAGATAGGACAATATACGGAAACGTTAAATTGAACATTTTTTAAAAAGAGTTACAGTTTTCGAGTTACAGCAGTAGTAAAATGGTAAAATCTAAAATACTTATGCTTATTTCCGCCGCGATGTTTTGAGATCTCTAAATAAAAGTAAGTACAAGCAAAGAATTTACATGGGTATTAGGATAAGTGCTATATTCTTTGGTGTTAGTGAACGTTCAACGATTTTCGTGACTAATGTAACACTCAAAAGTGTGAAATAAATATTTTTTACAAGAAATTGGACCGACTTTATCGAGTTTATACTCTAAAAAATACAAAATAATATCAATTCGATTGGTGCTGGTCTTTGTAAAGTTGGTATCAAAAGTTATCATTATCAATCTAACTGTAAATGCACAACTTTAAATTTAAAAGTAACAGCACCAATAGAATTCATATTATTTTGTATTTTTCAGTGCAACAACTAATTTGTAAAGATTATTTATCGTGGTCAGCTCTAAAACTACATTACATTGGTGTTGCAACATCTGTAGTCTGTGGGCCCCTTTATATATATAGATAGTAGAAGTAGGTATGGTATAATATGTGATTATACAGTGAACCAACCAACCAACCAGGCGGCGGTGGTGGTGCTTCCAAGAAGTCTGATTGCATTCGGGTTCCAGGAAACAACATTATATTCAAACAAAAATGTACAGCCGCCGCCTGTGTATTGGATGACAGCAGTTTATCTGTTCACACAGTTATTTTTTTTTGTTGTTGTTTACAGATAGAAGCTTCCTCCTATATATGTGGAAAATGCTGGTGTGAAATTGGTTGGTGCATTTTTTTTGCTTTTCAATATTCCATCACAAACGAATGGCACAGGTTAATCCGCATATTCTACCTAAACAAGCACAGATGGCGTATACTCACTTGACTACTCTCTCTACCGAGTAGTTCGTGGTATTTTAATTTTAAAAATCCTCTCCCGACTGAAATTGCAATTATATATACCTATTGCAAAACAAAATAAAATGCTGATTTGTAATAATTCGCTTCCATTAACATTCCATCATAGAGATTTTATCCATCTTGTTAGTGGTTTTATAATAGGTTCCTGGAAAACTTAACATAATCGTTAACTGCTAGATACTATACTAGAACGAACTTTATAAGATGGTGCAGTGGAAAAATGAAATTCGTTTCGCATAGTAAATTTACATAAACTTTTGACCCACGAACCAAACAGAGAAGGTATACAATTCGCCTGTTTGTCTAATTTTGACCATATCCGGCAACGTTTAAATTGGACATTTTTCAAAAAAATCATAGGTTCAGAGTTACAGCAGTGATAAAGTCGCAAATATTGTTGTTTCCGCAATGTGGTGGGGGCATTTCTTTTTTCGAAAATTGAGAATATGAGACGGCTAAATTAAAGAAGAGATTATATGTAGCAACATTTAAACTGGACATTTAAAAAAAATATATACGGTCTCTGAGTTACAGTAGCGGTAAAGTCTGAAATATGTGTATTTCCGGAATGTTTTGAAATCTAAATAAGTATAAGCAACAGATTATCTTCTCTGGTGCATGTTCAATGATTTTGAAGACTAATTTTAAACTCAAAAGTGTGAAATAAGTTTTTTACAAAAAAAATTCCCCGACTTTGTTAGATGGTGCACTGAAAAATACAAAATAATATTGGTTATACTGTTTGTAGTACTTTTGAAGTTGGTGCCAAAAGTTTTCAATCTAACTACAACCGCACAATTTCAGAATTACTAATAACAATAATAGAATTAATATTATTAAAAAATATTTATACTGATTCATTTTGCATTTCGGATAGAAGACGACTGAGATATGGTCCCATATTGAAATTTTCAGGGTCTATTTCAAGCTTATTCTTTCGAATGTTAGACGATTTTTTGATGTGAATTCTAAAGATCGCCTAATCTTAATAATAATATTTCAGTATATGAGTTTATTGATGAAAGATCAACCACGATCACCAAAAATTCTAAATAGAATAAAATAAAAAAAAATCCCGACAGCCTGTAGCCAGCGGAAATGTAAATTTATAAAAATTCATTGGATTGAAATTTTGACCATCCATAGATTTTTTCTTTATTAATTTTTTTCTTTAAATTTTTTTTCTGTGCATCTTATGAAAAATAGCTTAGAACCAAAGTTTTAGTTATAACAACATGCCGTTGATTTTTTTTCGAAATTCAAAAGTGTGAACGATCGCAATAGGCACATTTCTACAAGAAATTTACCTAATAAAAATAATAAAACATACTGTATATGTAAGCATAAATATATATGTAAATATATGACACAAAAATATCGATAAGATATGGGGGTCAAATAGATATAATATAGAAAATGACATAGCAATTAAAAAGTTTCACTTGAGTATATATATATATATATATATATATCGACATTTTCCAAGTAATCCATTAATAATAATATAATATTATAATGAATAATGAGTAAAAAAACTAGTGCTTTTGTGTAATCGTTTCTTGGATTTTGTATATATAGACAGTGGCAATCCTTTGCGTGCTTGTTGATTAAATGTACAAATAAATGACATAAATTACGCAGATTTCGTCATCAAAGTGCTAATTATATGCAGCTAATAGATTATTTTCAATTGCTACTAGTTTTTTTAACGTAAACTTTCACATGAAAATGAAATAAAAACACTGAAAAACTTTTAAAGCATTAAGTAAGTATTATTTATTCGATAGAATTGAATAAAAATGTGTTAAGTACTAGCAGAAGTCATAGTCCGACGATTCCGTGCATTTCTATTAAGGAGAAAAAAATAAATAAATTTATTTTCAAAAACACCCCAGGAATCTCTTTTATTTTCATCATTTTATACTAGTATTAAATTTTCTCATATCATCATATTTTTTTTGAGAAAGTTAGCTAATATGAAAGAGGCTCGAACTCACGACCTCGTAAATAACGGACGTCAATTTAATCATTTAGCCAAGCTGCCATTTATGATATGCATTTTGTTCTGTGCTTCTGTTTTGTTGGTGGTTAGTGCTCTAATGATGTAATAGCCGTCTTTACATAATTGTCCAAATGGATTTTATGAAACTTGAATTCTCTTCAACTAAGTAAGTACATGTTGGTATTAGAAGATTTTTCCAACAACTTTCACATCAGTGGTCTAGTTCACCACTCTCTAGAGCTCTCCTACGTTGCTATTTTCGGAAATTAAAGGGGATGGAAAATCGGGCGTAAAATAAGCGAGAGTTGATTACTGGATCCCTGTTGTCATATTTCGAAGAACCCTAAATATAAAAAAATAGTGTTGGAAGGTCAGTTAATAAATAGAAGTCAAGGTGTCTATAAATTGAAATGGGTTCTGGAAACTGATTGATATTCAATGTAAAAGTAATAAGATGATAAGAAGCCGGAAATCACATTATGCTAATTCAAGAATTCCTAGAATTTAAATAATTAATTCAATTAGCTGTTGATATTTTTTTTACTGCAAAATCAGATGGGACTGGAATAGTGACGTATACAGTTATTATGACATAAAAGAAAAATAAATGTATGTAATTAAATAAATAAATACAATTTTGTATAAAAAAATCGGACTTAAAAGTTATAGATACATTTGAACCACTTCTAAACATTTCAAAGTAGGGCGGTTAAAATTTAGGAGCAGAAAAAAACTCATCATAAAATTTAAAAAAAGTCTGGTAGCATTTTAATAAATAAAACAAATAGGAGAAGGTAAATATAATCTATGTAATTGTTTCAATAACTGAAACTATATACTATACAGATAAAAAACAAAAGAGTTGTTTTGCAATACTGATACATATATCTGACATTATAATCGCGAATTATAAAAATGTTCTCATAATAATTTAAAAAAGGAACATGTAAATTATTTAAACATTAATAAAATGGATCAAAAAACAACACAAATTGGTTTAGTTGTACCCCAATGTAGAAATTACACTGCTATAATAGTGCGTTTCACATTTTGAATGCAGTGTAGCCGCATATGGGAATTGTATTTTTGAAATAGCTATTTACTAATTCAATTCATTTGGCTTTTTTGTAAAAACATTTCTTATTACAAGAATAAAAAAAATTGATGGTTGTATCCATTTGTTACTTTTGTTGCACGGTTTTTTTTCCTCCAGTTATAGCATTAATATTTAAGTAAGCAACATAAAATATTTATAATTCATGTCGACATTTATTCCTTTGTGTTGCCCCGAAAAAAAGAAAGCCCTTCTCTAATGCAATTAAATATTGAATATAACACAAATTACAGTAAATATTGTTGACATCATTACCAGGAAACACTGTAATAATATTACCGTTATGATTTATATATAATATACATATATACCTTATGTCGTATATATATTTACCCAACCTGTATACCAATACCAAGTAAAATGATAATCATACAAGGTGCGCTATAAGTAACTAAATGATTTAAATCATCCACAACAATTTTTGAGTTTATATTTATAAGACTAAATTTAAAAGCAAGAACGATAGGGTGTGGGTGGTTCAGAAAACCCAAGAATGATTTTTGAATCCATTTCAAGGTTCTTTTGGATCAAGGGTAGAAAATTGGCCCAGATTTCTCTGAAACAGACAGCAATCGTACACAGCTATAATTACTGTCATTGCAATTGGTACTTGTAACAAGATGGGGCCACATATCAAACTACAAAAGCGACGATAACAACATTTAGCACTTTATTACTGCTTGAATAAACACCAACAAAATACAAATTAAGAGTATTAACAATAATAAACTTGTAAAACTTATTTAGTGAGCAACAAAACTTCTGCTAGAAATAAAGAGAGAAAATGGAGATGATAGCAACACCAAAAAAAAACACTTACAAGATTATTATCGGTAATATTCTTTGATGGTATTTTGTTTCTGTTTATTCAAGCACTAATGAAGACTTATCTAATAAGCAACAAAATTTTTGATAGAAATTAAAAAGAAAAAATGGAAGTATTGTGATAGGGTCAACAACAAAATTTGATTTCAGGGTAATCAGTGGATATCCTTACTATTTTTTTAAAATTTTGGATAGCGTAGCATTAGGATGCTTAAAGTGCGTTTTTCTATTAAATATTTTTTTGTTTTTTTTATTATTTTTCTTCATACTATCTTCCAGCAACAAATCCAGGGAGTGTTGATATTAAAACAAAAACATTTCTTTTTCATTGGTTTCAATGCTATCTTACTCGATTTTTTTGTAAACTGGTTCTAGCAACAAAATCGGAATTCTAGCAAGTAATTAGCAACAAATTATCATGCTGGTTTCGATTGTTTCTGCTAATTTGTCACTGCTAGCTTAACAGAGATCTTTACATTTCAGATTTAAGGTACATACTTATGGTTCAACCTGTATAATATGTATAATTATATGGGTGGATGAATGCATCATCATAATATGGACTGTTGAACTGTTGAGTGCATTTCCGAGAATATTCTGCCATCTGCCGTGTAAAATTACAACATATATTATGAATACAATAAATAATATACCTACACCTCTGTATCTCCAATCTGCCACGGAATTTCGATTTATAAAAGTACCTATCCATGGATAACCTCAATAATTGTTTCCAAATTATTGTCGGAAGTTTAAATAAGAGAGTAGTTCATCGACACTTTACTATTGTTGTATGTTTTTTTTTGTATGCGCCATTGTATTTTCGAAGCATGTGATGATGACAGGAAGTCGAATTGAGGGATGTGTGCCGGAAGTACGTAGCTATTTCGCATGATGTTTAATTTCCAGTTATCCAAACTACTATGAATGCGAACGTGAATTTGTCCAAATGGATCATCATGAAATTTTACATACACGTTGTCGAATGTACAGAAAAGAACATATTATAGGTTGCCTCTGACATCCGGAAATCCCAATATTAAGGGGGTAAAAGGGACTAAATTTCGGAGAAATAATATTCAATACTACATGTACTGTACTAGAAAAACATGGTGTTACTATTTAAAAAAATAAGGATGGGCTATCCATGTTGTACATCCTGTATATAATTTTATACATAAGAACCCCCGCTCAACCGTTTTACTTAATGGAATATCGTGAATTATTGCTTGATAGGATAGTTTTTATCCCGATAAGTGACTCTCCCAATATATATATATATATATATATACAGTTTATCCAATTAAGTCAGCACCATATTTTAGATTTTATAAAAAAAGTTATTCTTGATAAAAAGTTCTGCGTGGCCTAAAACACAGAATATAAATATTTAAGAAAAAATTAAGAAGCTTTATTAGTTGGTTCACTGAAAAATACACAATAATATTAATTCTTTTGGTTCTGGTTCTTTTGAAGTTAAAGAGTTGTAGTTAGATCGAAAACTTTTGGCACCAACTTCAAAATTACCATAACAAATATATTTTGTATTTCTCATTGCACCAACTAATAAAATCGGTCCAATTAATATTATTTTGTATTGTTCAGTGCACCAACTACTTAATAAAGTCGGTCCAATTTTTTTGTAAAAAATTTGATTGATTTTATACTTTTGAGTGTAACATTGGTCATGAAAATTGTTGAACGTTCACTAATACCAAAGAAAATACTACTTATCCTTTTACCCATGCTTAGCTTGTACTTGTTATTATTCAGAGATCTCATAACATTAGTAGACTTCAAACTTTAATGCTGTAAGTAACTCTAAAACCGTAACTCTTTTGAAAAAAATTACAATTTAAATTATGCTACATATAACCTTTTCTTTGATTTCGCCGCCTCATATTTTCAATTTTCGAAAAAAATGTCCCTTCCACATAGCGGAAATACACATAACATATATTTCGAATTCAGACTTTACCATTGCTGTAACATGAAACGTTCATTACAAATTTTCCGGATATAGTCTCATCTTTAATTGTGCCGTCTCAGATTTTTGATTTTCGAAAAAAATAGACAACTCCAGCCCTTTCGAGCGCGGTTTTCGGAAGAAGGGAGATTTCGAATTTGAGTTTGCTGAATATGGGACCATTTCTCAACTCCCCTTTTTCAAATGAAACATAACATTTTACAATTTTGCCATGTATCAGAATTTCTGATTTTCCTCAAATATTGGATTTTGCCGCGGACGAAGTCGTGGGCTTCCATTAGTACAATATAATCACAACATATTTTGCAATAATAACATTAATAATAATAATAACAGTTACTGGCGTTAATCTCTCATTTGATATTATTATTCTGGGAAATTGAATGTAATAATTGCTTTTCCACTTATACAAGAGTTAAGTATGTAAAAGTAATTTAATAATAGTTTAGTTAAAAAACACACACACAGAAACATAAAGCCCACTTTGAAACTACAGCCTGTAAGAACATCATCTCCACTCACTCACAAGATTGCTATCTTTCACAATCATTAAAAGTTTTCCTGGTAGCGCGTTCAATTATAAGTTTAATGTTTATCGAATATACAGGGTGATTCATAACACTTCTGACATAGGCCAAGGGGCAGGTTATTTGGACCAAAATACGGTGATAGGACCAAATATATCCATAAAATATTGCTGTCGAAAAGAATACAAGGCGTTAAAGTTGATTTGTTTTTGTTTTTTATTAATAATTTCACCGTATATTTATCAATTGTAATCAAAGTCAGCGCAGAAGCATAACTTAGAAAAAGGAATATTATTTTACATATTATTTCAAGTTTTGTTACAGGGGGCGCCACGCGAATGGTTCTTGATGATGAAATCAAGTGGTAACTTTTTTTAACGAAACTTTTTAGTGATTTTGATTAAGAAATATGATTTAAACCGTTTTCGAGAAAAACAGTCCAGAGTCTCAGAAGGGGATTTCAAATATTACTTAATTTATGAATGGAATTGGAATGTCAGGTAATTGTTACTGGTAAATGTCATTTTGATAAAAAATGATAAATATACAATGAAATTATAATCGAAAAACAAAAAAAAAATAATTTAACGCCCTTTATTCTCTTCCCCAGCATAAGACATATTTGGTCCAAATAATCTGCCCTTAGCCAATGTCCCAATAGTTATGAATCACCCTGTATATACATACAGACATAGCTATATGCAGATTAATATGGTTGGCTATGCTTTAATATAATAATAACAGCCAATCGATTTCCATAGAAAATCGCATTGAAAAGTAACCACTCTCTAAATATCTATAAATAGATGGTATGTAATAATGTATATAATAGAAAATACTGAGTAAAACTTTCTCTGTGAGTTTATCCATTTGAGGATTGTAAAGCGGAGAAAATTACAAATTATAAATTACTTGAAATTGTTTTCCCATGTTACTAAAATAACGAAATACGAACACCGAGGAGGTATATACAATTCAAATGTCTGTTTTTTTTGAAAGAGGAGACTTGAGAAATGGTCCCATACTCGTAAAAACTCAAACCGAAATCTCCTTCCCTCCGATAACCGCGTGGAGGGGCAAATTTTCTCGAACATCCAAAATTTGTGTAACCAGAATTGAAGACAGGACAATATCTGGAAACGTTTAAATTGAACGTTACGGTTTTCGAGTTACATTCATGTTAAAATCTCACATATGTCTATTTAGGCTATGTGGAAGGGTCGATTTCTTTCGAAAACTGAAAGTCTCTGGGTAACACATGAAAGACAATAATATTTTTAGCAACATTTATAATGAACATTTTTTTCCTTAGAGTTACGGTTTTTGAGTTAAGCGGTCATAAAATGGTTAAATCCAAAATAATTAAGCGTATTTCCGCAGCGATGTTCTGAGATTTCTACATAATAACAAGGACAAGCAAAGAATATAAGTGTAAAATAAATATTTTTTTACAAAAAAATTGATAGACTTTATTAGTTGGTGCACTGAAAAATACGAAATATGTAATATTAATTCTATTGGTGCTGGTACTTGTGAAGTTGGTGCCAAGAATTATCAATCTAACTGCAACTGCACAACTTCAAAAGTAACAGCACCAATAGAATTTTTCAGTGCTTCAACTAAAAATATTTTTTAAAAGCATGTTTGCGTTCACGGACGTATATGTGATTTGGCATAGTTGAAGTTTATATCTATGGAGGAGTGCATAAAGCTTAAATTAATACATGTATAATATGTTTGTAAGTACGTTTACGTCAAATATTTGTTCTAGATTATTAAGTTTTTTTAATATTTTATCACAAAATTTTTAATCTGGAAACATACAAAATTTTCTAGGGATTATTACAAAATTATATTTTTATTTAAAAAAAAAGATAATTTTATCAATCAAATTTCCTTGGAATAGATAAAATATTATAAACTTTTACGAAATTTTCATTGTACAAAATAAATGCATTTGAGTAAATGTATTATTATTCCAAGTAATAAGATAATTGAATTATTTACTTTTTGTAAATACAATATCGAAAGATTTCGAGAAACATTATCAAGTAGCCAGTTTACTTTATGATAATATATATAATATTTAGGTTAAGGTATAGGTGAATCATATATGTATAGATAACAATATTTCGATAGTTTGGAAATACTTGATGTAAAAAAAAGAAAATATAAATGATATTAAAACTAAAACTATTTCCCCCACAGGTTAATTACGTAATTAATTCTACTCTTACTGATCTCTTGTACGATTGATGTTCCAGGTCTGTCATAATGTGATTATTGGTCGAATTTCCTCAAAAAGTCCTAATACTTCCATCATATTTAAAACAATATAAATATGTAAAATACAAAATACCATTCATTCTATTGGTGATGATACTTTTGAAGTTGGTCCCAAAAGTATTTTATCTAAACACGATTGCACAAATTCAAAAGTACCTGCACCAATAGAATTAATATTATTTTGTATTTTTCAGTGCACCAACTAATAAAGTCGGTCCAGTTTTTGGTGAAAAATATTTATTTCATTTTATTATTATTATTTTCTTGCTTGTACTTGTTATTATTCAAATATCTCAAAACTTCGCGCCGAAAATACACATATATCAGACTTTACCATTGCTGTAACTCGAAAACCGTAACTTCTTTTGAAAAATGTCCAGATTAAATATTGCTACATACAATCCCTTCTTGAATTCTGCAGTCTCAGATTTTCATTTTTCCAGAAAAATTGCCCTCTCCACCACCATCGGGGGCGATTTCTAAAGCGAATGAGATCTCAGATTTGCATTTTTCTAAATATAAAACCATTTTTCAACTATCTTCTTTCAAAAGAATCATCAGAATCAATCAATCAAATATACCTAAAGCCGAATTGTGTACCTTTTACGGTCAAAAATAAACATTCCGCTCTGACCTAATACCAAACCATATTTTTCTCGGTCAGGATGTTGAAAGAAATCTAAATTTAATTATAATGACTAACGAATGAAGTCATAATATTTCTTTACACCTTTTCGAGGTGAAAGACATTCTGGGAACTGACCCGAACAACAAAATATACTTACATTCGTTGTTACCCAAGACATAGTCAATATAATACGATCGCAAGGATTATTGAGTAAGAAAAAAACTCACTGTAATTATTCTTTAATTACAAATGCAAATACCAATAATATAGCAATGACGTAAGCTGGTAGGTACCGCATTTATAGTTCCAAAAAAAACATGGCACCACTCACTCAGACATAGCAACAACAGTAAAAATAATACCTAATTGACTTCCAAGTACACCTATTATCACGGTAAGCCATTTTCAAAGTACCGAAAAAAAAGAAAACACATAACAATTTTGATAAATAACCACGAAAATAAGTTGTTAGCTGGTACCTTTTAAATTGCTCAAAATTACACATGATTGAGCAATATTGAAACACAAAGTTCCAAGAATTCGGCGATAGGTCAATGTTTTTCATTTCTTTACTAGTGAAAAATGTAATTGACTGATTGTGAAATTTAAAGGTCCAAAATTCTAAAATTTCCAGACAAAAACTTCTTTGGAGGTTATCAGATAGCTTTGGCTAGCCGAGTTAACCAAGAGGCCACTAGTGATAAGTTTCAATAAATTCACGAATTAAAACATTAAGATATAGGATATAGTAATTTGAATTTGTCCGTTTTTGACCGACGAACCCCAAACGGAGGAGGTATACAATTCGACTGTCTGCTTAAGTACTCCGATTTTGATGATTTGAAAGAGGAGACTTGAGAAATGGCCCCATATTCATAAAAATGCAAATCCTAAATCTCCTTCCCTTCTAAAACCGCCATCGAAGGGAATGGAGGGGGCAAATTTTCCCGAAAATAGAAATATCTGGAAACGATTAAATTGAACATTTTTTCTAAAGAGCTACGGTTTTCGAATTTCTGCGATATTAAAATTTGAAATATGTGTATTTTCGCTATGTGGAAGTGGCAATTTCTTTCGAAAATTGAAAATCTGAGAATGGATAATTAATGACCATATTATTTGTAGCAACATTCATATTGAACATTTTTTCCATAGAGTTACGGTTTTCGAGTAAAAAGAATGGTAAAGTTTATAATATGCGTATTTCCGCGACGATGTTCTGAATAATAGCAAATATAAGCAAAGCATATACATGGATAATGGTGAATGTTCAACGATTTTAGTGACAAATATAACACTCAAAAGTGTGAAGTTTTCAATCTAACTGCAACTGCACAACTTCAAAAGTACCAGCACCAATAGAATTAATATTATTTTGTACTTGTACTACCTATGTCGGTTCAATTTATTTAATTTTCCAGCATCGTGATGATTTTTTTGTGCCCAGTTCTCAATAAATGTTTACGTTCTGGCGTTTGCCACAGTCTAGAAAACAAATTTTCACCTGTTGGTCTGTTTGTCGCTCTGTCTGATATCGGGAACGAATGGAATGACAAGTCGTTAAAAAATAGACACACAATATTTTTTTTGCCATCAAAACACTTCAAAACTGTCGAATTTAAAGATTAGAAAAGATAACAATAGGCAGTGTCAAAACAAAAAAATATTGCGTACTAATACAAAGATAACCTTGAATATTCCAGGAATTTCAAAATTACTAGTCACTCGTCGTGAAATACAAAAAATAACATATCTATCTTGAGATAATATAATCGAAGCAATTATTTAAATAACAAGTGATAACCATGGAGATATATTTGGAAATAAAAACCAGAAGTGAATATACAAGAATTCAAAATAATATATTATCCGATCTATTTACACCATACAATTAAAATAATACCTAAAATGACCTAAAGTAATCAGCTGTGTCATGTGATAAGAATATATTTATTTAAATTAAAGGACATACACTTAATATAGTTTGACCTCGGAAAGAGCACAGGAATAAATTATATTTATTAATTAAATCAAATCTTATCTAGAAGGGGGGAGAAAAAATAAACAACAATAACACATTATTAAGTATATTATGATACCCAAATAGATTTATCGAGAAGCGATTGAATAATTCATCGAATTAGTTTATAAATTTAAATTAGGTATTTATAGCAATTTTCCATGAAAACTTTATCCGCAAAAGCAATTCGTAAACATAAAGAAAACTGTTTTTTTTATTTTGATATTTTGTAACAAAATAAAGAAAGAGTTCTTATCAAATACACAAAGAAAGAAAAATATAGGAAAGTGCGAGTCGAACTCTGAAACAAATGGTTCCGTACCAATGTAAAAGTCAGTCTCAGTGCTGTCCAATCTAATACGGAACCGTAATTATTTATATATATTTAATAAATATTTTTTATAAAAAATTGTACCGACTTTATCAGTTCGTGCACTGAAAAGTACAAAATAATAGTAATTCTATTGGTACTGGTACTTTTGAAGTTGTGCAGTTGCAGTTAGATTGAAAACCCATTGGCACCAACTTCAAAAGAACCAGCACCAATAGAATTAATATTATTTTGTACTTTTCTGTGCATCAAATAATAACGTCGGTCCAATTTTTTGTAAAAAATATTTATTTCACACTTTTGAGTGTAACATTATTCACGAAAATCGTTGAACTTTCACTAATACCAATGAAGATAGTACTTATCCTATTACCCACGTATATTCTTTGCTTGTATTTTGTATTATTGATATCTCAACGCATCGCCGTAACCGTAACTCTAAGTAAAAAAGGTTCATTTTAAATGTTGCTACAAATAATTAGGTCTTTCATGTAGTACCCACAGATTTTCAATTTTCGAAAGAAATCGCCCTCTCCACATGGCAAAAATACACAGATTTGAGAATTTAACATGCCTCTAACTCGAAAACCGTAACTCATTAAAAAAAAGGTTCGATTTAAACGTTTCCGGATACTGTACTATCTTTAATTATACCACCTCGGATTTTCGAGAAAATTTGCAACCCTCTTTGGAGACGGTTTTCGGAGGGAAGGAGATTTTCTTGGGAACGAGTAGACCGATTGATTCTGTTGCTTTCTCAAGAATATGACTGATCAGACAATTTTTGTAAAGAAAACACACCTGATGAATGTTCAAAATTCAGTCTATAGGTATATGAGCATATAATAAATAATTCCAACTACTAGTTTATGTTATTTCATGCTATTCAATTTTAATTTTATTCGAAAAACCACATCAAACCAATCAAATTCCAATAAAACAACATGTTACATGCTTACAATTCATAAAATATCAAATTAAACATAAAAACCTCAAACGTATTGATTGGTCGAAATAATTAACGAGTTTCAGCAATAGAAATAATTGGAAAAAGTTAATAGTTAAAAGGTTAAATTTAATTTTCAATAAAAAGTAGGTACCAGCGTCAATAGCATTGAGATTATTTTATTATTTTTCAGTGCAAGTCGGTCCTATTTATGGAAAACATATTTATTTGACATTTTTGAGTGTTCATGTGTACAATTAGAAGGTTTCCGGTAATCGGACCGCACAATATATAGGTAATATTGAACCCTCACTAAAAAAAATTATATATAGGTACACACATATCCCATAACAGGTACACGTGACGCCGCCAATGATGCATCAGCGCTGAAAAAGAAAAAAGAAAGAGACCACAAGAAAGACAAGATAAGCGGATTCCATTGACAAAGTCGAAAAAAATCTCCCAGGAACGCTTCCAATCCCACTCAGGGTCATTTACATTGATTGGATGATAGATGTTAGTATTATAAATGTGTGTTGTTGTACTTACTATCAAATCTATAGTGTCAGTTGAAAAGAGATAGCGATATATTATGCCCATTGAAATTGTAGAGAAAGAGAAGAATTATTTATACGATGAATTACAATTATTACAACATGCATAGTTCAGAATATGTTGACCTTTTTTTTTCTTATCCCTCATTCATTTCATTTCTGTTGATACCTTATTTTGTATTGTAGCTTTTCCCACTATAAAGTAATTCTATGTTACATAGAAACAGAGAAAAAAAGCAAGAGGGTAACGATTGTTACAGACACCTTCCAGCTGCTGCTTTTACCAAGAATCCCCTTAGTCTTTTTCATATGTAACATGTAACAGTAAGAAGACATAGGTACAAAAATAAAGGTTGAATAAGTAAGATTTTTAGTGAGAGAAATAGTCCGAACATTTTATTTTTCCATAGTTTGTTCGATGCCGATATCCCCATGTACTTCTACTGTTTTTTGTTTTCGATATCATTCACAAATTCACATACACTTTATCAATCATTAACATTTAAAAACATCATATTTATTTATATAAATCATTTACATATTTATATCCCAAGTTTAAAGATGTTGGCACTTGTTTTCTTATTGGTAATACTAATTGATATTCTCAGAGTTAACTGTTTCCAAGAATTTTTAATACATATAGATGATACGATAATTGATCTGATAAAAAACACCAATCAGATAGAAAACAAAATGTAATTTCTATATTATTATAGGGATTCCCAAGTTTATATCAACTCTATGCATGAAATCAGATAGGTAGGTAGGTACCTATGTCATTATCAGAATCTCAAATATTTTCGACACATTCCAGAGAAACATTTAAATTAATAAAGATGAATTTTAGATCATAAATATTAAACAGAGATACCTACTCTAAATTGAATAAGTAAGTAATCAAATAATTACCTAGGTAGTTTCCTTCCTAAGGTTAAATATGTAAAACTGTTGAGACAAAAATCAGGCGTGAGTAGGTAATTACTAAAAAACATGGTTTAAAATAATATTTGGTTCTACTTTGAGCCTTAATTCATATTATCATTGATAAAGTAATTTCATAATGGTTGTAAATACGGTAAGTAATCTCTGAAAAGTAAAAGTAAGTTTATTATTTTGACCTAAATAGCTTAAGTACCTACATAAAGAAAACGTAACGTTAAACATTTCAAGATAAAGAGTATAATCACCTAAGTTTGTACGAAGAAAAGGCACAGTTTCCTCATTTTCTTGTCATGAAAAGGCACTATCATTGCACTGATAACACTAGGAAATAATTTACAAAAATAATCCTTCCTTTATATAATTATATCACTAGACTAGTTCAACACAGAAAGCCTAATCATTGTCATTTTAACTTGATAAATTCATAAATATAATAATATGATTCCAATTCCCCACATTGTAGAGATGGTGTAGTATTATTCTAGTCGCGTAATTTTGAGGTTATGATGGTAGCGTAGTTAATTAACGCGCACAGACTAACACAACTCCCTCTGAACAACCTACAAGCAACACTGCATTTCGCAAACTACTATATTTTAAAATCATCATCGAGAAGAGAATGAACTGAATAGAAGTAGAAGAGGGAGTACCCAAAACGAGAGAACGAACGTCAGGCGATTGAAAAGTAAGCCGCCGCAGGCAATGTTGCCAAGTTGAACAAATCCGAGTTTTACGGAAATTCATATTGAGCGATCAAAAATCAAATGAGTCAGATGTTAAGTAGTTGTAATACATGTAATAAGCAATGGGTATGTTTGGATGACCAATTAAATAAGTATACGATCGACAATAAATAGAAAAGGATTCAAGTACGTCTAATCAATTGAAATTCAAATAAGTTAAATAATATTTGGAATAGTTTTGCTTATCTCTGCTGCAATTTATTTCTTTGTTTTTAAAACAAACTTGAATTACAATGAATTTCAGTTAATTTCTCCCACAAGTATTGTTCCAGTTTTCCATTTTGGAGACGGTTACTCAAACAAAATGGTGTTGAAAACAAAGTTGGACAACTTGTCTTAACACACTCCAAAACATTTCCACTTGTCTCAAAAGCGTTCATGGTTTTCTCAACAAATCCATGAACTTCCATTGCTCTAAACTTGTTAAGTATCGTTTGTACAATTTTACCAAATCCTCACAGGAAAATACAAAGATGTTCGACATAGCAAATATACGTGGCAACAAGGTATTACAATCAAACAAATAATAATTGTTGCTGGTCGAGGTTAGAGTGAAATGGACGACAATAGCGACAAGGATGCACATGACGAGGTGGTCCGTGTGGAGTTTCTGGGAACGTTAGAACGTGTTTTCGTTTCACGTTAAGACAGTGGAGGGGAGGGGCGGCAGTCAGTAGAGTGTATACCGGGAATCCTTCTTCTCGGAATTCCGAATGCATGTCGACGCTTGGCTTTGGTGGATAGAAGTATAAATATAAGTCTCGAGTTGGGCCACTCTACGAATGTATTCAGTGATGCTCAAAATGTTGGCAGAGTATACCTAAACAAAAAAAAGGAATGAAAACCCTGTCAATACATTCTTGTTTTATCACACTAGTGCGAAAAGTAAATGTCAGATGTCAGCCAGTGCATATAGTTAATGTCATTACTATTTTCTCCTCCTCATACTTCAAAAACTAACATGCCCATCACTTCAGATGAGAGCATAAAGGCATATTTTATGATGCGACAATGAATACTGAATATTAAGTTTCACATATGAAGTTTGAGGCCACTTCTGATGTCAGGGTTGAGATTAGAAATTTTAAGGTCCATCAATCGTTTTTACAAAAACATTGGAAATGCCTGGAGAACAACTTCTTCGTAGAAATCATCCTAGGGGCGTTTCAAATTTTTACAGGAATTATTCGAAAAAAAAAAAATTAAAGTTCACTTTATATCATCAAAATACGGCTTTACGTTGAGTTCCATGCAAGAGTTAAGATGAAGAATATTTAATGAATTTATTGAACAAATCAGTGGAGAATTCTTGGAAAGGGTATCGCAACGCAGAAATTTATAGGCTTGCATATTGCCAGGAGATGAACGGAGCTCCGAGAACTTAGAATCAGACCAAAAAATTTGGGTTCCCAGAAACTAAAATCGACGTAGATGTTTGTAGTGAAATTTATTTGTTTGTAGATTTTCAAAAAACTTAGAAAATAAAAAAAAATGATTTATTCCTACAATTTTTGATGTTTCTATGGCATTTTTTTGGAAACACAAATATTTTATTAGATTTATTTAGCTTTAATTTGTTTAAAAGATTAAAAATTTTGAAAAAAAAAATAACAAAAAAACTATTATTACTACAAAAAACTACAAGCGATGTTTAACACATTCCAGAGAAAATGCCATAAGAACATATTTTTTTTTGATTTCTAGGTTTTCTGAAAAACTACAAACAAATAAATTTCACTACAAACATCTAGGTCATTTGTGGTTTCAGGAATTACAAAAAATTTATTAAATCTATTTTACGTAAATTTGTTCAAGCAATTAATAATGCTAAAAAATTAACATTCCCGGAAAAATGCCATAAAAACATAAGAAATTGTAGGAGTAATTTTTTTTTTGATTTTCAAGGTTTTTTGAACAAACTAAAAACAAACAAATTTCACTACAAACATACATCTACGTCATTTGTAGTTTACGAGAATAATGTATAATTCATTTTCAGGTTCTAAGTTCACGGAGCTGATGAACGGCGGGAATTTGGAACATTTGAAATGATTTATTTTAATTACATTTATTCTCATTCTCATTATTTAAAATAAATAAGATTGATGGTTCAGTAATTACTCGTTTAAATAAATTCTTCACACTAAAACCAGCAAGTATGAATTTCAAAGAAAAAGACTAAAATTGACATGCATGCATGCGTGCAAAACTGACATGCATGCACGCCTGCAAAACTGACATGCATGCATGCCTGTAAAACTATCATGCATGCACGCGTGCAAAACTGAATAGCGCAAAACTAACGAGCATGCAATTGTGCAAAACTGACATGCAAAACTAATAATTATGCATGCACGCCTGCAAAACTGTCATGCAAAACTGAACGGCATAAAACTAACATACAAAACTGCACGCGTGCATGCTTCAGTAATTACTGATTTAACTGTATTTTTTACACTAAAGCCAGTATGTATAAATTTCAAAGAAAAAGATTAAGGACTTGAATAACAAAATATCGTATTTTTCCTTACAAAGATAATTATTTGGTAGGTACCATACTTTATCCGAACTATCCATAAATAAATGAAAGTACCTAAGAGATTTTTTTTATCTGCTTTAATGACGTGATACATAATATATTTTGTTTTATTTGTATGCTTTGGATAAAAAATGTTTTGGTATCACTGTTATTCTTTATATATTACAGAAGTTTCGAATGTAACTGAACTTTCGTTCGCATTTGTACACGAAAATGGTAACACAACAACTCGCTGGCCTGTTCTTCTTCTTCGTTTAATCGGAAGAATAATAATAAACTGAAAAACACCTACGCAACGTTTGCTATTCCAGGATCTCATTCTTTAATCAAATCGTGGAACGTCACATAATAATATATTATATTATTAGAGGTATATACATCGTGTGACATGGCAAAGTTATTTACGAATATGGCCGCATATTTTTAGAAAGCCTCCTCTCGGTCCTCCTGGAGAATGTAAGCTTTGTTCCAACCGTAAATGCAATAATATTCAACAGTTTGCAAGGCCCCACATTAAATATTTAGAGCTTTTATTTTGAATGGAGTACCTACTTATATATTTCGCGAATGGACAAATATTCAACACCAACTTTGTTGGGTTCCTTCTGACAACACTAGGCATGTCAAAAAAAAAGTCAGAAAAAACCAATCGGTGAAGGTTCGTAAACTTTGACAAAAAAATGTAGCAATTTGCTAATCGTAAGACGCTTGTAATTTTTGCGCGCAGACTTTTGTCTGACTGACTGTTGTTTCTAAGGACGGTTGGAATGAAGCCATCATAGTTAGTTAGTTGGGACTGGGTTGGGTCTTCACAAAATCGAGTCGCCGGTGCTATTTTATTTATTTTTCAGTTCCTGGAAACGTGATTTTCCACTAGTGGCGCTCACACGTCTACAGATTGTACAAAAAATATTATATATATGAGGCGTGTGCTCGTGAATAATATTCGCCCGGACATTTTATCATCGTCAAAATGAAGTTTTTGATTAAGGCTGCTTGGCAGGAGGGCGACCGTTGTCGAAGGAGATTATTTTCTGTTTTTATTTATTTTAATTTATTACTCTTGCCTCTTCCGCGAAAATTCAATTAAATGTTGAAAGTTAAATTTATACTTTTTTTTTCTCCAATAACTAGTTTGTAAGTTTATATACAGCGAAGTAAAGTAACTTGCATATAATTCGATTTCTGATAGGTTTAGAAAAAAATCCAATCAAGTTCTATGAAATCATGTTATCGAAGATCGGTAAGTTTTATTTAATAACATATTTTTCTAGTTCCATGTTCAATACCTATTAAATTAAAGATATAACAATTAGAACTGCATTCAAAAGTTGCGGCCGATTTAATAGTAAAAATATTGAATTTGTGCCCCCAAAAGAAAACAGTAGCTGCCTCCCTGTTTGTTTATTCTATCATTTTATTATATTAACGCGTGCAAAACTGACAAGCATGCACGCGTCTACAACTGATAAGTATGCACGCGTGCAAAGCTGACATGCAAAACTGACGAAAACCTGACATGCAAAACTGACATGCATGCACGTGTGCAAAGCTGACATGCAAAACTGATGAGCATAAACATGTGCAAAATTGACAAGCAAAACTGAAAAGCATGGAAGGGGGCGTGAATAAATGATCTGCTAAAACTGACATGCAAAGCTGACGTGAAAAATCTGACCTGCAAAAACTGATATGCAAAGCTGATCAGCTCGCACACGTGTACAACTGACATGCAAAATTAAGGTCTTCTGATACCTGACGTGCATGCGTACAAAACTGACAAGCATGCATGCTTGTCAAACTGACGTGCACGAAAGCGAACAAAACTATGCTAATATATGAAAATAGTTTAATCAGATCGTGAAACCATCTATTTTATTTAGCTTACAACAGACCCAGGTTCGATTCTTGACCATAGAATTTTTTTCCTAATAAAAATTATAATTGAATTATTTAGCTCTGATACAGCTATTTATAAAAAAAATATCTACCAGTAAAAATAGATACAACCAGAAATGATGAATGAATAAGTAAGTACATTAAGCCTGTTCATTCATCATAATAAATATTATCAATTAAAAGGTCTGGTCTGAGTCTAAAATTGCTGACATTAAAAAATGTACCGCTATTATTGTTGTAGTATGCAGATAGAAATTGTCGTAGGAATTATTTTTTTTATCAGTAAAACGTATAAATACCGAGAATATCCGGGATTATATGGCCAAATTAAAATTGTAGTTATAAATATTTACCTCATTATAGAAAATGCAGATCACGTAGTAGAAAAATGTACTTACATTTTGATCGAAACATAAATTTTCTAAATGGATCTCAAACATTATTTGAAATAATTTCATTCCTATTCGCCAACATAATCATTGGATATACAAACATTTCTAAATATTCCATGAAGGTTTGTTTGTAATATAAGTTTGTATATGTATATATGGAATGATTACAAAATTGATTTCGCAGAAACTATAATGCAATTCGATCCAGTAGAATTAATACGAAGAATTCAGAGGATATTACAACGCCACAGAGTTTCAGCATATTAAACTACTAAATACCAAGTAGATTTTCATTGTTGAATGATTTGAAAGAAGGTTAGATAGAAACACCGTTCGGTAGATACGAAAGTAGGAAATGTACTTTTTTATCTTTGAATGAAATACACAAGTTTAACATTGAAACGGGACAAGTTTTATCTATTATTAGCATTCAACTAGCTCAGTCCGCGATTTTGTTTATGAAAAAATATATTTTTTCTGCAAGTATCGTTAAAGCCGTTTTGGCGCCACAGTCTTGAGCGAAACACGTTTTTCAACTATAACCTAACAACCAGTGCTATAGAAAAAACTATGGCCAATCTGTGTCACCCGCGCGTGGTGTCGATACCCAGCAAAACAACAAACAAAGCAACAAAATCGGTTCATCTGTTACCGCGATAAACTTGGCACCGAAAAACAAATCATTGGTGTAAAATATGGATTTTTCGATTCAGGTATCAAGACAAAACTTTCCTTACTTTGCTTCTTAGGATAGCGGTAGGAAGGTCAAAAATTCTTTTCTTCTTTTTCACAATTTATTTTCCAAACAAATGATTCTATTTACACAAGTGGAACTCAGGTTAATTAGTTCATACCATTCAAGAGACAAGGCATGAATGGAAATTTTACGAAACTGATAACGTTCCATTCCTACATTTACGCATTATTTTTTTAATGACTTTATTTGTTAAATTCTTTAGTATAAACATTATTGTTACTATGAATGAAACAGTGGAGCGGTAGATATATCATCATTCGTAATTTTGATCGACTCCACAAACGGAGGAGGTGTACACATATCGACTGTGTGCTTTTTTATATTCGTCTCGATATGAATGATCCCCCCCAAAAAAAAAACAATCTAAGGTTTCTAAGTTACAGCAGTTGCAAAGTCTGAAATATGTGTATTTCCGCGATGTTTTGAAATCACTGAATAAGTATAAGCAACGTATTAGTGTCTTTGGTGAAAGTTCAATTATTTCAATGACTAATGTTACACTCAAAAGTGTGAAATTAATATTTTTTACAAAAAATTGGACCGACTTTATTAGTTGGTGCACTTAAAAATATAAAATAATATTAATTTTATTGGTTCTGGTATTTTTGAAGTTGATGCCAAAAGTCTTCTATCCAACTAAAACTGTACAACTTCAAAATTAGTAGGTAAAGTTCTTTTCACAATAATTGGTTGACTACGTTTTTTTAAAAAGCTGGGACGTTCTGCCAGAGATCGGCCATAAACATGCAATAAACTGTCGGTCAGGTTCGGATCATAATATAGCAATATTCTACTAAAAAATTTCTACGAAATAATTCTAGGGGTCATTAAACATTTTCAAGCTCAGAAATCCATTAAATAAAAATCTTTGCCAATGGGATGGATTTTCTAAGAAAGGACAAAACTTGTATAATTAACATGTAATCAGTTTATTTAACAAATATCTAATCTTTGCTTTGTAGTTCAAAGGAAGTGTTCAGTTGTGCTACGATTACGATACAATTAATTTTAAATTATTTATACCAAACATTTATACGTAGGTATAATAACAAATAATATGTGGCGTCGTCCGAGGGTCTAGTGTTCCGTTGAAGAAAAAACACTTCTTCGTTGATGCTAGAAACATTGTAAAAAATGTTTACAGTTCTTTACTTGACCTAACGCGAGTGCTGCCGCAAGTGTAAATTGTAACAAGTGATATAACGAAGGTAAAGAAATCTTTGGCGAAGGTGTCTCTTTTACTGCTACAGACGAATTGCAGTAAATTCCGTCAATTTAGGAAAGAATCGAGAAGATACCGTGGCAAATGTGGCACCAATTAAAATCAAAGGAAAATATTTCTCCGACCGGTGTGGTAGAATTGATAAGAAACTCTCATAATACTCCCCCCGACAGTTGGCAAAATTCAGTTCATCGTGTTATAAACTGTTGAAAATTCATATGCTACTCTAGAAACAATTAAACCAATTATAATTAATTTCTTACTTGTTTCCTAAATACCTCAATAATTTTAATTTTAGTTAATTACATTCTCTACCTATATTATATACCGAATCAAATTCCAAACTCTAGTGTAATTGCTTGTGGATTGTTTACATTAATGGTAATTCACCTGGTTGTTTTATTGCAGTCATAAAGACAACTACATTCTGTCCTATTATTGGTAAAAAAATGTAGTCACCTCTTGCTCTTATATAGGGTGATTCATAAAAGAGGCGCAAGACTTTTGGAGAAGATAGTTTATCCATAACCATGTTTTTTTCTACAATCATGGGTTCGCACCGTTTTCGAGATACGAGGGTCCAAAGTTGAAAAAAAATCTCTCATCTATTGCACACATTTTAAACTCACAAATACACTTATTTGAAGGTGCAGACAATGTTTTTAGAAAGAGTAAGTGGCTTAGATTTTGGGTATATTTTGTATTTAAACCACACTAACTTCTACGCCACTGGTCAAAATAAGGTTTCATTTGAGTTTTCAAAACCGCCAATGTTTTCTTAGCAAAAAAGGTACTCTATTGCTCTAAGGTGATCCATTTTCGAGGAAAAGGTCATTTTATGATCAAAAACATAAAACAAAAAAATTAACAAAAAAATATTTTAACATGGAAAGAACTAGCATATGAACACAAAGTATTTTAACTAAATAAAATAAAAAATGTATGTTTTTGATAATAAAAAAACGTTTTTCTCGAAAACGGATCACTTTAGAGCAAAAGAACACGAGTACCTTTTTTGCTTATAAAACATTGGAGGATCTAAAATAATAACAAAACCTTATTTTGACCAGTGGCGTAGAAATTAAACAGGTTTAAATACAAAATAGCCTACATTTACGCCACTGACTTAAAAAAAATGTCAGCACCGTAAAATAAGGGTATTTACGAGTTTGAAATGTGTGCAAGAGATGAGCGCTGTATCCCTAACAGTTCCAAACATATTCTCAAAAAATCATTTGTTTTTCTCAATTTTGATCCCCTGTAGGTATCTCGAAAACGATGCGTTTGCAGACCCATGTTTATAGAATTTTGTTTCATATTTTTTGACAAACAATCTTTCCCTAAAGTCCTATGTACCTTTCATGAATCACCCTGTATACCCCTGTCCTTATACCGCCCAAAAAAAACAATAATTAGTCATCTCTATAAACAGCATAATTCCTGATAATTCAAAGTGAAAAATAATAAATAATAATTCATTATTAAACTTCATTCAATCACTATACCAAAAATAGTAATTCCATTATTGTATATATAATTATTGCGTCTTTCAATCTTTCAATAATTGTTGATAATAAACTTGTACAATAAATAATATGATCATATCATTTTCTACAACGTCCGACGTCAGTATCGATACTGCGTCATACTTCATATACTTTATACACAGCAATGTTATGGATTTTATTTTTGATACATTTGAGCATATTTTTAACTTGAAAAGTTTCTGAAATAGCACAACGAATATTTTGCCAAAATTCTCGAGGAAAATAATTATTATATGTGTATATACTACGACGTCATGCGACAAAACAAGTATACAAGGTGTTCCTACAAAAAAACACCTAGACCATGCATAGCCTCTTTCAGAGCGATCCAACATCTCAAGACCATTATTCTTCTGGTCCATAATGGTTCTTGTCCGACTGATACGATTAACATATTTGCCAAACTTCTTCTTATGTTTCATGGCAACTTCTGATTTATACAGTGATAATCAAAGATATTCAGACGTAATTAAAAGGTGGTCGTTGAAATAGTTATTACTGATTATTCAGAAACACCTGCAGATTAAATTATGTACCAAATTTATATTTTACAACACAAAATAAAATTTTTCATTTGTTAAATAAGAGAATCATCAATCGATATCGATCGATTGAGTTAAGTGCGGCAACACAGGAAAATATAATTTAGGCGTCCGTATGAATTCGTCAGCTTTCGTCGCTAGTCGGAATATTGTTGTTCGTTGTTCCATTCATAATTTGAGTGTTGCTACTACGGTTTACGCATTTATAAGCTTCTACAGAGGTACACTGTTGCCAAAATTTCCTATAGGAAAATTTTGTCTCTCTCTTACACATGGAAAATACCAAAACAATTCTCTAACAATAACAGATCGCCTTTAGATACATGTTATGAATGAAATACTTGGTCTAGGTGTTCAGATGTCTATGGGTTTAACGAAACTAGCCGAACTCAATGTGGATATATAAGCCTCACTCACTTTGCTACAAAGTGGGTTACTTTGGGCACTGTATGGTCCTGAAGGTATACAATCGTTTTTAGGTTTCCTTATCAATTTGGGTGAAAACTGAACCCTACTTCTAAGATTCTGCTGTCCGTCAGTCTGTCTCCGGCCCGTATAGGGCCTGAAAAATCCCTACGTTTACCTACACCTTATCCAAACAATCGCAAACAATGAAAACTATTTAGAAACAATTCTAAAGATATAACTTCAGGACCGTATAGTGGCCAAAATTCTCAACTTTGTACTAAAATACCTTATAGAGGACACTCACCCTGTATAATAATCAGAGGAGACAATCTTGAAATACGTTGGCAAAGATTTAGAGTTTTTTCTAATCCTTGACGTTGGAGTCTGGCGTTTGCGTATAGACGACTGCACACATCATATTTATGAGAAAATAAACAAGAATTTCGGTCAAAGTAGACTGAATGGACGGACAGGAATGGCGGCAACACCGTGTTTTGGCATTTGTATAAGCATTTATTATTTTTTTGTGGCATGTGATAATTCTGGATGTGTTGTTATTAATGAATTTAATCGCCACTAGTCAAAACTACGTATTACGTATATATTTATTTTTAAAATTTCTGATGTGAATGAAAAGTTCTGTTAGATCAAATTATTTGTAGTAGAATTGGGTAATTTGAAATAATCTAAAAATGACGTCAAAGTTGTATTTGCTTTTTACTTTCCTACCGCTGGTGCTCTAAAGTGCCAAGTAAAAAAAACTAAATAATTGTAATTATTTAAAATTTTCGTTGTCCAGTTTTCAATAGATGTTCTCGTTTCAGAGGTCCTGGGCCGATTTTGTTGCATTTTTTTTATTTGTAGGCTATCTATGTGGCTCTTCGGTGATAAGGATTGAGTATTTCGGTCGCTTTGGTTGCTAGGCAATACCTGAAAAATATATGTTCCGTTCAAGACTATGGCGCGAAAACGGCTCGAATGATTTTTTAATCTTTATTCGTATACAGGCTAAGCGGTTGTGTCGAAATTGAATATGACCATTGTTAGTCTTCGATTTTATGTATTTTTTTAAATCTTATTTTATGAAATTTTCAATTTTTCGTTTAATTTTCTTTGTTCAAAAGATAGAACCAACTTGCCTTTTAATAATTTTGATATAAAAAAATCAAGTAGGTCGAATCTAACTTAGGTAACCTAAATGTGAGCTAACCTAATCAAACCTAACTTAATCCTATGCAGGTCTAGCTTTTGAAAATGTTTGATGCCTCAAATACATAAACAGATATTTTCAGCAATTTCTTCAATTTCGCTTTGGAGAAAATAATCGAATTCAGATATTAAGGATCTCCTATTATTTCCCTATTTCCTTGGACATTGACTGAGATACCAGGATAACTCTTCTACCGTCATGAAATATAGCAAAAAAAACAAAACAAAAATGATGATTCAACATAGAAATATTATTATATTTTCTCAATAAATTGGTTATTAAAAATATTGGAATTTCATCTTATGTATTACTCTTTAGCAAGATTGAGATTCCTGAAAAGTAGTATTTCAAAATAATAGTAAACATTCCAAGCGGCTTAGATCATTTACCAACTTCGAAAAATTGAGACGGTATACCATTCATCTCAATGTTTGCTTTTTTTGACCGACGAACCCCGAACGGAGGAGGTATACAATTCGACTGTTCTTTTTTTGGTTCGTGCGCGCCTTTTATATACTAAACGAGCTCCGATTTTGATGATTTTTGATTCATTTGAAAGAGGAGACTTTGAAATTGATCCCATATTCCCTCCGAAAACCTTCCCCGAAGGGGAATTTTGAACTAAAAAATAAGTGTTAGCATTGTGTAAAGACCTTTTTTGATAAACCCTGTATATATCTGAGCAGAAAAACACCTGGTTGTCTTTATTGAGTTGATTAATCTTGCGGTATTACGTACTACTATAATATATTTTTTGTAGGATGTGTGTATTGTGTGTGGTTTTGTATCTCTAAGAATAGGATGCGTAGTAATATACTAATATTATCTATTAGATAAAAAATATGGTGGTGTCATCATCATATTCTGATAAACGCAGCAATTGGAAACTATCATAAGTAATAATTGTTTCGAGAAATTTGTACATTTATTAAACTACGTATACTTGTAATTACTGAGAGATTTAAGACAATGAGAGAGTGATATTTTATTTATTTAACAATAGTTAATGATTCGTCCGTGGAAAGCACTGGATGGCCCTGTGAAAACCGATACAAATATTGAAACGTTCATTTATTTGAAATGTTTTCTGCTTTGTTCAATTTCCATGAACTTGTAACCGGACTTAAAAATAATGGAAAAAAATTTAAAAAAATATTTCAAATGTTTCTGCTTTTTTCAATTTCCGTGAACTTGTAAGCGGACTTAAAAACAATGGGAAAAATAAAAAAATATTTCAAATGTTTCAGCTTTCTTCCATTTCCGTGAACTTGTAACCAAACTTGAGAAACAATGAAAAAAATTAAAATATGCTCGTAACCTAAAAACGAAATTGAATCTTTTTTTGTAATATTTGTGGAAACTCTTTAAATCAACGAAAAATGAGATATTCCTGGATTAATTGATGATTTCATCATATTTTCCCAAGATAGCATTGATTATAGTTTTTTCAGCTTTTTTGTGTCAGTTCGCGCCTTATAAAAAGTAAACGTACTCCGATTTTGATTATTATTTCATTTAAAAGAGGATTATTAGGAGTTTATCCCGTTGACAAGAAATCGACATTCAACATGAACTACCCCTAAAAACTTCCCCCAAAGGGGGTAAAGGGGACATTTTTTTTCAAAAATTGAAATTTTAATGCGACAAAATTAAACAAGATACAGTATCTGGTAACGTTTAAATTGAACATTTTTCAAAAAAATCAAAGGTTTCCGGGTTACAGAAATGGTAAAGTCTGAAATATGTGTTTCCGCTGAGTGGAGGGGGCAAAATTTATCGAAAATCAAAATTTTAGGTAAATTTCTTATAGAAATGTACCTATTGCGATCGTTCACACATTTGAATTTCGAAAAAATTTCAACGGCATGTTGTTATATGTCTATAAGTTAGTCCAAAAAAACATTTGGTTCAAAAGTTTATATATATATATATATATATATATATATATATATATATATATATATATATATATATATATATATATATATATATATATATATATATATATGTGTGTTCAAATTTGCTACAAAAATCAATCTCTCAAATATCTCGGTCGAGTTCGTTATTGGGCAATATCGGGTAAGTAGTTTCAAAATAGCGACCTTTCAAACATTTAAAAAAATTATCAAAAAAGAGCCGTAGTGTAAAAATCATCAGAAAGAATTTTAGGTTATAGATATAATCAGTACCTACAACTTTTGTTCAAAGCAATTTTTCATAAAATACACAGGTAAAAAAATAAAAATCAATAAAGAAAAATAACAAATATTGATAAAAAATAGTATATTTATTGAACAGAAATAGGCGAAAAAAAAATCTGCCTTGAAGTAGAACTCGAACCCTGTCTGCTCTATATTCAACAGCCAAAACAAAAACCTCTAACCGCAAGGCTATGACACATACGACAATTTTTGTAATAACATATATATATATACCAATGAAAAGGTCGTTAAAATTTCAATTCAATGAATTTTGAAAAATTTACCTTTCCGCTGACTACAGGCCATCGGGGTTTTTAAGATTTCAAATTGAAGGAGAGATTATGTTTAGCAAAATTTGAATTAGACATGTAAAAGAAAGTAGGGTTTTCGAATTACACCAGTGGTAAAGTATGATATATGTTTTATATTTATATTTGTTACAGAAAATTTTACCAACTCTATTAATTGGTGCACTGAAAAATCTAAAATAATATTAATTCTACTGGTTCTGGTACTTTTGAAGTTGGTGCCAAAAATCTAACTACAATGGCACAACTTCAAAATTATCAGTACCAATAGAATCATTATTATTTTGTATTTTTTCAGTGCACCAATAAAATGGGTCGAATTTTTCGTAGAAAAAAAATAAGTATTTATATTAAATCCCTTCATAAAAGATACATGTGCCCACCATTACGTGCTGAAAATAAAATATATGCATCATGATATATTATTAGAGCCTTCCAGGGAAATGCATACTGCATATAGGCCAAATATAATTATTGTATCCAGTGAACCGAACAGTTTTAATAGCTTCAAGGAATAGTAGGAATATTATGAGTCAGGTAATAAATACTTAGATAAGTATGAGCGGTTAATATACCAGGCAACCGAGCTCAGAAATAAGAAGTTTTTACATAATAATAATAATAATAATAATAATAATAATAATAATAATAATAATAATAATAATAATCTTTATTCAGGTTAACATACAAATCTTGATTAAAAAATAGTATGCTAATAGACTGTCTGACTTATAAAGTCCAACAATCCTCTACCGAGATGCAAATAGCATCTGTGTGTAGACCTGAACTTAATAATGTATTAAAATCTACAAGCTTAACATAATCTAAATATACATATTAATATACAATAAATAAACAAATAATAAAATTAAAATGCAACAAAAATATAAATACAATATCTATGTATATTATAACTTCAAATTATTCAAAATCCAACTCTTAATATGAAATTTAATACGCCCTCTAGAGAAGTTTAATTTTTTTAGATTGTTATCTAATCTATTGTAGACAAGTTTGGCTCGATATAAACTAGTTTTTTGACTAATATTTAATTTAGTTTTACTTACTGTAAGCGATTTGTGTCTAGAAAATAAACATGCTTCAGCAATAGTATACTCTTCCCGTAGATTAAAATAATTATTTATTAGTGCTTCCAAAATATATTTTTGATTGATGTTCAGCAATCGGGTCTCACTAATAAATATTTTTTACAAAAAATTGGACCGACGTTATAGTTGATGCACTGAAAAGTATAAAATAATATTACTTCTATTGGTGATGGTACTTTTGAAGTTGTGCAGTTGATAGCTTTTGGCACCAACTTCACAAGTACCATCACCAATAGAAGTAATATTATTTTATACTTTTCAGTGCATCAACTATAACGTCGGCCCAATTTTTTGTAAAAAATATTTATTTCACACTTTTGAGTGTAACATTAGTCCCGAAAATCGTTGAAAGTTCACTATACCATATCAATGAAGATAGTACTAGTCCTGTTACCCACGTATATTCCTTGCTTGTAGTTGTTATTATTGAGATCTCAGAACATCGCGGCGGAAATACGCTTGAATATTTTAGTTGTTACCATTTAACACCGATTTAACTCGAAAACCGTAATTCTAAGGAAAAAATGTTCATTATAAATGTTGCTACAAATAATTATATCTTTCATGTAGTATCGAAAAATTTTCCATTTTCGAAAGAAATTGTCCTCTCCACATAGCAAAAATACATATTTAACATGCGTCTATCTCGAAAACCGTAACACTTTTGAAAAAATGTTCAAAACGTTTCCGGATATTGTCCTATCTTTAATTATACCAACTCAGATTTTCGCCCCCACCACCCCTTCGGGGGCGGTTTTCGGAGGGAAGGAGATTTCGGATTTGCGTTTTTATGAATATGGGACCATTTCTCAATCCCCTTCTTTCAAATGAATCCAAAATCATCAAAATCGGAGATCGTCTACTATATAAAAGGCGCGCAAGAACCAAAAAAAAAAAGCAGACAGTCGAATTGTATACCTCCTCCGTTCGGGGTTCGTCGGTCAAAAAGGTTGTGTTGTTTACCAAAAGTTAAAATTTTGATAGCACGCTTTTGTATTCTTACTATCGGCCCTAATGTATTTGAATAAGCTGAACCCCAACAAATAATTCCATAAAATAGGACGCTACAGAACAAAGCATGGTATAATTTTAATAAATCATTTTTCTCAAGAATATATCTCATTTTATAGAAAACAAAAAGAAGGTATCTTACTTTTTTAACAATACTAAAAATATTTTTCTTCCAATTCCAATTTTCATCTAGTAAAACACCAAGGTATTTAACTTCATTTACTTTTTTTATTTTATCACATCCACAGTTTAAGTTATTATAACAAACATCATCATCTATTGTGAGTCCGTCTGTAACAGGGAGCTTATCCGCATATAGTGACACATAGAAAACAATATTTAAAAAATAGGAACAGCTGCATTAAGATGAAGATCCATAATAGCCTAATACTTAGTTGAACTATCGACAGATCCAAAACAAATCTAGGTACCATCACAGTTTTCAGTGGGCGTGGTTCATAACAAAAAATATTGATTTCAATGAAAGTAAATATTTTTTTCTGTAACGCTACTTTCGTTGCTTCTACTAACTCCGGTGATGTCAGAGAGAAGTCGAAATCAGACATTTTTTACAAACAAACATTCACTAAGTTCGCAATTTTTAAATCAAATCACAGATTTAAACTGACAGATTACTTTAAAGGTTTCCTAGGCAGTTTGAATCTTTCCATTTCACATCGGTAATTTTCTGACTTTAATATAGTGTAATATTTTCTCAATATTAAAAAATCATTTATTATTCAAAGATCTCAAAATATCACGACGCAAATATACATATTTCAGACTTTACTGCAGTGACTCGAAAACCGTAACTCAATTTAAATGTTGCTATGTATAATCTTTCCTGTGATATGACCGCCTCATATTTTCAATTCTCGAAAAAAATGCTCTTCCATATAGCGGAAATATGCATATCACATATTTCAGACTTTACCATTGCGAAACTCGGAAACTCTTGTGAAAAAATGTTCAATTTAAACGTTTCCGGTTATGGTCCCATATTTAAGTCTGCGTTCTTAGATTTTCGAGAAAAATTGCTCCCTCCACCCTTTTTGGGGGTGGGTTTTGGCGGTAAGGAGTTTTCGCATTTTGGTTTTTCTAAATATGGGACCGTTTCTCAACTCTCCTCTTTCAAATGAAACAAAAATTGTCTAAATCGGAGTACGCGCGCGAACAGCCATAAATACAAAAAGCAATCTTACAATCGAATTGTATACCTACCTTCTCCTTTTTTAAAGTCGGTCAAAAATAAGAACTGCAAAGTGAAATAGCCCGAATTACAGTACCTACGAGCTTTCTTTCGAAGAAACTCAACTTATTTATATATTGATTATAGTATCGAATTTCTTGGAGAAAAAATATAAAATCCAACAGTCGCACAGAAAAATTATTTCTTCATAGAAACTTCCGAATTCTTCACTGACACATTTAGATATAGTATATATATATATATATATATTTCTTGGAATAATATCCTGATATGAGAAAAATATTTCTACGCGTGGTCTTGGTGACGAAATGTTCTCCAGTCGAGAAATAATGTTTTTCCATTTCCACATAGAGAGAAAAACAAATGATGTGCGACCCACTTTGCGCGAAAAATGTATAAATACTTTAAGAAATTACAACATTCGGAAACGTACATATTATATTTTAGGCCAAGAGCCAGCAACGTATTTAAAGAGTTGCTACTCATTTTAAAGATCATGATACGTTACTTCCTTGTACAAAATACTTTTTGACAATAAATATTTTTTACAAAAAATTGGACCGACGTTTTCAGTTGGTGCACTGAAAAATACAAAATAATATTAATTCTATTGGTGCTGGTTATTTTGAAGTTGTGCAGTTGCAGTTAGATTGAAAAATTTCGCACTTTTGAGTGTTACATTTGTCACGAAAATCGTTGAACGTTCACCATTATACATGTATGCTTTGCTTGCATTTGCTATTATTCAAAAATTTACGAACATCGCCGCGGAAATACGCATATTAAAAACTTTATCACTCTTTTAACTCGAAAACCGTAACTACATGGAAAAAACTATCAAAATAAATGTTGCTACAAATAATCGGGTCTTTAATTTGGTTGACTCAGATTTTCAATTTTCGAAAGAAATTCCTGCTCCACATAGCGAAAATATATATATATGAAATTTTAACATAGCTGTATCTCGAAAACCGTAACTCTTTTTAAAGAATGTTCAATTTAAACGGATATTTTGGTATCTTCCATTCTGTCATCTCAGATTTTCGATTTTATATATTTATAAAAATGCCTTCTCGACCCTCTTTGAAGCAAGTTTTCGGGGGGATGAAAATTTTGTATTTCACATTTGTTCAATATACGAGACCACTTCTGATTCAAATGGCAAACAAACCATAAGAGAAGCCCTCTGGAAAGTCGGTCAAAAATAATTTGCCTGGCTCGTCGGCTATAACATCCGATAAAAAGAAAAATAAACACTACTACGAATTCGGCATTATACGACATTGCGGTAAACAAACGGAATGAGCAATTCTAGAAAACATTATAATGTTTGCTAAAAGCCATAAGAAATTCTTAAATGTCGGTAGTGATCTGAAATAGAAATAATATGTCTGCGGCAAATTTGTTTTTTGGTAAATATTTCATCAAAAATCATTTATATATAACGAGAAACAACAGTCATTAGCATCTAGAAACTGTCGGGAGGGAAAAATATTTATAGATTATTATGTTTGGAATTAATCTGGATAGATAAACAAAAACGAATGGAAAAAAATTGGCTGGAATTAGCAAAATATTATTTTTAAAGTTTCACCAGACGGTAAACTGAGAAAGACGTCTACCAGATCAACGAATTTGAATTTGTCTAAGAACTTAAAAATACATCAGAAAAAATCCAATTCGGAGAAAAAAAATCAGTACAGTTTTGTAAATTGCAAAATAAAATAATTAGAATCAAGACGATGCTGGCTGGAAAATAAATTTTGAAACAACAGAAAGTGTACGGTCAATCATACTGATCATTCAATTGTTTCTTAGACCGTCAACGACTAATTTTTGTACCAAGTTTCGTGACAATTAAATAAAATATCGATTTTTAAAAAATTCGGCTCATTCTTTAATTAACAAAAATCTATCGATTAAGGGTATCGCTATCATTTTTGACCGACATCAAAAAAAGGAGAAGGTATACATACAATTCGGTTGTAAGATTTTTTTTTTGTGGCTGTTCGCGCGTTTTGCATAGTAAACGTACTCCGATTTAGACGATTTTTGTTTCATTTCAAAGAGGAGAGTTGAGAAATGGTCCCATTTTGAGATCAATCAAATCCAAAATCTCTTTCCCTCTAAAAACCGCCCCCAAATGAGATGGAGGGGGTAATTTTTCTCAAGGTTTGAAATGAACATTTTTTCAAAAGAGTTACTGACTGTCGGCACCAACCTCAATAGTACACATTCGAATTGTATACCTCCTCCGTTTGAGAAGTCGGTCAAAAATTGGAAAATAATATTCATGGTCACTAAAAAAAACTAGAAATTATATTCAACTTCAACGTCCGGTTAGAAGTTTACAGAAATTGAAGAAAGCAGAATCATTTAAAATAAATTTTTACTTTTTCATTATTTTTAAGTCCGGTTACAAGTTCACGGAAATTGAAGATAGCAGAAACATTTGAAATACATTTTTATTTTTCCATTATTTTTATATCCGGTTACAAGTTCACGGAAATTGAACAAAGTGGAAACATTTGAAATATTTTTTATTTTTTGCAATATTTTTAAGTCCGGTTACAATTTCACGGAAATTGAAGAAAGCAGAAAACATTTTAAATGAATGAACGTTTCAATATTTGTAGCGGTTTTCTCAGGGCCATCCAGTGCTTTCCACGGACGAATCATTAACTATTGTTAAATAAATAAAATGTCACTCTCTCATTGTCTTAAATCTCTCAGTAATTACAAGTATACGTAGTTTAATAAATGTACAAATTTCTGGAAACAATTATTACTTATGATAGTTTCCAATTGCTTCGTTTATCAGAATATGATGATGATACCACCATATTTTTTATCTAATAGATAATATTAGTATATTACTACGCATCCTATTCTTAGAGATACAAAACCACACACAATACACACATCCTACAAAAAATATATTATAGAAGTAAGTAATACCGCAAGATTAATCAACTCAATAAAGACAAGCAGGTGTTTTCCTGCACAGATATCTACAGGGTCTATCAAAAAAAAAGATCTTTACACAATGCTAACACGTATTTCTGAGATCAAATTAAGATGATTTACCTATGTAAACTTACCTTAATAGAAAGTTGGGTAAACTGGGCACAATATGGTTTTGACGTTATAATTTTTATATGTTATACATTTTAAACGGTTCAGGGGATTTTCCAGCAATTTGGTAGAGTGAAATTGTTGAAGAAGCCTCCTAAGCTCATCTCAAAATTATAAACAAATGTCTGTCCATAGACGTAGAATTTCATTTTTACAATTGGACACTAAAAATTTTGAACATTCCATTTCCTACCAAGAATTTACTCTTGATAAGACTGTTTCACTAATTTTTGCAAAATTTGTATCGTAGGATATTCGCAGTAGTTTTTACAAAAAGTCACTGTAAAAAATAATCAGATTAGACTTTTTCGTTTGAACCAAGGAGTAAGCAGAAAGATTACAAGACTAACGCAAACTCAGTAATTAGAATATAGCCTCAGAAACATTTACAGCCAGTACAGGACTAAGACAAGGAGGGAGCCTCAATCCGCTTTTGTTTATGATATTCATGGATGATATTATTAAAAAATGCAAGCCCAGAACCAAGAAATTAGAAATGGGACATACTCGGCTAGAAAGAATATCAATAAGCGAAGGAGCATTTGCAGATGACGTGGTAATACTGACTGAAAGTGAGAAAGACCTACAAACCAATTTAAACATATGAAACATGGCATTGAAAGAAAATGCATTATTTATTTATTATTATTATGAAAAACCCGGGTATTAGGGACGTTACCCTTTGTGGGCACCTCGACCTTAAGGTCTTTTGTACCATCCCGTGATGTACTATTGTACTGTTATTTCTGGGTTTAGATCCAGCTCCTTGAAATAATTGATTAGTGCTCTTGCACCACAGGCTTTTTTAGGTCCTCATAGGTGGGAAACGCCCTTCCTAGGACCCTTAGTCTTTTATGCGCTAAGGTTTTGTATTCGGTTAAAAGGTGATTTACAGATTCTATTGCTTTTGTGCAGAATCTGCAAGAACCATATTCAATAAAACCCATCTTTTTAGATGATTTTTGATGGGATAATGACCTGTAGTGATTCCAACTAGGTTTCTCAGATCATTTCTTTTAAGGAGAAGTAGGTTATTTTTCTTTGAGTATTGCCAGTCTATCAGGCGTTTGGCCTGACTGGCTTGCTCTAGGTCGTGCCAGTACTTGGTTTTCAGCCTTGATTCCCACTTTTTCATTTCTGTTTTAACATGTTGCTTTGCATATCCACAGAATGGCTCAGAGCCTGTTGGAAGCCTTTCAGAGCCTTTTTTGGCCAAAGAGTCAGCTTTTTCGTTGCCTGGAACGTTCTTGTTACCTGGTATCCATATAAGGCAAACTTTGTTGCCTCTTGCCAGTTGCACAAGACCTTCATGGCATTCTTTTACCAGTTTTGAGGTTTTAGCAACATTTGCCACTGCTTTGATTGCGGGCTGGCTATCACTTGCTAATTAGATTTTCGCCCCCTTGTGCCTCCTTTTATGAATTGCATGGGTGCATTCTATAATAGCCATTATTTCTGCCTGAAAAATTGTGCAGCACCCGCCCAAGGATCTGCGAATTTCCGTGGAAGGTCCACAGATCCCCAGACCGGCTCTGCCACCCTCTCTCTGAACCATCTGTGTACCAGGTCAAGGCCCCTCTTTCCGTTTCCATAGGCAGAGGAGTCCTCATCCATTCGTCCACTTTTGCTATTTTTATTTCGCAATTTCTGCTGAAGCAGAGTTGTGTTCCCATATCATCGACTGAAATGTCTTTTAGAAGTGGAATTTTGTTTAGAATGCTGCAGTGTCCTGTCAGTCTCGCATACCTTGTTTTGCTTGTTATATGAATTCTTAGGGCTTCATCTAATGCACACCTCTGGATATGCAAATGCAGTGGAGTCAAGTTCAGGATAACTTCCATTGCTGCAGCTGGTGTTGTTCGCATTGCCCCTGAGATTCCCATGCAAGCTAGTCTTTGAATTTCTTTGAGTTCATTTTGAATTCAACTCTGTTCTGTTTTCAGCCACCAGACTTAGGCTGCATATGTAATAGCCGGACGGACTATAGTGACATAAGACCAGTAGGCCATATTAGGACTAAGTCCCCAAGTTTTTCCCAGCAGCTGTCTGCATACATTGAGATTCATTAGGGCTTTTTCCTTTATATGTGTAATTTGTCTATTCCAATTCAGTTTTTGATGCAGGTAAACACCTAGATATTTAACTTCCTTGGAAAGAAATATTTCTTTACCATCTAAAAGTAATGGTACTTCAATGTCGACCTTCCTTATTTTGGTAAATGGTATGATAACCGTCATTTTGGGATTGATGTTCAGTCCCCTGGCTCTGCACCACCTTAGTACAAGTGCATGAGCATCTTGCATCAATGTTCTTAAGGTTTTCATATCTTTTCCTGAGATTATTAAGGTGATATCATCAGCATAGCCGATAACGCCATAGCCCATCTCAGTTATTTTGCAAAGGAGTTCATCCACCACGATGGACCATAGCATGGGAGATAGGACCCCTCCTTGGGGGCATCCTCTGGCAATCCTTATCGTTTTGGATTCGTCTCCCATTTTTACAGTGATTTCTCTGCTTGTTAGCATAGATGTTATCCATTTTATAGATAATGGATTTATTCCTTCTACAATGGCGGCGTTTTCAATGGCCTCAAAGGATGTATTGTCGAAGGCTCCTTGAATATCCATAAATGCACATAGTGCTATTTCCTTCCACTCTATCGCCTTTTCAATCCTTCCAGTGAGGTAGTCCAATGCATTAATGGCCGATATGCCTTTTTGGTAGGTATACTGATTTTTATGGAGTGGGTACGTAGCTAGGCATCCTTCTCTGATTTGAAGGTCCAGCACCTTCTCCATACTTTTTAGAAAGAAGGAAGATAGGCTTATCGCTCTAAATGATTTAGGCTGTTCGATTGCTATCCCAGCCTTTGGTATAAAGACCACCTTTACTCCCCTCCATACTTTCGGTATCCAACCTAGAGCATGGCTTGCTCTGTAGATTTCTTTAAGTGTTTGACCTATATGTCTCAAACTTTTTTGAATCATTATAGGTTCAACTTCATCACCACCTGGGGACTTATGTGGTTTGAAACTGTTGACAGCCCATTCCACTTTGTCCCTTGTGATCATCTTTTTAGATGCATTCATTGCCCTTGTGATACCTTCGTAACATGGGGTTGCCTCTACTTGGTTGTTTGCTGTACTACAGTCCTGGGAAGTGAGTAAATTTGATTCCCCTACCATTGAGTTATCCTTAAGGGGCCCTCTTCTTGTGGCTCTAGGCACTATAGCCTTTGAGCTGTCCGCTCCCGCAGCGACCATCAAGTAGAATTTTGGTCAGGATTTTTTTGGGTTTCCCCTTTCAGATCCCTGTCGTTTCCTCCTACAGGACTTGTCGCTGCTTGGGACGCAGTTTTTTTTCAAGTTTAGCTTTACTTCGCCAAACTTAAAGTTGATAATGAGGCCATCGCTCTTGAGTTCGGCCTCTGATTGTGGGTCGACGTTGAAGTTGAATAGGGCTGCTGTCCTTTCCTCAGTCCTTCGCAGAACCCTCCAGTTGCTGGTGTCCAGCCCATCATTTTGGGACTCGATGAATCCCATGATATCATCGGTACTATCAGAGTGGCTATCCCTGAAGTAACCAGTTATCACCGTTGGTCGAGGAAGATTTTCCTCTCCCACGGCAACAAAACACGCTCCTTCCCAAGGTTTGAGCTCTAAGCTCTTAAGCCACTCTGCAGTTACCTTATTTTTACAGGAAATAAGGATCCAACCTGGTTCAAAATTGGCATCGAGAAAGCAGGGTTTGATACCCTCAACTGTCCTCTGCTGCATTACCCTTTCCAGAACGTGCCTCTGAAAGACCTTCAATTGGTCCGTAGTCAGGAGTTCGTCGGGATATTGGGTATGCATGATGCCAACCCTAATACCTAAAGCCGCGTTCCTGTAGGATCCAGCCTTCAGTGGAATCTTCCGACCCTCGGCTGTCTCTCCAGAAGCAGCGGCTGCTTGGCTGGTCGAAGGAGCCGTTTGGGCGTTTGGCCCTTGTCGGCTTCCTGAGTCCTTCTTGCCTTTCTTTTTTCTGAAGGCTTCCATAGGCAAGTACTCTCCAGACCTCATCCTGGAACTTTTCTCCGAAGTTGGATGCTTTTTTTCCATGGGCATCAGGGCCTTTTTATGAGCCTCTTCAATGCTCATGCCGCTACTAAGAAGGAATTTAAGCCTCTTCTTCGCAGCGCCACTCATCTTAGTTGATCCCTGTGAGGGATCCACTTTCATGGCCTGTTGGGGCTCTGCGAGCTCCCTTGCCTTGGGGTTAGATTCCACAGGGATGGTTTGAGGGGCACTAGAATCATTAGGCATTAGGGCCTTTTTATGAGCCTCTTCAATGCTCATGCCAGTACTAAGAACGAATTTAAGCCTCTTCTTCGCAGCTCCACTCATCCTACTTGATCCCTGTGAGGGATCCACTTCCATGGCCTGTTGCGGCTCTGCGAGCTCCCTTGCCTTGGGGGTAGATTCCGCAGGGATGGTTTGAGGGGCACTAGACTCCTCTATGATTTTTGGAGATTGAGGATCGCCATCCTTTTGTTTTTTTTTATTTAGTTCAGGGAACTGAAGGTCCACAGCAGAGCCCCGCATGCTGTGAGCAGGCTAATTTAAACTGGAGGTCGCCAGGTATCCAGAGTCCGCTAGTAACGACCGGGCTCGCCCCCGGCCATGCAGCCCTAACGTAGCTGTTTAATCATGGCTTGGTATGAAGATACGCAGGCCTTAGGCCTAAGCCTTTAGGTCTACGTATCGTCCACTCCCAGAGGAGCAGACACCCGATGAGACCAGACTCAGGAGGGCTATTTGTTAGTAATTTCTTCCGGGCTTACATCTCGACATTCCGCGCCCAGTTCAAACCGAGATTCGAACTGTGCCCGAAGCGTTCGAGTCTAATACTGACCCCACGCTGCATTGGGTTCACATTCAAGGGAAGGATCTGTTCATAGGATCTCCCTATCATTCATACAAGCAGAGCCCGTTTATGTGGATGCACATTCATTCTTTAATTCATTCTCCCGCAGCAGCTCGGCATCAGTAGCCCCACAAGAAACCAGGCCCCCGAACCAACGACAAGGTCCTACAGCCCCTATCGAGGGAAGAAAATGCGATAAGAATAAATAAGAATAAAACCAAAGTCATAATGGTTGGAGAAAATACAGAAAAGCTAAAGATAGTGATAGATGGAGACCATTAGATTAGATTAGATTTAAGAGGGGGTTACATTGCACTGCGACCATAAGGTCTATTGTGCCCCCCACCTGAGTTGCACTCGCCTATACGCGGTCTACAACTCGCCTTCCAGTTCCAGAGTTCTAATGAACTCCAGTATCTGGGTTGGCTTCAAGGAGGATACTTCCTCACTAATGCAGGTTGCTAGTCCAAGGCACTGTTTGCGTTGGCTAGCAATGGCGAGGCATTCCGTCACCAGGTGATCCGGAGTTTCCTCCTCTTCCCCGCAGAATCTGGTCGACCTAATCTCATTAGATGCTTCTTGAGGCGACAGTGTCCTGTAAGAAATCCAGTGAGTAGGTGTAGCTTGTTCTTGCTGAGATCCAAATACCTTTTGGATCTTGCAGTATCAAAGTTTTTTAGAAACTTTTTGGAATGATCCAATCCAGGGGTATCCCGCAAGAGTGTTTCTCTTACGGTTTTTTCCTTCTTGTAGGTGCTTTTATCTGTGCCACAGAAGGGTTCTGGGCCAGTAAATGGAGTTTGTGCTCCTTTCCTGGCAAGTGTCTTGGCCTCCTCGTTGCCTTTGATTCCCGACTGGCCGGGAACCCAGACTAAGTAGACCCTGTTGTTCTTGCCTAGCTCATTGAGCTTCCTTCGGCACTCCCATACCATTTTAGAGTCAATGTTATGAGAGTTCAGTGCTTTAATTGCAGCTTGACTATCAGAATGTATTGCAATGTCACATTTCTGATAGTTTCTTTCCAGGTTCACCTCCACGCATCTCTCAATTGCAAGCAATTCTGCTTGAAAGATGCTTGGGCAGCACCCTAGCGCAAGTGAGCATTTGGTGCGATTCCCAAACACTCCAGCGCCTGTCCCCGTCGTGGTCTTAGAACCATCAGTGTACCATTTAATGGTATTCTTTTTGAAAGCTTGGGTTGTAAGCCCCCTGTCCCAATCTTCTCTGCTACTTAGCACCGTGGTGAAAGTTCTCTCGATGCTAATTTTCTTTATCATTACATCACTGGGAAGGTTTGCGGATGGGATGTGTTTGGACAGAGAGGACCAAGCTCTCTGATTCCGAATTCCCACAATGTCTGAACCTTCCCTAGATAGTCTTAGAATGGCCTCATGGGCCAATCTATCTATGACTAGATAGAGAGGTGTGAGATCTGTGATGATCTCTAGTGCCCTGGGCAAGTTCTCATGGCTCCAAAGATACAGACACAGGCTAGTCTTTGTATTCTATCGAGGGTTTTCCTCGTATTGCTCTGACTTGCCTTGCCATGCCAGACTATTGACCCATATGATATTATCGGTCTTACAATCATGACGTACATCCATCGCAGTATTTTTGGGTTACGTCCCCAAGTCTTACCAGTCAGATTTCTGCACGCCATTAAGGCCTTTATTGCTTTGCTAGCAGTAGCCTCAATATGCTTGTTCCACAGAAGCTTGCTATCTAGTGTTAATCCCAGATATTTGACTTCAGCCTTCCAGCTTATTATGTCTCCACTTAAAGTGAGAGGATTCATAGCTGGAAGTTTCCTTTTCCTAGTAAATGGAATAATTGTGGTCTTGGAAGGGTTTATGCTAAGCCCCACTGACAAGCACCATTGCTCAATAGTTCTGAGGCCCTCCTGCAATAATTCGCATAGGGTGTTCGCGAATTTTCCTCGGACTATTAGGACTATGTCGTCGGCATAGCCTATACATGTGAAGCCAAGCTCCGTGAGTTTGTGGAGTAACTCGTCTACTACTAAGCTCCATAGGAGGGGAGATATTACTCCTCCTTGAGGTGTTCCACGAGTAGCTTTAACAGAGGTGGTATGATCACCTACTTGGGCCTCAGCTATTCTCGTCTTCAACATCTCATACATCCATTTGATAATGGTCTTGTTCACTCCTCGCCGTGTGAGTGCCTCCCTGATTGACACATGTGTGGTGTTGTCAAAAGCCCCAGATATGTCCAGGAAGGCACTCATTGCGATTTCTTTATTGTTCAGAGAGCTCTGAATGACCTCAGTTAGCTGATACAGCGCGGTTTCTGTTGAACGCTCCGCCCTGTATGCATGCTGACATTTATAAAGTGGTTTGTCCTTCAGAATCTCTGTTCTTATGTAGTTATTCACTGCTTTCTCCATCGTTTTCAGTAAAAACGATGTTAAACAGATAGGTCGGAAAGATCGGGGATCAGTCCCATTTTTCTTCCCTATTTTCGGTATGAAGATTACTTTGGCTCTTTGCCATATGCTAGGTATAAAGCCCCGTGCTAGGCAGCTTCTTGCAATCTTCAGGAGATGGGGAAGGATCTCCTCCATTCCTTTCTGTAGGAGTATTGGGAATATGCCATCTACTCCCGGCGATTTATAAGGTTGAAAGGTGTTGACTGCCCATTCCAACCTTTGTCTTGTGAATATCTTCTTAGCAATACTCCAATCTTTCTTGCGAGGATTCTTGGTTTGGATTGCTACGTCAATACTACTGAGGGGTTCACTTCCTGGGAAGTGTGTTTTGAGAAGTAGAGCAGATCGCTCCTCTTCTCCCTCAGTGTATGACCCGTCTGGCTTCTTGAGCGACATTAAGGGGCTGATTGCCCCTTTTGCCATGACTTTTTGCAATCCGGCTGCAGTAGGAGTCGAAGTGATCTTTTCACAAAAAGCTTGAAAGTGAAGCCTCTTGGTCTTCCTGATCTCCTTATTGTATTGTGTGAGCTTCTCGGTGTAGCCCTGCCAATTATCGTCTCTTTTGGCCCTGTTGAAGAGCCGACGGACCTCTAATCTGAGGTTTGACAGGTTTTTGTTCCACCAAGGTGCTTCCTTGCTTGGTCGAGCTTTTGAGAGTGGACAACTTGATTGGAATGCCTCCGTTATCGCCACACTGACCAGTTCGACCTCTTGATCCAGATCGCAGTGTGGGTGTTTGACCCTATTACTTTCGATCTATTCCAAGTTTTGCTTCAGATGGGTCTTATATTTAGACCAATCTGTATGTCTAGGGTTACGAGTTGGAGACAGTGAGGTTACTTCCCCCGCAATCCTAAACTCTATAATCCCATGATCGGAGAGAGTTGGTTCCTCCATCACTCTCCAACCAAATACGTTATTCCTGGCAGTAAGGCTGGCAATTGTTAGTCCAGGACCTCTTCTCTTGCTCTCGTGACAAAAGTGGGGGTTGTTCCCACATTAAGGGTTTCTAGATTATTAGCTAAGAGATATTTAAGTAAGCACTCACCTCTAGGGTTGTTGTTCGTGCTTCCCCAAATAACATTGTGCGCATTGGCATCACAGCCTATGATGACTGGCAGTTGTCTGCTATTGCAGTATTGCACTAGCTCTTGAGCTTCGACTGGAGGTATTGCAGGATTGTCTCCAGCGAAATAAGCAGATGCAATAACTATGTCTCGGTTGATGCCCCCAGTGTTGAGGTGTACTAGAATTGGAACTAGGTCCCGAGTCATGAATTCTGAAAAACATGTGTAATTAATGTTGTTTCTTATGATCACACAGGCACGAGGGGACTCCTGCCTCTGGAGACCATATAGAACAAATAGATCATTTCCAATACCTAGGAGTAACTCTAGACGAAAAAGGGAAAGAAGAAATAAAAATCAAAACCAGAATACAAAAAGCCAATAAACAATACGAAAATTCATAAACAAAAAAGACATAAATAGAGATACAAAAATCAAAGCTTTTAAAACGATATATAGACCAGTACTTCCTTTTGGATGTGAAACATGGGTATTGAGATCCGCAGAGAAGTAAGATACAGACGGCGGACATTCGGTACTCAAGAAGAGTTAGAAGGGTCACTAAAAATATAGATATAAGACAAGATCTACAAATAACGCCAACCCTAGAATACGTTGAAGAGAGACAGCTATCTTGGTGGGGATACCTGCAGAGGATGGATGAAAACTGACACCAGTTAAGAAAGTATAGAAAGCTAGAATACAGAAGAATCGCAAAAGGGGCCGACCAAGGAACACCTGGGATAAAATAATTACACAACTGCTAGAGAAGAGAGGGACGACCTGCAAAGAAGCAACTGGGCTTGGCATACGACAGGAAGGAATGGAGAAAATTTGTGCAAATATAAAAGATAAAAGATGGTAAACCCTACACCATAAAATACGGTAGAAAGGGTATATGGATTATATATAATGTAACGGTTAACTTCACTTGCGTAATACTCAGACGTTCGCAAATTGCTTCCAATAAAGTTTATTTCCAACTTTGTGTACACGACCTTCTGTTGTAGTACAACTGTCACAACTTGTCACTTTGACAATCGCGTTTCAACTACTATCGACTTATGTCTCCAATTGACTGATACAATAAACTGACTGTATCCCTTTATATATCTGAATCTTGAATCGTGAATGTTCTATGATTATTTAGACGCACATAATAATGTTCTAGAGTCTAGAGGCTTGTCAAACTGACAATAGTGTGACAAACTGTATCTCACATATAGTTTCTGGAAGGATCGAGAATATATTCTAATAATTCTAGAAGTAATTAATGAACTATTCAACCAACAACTAGGTATAGTAAATAAGGAGATAGAACAAATACATACTAAAAGAAATAATAACCGTAAGTACATGACTACCTATACACGTTACAATAGGGACAGTCGACTCTCGATGTCTAACTCCTAAGTTCATAGACATTTTTAACTTTCCAATAATCTGCGAACAATTTAGTAAACTTCGAGTTGCAGAGGTGATGGAATCAAAACTTCGACTTAACGAGTTTGTCGGCTCCTCAAAACCAAGAAAATTTATCTTATCAAGGTTTTATTTTCGAAATATTCGACTTATAGAGTTAAAATATAAACAAACCCTATAGGAAAATGAAGGGAAATTGAAATCTAGTTTTCAAGGATTTCGATTGAGGTTCGAGTTATCGAGAGTCGACTGTATATAAATCATTTTTTTAATGTTTTGTCCCATTTATAATAACGTTTTTCTCAAAAGAATCTGGAAAAAAGTTGTTCTAGAGGTAATCAAAAAAATATATTCAAAAGAAGTTTGTTAATTTCCATCTTTAAATGAAGCTTTGAACTTACCTAAACGGTGGATCACTATAACTTCAAGATTCATATAGCGCCCAAAATACCCAGCTTCGAAATAAGCTTAAATTAGCTTGACTAAAAACTTATTTTGATCTCTCATAAATATATGATGTAGCATTATGTAATAAAGACCTTTTCCTCAGTATAACTCATTCAATAGTGTTCTTAAAATCAATACATTCCCAACAAGAAGGAGAACAACAATACTTTTTATTATTTTATAAGCATAAGAAACAAATGATAATAATTATTTGATACAACTTTGTGTTCACTGTATTAATAATTGATTTATGAATTACTAGGAAGTTGTGACTTTATCGATTCTCTTTCTTGATCTCTATTAAAAATGTAGGTAGGTAGATTCGTCGTCACATTTTATAAAATACAGAGTGTTACAAATTCATTTAGTAACACGTCAGAAATTGTTTAGCAACACTGAATTGCGGATATTTGATCATAAATTTTTTTAAAGCATTTAGAGATGGTGACTTGAGATGGTGACTTTAAATGGAATGTTGCTTGTAACGGCCCTGGGAATAAGATTTTTCAAAAATTCAAAAATACGTCCTCAAAGATTTTTTCTGGAGATCGCTTTGGTCGTGTAAAAAAATGGGGACCCCAAAGAGAGGGCGCAGCCCTAAACAACTTTGTTTTTTCAAATTAGAAGACACCACTTGTGGCACGTCTTTGGAGAGCTTATTAAAAAAGGAGTTTGATAATAAAAAAAAATGACATCTGTCAAACCATGTGTCAGAAATTCACTAAAAACTGATTTTTAACTACCTACTATCGATTGGTTCTGTGCCAACAGGTTAGTGGGGCACATTTTCAACAACTGTCACGCTTCAAGGGTAACATTCCAGCATTAACGTTATTATTAATGTAATTGTTCATTAAATACTTGAAAATTAGTTTTTAGTAAATTTCTGACACATGGTTTGACATAAGTAAAAAAAAAATTATCAACAAACTTCTTCTACAATGAGTTTTCTAAAGAAGTACTACAAGTGGTGTCTTCTAATTTGAAAAAACAAAGTTGTTTAGGGGGGATCAAATGTATAATAGGAAAAGAGTATATCATATAACCATTTCAACATAACCTTAAAAGCAACGCAACAAGACAACTGAGATCAATTTTCATACAAAAACACAATGTGTTGTTCCATGCCACCTCGGAAAAGATTGATTGGTGCTTACAAAATACAAATTTAGGTTAAAAAGCATAAAATATTAACGTCCGATATGATTTTTAACGGTTTTCTTGTAAGAATAAACCGAAAATTCCTTGAGTTTACCATGCTTTACTTTAAAACAAATGTACAGAACCCTCGAAGTATGAGCTCTACTCGTACTTACCACGTTTTATTTTCATTATTTATCGATCGCTAGATAATGAACCGTATCCATACTGTATATATACAGTAAATTATTTATTAATATGTTTATAGTGGAATATCGCGGGCATATAATAATATTTCATATTAAAGAGAACAATCACTTATGTATTATTACGGTTGTGTTCTAAGAACTATTTATTGCATTCCGCTATGTCTATTATAACTATGTACTTATAATATATACATACAAACAGTATAGGGAAAGAAATAATAACCTGTTATTTAATTTTTTTTGTATGTACTTACAGGTTGGAAATGAGGAGACAAAATATGTTATCATTTAAATTTAATAACCTTGTTTTGCGGCAACAGGTATCAATTTTCTCAACACTAATAATTATTTATTAGGATGTTGAAAAACTGATTTTATTCAACTAATAAGTTGTAAGTATCTAGTAGCGATAAACAATTCAATCATTATAATATAATAATTGTTTTTTCTGGGAAATAAGAATTATTATTGTCTTGACATTATTTTTCATCGATTAAAGTCAATTTCTAGATTATTTTTTCAATCAACAAAACAACTTCCGATTAGAATGGAAGATGCACTCAGACTCATCGAAATTACGTTTACATGATACAGATATTTTGATCTGTATCTCTATCAAAGTCTATCTAAGGAGATAGACTTTGTATAGACATAAAAAGATAAATGAAAGACATATTTTTCATTTTCAACTTCCCAGTAAGAAAATATTGAAATAGGTGCGAAAATGTTATTTCAGCAAATCTCCACATTTCATGTCTTTAAAATGGTTTTAAGAAAAATGTTTTAGTGTCCGTTTTTAAGTAATGAAAACTATTCATCCTTTCAAATTGTATTCCACATTATATCACTAGTACCGCCACCTGACAAAGAAAAGCGATACTTATCAATCACACTTCTATGAAATGAAGACTAGCCGCCTAACTTCACTTATTATGTACTAGATGGCGCGCCCAATTAAACTGACAGCTGACAGTGACGTTTATTTTTGAGGTTAATTTGATTTTTCAGTGGAGAAAAATAAATTTTCTTGATAAACAAATACATTTTTTCTAGTAATATTATTGTTATCTAAAAATGGATGCCAAACATATAATATTAGTTCTATCAGGCAAAGGCGGTGTTGGAAAATCCACAGTCAGTACACAACTGGCATTAACGTTGAAAGAAAAAGGTTTTAAGGTAATAGATAGTGAAGTAAGCTAAGTTTATCATCAACTAAACTCTTAAAATGTATGTTATCTAGGTAGGCTTATTGGATGTCGATTTGTGTGGCCCAAGTATACCGTATCTATTACAATTAGAAGGCAATGACGTACATCAAGCTGAGGGAGGGTAAGAAGAATCATAATGTAACTACATATTCTGTGATATTGTACATGATATTGAAATAACAAAAGATATTCTTAAATTCAACATTGTAGATGGGTGCCAGTTTATACAGATTCAGAACAAAACTTGGCCGTAATGTCAATTGGTTTTTTATTGAATAACAGAAACAGTGCAGTGATATGGAGAGGACCAAAGAAGACTTCAATTGTGAAACAATTCTTGACTGGAGTATGTTGGGGTAGTTTGGATTATTTGATAATCGATACACCACCAGGTGAGTCCACAAATCAGTATACTTATCATATTTTGGAGCGATCCAAAATAAAACACTACCCAGTAGGCTGTGGAATATATGAACACATGTCAGATATGAATTGATGATCACAAAATAATAATGACAGGGTGGGATAAAAGGAAGACAAATGGTAGGGATATTTGTGTTGGCTGGATTTTGGGTTACATATGGACATGGTTTGCTCCCAGAATTAGGAGATGGGAAGAGAAACCAAGGCTCGCGTTGGCAGGGTTGCATCCCTGAAGTAGATGTGACCTTTGTCGGGTTCACAAAGCATATCTACCCGCTACCATACCATATATACAGGGCGTTTCCTAATAACATGCTAATTTTAAGAAGGGTATTCTTGGAACCATTTCAAAAAAAAAACAATCATATGAACATATATGTTGAAGGTCTTAACTTTTGATCTAAGTACATGCTGTACATACATATACAATTGAAAATTGGATGGGATTGGACGTCTAACGTTGGGCTGAAAGTCTGAAGACATATATAATATATTTATGATTTTCAGGAACATCGGATGAACATATAACAGTAATGGAAAATCTAAAGACAATGAAATGCGATGGAGCTATCATAGTAACAACGCCGCAGCAAGTATCAACTGAAGATGTTAGAAAAGAAATCTCATTCTGCAGAAAAACCAGTATACCTATATTGGGGATTATTGAAAATATGAGCGGGTATGTCATATCAGAATTATCTAAATTTGAGATAAATGTTTGAACAATATTTAGCATCACTTGAATGTTGAGTATACTGCACAATTCAATCATCAATTCGTTCAACCTCAGTTTTTCGCGAACTTATGTTTAGTATTTTCACGCATTTTTTGTTAATGTTGAAGGATGTTATCGTTTAATAGAATGCAAGGATGATTATATACTATGGGATTAAAAGAATACATCCAAATCGAAGATTCCAGCTAAAAGTCATAAGTCCGAAGAACACCATTTTTCCCTTTTTTCAATAACAAATCATCAAAAATAGCGTCTTCCGCCTCAATTTTATTAAAAGTTATTTAATTTTACAATCATTTGATTTTTTTGGGCTTTTATAGTAAAAGCGGTTAAAATAGACTTTAACCTTGATATTTTCTTTTTCAGTTTTGTGTGTCCACATTGTTCCGACTGTACCAACATATTCAGCAGTGGCGGGGGTCAGTCGTTAGCTGAACTGACCAAAGTACCATTACTGGGTGTTTTGCCCATTGATCCCAAAGTAGGTCAATTATTAGGTAAAGCATGCACAAAGGAATATCCAGATTCTCCTGCTGCCAAAGTCTTTAATAATATCGCGGATAGTATTTAAGTTTTATAATATATTGTTTGGCAATAAACCAATAAAGTTGATTTACTGTTGTATTTATGATTACTTTTTTGAAAACCGTAGAAGGCTAAAGGTATAGGTGATTCTGTAATGACAATTTTCCTTGATCTCAAGCAAGCATTCGAAAATCTAGATATATCTATATTAATAAAGATGAGAGTAAATTAAACGTCCAATTGGGTGTTCCACAAGGATCTGTATTGGGTGCCTTATTTTTTTTTAGTATATTTTTATATTGACGATGTTGGGAATGTGCTAAAATATTACAAAATGTTCAAATGAAATAAAAAACAGCAATAAGAGCTATACTGAAATGTAATAAATTCACACCAGTGACGTAGATACATATTGAATACCTTGAAATGGTTAAATGTAAACCAAAGTCGAACAACCTATAGGGCACAAGGATTTTTATCTTCAAAATCAATAATGGCCTTCTATAAAACTATCTTAGAGGAAAGAAAAACATATCTTCAATGACACCCAACCTTACACATGAAATGATGTGGGCTGGGCTAGAAATATGTTATCTATAAGTATCAGTCCCAACATGAGATGATGTGGTGTGTTAAGTAATTATCGCAGAGTGACTTTAAATATGTCAAATTCGAGTGTTTTAAATTTGTCTCTTTACGGGGATAAACTCCCTGTTACAGACGGACTGACATACGTAAAGATGGTTGTTATAATAATTTATATTGTAAATGTGTTTTAAAAAAGAGTCAATGAAGTTAAATACCTTATTGGTGTTATACTGGATGAAAATTGGAACTAGAAGAACAATATTTTTAGTTTTGTTAAAATATTAAGATACCTTCTTTTTGTTTTCTGCAAAATAAGATATACTTACTGTTGACAAAAATGATTTATCAATATCATACTTTATTCAGTAGCGCGCTATTTTATGGGAAGATTTTTTGGGGTTCAGCTTATTCAACTGCATTTGGACAGGTAGCCAGAATTCAAAAGTGTACAGGGTCTTTGATTACATCTACGTGGGTATCTGGAGCCTTTATTTTTGAAGATAGAAAAAACTGTCTTATGTAAAAATTGTAGTTTGTTTTTCATAATATCTTTTGAAATTATCAGTAAAAAAATATCGCATCTAATAAATACAAAAATATAGGCAACTTCATTTTTTACACCCTGTATATTATGCGCTACACCAAAAGATCTTTGTTTTCTGATTTCAAATATATATATATATATATACTTATTGATGATATTTAGGTGAACCAAGAAAGCCATGGAAACAATAAAAATAATAAATTATATAAAAATATAAAATGCCTATATTTTTCAATTTTTTAAATGCCATAAAAACAAACTAAAATCTTTATATAAAACACAGTTTTTATCGATCCAAGCTTATCTGCAATAAATTAGATACTAGAGGGCGTATTAAACTTCATATTAAGAGTGGATTTTAAATAATTTTGTGTTATAGTATAAGATTTCTGTATTATTATTATTTTATATCATATGATGATCATACATACATTTGTAAATTGTAATTCATAGTTCTGTTTTAGTTTCAATTTATTATTTGTATTTTGTATTGCATTAATATTTAGATTATTTAGATGCTGTTAAGTTTGTAGATTTTAATTAATTATTTAGTTCAGGTCTACATAAAGATGCTATTTGAATCTCGGTAGGGGTTTGTAGGATTCATAATAAGTCAGAAAATCTATTAACATACGATTTTTATATATTTATAAATTTGTATTTTAGCCTGAATAAATTATTATTATTAACAAGATGCTACAGTTCGAGATCACACCCCCTGCAGTCATTGCTGTATCCCACAGGGTTTTGCAAGTTTATGGGAAGAAATCGTTAAAATATTCCAATAATTATCCAATTTATTAAGTTGAAGGTTTATTGCAATATGATATGTATTCCAATAGAAGTGGGTTACAAAAAAATAATACAACGAACATTGTTTTGAATAGTTTATTTGATAATCGATTAATAAATAAGAGAAAAAACTAAAGCTAACTGGTTTTCACCTAAAATATTTGTTTATAACTCGAGAAAAACCATTTACTGTTTGTTCTTCGTCTTCTTCATTTCAATGAAATTCCTTTCGGTAGAATTGGTTTGCTAAAATTTATAAATGACTAAAAGATATTTAAAAAAATATATTATTTTTTCATTAAAACTAGGACCGACTTTATTGATAGGTACACTAAGGGCCGATTTCATAATGAATCCCTAATGGGAGATTAGTTAATTCTTCAATTTGTTTAAATCATATCTTGATGACGGAATAAAAATAGTTCAAAAATTTCAATAACTTTTACAACGTCGTCACTTTATCTTTCATTCTTTCAAAGTAACTTTGAATTATATAATGTCCAATCAAAAAATTTATGAAATTTTTAATGTGAGATTAATATTAATAGTAATTTGATTATGAAATCGGCCCTTAACAACACAATATAAATGCTGCTGGTACTTTAGAGGTTAGTGCCAAATGCCTTTTCTCTAACGGCACCCTTCAGAGAGAGCTATTTTACACGCTTCAATGCACCAACTAATAGAATCAGTCTTAATTTATTTCAAATACTCAACGTCAGCACTTATGGTTCTTCTTGAATGCTAGCAAACTAAGAATAACCTTTTGGCAATAATACAGTACGAGATTATTTACCTAATCCTAACTGCAATAAAAACTACCTGGTTAGACTCCTTTGTATAGATAAGTGCTTAAAGACACTTCTATAGTGCTAAAATAGTTTATAGCTTTAGGATCATTTATTACATATCTATTATATCAAACAAGTGAAAACACCTGACCGTCTAGACATCATTAAATTCATTTTAAAAAAACATAAGGGAAATTCCTACAATTCAATGACCTCTTGATAAAGGAACTGGGGTTGCTTATCCGTGTTGAGGGTTGTCTATGTTCCTAACAGAAAAAAGTCGGACATATTATCTACGGAAGCTTCAATAAAATTAGACTTAAATCATTTAAAATATAGTTTTTGTCTTTTAAAACACAATTACATGTAGGAGTATTTTAATAATTTTGTCGGTAAATAAAACGAATTTCGGGGATTTTGAAATATTTATTTGAAATTGCTTTTGTGAAAATTTTCATCCTTATACTATAAAACCCCCACGAATTTCTTATCTCCAGCAGTAGTTGTCATAAAGGATGGTTTATCCCAAACCCTTTTTTATCTATGGTGTAGCTTTAATGAAATAATTGAAAAAACAACCCTGAAAAATATTAAAAATAACAGTTATATATTTTCTAGCAGAAATGGGTATTTTTGAAAAATAAGACAACAGACTTTTTTGTAATGGTTTTATTTGAAAACGTTTTATACATGAAATAAATAAAATAAACTAAAAGTACAAGTAATGTTTTACATATATGTTTTTTTCTTTATCATCATTATCCCACAAGTATTAGCCTAAAATATAGTAATAATAATCAAGTGTGTAGTAAAGGGATAATAACAACAAACAAAAACAAAAAAGAGCGACTTACATTTTTTCCATTTTCAATTAAACGCAGTTCTGGGGGGGATTACCATAAGCGTAGTTACGACCCCCCATTAAATATGTATATATAATATATATTTTTATCATAATACGAAAGTGTATGTATGTATGTGTGTTTTTAAGTATGAAAAAATGATAAGGGGGGTAGGGGAGAAGAAACGACAGCAGAGCAAAGGCGCTACTCTACTAACCTCAAAATGATATCAACTTAGAAGCATTTCCTGTGCACAATGGATGGGCCTGATTCATCGTACTCCTGCTTGGAGATCCACATCTGTTGGAAGGTGGACAATGATGCCAAAATGGAACCACCGATCCATACAGAGTATTTCCTTTCGGGTGGTGCAATAATCTTGATCTTCATTGTCGATGGTGCAAGGGCGGTGATCTCCTTTTGCATCCTATCGGCAATACCAGGGTACATGGTGGTACCACCGGACAGCACAGTATTGGCATACAAATCCTTACGGATATCCACATCGCACTTCATAATTGAATTGTATGTCGTCTCATGGATACCACAAGCTTCCATACCCAAGAATGAGGGCTGGAATAGAGCCTCGGGGCAACGGAAACGCTCATTGCCAATGGTGATGACCTGTCCGTCGGGCAGTTCGTAGCTCTTCTCCAATGAGCTGGAGCTGGCAGCTGTGGCCATCTCCTGTTCAAAGTCCAAAGCGACGTAGCACAGCTTCTCTTTGATGTCACGTACAATTTCCCTTTCGGCAGTGGTGGTGAAGGAGTAACCCCTCTCAGTCAAGATCTTCATGAGGTAGTCAGTCAAATCCCTACCGGCCAAATCCAGACGCAGAATGGCATGTGGTAGGGCGTAACCCTCATAGATGGGTACTGTATGTGAGACACCATCTCCGGAATCCAATACGATACCAGTTGTACGACCGGAAGCGTACAGTGACAGCACAGCCTGGATGGCTACATACATGGCAGGTGTATTGAAGGTTTCGAACATAATTTGTGTCATCTTCTCTCTGTTTGCTTTGGGGTTCAAGGGGGCTTCAGTCAGGAGCACTGGGTGCTCTTCGGGAGCGACACGCAATTCATTGTAGAAGGTGTGATGCCAAATCTTCTCCATATCATCCCAATTGGTGACGATACCGTGTTCAATGGGGTATTTCAATGTGAGGATACCACGTTTGGATTGTGCCTCATCACCGACATATGAGTCCTTTTGTCCCATACCGACCATGACGCCCTGATGTCTGGGACGGCCGACGATGGATGGGAAGACGGCTCTGGGTGCATCATCACCAGCGAAACCGGCCTTGCACATACCGGATCCATTGTCTACGACTAATGCGGCAACTTCTTCGTCACACATGTTGATTGGTTAGTACTGGAATAGCAACAAAAAAAAGTTAATAATCACAACAAATTACAAAATTATTTTAAAAAAAGAACAGCCAGTGGATTGTACTAGAACGCAAGAGATAAGATATCAACCCAAGTTCTCACTCAAGTATCAGATAAGACGGATGCGCCGAAACATGAGAATGATTTTAAAGGAATTCTTATCTTGATTAGAAAATACAAAATTATGTAGCCTATACCAAAATGTAACGAAGCTAATTTGTGATAAGATAAAGCGAACTGTTCAAAATAAATATCTCCGTAGATAATTTGTGAATGGATACAGAAATGCAAGTTGCCGTTACAAAAAACCGGTTTCTATTAAGTATGCATAATTCAAAAAGCCCGTATTATTCAAGAATGAAAAACGTTGTTAAATGAAACCGGTGGAATTTGAAATATTCAACGAATGTAAAATTCAAAGTGCCCCACCCATTCACAAAAACTCCAATGCCTTTCGATTCAAGTAAAACCAAAAACAAATTTCACTATAATAAATCCTTTCTAGTCACAACAATCACACCGGCTAAATTCCGTAAAACGAAAACCACACCCCGATTTGAAAACGGTTTTTACTTATTGTATGCGAAATTTGTGGAAAAAAATGCAACTAAACACACTGCAAGAAGATTCTCACACTTACTTTTTTTTTGGCTTTAGGAATGTGTAAGAATAAGAATGTACAAAATATGTTCACAGAAAGTACAGCGTATTGTAAATTACTGTACTTGCACTAAAATATCACAAGACCAGACTGTCTAGAATTTGAAATTGTCTACACCATATATATAATTATTCGCCCCTCCCCTATACGAAGAGCCTGTCGGCGCAGTATCAGTCTCCAGTTCGACCAATGGCGTCCAACATTACCATATAAGGAATTGGTTTGCATCGATTTTCAGCCTCCCTCCCCTCTTTCCCCGCCGTATAGATAAAATTCAAAGAAATTGAGTGAATAGTATGGCAATTATTTAGCAAATATAAAGAATTTCATGAATGAAATGCAACCAGTATCAACAAAAAAACTGTAACGTTAGCCCAAATAGACATTTGAAATCCATATCCTAATTTGGTAAACACAGATTATATTATACCTATAAGGTTATGAATCTTTCAGGGGGATGCCCTCGGTTTGTTTTTTCTCGTAACAGTCAGACCACCGGCAGTTAAAAATAATCAGACTAGTTTATTTTGAGAGAAGCAGCAGATGTACATAGCGGTTGGTGGTCTCTAAATTTATAAACAACCACTTGTTCTTTGGATTAAAATAGACAAGACAGTATTATAACATACCGCTCAGTTACAACGCCCTCAAAACAAACCAATTTGGAATTTTTTAATGAAATACTAATGAGATAGCAATTTTGAAAGGGTTAAATATAGCAGCAAATAAACTTAAAGGGTTAATAAAGGGTAGAAACAATTTAATAATTCTTACCGTTTGAGTTTTGAACAAGACAAGCCACAACAGCGAACAACAAACGAATGGGAAGAAGCCGGTTGGTTGCCGTTTCAAGGAAGTGTCGCTTTCAAAATTGTCAAGGGTAAAGCGGGTTATATATTCAAATTTTATATCATTCAAAATCAAACGAAATTGCATAGGGTCGATGTATTTAGATACTTTGACAGTATTTTTTGATTAATTGTATGTCAAAGTCAATCAATAAATCCAAAACAAAAACAATAAATAAATTGGATGAAATAGTCCTCCCCTTGAAATCCTCGAAAATGGACTCGTCCACCCCACCATGCATTCTCATTGACAAACGTTACCATATATGGGCATAAAGGCGACGGCGTTCTCCTATTGGTCGCCGTGTATGGCCTAACCTAACTGGAAGTCTCGAGTGCAAGATACGGCGATACAACGGGCGGCATGTTTTGATGATGACATGACGGCAAAGCGCGCGATGCCTGTTTTGCCGGCCGGTTAAAATTCTTGGGATATAATTTTCCAACGTCTTTCCTGCTGGCTACGATTCATCCGCTGTCTCATCGATATGATGACCTTGGCTAAGCTTAGGAAAGCGATGGATGTCATTCATTGCTATTTTATTTAATTGTTTTACCAGCAAGTATTATTATTATAATCAGATTCTTATCGGATATATGAGAGATATATACCTAGCTATTAAATATTTATAACCAACGTTTTATAGTAGATATTAGGTATATAGTGAGGTTATCGGGTTATTCTTCTTTAGCTTTGAAATAAGCATTAATGATCTGCATCAAATGATAATATTTTCAGAGACAATAATGTTTATTAATTTAGGCTATATTTTGTTTCGAGTAGAGATATTTGCCTTTTGCTTGCCTTACTTTGATTGATCTGATGTCACAATAGGTATAATAAAAAAATTATATTGAGAACGAAAAAATATTTTGTATGCATAGAGAGTAGGTACTTCCTGTCTTCAAAACACTTTTTCCTTTTATTTTTTCACTTTCCTGTGATGTCATAGGTAATTGATTATTTTTATTTTGTCTGTGTCATCAAATATATTGTTACTTTTTAATTCGAAGACAATGAGCTATTTAAAAATAATACAAACAAATCGTTTTCTGTGATTAATTTTATCCCCACCATGTAAGAGAATTTCAATATCTGGGTAACATTTTTTTTATAATTGATTAGTTTTTCTAATGAAATAAATTTCATAGTGCACAAATAAAACACCTGACAGCTTTCTAATAATTTTGAATATTATGTCCTGCAGTGCTATAGCATCATTTGGTATTATAATTTATTTAAAGAAGGTGGAAAAAAAACGAAACCACCAACAGTGTTTGTCTGTCTGATCTTTTCTACCCCTTTATCTCCGGAAATAGTAAAGTGAAAATCTGAAAAAATCTGGTAATATACTTTGCCATGTGGAAAATATTGATAATTTCATCAAGAGCTCATATTTTATATAAATACCTAAATATAAGCAATTCTCGGGGTATAAGTTCTTGTATCGACCTTTTTTTTATTAACATTTAGGTCTTGTGTTAAACTTGATATATTATTATATATATGTTATTATTGGGTTATTGAATCATCAGTTTCTAAAATAAGTATGGGTACCCATACCCTGTGCCCTAAAATTATTATTTACGTTAATTTAGTATGTGATTTAAGCATTATAGGTACATATTCTTTAAATATATCATTATATTTATGTTTAAATACCTAATAATAACCATAATAAATCTTCTAAGATCTATATTATTAGGTAGTTGTATGATACTTTTCATGAATTTTTTTTTCTGATATCATTAAACAATGAAATACTTGAGATAATCTAATCGATACATCATTTTAAATCAGTGACGTATTGTTGAGTTTTGGACTTTCCCTTATAGGTAGGTATAGGATTTTCCATAATAATTTTATGAAAAGAGTGAGTATTTGAGATTATCAAATTGTTTTAGTGAAAATAATGTAGGTAGTTGTTACCTTAAAATAATAATGAATATTATGACATTTAGTTAGGATATTCGAATCAGTAATTATCTAAAATTATATCAAAATCTAATTATAGAGTTTCAATCTTTACAGAAATATTGAATGTAAGAACTGAAGAAAAATTAGATTTATAAGAAATGTATTTTAAACAATTAGCTTATTTCAAAAAAGTATCCTTCCAAATAATTAATTCTTAAAAAAACATCAAATCTTTCTTGCGAAACAACCAGCTGTATACCTACTTAATTATCTAAAGATAAGAATAATACCCAGATAATTGTAATTAATGACGTCAATAATATATTTTCACTGTTCAACTTTTTACATCTGTTTTTATCCATGATAATTATTTATTCAATTTTAGTAACAGTTTTTTTATATTAAAAAAAATGGTGCATTTGATTCAAGCTTTATAACATTTCCATTAAATTAAAACAATGTTTCAGGATTTCATAATCGTGCATATGAATTTCTACGTTTTGGTTATCTGAAATTATGGAATAAACTTTGTTTCGTCAAACGGATAGGATTTTCTGTAAACTTTTAGTGACGTCCTATATATTTTCTTTAAATTTTACAGCGGGCGTTTATTTTTGATCTACAGGGTGTTTCATAATATATGCGCAGGACTTGAGGCGAACCGTTTATCGTACAGAAAATAGCATTTGTAAGCATTTTCCAGACAAAGGTAATAAGCTAAGTTTTGAGCCAGAAAATATAATAAGTAATAGAATAATTGGTGAAGATTTTGAAGGAGCAGTGGGTGTTTTTCTCCCCAATTTCTAAGCCAACATTTTTGAAAGACTATGTCTGGAAATCTAGGAGATATTGTTTTGTGGAAAACTGGGGTCGAATTTATTACTTGGTGCACTGAAAAATATAAAATAATATTAATTCTATTGTTACTGGTAATTTTGAAGTAGTGAAGTTATATAGATAAGTAGGGTAGATATATACAGGGTGGGGATTTTAAATGGAACGTTGCTTATACCGGTCCTGGGAATAAGATGATTCTAAAATCGAAAAATACGTCCTCAAAGATTTTTTATGGAGTTCGTATTCGTCATGTAAAAAAATGGGGCCTCAAAGAGGGGGCGAGGCCCTAAAAAAACAACTTTGTTTTTTCAGAATAGAAGATACCTCTTGTGGCACCTCTTTGGAAAGTTTATTGGAAAAGAAATTTGTCGATAACATTTTTTTGACATCTGTCAAACCAAAAAACCCTTGGTCGAAATTCGGTTCCATTATTGAGTTCCGTGCGGATTAACTTTCTTGCTTGCCTACAAACTAATATTTTTTGCCAATATCTTGAACGGGAATGACGTGATTTTTTTTATAAACGATAGATAATTTCAGGTGAAACATTGGGTATATTCAACACTTTTTGATTGGAGTGGTTTTTGTAGGTCAAGATTCCAAAAAACTGTTTTTTCAAAAAACCTAAATGAAAAAGCACATTCAAACTTTGAGATTGCCATAATGTCAGAAATCTACTTGCCACTGCTACAAAAATCCCACACAAGTTATGAAGTAATTTCTAAAAACATCAACAAGATCAACACGGTAAAAAACGACGAAGTATGTATGCAAGAATATCAAGTTTCTTTTGAACATTGCAGACATTCAATCAATGCAAATATTATGTCCTTGAAATGACAATGCATCTACTTAATACATATATGACATAGCCTTTTACATGTACCTTAAAATAGATGAAATATTCTTTACTATGTAAGTAGCACTATAATCATGATTCATATCTGCGATTTTTACATATAGATATGTACCTATATCCTATAAAACATTTCAATAATAGTCCATAAATATTTGCATAAATTAATAAAATTATTATATCTTCGAATTGGAATGCTATTAATTTCTAAGCAGAAAGTTAATGTTATATTATGAGTACATTTTTTCCTAAATTTGACGTTTCTAACGTCCCTAAAGTCAGACATCGAAAATTGTACACAATCACAAAACTTTTTGTTCGACTTTAAAAAAGGAGGAGGTATATAGTTCGGTTGTTTGTTGTAAGTTTTCTGACCGACGAACCCAAACGGATGAGATATACAGTAATACAATTCGACTGTGTTTTTTTGGTTTATGAGCGGGCTGTAAGTATATAATGAATGTACTCGGATTTTGATGATTTTTGATTTATTTGAAAGAGGAAATCACCTTCCCTCCGAAAACCACCACCCCAGGGGGTATGTTTTCACGAATATCGAAAATCTGAGACGACAGAATTAAAGATGAGACCATATCAGGAAACTTTTGAATTGAACAGTTTTTCAAAAGAGTTACGGTTCTCAAGTTGCAGCAATGGTAAAGACTGAAATATGTGTATTTCCGCTATGTGGGGAGGGCAATTTCAGCGAAAATTGAAAATATAAGACAGCTAAATTAAAGAAGAGACTATATGTAGCAACAATGAAATTGTACATTTTGCAAAAAAAGTAACAGCTTTCGAGTTACAGCAGTAGTAAAGTCTGAGATATGTCTATTTCCGCCGCGATGTTTTGTGATCTCTAAATAACCAACCAAAAGAATTTATATTATTTAGTATTTTTCAGAGCACCAACTAACAAAGTCGATCCTATTTTTCATAAAAAATGTTCATTCTAACTAAATTCAGAATTAACCCTCACTACTCAACAGAATACTGAATGGTCACAATAAAACTACCCTCATATTCAACCCATATCACCCCAAAATCCGCAGACGGTCCGATGAATCATCTATTAAGTTACAAGTAGTTCTAGCAAATGACTGACTGCATGTAGTATACCCCCACCCACCCTCTGTACGATGTTTGTCGTCTGACTCTTGGACATGACAAAAATGAGTCACACGGTCGGTCAAATAATATGAGTGAGTCTTTACTTTACGAGTGAACTGGATCGATTTCGAGAATGTTAACAACTCATTCCCTGGGATTCCTCATCCAATTAATGATGACTGAAAAATACTAATTTATGTGATTTGTTTGGATATATGTATTATTTTTTCTTCCATCGAGATTTTTGACTTGCAAGTGTTTTGATTATTATGTAATTTATTGTATGTATGTAGTAGATATATGTAAGTATTTGGTTTAGGAGTTTGAGGAAAATATAACGTAACTTTTTTGTATGAATATAAATGATTGGGTTGTAGGTATTTTTGTTGGTGATTTTTAAAATGCATTCCGTAGTAATAAAATAGTAAATACCTTGAACTGATGACCAGTTTGTTTATTAGATGTTAATATCCTGAAATGATTCATACTACAAAGATGACAAATATATAGTATAGTAATAAGAAATGCAGTTAATTTTAGCTTGAAGTTCGTAAAGTATAAAAAAGTCGATTTCAACTTTCAACAATATCAAAATTTAAAAAATACTCTGTATGACAGTTTTTTGACCGACGAACCCCGAACGGAGGAGGTATACAATTCGACTGGCTATTTTTTTTGGTTTGTTCGCGCCTTGTAAATAGTAAACGTACTCCGATTTTGATGATTTTGAATTCATTTGAAAGAGGAGACTTGAGAAATGGTCCCATATTCGTAAAAACTCAAATCTGAAATCTCCTTACCTCTGAAAACCGCCCCAGAAAATAGGACAATATTCGGAAACGTTTAAATTGAACATTTTTTCAAAAGTGTTACGGTTTTCGAGTTACATTCATGTTAAAATCTCAAATATGTGTATTTTCGCTATGTGGAGGAGGCGATTTCTTTAGAAAACTGAAAATCTCTGGATATCACACGAAAGACAATAATATTTGCATTTATAAAGAACATTTTTTCCTTAGAGTTACGGTTTTTTGAGTTAAGCAGTGGTAAAATGGTTAAATCTAAAATACTTATGCGTATTTCCGCAGCGATGTTCTGAGATCTCTACATAATAACAAGTACAAGCAAAGAATATACGTGGATAATAGGGTAAGTACTATCTTTTTGGGTATTAGTGAACCTTCAACGATTTTCATGAGTAATGTTGCATTCAATAATGTGAAATAAATATTTTTTACAAAAAATTGGACTGACTTTATTACATGATGTACTGAAAAATATGAAATAACATTAATTCTATTGGTGCTGGTTACTTGTGAAGTTTGTGCCAAAAGTTATCAATTTAACTGCAACTGCACAACTTTAAAAGTAACAGCACCAACAGAATTAATATTATCTCGTATTTTCCAGTCTACCAATTATTAATAACGTCGGTCCATTTTTTTATAAAAAATATTTATTGTAAACGTTGATAATATGTGAAACGGTAATTTATTTATTTAATTCCTTTAAAAGTATTCATTTGTTTGTGTATATTTACAATCTATCTACTTTAATTAATCGGTTTCACCCAAATAAAAAGCAATCATTGACCTTCTTCTATTTGTTGCAACAAAAGAACTTCCGAATTTCGATTACATCAGCAACTGCCTCTGGTTTATGTAATACAAAAATAACAAATATAGGCACATACATAATATATATAATACCTGTTCCCAAAACTGAAAAGGTTGGTATGTTATATACAATATGCTTTTCTACCTACATAATGCGAAAAGTAGGTTGGTCAATAATAAAATTGAGCTTTTCTGGTCAGCCTCATTGAAAGAAGTAGGTAGGTGATTATTGTTTTTAACTCGTTGCCTTTGCTCGTCGTGACATACCAAATTCGTCTTTACTGAAAGTAAATGTGATATTACTACCATAAGGGTTTCGTACAAAAGGAAGAATATACTTGATGAAAATTTATTTAAAAATAAAACAGACGACCTGTAGCTAAAAGAAAAAGTTATGGATGTTTTCGAAAAAAGTTTTTAACTAAAATATTCTATGAATCATTCAAAAAATATTTTCTGTCAGTACGTTAAAAACGTTGTAATGTTATGAAAGCCAATTTATAGCATCCTCAATGCTTTATTCTTTTCTATTAGATGATACTTATTACAATGTTAAAAGAGGGCTTCAAATTTAACTCTGTCGGATACCGCTATATATTGGTATTTTAATCTAGATATCGTTGTTTGTGTTCATATAAATTCTCAATTGTATCATTTCTTAAATTTTATGAAATTTGGATGATTAATAATACTTTAGTCTTTTTACCATGTATGGTGGAGGGTTCCATACCCGTAATACCCTAAGAAGTATCTCTGAGCTCTATGGATGAATTTTCGTGTTTTTCTTGCTATATTTGTGTGTTCTATCTCACTGGACTATTTTGTAAGAGTTTGTCAGTGCAAATGGGACTTAAAGGCGGAGGGTTCCATACCGGAAAATCCCTAAGACATATGTAGGAGAAATTCTCATTATGTTCTCTCTTGGTGCATGTATGTGGATGGATCTGGTTTGGTATTTGGACTGGTTCTACGTGCGAGTAGGACTTTGGGGTAGAAGGGTTCAATACTCAAGACCCCTTATGACTTTTGTTTTTCGAGTTTTGTTACAAAGAGAAAGAGCATTTCAAAAAAAACACGCCTGTTATAAGTGTTTAAAAGTTTAAAGTTGATAATATTTTCCGTTGGTCGTGGTATTCGATTTATCTAAGGAAACCAACATATTTTTACTTTTTCCGTACACTTGGTTCGTAATATCACCGTATGTGATTCCTCTCATCAACCTGATGTTCACTAGGTAGGCATTTTATAGTATGTGAAAAAGCAGGTCATGTTTAAACATCAAGAAACAACATATATTATATACAAATAACTGTTAACACTTACTAATTAGATAGTGCACAAACATCATCATCATATAAATGTTAAATACTTTAGAATTAATAATTAATACCAATTATATCTACTTATTAATAATAGTTATCATTTCAAGAAGCTAGTAAATGTTTTTCTCAACCTCCATATTCTAATATGTATTTTATTTTCTATATATGTATGTAGATAATATTACTTTGTTATTGTTCAGAGATAAAAAAGCTTGAAATTGATATAATAATGGGAATTTTATAATAATAGTGATGGGAAGTAAAAATCAAAATCTATTCAAATATATGTATCCTCAGTTTCAAAAAATTAAACATTGAATGTGTGTATTTATGATACTATTGAAAAAATAATAATTAGGTATGTATTGTTTTGCCAGCGTTTAAACTAGCAGAAATAAATGTTAATGCAAGGTATAGGGTTCCGATCGCTATAGTCTGCCCTAAATTAGCTAAATTAGACGCACGTTCTGTCCAATTTTTTTTATAATACATGCGTTAACAATTATTGGACGTTCATATTTTATACTTTTAACCTAATAAAATTATTATTATTCTATAAGTTTCAACGCATCTGGTGAAATCTGATGTTTTAAAGCATCCAATAAAAATCTTCTTCGAGGTGCCACGAATCACGCTGTTTTATATGGAAAGTAGGTACTTATTGTTGTCGAGTCTTGTGTTGATTTTAAGGTTATGTTGAAATAATCTGTGGTTACGATCTATTCATTTCCTATTACATATTTGATAAAAATTTAAAAATATAGATGTTGAACCTTGAGAATCATGAAAGTCTGAATTGGTTCTTTTAAGATTTTATTTGTATGTTGTTGTTTCATTAAATAAATAATCTCAGGTGATAGAAAGTCCGAATTCTCTAAAGAGTGAAATAGATATTTAAAAAATGGGCAGACGTTATTAGTTGGTGCACTGAAAAATGCAAAATAATATTAATTCTATTGGTGCTGTTACTTGTGAAGTTGGTGCCAAATGTTTTCAATCTAACAGCAACTGCAAACTTCAAAAGTACCAACACAAATAGAATTAACATTTTTTTGTTTTTAGTGCACCAACTAATAGTGTCGGTCCAATTTCTTGTAAAAAAATATTTATTAATTTATAATGACTACATAAAACCTAACCTATATATTGATGTCGCTTGCTTTGATAGAATTTTGAGCAATTTTGTAGGATTTAAGAAAATCACAAGAAAATAATTGATAGGACCTTTCAAATAAGTTATTAGTCGATGATATCTCTTATCTTTTAAAATTTTTAACGGGCCAAGCAAATTTGTGTTGCCCCGTCGAAATTATTTCGTGCGTATATTTCACTGATTTCTTTTTCAATGTTCAGTTATCCAAAGGGGAAGCATTGGAAATGAAAGCCCTGTATAAAAAAGTTATTACATAAAACTAGTAGCTTTAAAACAAAATGAACACAAATTATTATAAGTTCTAAGCGTTCGCCAGTAGTAGTCCCATTAAAAATTCAACATCTCCTAGTTATTTGTTTCGCATTCAATTATAAAAATAAATTTTATAATCAACAGAACTTTTACTAGGTCGCAATTAACCTTAGAACTGCTACATAAAAGTGGTCTCTTGACTTTTGGTCAACATCATATTTATATGATGCCGAAGCAATACAACTGAGTGTCAAATGTATGTCAAGTATAATATGTTTCCATTTTTGACCGACTTTCCAAACGGAGGAGTTACACATTTCAATTATTGTTTGCTTTTGTTATTGTTGTCTTTCGCGCGTTTTCTTTAACACCGATTTTGATGATATATTAATGAAAAAAATATTTAAGAATGAAATAGCAACATTTAAAATTAACATTTTCTCCTCAGAGTTAAGGTTTTCGAGTTACAGCGGTGGTAAAATAGTTAAATCTAAAATACTTATGCATATTTTCGCAGCGATGTTTTGAGATCTCAATAATAACAACTACAAGCAAAGTATATACGTGGATAATAGGATAAGTATCTACTATCTTCATTAGTATTACTGAACGTTCAACGATTTTTCTGACTAAATATTTTTTACAATAAATTAGACCCAAGTTATTAGTTAGTGCACTCAAAAATACAAAATAATATTAATTCTATTGGTTTTGGTTCTTGTGAAGTTGGTGCCAAAAGTTATCAATCTAACTGCAACTGCACAACTTCAAAAGTAACACCACCAACCATAGAATTAATATTATTTTGTATTTTTCAGTGCACCAACAAATAACGTCGGTCTAATTTTTTGTAAAAAATATTTCTTATCATATTTCTCTGTCTCCTTGATTTTTTATACGTCTTATACATACTATTATCAAGAGCACCAATACAGCAGAACCAAAAATCTCAACGTTATTACTTAATATGGACATTAAAACTGTTGGAGAACAGAAGAAAAAAAAATAAGTAGAACTTGAAAACGTTAGGAATCCGCTACACATTCATGAATACACACATACAGTTCAGAGTAATTGCCTTAAAAGGTGTTCAGAAACGAACTGAACGAAGGTTTTTTTTCTTATATATACTACTTATACTTGCTATTCGTCGGAATCATCTGCGGGCAGAGCTACTACGAATGATACAGATATAATATAGGCTACTACTGGATATGGGTAGTTTTTTTCTACTACTCTTAATCAGGGCCACAAAACGAAAACCGTATCCAAATATGGTCCCTCTATTTATAATACGATTATAGATGAATGTATACGGTTTCATGGTGAAGACGTATGGATTCGATTGCAATTTATATACATACATATATAAATATGGTTCTGTCATTGAAACTAAAGCTTGTTTGTGTGCGCGATATGTGTAGTTTATGGCAAAATTAGGTATAAGTCATCAATTTCGCACAGCAACTGGCACATTCATGTTGTTTTAAAAGGTGCCAATAACTTTTAAGTATGAACAACTATAATATAGTTTGGATGATGATAATATAATAAATTCCTACTGATGATTCTGATAGCAGTGGCGTAAGAAATGGGGGGGAGAGAATGGACGGGATATAGAAGAAGATTTAGGCGCTTACTTATTACTTATTATTCAGAGATCTCAAAACATCGCGGCGCAAATATACATATTTCAGACTTTACTGCTGTAACTCGAAAATCGTCACTCAATTTAAATGTTGCTGCATATAATCTTCTCTTTAATATGATCGCCTCATATTTTAGATTCTCGAAAAAAAATGCTCTTCCACATAGCGGACGCATATCACATATTACAGACTTTACCATTGCAAAACTCGGAAACCGTAACTCTTTTGAAAAAATATTCAATTTAAACGTTTCCGGATATAGTCCCATCTTTAAGCCTGCTTTTTCAAATTTTCTAGAAAAATTGCCCCTCCACCCCCTTTGAGGGCGGTTTTTTGGAGGGAAGGAGAATTGGATTTTAGTTTTTATAAATATGGGACCATTTCTCAACTCTCCTCTTTCAAATGTAACAAATTTCGGAGTACGTTATCTATGCAAAACGCGCCAACAGCCATAAAAAAAAACTCACACAACTTTCCTACCGCTCGCAGGCAAATTCGTTAAGTAAAAATCCTCTGGTCAAATCGTGCTACCACTCAATTTTTTTTCAGCTTGTCAAGACAAACAACAATGGTCATGTAACATTTTTTCGCAAGATGAAACATTTACCAGAATCTGAAGAAACATGTGGAAAATATGGAATTTCTTTCAAGCATAACTTTTTTTGTTCTTTTTCTCAGAGATGGCGCTGTATGTGGGTGGTAAAGGGCTCTCAGTAGAATACTTTAGGCAAGTTTAATCAAAACCCTAAGAGCCATTTTCACGCTATAGTTGAGCAAATCACGTTTTTGGCTATAGCTCAACACCCAGTGTTTAAGAATTCTCATTCAGTGCCACAGGCGAGTGATATTGGTACCAAACAAAATAAAAAAAAAGCAACAAAATACACCGATCCGTCCCCGAGATAATGCTGTCACAGACATGATTAGACTTAAAAAACTCTGAAACGTCAACATTTGTAAAAATCTCGATACCGAAAATTTCACACGTTTACAATACTTTATACTATAGTAGCGTAGGAAAGCAAAAGCATACAACTATATACAATAATACAAATTGTATACCTTCTCCTTTTTTTCGGTCAAAAATAATAATAATTCTATTGGTTCTGGTACTTTAGAAGTTGTTTTGCAACTGCACAAGCTCAAAATTACCCATACCAACAGAATTAATATTATTTTGTATTTTTCAATATGCACCAACTAATAAAGTCGGTTCATTTTTTTAATATTTAGATTTTAGTATATATTTTATTTAATAATAATTATAAGACCTCTAATTTACCCAAATCCCAACCAAGATGTGGATTTGATATTGTAAATGTGATAAAATTGTGTTGAATGCAGATTTCAACTTCCCGGAAATTGATGACAAGGAACTCAACATAACCAGTTGATAAAACAATAATATCTCTGTGGAATACCACATAAATTTTAGAAAATGATAAAATCATTTCGAATCTCTAACCACACAATATGGTCGAGTATTTATTTATCAATAGTTATTATGATTACTTCGTATTTAAATAGAATGTAGGGAATATTTGAGTTTTTTCTCATTAAATGATCTCAATCAAAATTTAAGTTTTAAGTTGTAATAGGATGTAGATTTGCCAACCACAAAAGTATAATTTTACATACAAGATTAGATCAAAAATAACTTTTTGGCTAATTATTTATATTTAACAAAATTAAATTAACAACAGGACATGAATAATGGATTTTTTGTATTTCCAACAGCGGTTTTTAAATAAACTCAAAACCAGTAATCTGCTGGGTTCAGATCAGGTGATTTTGAAGACTATAAAGGAGTAGTTTTGACAGGGCACTGCGGTCTCTCTCAAATCTATTAAGTATGTTAGCAGTTGTATTACTTCACAGGTGAACTGGTATGCCGAAAATTCCCAACGTTATCAAATCATTAATTCAAAACTAAAATCATCTAATAACCTGTCTAACTCAGGTTATGATAATCTTTTGTCACATTCAACGTTGACATTTTTAAAACAAATACACAAACTTGTATCGACAAGGACAAGTATTGTCAATAATAAATAAATAAGGTAAAATGAAAAGTCACTAAAAAGCTGATGATGCTATCACATTATTTATTATTTTATTTGATTTCTTTAAATTCTATAAGACACTAAAGTTATAACCCTTCTATATTTCGTGAAAAAGAAATTAAACCCAAACTAATAGCCTATGAATACTAAATTATTATATATTACTAAAATAAAATGGAGAAAATTGATATTAATTGCAAAAAGATTTAGAAAGCATATCGGTCCATTTTATATATCTAATAAATTTTCGACGGAACCACACACGTTTTATCAAAGCGGTAAAACATTAATTTAATATGTAAATGTTCTCATTAAATGTTTGTTTCTATATTTAATTATAATAAACTGAACAAGCATTCGGTCTGGTTACGATAAATAATATGTTCAGGTTAAAGAACTACCTGAACAAGAAGAACATACACATTCATATATGTATGTATGTATGTATTTAGTTATATATATTCTATTTTATAAGAGTCGGTATCTGATAATACGAGTATACAGGGTAATTCGAAACGAAACGCACGAAAAAATATAAAACAGACGAACCGTATACGATACATTTTCTTAGATTTAGAGTATTTATAATAGTGGAGCCTTTTTATATATTTTTTTTCAATGAAAAACATTCATACATTTATGAGGAAACAATTATCGTAAAACCCAATTTTGAATAATTTGAAGTAAGTAAATAAAATATTTGACACAAATAATACCCTACCCATTTTATATATCTTTCATCAAATTAAAATAGCGTAAACAATATATTACGAAAACAAAAATAATATTAACGGCTGACTAACCATTCTTTTTAAATAAATATTACAATATCTTGAATGTATTTAAAGACAAAAACACCAATATGTTGTTCACGCTACATTATACAGTGTGGAACAACTAAAAAATAACTCAATATTTTAATTATTATTCGAAAAGGTGAGTTTCGTATTTTTCAAGTTTTAGATCGTTTTCGTTAATCTAAATTAAATGTTATACAATTTGACAAGGTCTATCAATTGGAATTTATTTTATTAGAATCGGATGAAAGTTGTTTCATTCATTATTAATTTGTCGCCATTTTGAAACTCGTCGATTAATTTTTGCCCATCTACCAACGTCACCAAGATTTTCTGGCATCAGCCAAATTTAATCAGAATTCATAAAAAAATGATCTCTTGCTTATCCATAAATTTGAAACATATGCGTCCCTGACGTTTTGTCACGGACTGACGTAATCTGATATGCGCGTGAATCTTGTTTTCCTAGTATCATCGGCTTATGTTATATAATTTGATTCACTATAATATATATATCTATCAAAGTTGGATGAAATTCAAATTCCATGAAATAATTACAGATGTAGATTATGAAATTATTATTTACTTTCGAGTATGTATTTGGATTTTTTCATTTAATTGTTTTACAGAATGATAATAATTATTGAAATCTAAATTCAACGATAACTTTTATCTTTATCAATTTTGAGTAGAAACATTTTATTTTCTGTATTCTGATTCTTGTACAGTTTATATAAAGGGCCAATAAAAAAATATTTCACAAAATTAAATAATTAGTGACGTACTGAAATACCTAGTACCGAAGTCAGTTTTAAGCTTCATGTAAATTAAGTTAACATGTTTTTTATTATGTTTAAATTTATTTATTGAACGTATTTTTTTGTTAATGTTTGATAATCCTAATAAAGTTCTAAAAAAATTACGTACGATTTTTAACACATTCCTTGGAAGATATCATAAAAAACATCAAATAATGTAGGAGTAACAATTGTTTTTAATTTAATTTTCAATTTAAACGTTTTCCGATATGGTCTTATCTTTAATTCTGCTATTCCAGATTTTTGATTTTAGAGAGAGAAAAAACTGGACAAGTACGAGTTGAACTCGCGTGCAGAGGGTTCCGTACGTTCATTTATTTTTTTTTATTCTGAAATTTGTCAATATCAAGTGATATACCATGTTATTTTGATATTACGGACTTCTCATAGGTTTTCTTATAATCTAGTAGAAAACTAGTTTCTGTATTTTTTTCAACACTTTAGGTTCGGTAGTTTCGGAGATAAGGGAGGGAATGGTCAATTTTCGTCTATTTTCCTGAATAACTTGGAAACTATTTATTTTAAAATTACAAAAAATACATATAAGATCTTCACAGTTAATAAGTAACAGGATGCAGTTTTCATTTTTTTTCAAGACAAACAACAATGGTCATGTACCATTTTTTGCATCATGAAACGTTTAATCAGAATCTGAAGAAACATGTGGAAAATACGGAATTTTATTCAAGCATAACTTTTTTTTGCTTTTTCTCAGAGATGGCGCTATATTTGGGTGGTAAAGGGCTCTCAGAAGAATACTTTAGGTAAGTTTAATCAAAATCCTTAGAGCCGTTTTCGCGCTATAATCTTGAGCAAATCACGTTTTTTGCCTATAGCTCAACACCCAGTGTATACAGGATTCTCATTACCAAACAAAATAAAAAAGAAAGAAACAAAATACACCCATCCGTTTCCAAGATAATGCTGTCACAGACAGACAGACGAATGGCTGAAAATATGTTTATTAGACTTAGAAAACTCTGAAACGTCAACATTTGTAAAAATCTCGATACCGAAAATTTCACACGATTACAATACTTTCCTTATACAGCTACTATCAGCAGCGTAGGAAAGTAAAAAATAGCACTAACACCTATATAAATAAGTAGTGATGGCAAAATAATGTCATTGCAGTCATATTCTTCAAAAATAGATATGACCAAATATAGCGAATAAGTTCAAGATAACAAGGTCTGAAGGCTGTAACATATATAATATAATAAATAAATACTACATAATAATATAACTCTGTGTAAAATAGAAATAAAGTATAAATACAGACAGTGAAAGAATGTCTTGGCCTTTTTCCAAGCTTCTGCTGCTCAGTCACAACATGCGACTTTATGAACCTCGACAAGAACCATAATAATAATTTGATATAGCCAAATAATAGACCAAATAATAGACCAAGCAAATTAAGCTCGAATACAAAAGCTAAAAGACACGATGGAAATATATTATGTTAGTTGCCCCCTATAAATGAACTGAACCAAATTTAAAGAGATATCAAAACAAAACTAATTTAATTTTATTACTGAATAAACTAATACATCATGCTGAACAAAAGTTTTCGTAGTAGGTACCTACTTTATCTTTACTTAGTGACACTCTGTGATTTTCAATAACTACCTTATACGCTAATTTTCGAGATATATCATCGATGGTCTTTACAAATGGATCACCCTGTTTATGTTTGGATTTTTATATCAGTCCCAGTTAAATTATGCACCACTCCGAGCTGCTGTGCTAAAGAGCTTTCAACCTTTGAGCGGAGCGCGGAACAAGCTATAGGTTTCTGGAGAGTATGAAGCAACCTTTTTCACTGCGGAAAACTTTACGATAATATGTACGTATGAAAATATTTCTAAAAGATATGCACGCGCGATGAATGTTATTTTTTAGAGGAGATAATACAAAAATTGACTTTCTTCATATAAATTCAAGTATCCGGATGATTTACACTTGGTCCGGATAATCGAGTATATGATGTAGGTCAATTTGTTAAAGCCGGTTATATCTTGTGTCAAATTGATAGATAAATCGTCACAACAATTTTAAATTTAAAACATTATTTCAATACTGGTGAAAAAAAGCCTGTCTAGACGAGAGGTAATTATATCACCATAAGAAATATTTTAATTCAAAATTATCATTACCTTAATTAAGAATAGTACAACAATTTTTTAGAGAAATAAGATCAAGGCCTTTCTTTCACTCAAAACTTAACTATTAAATAAACTATGTACTTCTTAGACGAATAGTATTTTCGGTAAATCATACATTCGGAAAAATGTTGTTTCGATATATTTATTCGTATTTAAAATAATTTCTACCTGATATAGTATAATGAGAACGATATTTTTGTTTCGATCAATAACCAGGACTATTATTTCTCGGACTATAACATCGGGAGTATATTATATTATAATAGTAGAATGATATTCACGCGTTGGGCAATTTCAAGACCATCGATCGTCAATGTAAATAAAAAATATCTTTCATGGCCAGGCCATTGCCAAGGTTAAGTAAGAATATTTATTGCTCACTTGCGTAAGTAACGATTTTTAGCGACCGTTAAACACCAACTCAATAAACACACATCTAATAATCCAATAGTACTTTGAATTTTTTGCTCAATAATTTTTGGATTTTTTAGCGTTAGTTCATCATATTACTGGCGATAATGAAAAATCGTAATTCATTGAATTAATTAACTCATATTTACGATGGTTTTACCCGAATAATGGGTATTTTTTTACTGATAAACTGATAACAAAAATATAGGTATCATCCATTATTATTTTTATATCTTACAATCTTAACGAGATATTGATTGCAGTGATTAATCATAACTAATAACATTTCTTGGCATATACCGTGAATACTTGGGAGTAAAGAATGAAATTTATAAAATATACAGGGTGTCCGAAAAATACGTGGTAAACAGGTAATGGCGAAAATAGATCGTTATTCACACGAAAGTGTTTCGTTTAACCGTAAGAGAGCTTTGAATATTGACAAAAAAATAGTCTATAATTACCATGTTCTATCTACGTAGATTCACAGAAACAAACGCATGTTTCCATTTAAGAAAATGTCATAATGACATCATCACAGGGGTTTTCTAATAACATACTTATCATAAGAATAGCGTTGAAAGAAACACAATTGAATAATTAAAAAAATACATATTTGAGCGTTTTTGCATAAATTATATAGGGCGTATTTTATTTACGTTTTACAATCTAATCATTCACCCTGTATATGGACACACAATAATTAACTGCGTCTTTAATGTTGTTAACAAGCCAACAGCTCTCACAATGATTCCGAAGAAAAGATACTTTCATCTGCTCTGTGGAATAAATTAGATGCGAGAACAATAAATTAGGTACCTTTCTATTTTTCAACGCACTAATCTTGCGAAAGGCCTATACAAGAGAAGATCAGCTGTTAGCATGCAAAAAAAAAGGAACTGGAACGCGACAAAATGGGTGTTCAATCGTTTACTGTTTATTTACTACTACTACTACATAGAGTGAGACGTAATTACCTTAGTTGGTTGGTAGGTATATGTGAAGATTTGAAAAGAAAGCAGTAATATCGGTGTGAGTATACAAGCTGTTTAAGTGTATTTTCTGACAGACGAACCCAAACGGCGGATGTATACAATTCGAGTGTCCGCTTTTACTCTGATTTTTATTCATTTGAAAGAAGTGACTTGAGAAATGTTTCCGTATATGTAAAAACTCCAATCCGAAAACTTCTTCCCACCAAAAATCGACCCCGAAGGGGGAAAAGGGGCAATATACTAGGTGTCCAGAAAGGGTATCGGGTATTTGTTTTCGCGCCATATTCGAAGCGGGGCGTCTAAAGTGTGCGGGGAGGGGTTCGTGGCGTCCGCCGTTTTGTGGAGTTTTAGTCACGATGGAACAGTACTCGGGGACACATCGCGCATTTTGCGTACGAGCGTATTATCGTAATGGTGATTCAATAGTGACTGCTCAACGTCTCTATCGTGCGGAATATCGTACACGCCACGCGCCAAGTGACGATAGCATTAGGAAATGGATCAGGATGTTCGAGAATACAGGGGCGACAGTTAAAATTCAAAACTGTGGTCGTCCTCGTTCAGTTCGCGATGAAGAAACAATTGAAGAAGTTGAGGCGTCGGTTCGTCAAAATCCGTCTTTATCCATCCGAAAGCGAAGCCAAGCGTTGAACATAAAAAAATCGTCTTTACATTCGATTTTAAAGAAAGACTTACATTTAAAAGCCTATAAAATTCAATTGGTTCAAGAATTGAAGGATACGGACTATGCTAATCGACTGAATTTTGCGAACAAAATGCTGCAGCGATTTAACAACTTTAACAACATACTGTTCAGTGACGAAGCAAATTTTCACCTGAATGGTCATGTTAATAAGCAGAATTGTCGGTACTGGGCAGTGGCAAATCCTAGACGAAAACATGAACGACCGCTGCATAGCCCAAAGGTCGTTGTTTGGGCCGCTATGTCTGCTAAAGGCATAATTGGTCCTTATTTTCATGAAGATCAACGAGGCCGAGCAATTAATGTGAATAGTGACCGTTATTGCGATATGTTGCGAAATTTTTTGGTCCCAGAGTTGCAGGAGTTTGCAGGTTTCAACTCAAGAACGTGGTTCCAGCAAGATGGGGCCACTTGCCATACCTCAAATGACTCAATTGAAGTTGTTAACGAATTATTCCCTAATAAAGTCATTTCGCGAAGGGGTAACATCAACTGGCCTCCCAGAAGCCCCGACCTGAGCCCGCTTGACTATTTTGCATGGGGATACCTTAAAAGTAAGGTTTATCAAAACAATCCGACGAATCTAGCCCAGTTAAAGCAAAACATCAGGTCAGAAATGGCAGCAATATCGACAGCTATGTGTCAACGTGTTATCGCCAATCTTCGTTTCCGTTTAGAAGAGTGCCAGCAACGTAACGGTCATCATTTGAATAACATCATCTTTTCCAAATAATTCTCCAATTCATATGCTAATAATAAACAATAAACTTTTTTATTGCATACAAATAATTTTTGTTTCATTGAACTTACAAATACCCGATACCCTTTCTGGACACCTTGTATATTTCAAAAATCAAAAATCTAAGACGGCAGAATTAAAGATAAGACAATATTCGGAAATGTTTAGATTAACCATTATTTTTTGTTGGTGCTTGCGGGTTCTCAGATAAGTGAGACTAATTTACAACTATTAAATAAACTTTATTTACACTCGAAAGTAGAATAAATATTACAACTTCACTTTACCATTGAATATTTTTACTCGCTTACTCTGACTCTTCTATTAAACTGTCTTATTGCACACTGTCCTTTTAAACTCTGTCTCTCATGCCGACAATTCTCCCAAATATGTACCCGAAAAAGATTCTCCAGATCATTCGCCGCCTCTTTAGATCACCCCCGCCGCCACTGGACTTTTCTCAAAATCCTTTGTCGGCATCCTAGCGGCCTTTCTCAAGATCCCCTTGGCTCGCGCATAAGCATCAAAAGGACGCCGCCACTTTGTGGCCCAGTGCCGGCGGAGGTACCCCTTGCACGTTACAATAATATAAATTCTATTGGAGCTGTTACTTGTGAAATAAGTGCCATAAATGTTCTATTTAACTACATCTAGGTAGACAACTTTTTGTAAAAAATATCTATTATGTTCAAATTTCGGGAGCCTACTTCATTGAAGAAAAAAAAAACTAGTATATGTACTTTCATTGATTTCAAACTTCGTAAAGTTTATTGAAATTTATTTTATTCAAGAGAAGGTCAATCCAATAATATTTTCAAAATGTCCAACCTCCTTGTTGAATGGAGGCAATGGGTGACATCGGCGTGCGGATGGGTATTTCGCAGGGCTCGCAACAAAAGAAACCTGAATAATTTGTAGATTTTACTTTAGTGGTTCACCATTTATTGACAGTTTATCATCAATCCATTTAGTTTTTCCAATATCCAAAAACTGTAGTTCTCATTTACTAATTTTTATTATTATCATCAAATAATGTTCATAGGCGTACAACTTTGAAACAGGAAGATGCATATAGAAGTTTTCTTTTTTTTTACTTGAAAAGAACTGCTCCTACCATAACTCTCCCAAAATTGGAACATAACGATACGGCAAACCGTTTATTTCACAGGGTATAGTAAAACTAATGGTATTATATAAACGATTATGTCACCGTTTTGAATAACAGGCAAAATACAAGATAACTAACAACTTGCTTCAACTGAAACTGTTATCGACAATAATAACCGAAGAAGAGACTCAAATAAACTAATAATTCATTTACAATTTACTTGTACTCTACATAAGATTGAGATAAGCAATTAAATCATCAGCGGCCTATATAGTCAATGCAAAAAATTAAAAAATCAAGTCACCACCAATAAGAGAAAAACCAAGGCTTCGTATACCGTTTTGGTTAGGATACGTATACCGTTACCATTTTAAGAACATCACATACATACTCGTATTATGTATATCCATCCATTCTACTTTTTCTTTACCATATTAAAATAATGTAGAAGCCTATACAGTGAGGACCAAAAGTCTGCCCCCACGGTAACTTCTTTATTTTCAATATTAGAAAAAAAATATTAAATACATAAGTTGTAGGGTTTCATTTGACCTTTTCTATAACATAATTTCAATTTATACAGGGTGTCTCAAAAAAGATCACTGACTTATTAGTTTATTTGTTCAAATGGATCCCCCAGTATATTATTAGATATTCGAATTCTATGTAAAATTCTAAGCAGATTAATAAAAACGTAATCCAAACTGATCTGATTTTCGATCTCTTACATTAATTCAGTCGGCTGTTTATACTGTGAGTGCCTTAGTAACCATAGCAACAAGTATATAAATCTTAACTCTGTTAGATATAAAAATATTACGCACATTTATTTTTGTCTTTAGTAGGTACAATATGTTATTACCAACGTCTGTCTGATTTAGGTTATCGTTCTCCTAAAATGAGCATTGTATAAATACTTGGTATTATAGTATGCATCAAGGTATATCAAATTAGCTTACTGCCAGGACAGGTCATCACAGCAGTTTGTTCTTAAAGCTTTCAAGAATATACCTCAAAACATTTGACACTTGACATTTGGTCCGAATAATAATGGAAACGAATCGACGATCGAAAACGAACCGTTTTCGAGAAAAAAAATTTTGTTTGCATGTGCACCTAATATCTTATGTTTGCAAATGTGATATAAATAAAAACGAAATAAAATAGCGCGAATTATCTTAATTTAATTTGTGTATGGACAGGTTTTAATCCGTGTAGTTCTGATCTTGACGAGAAATTCGTAAGTGTATGACCTGACCAGCTGTTATAAGCATATGCTTACGAAGCCCAGGTCCGTGGATACGTACGTACTTACAGGCCGAATATCCGCGGTTCTGATCCTCGGGTCCGATCTTGTCAAGACATCTGTACGTGTAAGGCTAGTTAAGATAAGTACTGGCGGTAACTTTGTCAATGTGACAACAGATGCACATCATACAGGATTACCTAGTCTTTGATTTCTGTTTGTAAATTTTGATGACTTTTCTCATTAAAATTAATTTTTTTTACAGTTGGCAACAAAATGTTAAAGTACAATAGATGATGATTCTGGGTTATACGACGAGTCCCCATATTTTATTACCTCGTATAAACGAGGCTCTACTGTATAGAAAATCAATGTACCATACCATTAAAACTCATTTTCATGGCAGTAAAACCATAAGTAATTTAAAAGTATCATGAAATATGTTATACAAATTTGTTCAGATGCTGAGCACCATAAAAAATAAGCATTTCACCAAATAAATGATGCATTCTTGTGTGGGTTATTGTTTTTGTTACTTAATGTATTATTATTTTGTCTCGAAGCCATTAAAAATGTTTTCTTAATATATTTAGTACATCTTATTTTGGTATTTGATTGAGAAATCTGTATGAAATTCATCATATCGCGAATTTCCACACAAGGATTCCAATGCCAGTTGGAATATTATGTTTGTTGCTTAATCAGAAAAAAATAATAATAAAGCATGATAATTTTATACAGTGAATTCGTGAAATAGCGGATAAATTAAACACAAATTAGAATGGGAGTATAAACAAAATATGCTCGAAACTCGTCGATTGTTTGTTCTTAGAATCAACTGTGTCTTACTGGGCGAATGCTCCCTTAATATGTAAAAAGGGAACGACAGATTTAAAGACACTGGGAATCATTAACACAGGATGCTTCGTCACAAGACATAAAAAAAGTTTATAAGAAGAACACAATGAATGTTGGGAAAAATTCAAAAAAGCAAATAAAAAAAATGGATATAACATTAAATTTAAACAGTTGAAGGACGACCGTTTCCGCACTTGCAACATGTGCACAAATAAAAACGAGTTGGTAACATGGTTCTGTGGTCGTTTTTGAATTTTGTAACATGCCCCATCTTACATAAAAATATATATACAAGGTTTCGATGGTAGAACCTATGCCTCCATTTTAAGAGTAGGTAAAAATATTTAAGCTAACAGTAGGAAGCGTAAAAAAGTCTTATCGTTCCTAGTTAGTTTTAGAACGTTATAGAGGTAGGTATAATATGATATTATACAGGCTATCTCTGAAATGTATCTACTAATAAATGGCATCAAATATGCCTAATAATAAAATGAGTAGATTCAAGCAAAACTAAGAAAGTGGGGTATTTTTGAGAGCTACACGTTTATGAAGTTATAATTTCAACATTTTTTTGTCAGCCATTATCAAAATTAAATATATACATATCATATCCAAAACATAAACGTTGAATATGCCTGGATAACCGAAAACAATTTAATTCTAGTGTTTAAATTTTTCAAAAACTAACCACAAAAACTGAGTTGAACGTTTATTTATTTTTTTTAACTATGTAGGTACTTATTGCCAAATACCTATTGTTTATAAATGTTTTACAAATGTGAGAAAAATTGTGAAATTATATTTACAAACGTACATACTCGAGAAATTCAAGATTCAACCTCATTGTTAATCAAATTTAAGATTAGATCAAACTTTTATAGCCTTTATCTAAGGCGACACATGGGATTTAATTTAATATCTTACAATAGCCTAGGAATTATTTATTCAAGAACTGAACAACAAGCTATCATCGAATATAGGTGTTTCATATGACAATCTCATACCTGAATTTGATTCTAGAATCAATAATTTTATATAAAAAATAGGACAGATTTCATTTAATGCACTTTACACTTTTACAATAATGTTAATTCTATTGGTGCTGGTAATTTCGAAGTGGTGCAATTATATGTAAATAAAAGTCTTTCGACATATAAACTTCAGCTAATAATATCGTTCCATTTTTTTGTAAAATAATTATTTCACGGATAAAAATTTCGATAAAAAAAACAGTTGGTCATAAATTGGACTCTATCTCTCATCATAGTTTCCAATGAATAAGAATTATTAAAATCAATGCAAGACGCGCGAATATACTTACTTAAAAAACATACAGATGGAAATTTTAAAGCTCCTAGTTCAATTTTAAACGTCGATCAAAATAGTATCATTATTTTAACGAATAGGTTTTCCAAAGATTGAAAATATCATTTATATCAATGTTACTTAGATGAATCATGTTTGTTACAAGTTTCTAGTATCTATGAAATTGCAAACTATTAAAAACTTTTAACATAAACTTAATCATTGTTAATACAGTGAGTCATCATAATAAATATTTATCTTATCTAAATTCACGTCACTATTTCAATTCAACGAATAACCAGTTGTAAGAGAATCAACAGAATTAAGACTTAAATTTTACGATTTCAATCTTCCCTGGAGATAACAACAGTTGTTCTTCAACAACAAAATTTGAATTATTTCTGACGAATCGATCAATATTTCTCAAAATAGCTAGAATTAAAAAGAAACTTATGCAATATTAAATGCACTCGTGTCTTATAAGTTGCCTATATGTAAATCAAAAATGTCAATAAAACATATTTCTTAATAATAAGGATTCTAGATTGGTGATAAACTATTATTATAGCTGTGGTTCGGAATTAGGTTAGTTTGATACTAAAATTACCAAATTAATATCAATTTTATTTATAAATATGGCTGATTATTTTTCACGTTATATTATAATACAAACAAAAATTTCAAGGATGAACATTAATTTTTGAGACTTGTTGAATAAATTTTTAAGTACTCTACTCTTATTCATTGCAGCAATTTAATTTTAAAATATGCACGATTCTTATTCTTGAGTAAATCATGTGATCTACATTTATTGTATTTACTTAGTGAAATGTTTTAACAGTGCTAAAATTAATCATGAGTAAAAAGAGTGAGATATAATATCTAGTCTCAAATTTGCAATCTGAATGATGGTTATTATAATTAATATGACGACAAACTATAAATAGAAAAAAGATCGTTAAATATGATGTCATTAATTTTATTATCTTAGCATTTAACAAAGTACGAACAAAATCTTCTGACGGAATAGACAATGAATAAATGACGAAGGTGTCGCAGACTTAATATATGAATGCAAATTTAATCTAGGATCGGTGACATTCAAAAAGTTATCATGGAATAATCCTGCCCTAAGGAAAAAATAATAAACAAATTTTTATTATACATTTATAATATTGACATCTAGGTAGTAGGAGTAGAACAAAAAAACTTATTTAGAAAAATCCAGCTTTTTATCAAACAGAAACGATAATAAATATTTTTTACAAAAAATTGGACCGACGTTATTAGTTGGTCCACTGAAAAATACTAAATAATATTAATTCTGTTAGTGCTGGTACTTTAGAAGTTGTGCAGTGGCAATTAGATTGATAACTTTAGGTACCAACTTCACAAGTACCAGCACAAATAGAATTAATATTATTTTATATTTTTCAGTGCACCAACTAATATAACGTCGACCCAAATTTTAGTAAAAAAATATTTATTTCACACTTTTGAGTTTAACATTAGTCACGAAAATCGTTGAAGGTTCACTAATACCAATAAGGATAGTATCCACGTATATACTTTGCTTGTAGTTTTTAAGATTTCAAAACATCGCTGCGGAAATACGCATAAGTATTTTAGATGTAATGATTTTACCACCGCTGTAACTGGAAAACCGTAACTAAGGAAAAAATGTTCATTATAAATGTTGCTATAAATAATTAGGTCATTCATGTAGTACCCATAGATTTTTAATGTTCCAAAGAAATCGCCCTCTCAACATATTAAAAATACACATATTTGAGAATTTAACATGCATCTATCTCGAATACCGTAACTCTTTTGAAAAAATGTACAAAAAATCGTATGTATAACATATATTTGTGATAAAATTCAATCAACGAGTATTCGTGGACAATTTTCTCGAAGATTATATAAGGCGCCATTTTCAAACTACGAGTCCGATCGAGATATTTGTACAACTGATTTTTGTAGCAAATTTGATATATTCAAAAATGTGACCTTATCGTGTTTACTAATTTCGAAATATTCCAGATATGCATATACAAACTTTAGAAAAATAAATCATTTTGGACTTCTTTACGGGTGCTGCCATCCATTGGGAGGTAGGCTTAATAAAAATATATATTACGGTTTTGAACATGATAAAACTGGAATAATATGTGCTGTCATCTAGTGGGAGCTAGGTCAAACAGAATCAATTATTACGGTTTTCAACATAATTAAGATTTAGGTACATTAGACAGTACTCGGCAAATATACATGCTGTCAGCTTCAATTTGGTGTAATACTTAAGTAGGTTCTCGTATAATTATTAAGGGACTAAAAAAAGTTACTAAAATAAAATTTAAGGGTTAGCGTTTGAATAAATAATAATAGACAGAATTCTACTGAATATCAAAATCGTCCAATTGACTCGTAGAACTATTTTTTCAGTGCACCTAAACAAACACTGAATGTATTAAATCTTTTTTCCACAAGAAAAACCGTTCGAACAGAAAAAAAACTTGTTGCTGATTCTTCCCTAAAATGCGCCTGAAGAGAATGGTTAATAAAATACAATGGGGAAAAGTTCATTAAAATCCTCAAGAGCATTTTTCACGCCACTGTCTAAAGATAAAAACATTTTTCAACTATTGTTGGAAACTTGGTATAGTCTAGATGCCTCCGATTGGTATTGACATAGATAGATGAATGACTGAAAATATTTTTTTAATTTTTTTTAAGGGATCTGAATATAGCTAGAACCCACTGTGAAAGACAATTAGTCATTTTGAGCGCAGGAAGCTCAAAAGTTACAAGCCATCTCGAAGAAAAAAAAACATCTGTCGTCATCAGATAATACATGTAGACATACGTTCAGCAGAAATACCATTCTAACATAAACGAGTATTTCCGGCCATTATCAATAAATAATAATTTTAAAATCTCCAACTGATACATACATTTCTGGGTCTGATGATCAACAAATCAAAAGATAACTTTATTTTGTTAATAAGTTGACGAACTTCTATACAAATCTTGCTGTTTGTGTATATTTGGTAAAAAAACAATGTTAAATGAACTGTTTTAAAATAATTGGCAATTTAAAGAGCTCTACCAATACTGGAATGTTCATCAAACTTCAATTGATATCATTAGTTATGTATTTTTTTAATATATAACGTAATAAATGATAATTAGAAAAATTAATTTTGTACATCTTATATATATATATTAATAAATGATCACCTTCAAAATCGTCAGGAAACATACGTTTATAATAAACAGATTTGACAACTCTTGTGTTGCCTGCACTAATCGAAAAGACAAATAATAAATAACGTAATATGGTCAGATAAATGTATTTTATTAATTTTCAAAGGTTTCTAATAAAAATTACCAAAAAGTTTGTTTCAACTATTTTATTTCGAAACACAATTATGGTATATGAAGACATTTCTTTACAATATAGATAATATTGGGTTGTTCCAATTTCCAGAATAGGAATAAAAACTACTACTAAACCATTTATTTGATAGTTTCTCTTCATAGCAGTGATAATGTAGATTTCTAAAAAAAACTCGAAAAATAAAACAGCAATTTTTTATTATCCACACATTTATTAAAGAAAATTCTCGAGAGAAAATAAATTTTAAGACCTGAAATAAATTATGAAAAAATGGAATTAAGAAATAAAAAACAACAGCAGAGTTTGAAATTGCAAAACTTTATTTATGAAAAGTAAATAATAAAATATTTGCTTTTCGCGACATTGATGACTGGACATAATATAAAATTATTTATTTTTTCATCTAATATCACATAAAATACCGTATGGTAAATTATGCAATATTTAAAAATTAATAAATCTTTATTTTACTATAAAACTAAAAACAAAAAAATTTCGTTATTTTTTTTTCATGATTTGTTTTTGTTTTTATCATACATATTTCACAGTAGAGTCGATAGATTTGGCGGCGCTCTGTGGAATTTACAAGGAATCCAATTGCTCAAATAAATTATGGAAATCATTATCCAAATATTTATAACCAAATAAAAAATCTACTGCTTGTTATATAATAATATGTTTGCTAATATAGCAACGTACATAAATAAATTATCAACATCCATCTCAATAGGGTGCGTATCTCCTTGGTGGAGATGGTCCTCGTAATCCAGTCCTGAAAAATCATTGAAAAAAAAAAACAATCGTTAGATAATCGAAGAAAAAAAAAACACTCCAATTAACGTTTCCATAAAGTGGCTGATAATTATTCCGTATGTATTTCTATATAAACAATTTTATGATATTAAAACGATTAAGATTGGGAAATAAATAATAAATAATTCGGTAATTACAGGAAATTGTCGATTTATATCCGCAGAAAAGAAATTGTCAAAAATAATTAAAATGAAAAAACCAACACCCATATAAAAATAACCCTTCTAAATACATTACAAGTTGAATAAAAGCTTGTAAAAATATACAAACTTTTTTTTTAAACAGTGAACTTATTCTAGAGCTCGTGAGATATTTCGATCACCAATGACGCTACAAAAATTTTGAGAACCACTGCTCTAACAATTATTATTATACGCAACGTTGCCAAATTGTGAAATGATCCGTCTTTTAGGTAAAAGATACAAACCAATTCTACTTTCATCTTACCTTCTATCATCAAAAGTATCTCTGCTAAAGTCCTCATACATTCTGGATCGACTCATGCTCGACATACTGCTCGATGGGGGCGGTGAGCGACGGCTGAACATACCATAATCACTGCCGGTTCTTCCATAACCGGGATCGCCGCGCAGGCTGCTGCTCAAACTGCTCGATGGTGGACCGCGCAGGCCAATTGAAGGCATTGGCGGCAGTGGTTCACGTCTGGGCGGCAATGGGGGTGGCATAAAGTCGCGGCTGCTACGCATACCCATGTCACCGCGGCTGGGTGCCAGGCCGGAGTAGCGACGATCGTACATGTCGCGTGAATCTTCGAAACGTCTGTCATAGTAGCCATCGTAGCTGTCCTAGATTGGGTAAATGTGCATATTAGTAAATGAGTGTTCCGTTTTTAAATGCAAACAACCAATGTGATGTGCAGTCGAGGGGAGAAAAGTACGATTACAAGATGTCCCTAACGATATATAATGTAGCAAAAGGTTCAGGGTACCTTTAAATACTATGGGAATATTTGAATAAGTCAATTTATTTTGCTATTGAGTCATTCATTACACGATTTAATAATAACGAGTAAATACAGAAACATATTATTGGAAAAAAGGTAGGTTTTAATGACCTTGAAACATTTTCGCTACCTTATGGAAGAACCTGTTTTAATTTATAGCCAAACAGTACAAAGTAAATTACTTGTTAAGCTTCTTTTTGGTAGAAAAATAATTTAATTCGGTGATTGTTTTAATTAAGTTTCGTCCGTATTTACCCTTACAATTTTATCTAAAACATTGCCAATATAGAAAGAGAAGTTGTATTTATTATTTGACTAAAAAATTAGTGGAAAAAATGTCTTGTAAATTAGCTACAATTTGAAAATGACTAACTTTATCTAATATAATACTAAAGATATTTTCAATGCTGTTATCAAGACCGACGACAGTTTTGCAAAAAGTGTATTTGTGGGGGATGAAAAAAAGGTGAAAATATAAAAAAAACGTTAACTGTGATTATCTGAGTCATTAAAATTAAGGAATTTGATGGATTGAACGGGTAACAAATTGCAATGATGAAATTGGTATGAAATGAAAATATACAAATACAAGTAGATATAAGTGTACAGGGTGTGACAGAATAGAGGACAATTTTTAAAAGGTAACAAAAAAAATCAATATCTTCCAATTCTTCGCTTAACTCTCCTCAAACTACTAAGAAATACATTAAAAAACGATCTAAAAAAATAACACTGGCACTCATATTATTCCTTCCAATCTAACCTTGAACTTGTCGCTTCAATTACAGTGTGACAGTTCATTTTCAAGAGAACTCCCGAGGAAAATGTCACACAATGTTCAAGGTCAGGTGATCGGTAAAAAAGGAATCCTAGTTTAGATTACGTAAATTGTTGTAATAAATGTAATGATATATTTAAAAAATAGTTTATTCAATGGTTTTCTTTGGAGTTTGAGGTGCTGGTGGAGGGAAAAAGTGTTGATTTTGTTTTGTTAAAAACCTTTTGAAAGTAGTACTTTATCCTGACGCACGTCTGAGTTGAAAAATTAAATGAAAATAAATAGAGAAATATATATATATATATTACGCGTACCCCAAATCGACCGATCATACGGTCGCGCAGGAATGGCGGTGGTGGTGGTGGAGGGTAAGGGTCCCTCCCGAACATCCGTTCGCGGAACCTGTCAGGTCCCATGCCCTTGGGGCACTCCTTGGACCAATGACCGCCGCGGCCACATCTATAGCATTGCTCCGGATCACCCATGCCGGGTCGTTGTCTAACACGACTCGTTGATACTTGCACCTTCATCGGCTGCCCGTCCACAATGGTACCGTTCAATTCTTTGATAGCATCATTTACATCACCCGACGATTCAAGATGTACAAAACCATAATTGCGGACAATGTCACATTCAACTACGGTGCCATATTTTTTGAATAGCTCGCGTATCTGCGGTGCCTTTGTGTTATCTGTTAAATTGCCAACGAATATCTTGGTTGTTGGTGTTTGTGGGGCTTTTCGACTCTTCGCTGCCTCACATTTCAACGGCTGCCCGTTAAATATTTGTCCGTTCAAGTTTTGTATGGCCTCGCGTCCCTCCGATTCATTCTCCATGTGCACGAATCCGTAATTCTTCACCACGTCGCATTCTACCACCTTGCCGTACTTTTCAAACAGTGGCCGCAGCTCTGATTGGTTAGTTTTCTCGGCGAGGTTCCCGATAAATATTTTGAAAGTACCCGCGCTGCTAAAACCCGGCATACTGACAGATTGTGTGCTTGCGGCCTGAAACTCGTCAAAATAAGTATACATTGCTCTCTCACAACACGACGATTAAACGCCTCAACATATATACTTACAAACACAAATACTATTAAAAAAATAATTTACATTATTCATTGTCAATAAGTAATTCTAATTCAGCAGAAATAAGCATCATTCTACACTTGGAAACATTGTATTTAATAATACATTACATTACAAAACACCCGACAAAAATTATTAAAAACATTCTCATTTAAATGAACTTTCAAGAAAACATTCCGGTGTAACCGCTCCCCCTATAATCTGGATTTGATAGTCTAAAGGGGGAATAACAATAACAAGAAAAACATATTAAAATTCCGATTTTGATTAATTTTATCTTTTCTACATCAAATTCAGCAGTTCTACGGAGTTTAAAAAGACAAAGCTTACACAAAGAACAAAAACTGTACACCTAGCCAACAACAGTGTGGTAAATATGTTTTTTTTATATATTGATAAAAGTTTTTTTCGTTATTTAGCCCCCTGAATTGAGAATACAAGAAGCTATTCAGCGGCCCTAATTACCTTTATCTAGGCTATCAAAACCCGACATTGTGATGAAGACTTATTCTAGAATATAGACCACATGTTCTTTTTGGAAATTCAACAATGTTTCAAATTATACATACAGGATTACATTTACATCGATTTAATTCATCAATTGAGTAAGATAAATCAAAATTAGATTACCAAGGGTTACGATTAAAAGGTTATATTTTAGAGATGAATGAAATTAAAATATGTTCAAGAGTCGAAATAAACAGCAAAATTGACATTTGAATTTCAATATTAGATATGAAGTATTGACTCTACAAGCAACGAAGTAATTAGAAAATGATTTACTTAACTGAGAAATAAATATACGTGGCGTGATGCTCTGTTCTAGAACTTTCTGCTGAACTGTCATAATTACCATGACTACTAATAAAATCAATATGATTTACAGGATATACAGCTAGATTATAAAATTAATTCAAGCAAATTTGAAATTACACTGAATTATAAGAAGAAAACTTATGGCGTCACCAGAACGATGCGTTGTAAAAAAATTGTGGAATTTATCGATTTCTATGCAAACAATTTATATTATTACAGAATGAAAGCTCGGTAATGACATTAAAAAAAATTGTTTATGTATTGGCCAACCGAAACATAAACAATTTTTACAAAACATAGTTATTTAAATTTCATCATCATATCTAGATAGCGGCGTAGAAATACCGGAACTTTCGATCGATGTAATTTTAGACTGGATATGCGTATATATCTTCTTATATACTAACATTTGAATGATTATGAAAACACTTACCTATTCAATTATAATAAAAACACAAATACAGAGATATATACTCAAACGATTATCTATAAAAACTCTTAAATATTACGGAAACCTTACTGGTCGTCCGAAGCTTCAATTTGCACGAACCAAAATGGCGAATTGGAAACGAAAGAGAAGGCGGAAGGCGACGCTGAGTCACGAGCAAACCGGATATACGTCATCCGTCATCACATATCATGGGATCATAGAATAAAAAAGGTGCTTTCGTCTAGTACATAAGGCTGCGTTCGGATAAATTATTTGTACAAATAGAAAACATGGAAAAATACAATTCTTATAGCATTTTATGACTTTGTTATCTGGGAAACACTTGTTCATCCGATAAGTTAAATAGCAAGTAGCGATGGTTGAAAAGAAAATAATAAAATCCAGAACGTTACCATCATAATTTCCGTGCCATTTTTACATGAACATGTAAAACAAAATCATTCTATGTAAATAAATTCAATTGCATTTTGTTGCCGCTTTGTTTGCAGTTCTTGTGATATGTAAACTTACATTACTCTATTTTCGGGACATATTTACACTTATAATATAGATGCGAATTTGTTTGTGACGTTTAGGGTAGATACCTACCTCTTGCATCAAAATATCTACAGTCTGTATTTCGATACAAGTAAAAAAATATAACATAGATAATTTAATGAAGGTATTTATCTGCGATATACTCGTTCTTTCCAAAACGCTTTCATGTAAAATGTGTTATAAAATTATATTTTGGCACGTGTCCTTTTATAAAAATGGGGCAGTGGCAGACAGTGGGGTGTATTTATTTCGAATTTGTTGAAATTATTGAAAAAAATCAGTTGAATGTTGTTTATTTCTTATTTCACAATACAGCTGGTCTCACCAACATCCGTGCTTTAGCATGACAGTATTCATTGGATCTAAATGTCTTCCATATCAAACCTTTATAGACGTATGTGGTAGGTAAGTCGAGATTGATGTATTTTCCGTTCAGATTCGATATGTGGCAAAGGGGATTTCCATTATACCACCAACCACCTTCTAAAAATGATAAACTGTATTAAAATGGATTAGTTTGAGAATTGAATGTACATATTTACAGTATTTACAGTTTATTAGCAAAATATTAGTGCGCCCTGTTAAATGTTTTTGTAATACCTTAGTACCTCTACTGTATCTATCGAGTAACGGTATCAAAGTTAAAAAACTAAATCATTTTATATTAAAAAATATGAGTGCAACTTATCTGTCTGACATAAAACTTTTCATTTCATTTTCAGTTCTTCAAGGGTATATTTTTACACCGATTTTACGAAATCTACCTAAAATAACTTACTATATGTTTCAGCACAGTGCGTATCGTTAGTGTTATCTTGATCTAAATCAAATGTACTGAATTTCATTCCCAAATGGTAGGTTAAGGAATCACCAGCATCTCCACTAAAACCAGAGAGGGTCGTTAATGGGTAAGCTTTCTCTTCTTGGCCGATAGCAAATTCCTTATAAAGGGCATAAGCTTTTATTCCTTGTCTATCCACTATTTCAATGAGTAGCTCATTGGACTGTCGATCTGGAATATTTCATTGTGGTGCAAATGATAACATTTGTTACAATCATTCGAAAAGTCTCCACTTTCTTCAGGACAATTTCTATAATTTATCCAGTTCTTCTCAATTAAAGACAAACAATCATACTCACCCAATAAATTGTAGATGTTTTCCAAACCCAACCAGAATTCATGGTCCTCATCAAGATATCCAAATCCGAATCTGTAATCCCTCCAATTGCGATAGAAGTCTTCGCGACCATCGACTCGTTTTTGTATATGTGTCCACCCACCACCCTGTATATCCATATCGCATAATACTTGGAAAGGTTTTTTTGATAGCTCTGGTTGTATTGTGTATATACCCGATTTTGTAGATCCTAGAATCAAATAAAAACAAATCCTGAAAACACGAGAAATTGATCACTTCAACCGAGGTGAGTAAATCAGTAGCTTGACGATTTTGAGATAAGATCTGGTATTTCAATTTTTTATACGTAAGGAAATTCATATAATTAGGGAGAAGAAAGCATCGATTGATTTTAAGTAAGCAACTATATTAAAGATCTATTATTAACAATAATGCAGAAACATAACATACAAATCTTTTGCTTGAGTCATAAAATATGAATTTATTCATCTGAATATTCTAAAATGTTTCTTTGACTTTGTGACGCCTATGAAATAAGGATTGCGTTGCCTTCAGACATTCGAGCACCTCCCTACTATGATATTGGGCTTGAAATACTGATGTCGTAGCTTATTTCGACAAATCCCAAACATTATGTCAAAGGATTAGGGATTATCTATATACATACTAACAGACAAATTCTACGACGTGAAGAGAATCGTTTTCGTGTCCACCAGGATTTATCGCCACTAACGAGTGAAATTTCGCGTTTTTTGTTTTCCGTTATGTTAGTTGATGTTCTATGTGATGTTTGAACATTGACGTCAATTTTGACAGCTGTCTATGTCATTATTATAGGAGCATTGCGCATTGCGTATGCTTGTGACAGTTTGGTATTTGATTTCTTGCAAGAATTGTCGTTACAATAATAACTGAGTTTTAAATAAAGATGTTATTAATTGCTAACCTTTCCGAAATATCTGGTAACAGTTTTTCGGGTAGACAGTCTCATATTTTTTGTCTTTCAGAGAAGATTCATCAGAATCAACACCAACGCCGAAAGTCGCATTTCGAAACCTTGAATAAAAAAATATATGTTTATCAGAATATCATTTCCAAGTTCCAATTATGGAATATGTAATATAGATTCAAGAAAAAAATATCATAAGATATCATCATAAAAATACATATTTATAAAATAAGTTATTGTTTACCTGATTTTCGGAACAGACCCTGGTTTTCTTTCATTTTCTAGAAAATAAAATAAATTTTATTTGAGATACAGCGATACAGTATTGCATCTAATTTCATGAATCATGGAATTGATATAGATTTTTTATTTGGGTTCCGTAGCAAATTGGTGGAAACGGGGACTTTTATTAAGACTACGCTGTCCGTCCGTCCGTTCGTCTGTATCTCATGCTTAGTAATAGGTAGACAGTGGATATTTTTACAGTGATACGAAACCCTTCCTGTACGAGCTCGACTCGCACTTGACCGCATTTTACTTGAGTAAAAGAAATTGTTTTCGAGGTGCATTTTTCTTTAATTTCCCAAGGCCTCAGCCGCAACTGAGAAAAAAAATTACGGAGAATGATTCAAGGTCGTAGGAGAGTCGTTAAGAAAATTTTATACCAAAAATTATATTTAAAAGTAAATAAAATTTTTGACAGCTTATAAATAAATATTTATCAAAAATAATCTACGCTTGTTATTCTGGCATCTGCACGTGACAGCTGTCAAGCCAGAGAAATTATCACATATTAATTTTGCAACCGACAAATTTTTCAAAAATTTCAGGTTGTCGTCATAGCAACCTGTCAAAATCTAAGTATCTGATTGGTTTAAAACAATAGGTATAAAATTTTCAGTGAAATTTTAATTTAGAATTTTCACCTAAGTTTTGTAACAATTCCACAACAATTTCAGATTTGAGTTGCTTCAACATTTTCCCAATTTTTTGTATATCTTCGTCCTAAAAAAAATCACATATGTAAGTAGGTCTTAGAGAAATCAGAAACTTATTTTATATTTTTTTAATATAAATATACTCTCTAGTAATAAGACGAAATATTGTTGAAAGACAATCATTAATATTAGATTTTAGAAATGTTAATTAACAAAAATATAAATAAAATAACAATTACCTGAACACAGCTCGATCCATTATTGGTAAAAGTTAGAAAAATGAAAACTACCCAAACTGCGTACGTGTACTTCATGTTTATTTCTTGTTTCTTATATTGATAGAGAAATGAATGGCTTCTTAGTTATAAGGGGATTTTCATTTGAAAATGCAAACAAAATCTGGCTATCTCGATCAAGAATTTAAATATATTTATCTCCGACAAAGGAACCGTGTTATCGAATGATATTTTTGTTGCTGAAGATTTGATAAGAAACACTTAGAAGCTGCGTTAAATATCCAAAGGTATATTAAGGATTTTTGATAAAGCATTTACCGATCTTTTGAAACGTGTTAAAATAATTTTCATACATTGCCCAGTGCATTGTTAAATTTATACTGACAGAGAACACTAGCTATACAGGTACACCGGCGCCTATAGATGGCGGTAAATAGAGTTGAACAACAAATAAATTGGCGGTTGGGAAACGCGCCAACAGCTATAAATTTGAAATTTTTGCATACGGGATAGAAATACTATTAGAGAATCGTGAAGCATATATGTGGAAAAATATTTTGCTTCTTTTTTACTTGGGACACGAAAACGAAGAAGGGTGTTGTTGTTGTTTTTTACCACTATCTGATTCAGTGGCAGCACGTGACATTTATTGCAGAGTGGGCCAACTCTCAATAGAGTACTACAAGAATTATACAGCTTGCACTTTTCCACACCACTCCTGGTGGTAGTGCTACGGCACCTTATATATATATAATATAATCTGCCTCCTCTCAGAAGCCACCACTGATTTGAGTACTCTCTTATGATACTAGATGGCGTACACCTTGTTCACGATCGCGAATAGCACAATGTAAACAAAGAACGTATTTGTAAGTTCTTTGGTAAAAAGAACAAATATAGTTCTTTATACTGTGGCAATAGTGTATTAGCAAAGATTAGGGTGTTTCTAATCTTTGATATTAGTGTATAAGCTGTGCTGTGGCACTGTGGTAATAGGTAGTCTAATTTAAAAAAAACGACAAATTCAGTTTCATGGTTGTTTATTTTTCATGTTCGAGAATACAACTGGCTTTATCAACATCCTTGCTTTGGCAAGACAATACTCACTGGGTCTAAAAGTATTCCATACTATACATTTATAACGGTAATCGGTTAGTAGGTCAAGATTGATATATTTTCCATTCAAATTAGATACGTAACAATTTTTATACCACCATGCACCACCTGGAAATGTTAAACTATATCAAATTTCAGATAATCAAAGTATGATGATAATACAAAAGATTTTCCTTGCTTGATAAAAAAATCATAATATCTAGAATAGATGCAGTAAGTTGTTGAAAACAAAAAGTATAGTGTGAAGCCCCCTGATTTTCGAAACATAAACTTTTTTCAACGTTTTCGTTTGTTTGTCGTTTGTTAGATAAAAAAGTCGTTTGTTAGTTGTTTTTTTTCTTATTAACAATTGAAATTTTCAACGTCCCACTTTCGAAAAATAAACGTTTTCTTTCACAAATCGACAGTTTTTAATTCGCGAATGGTCTCGCTGTTTAAATAATTATAGCAATTTTAATTTTGGCTGCTAAGCCTGCAGTCGCATGGACGTCGAAATTTCAAATTGACGTTTGTATATGAATGCAACACAAGAATAAAAGAGAACTTAAGTCACAGATCACAGAACACGAGCTGTGAATATCGTTGAAATGATTAAAGTTCAAAAATGTGGAAATGAATATATATCAAGGTGCACATTCTAATATAATTATATGATGAATTGTTGATACGAAGTGTTAATACAAAAAGGTACCTACTGACGAGTTTATAACGACTATAACCGAGATTTGCTCGGGTAAAACAGGATTTAAGATGGGTCTATAAGAGTTACTAAGGTAAGGATATTTAAACTAATTAAAAAATGTGCTTTTATTGTTCACATATTCGTAAGTTATAGATTTCGAAATAAATATGAATGATAAATATACCAAAACTCAGCTGTATCACCAATCGACTTCTCAACCCCCAAACACTAATACTGAAACTTTTACCTGCGGAACCATTCTTGAAATAGCTAGTGTGGATCTCGAGGAATATTAGATTTTAGCTCGAGAGCTGAAATCTAATACTTTTTTCCTTTGGATAATAAATAATTCCTTTTGACCCTAAGTAAAATCTACGCCTCTGGCACAGTTGTCATTTTGAACGTTAACATTTAATTTCATTATATTATTTTCTGCATAGAATAATATTATTATTATTTCTATGATTTTCTGAAAGAGCCTTTGACAACAGTTACTTCATTTATACATAGATTTTTCACTCTCGTCGTTTTTTCATAATGCGGTAAACAAAGAAATATATTTGTTTTTGAAATCACAGTTTTCTTTACACACTCAATTTAAAAAAATATATACCTTTCAGCTAAGGTGTTATCTACATAATAGTATAAAGATAATAACATATCAGTTATAGATTCCATGAAATTTTTTATGATAGACACATCATTTTTAGCTTCCTTAGATCAACATCAAAAATATAACACATAACTTACTGTTTAGATCAGCACAATTACGAGTATCATTATCCTGATCCAAATCAAATGTGCTGTATTTCATTCCCAAATGGTAGGTTAATGAATCACCTGCATCGCCACTGAAGCCTGAGAGAATCTGTAAAGGGTAAGCCTCTTCTTCGCTGCCTATACCAAATTGTTTGTAAAAAGCAAAAGCTCTTTTACCTTGTCTGTCAACTAACTCAACAAGTAACTCATTGGATTCTTCATCTGTAAGAAAAAATATTGATGTTTTAATGTTACCCAGACCTACGTCACTGCATGATGTGATGTTTTCTGACGTATTGTTGTGGGACAGAGAATACGAGCTACTAGCTCATTTTGGAAACACCTAGATGGCACCCGAAATATCTAGTGAAATAAATATTGTGATATAAAGGTGAGTTTATACAGTAAATAAAATAAAATAAGAAACAAATTAAGATAAAATAAGAAAGTTGAACATGCTCATTTCCATGGGAGCGTTTATACACGAAATAAGCTAAATTAAGAAATAAGAATAAGAACTAAAGATGGCCAACTTTCATCTTTATTTCTTATAGACTTTATTAATCAGTGTCTACGTGAATTTCTACACACATAAGAACAAAGAACATTACAATATATTTCTTTGTGCAATTGATTAAATTTAAGTTTCCTCAGAAGCAATGATAAATTTCATACACCACAAAATATGATAAAAGAAATGTTAATTATAAAAGTTTTGAGTTTTGAGAAGAAATTGACATTTTACGGACGCAACACTCATAAAATGACTATGGTTGTTTGTACAAGGGGGTCATTGATTTTGTGCACACCAGTTGGCGCCACAGGCGTGTCAGGTACTGTCGTTGTTAAAAAGCGACAAAAAAAACAAAAGTATAATAAATACCTACCTAATAAGTTGTAAATGTTTTCCAAACCCAACCAGAATTCATGGTCCTCATCAAGATATCCAAATCCGAATTTGTAATCCCTCCAGTTGCGATAGAAGTCTTCGCGACCATCGACTCGTTTTTGTATATGTGTCCATCCACCACCCTGTATATCCATGTCGCATAATACTTGGAAAGGTTTTTTCGACAGTTCAGGTTGTATGGTGTATATGCCCGATTTTGCAGATTCTGATAAATTTGGGATAAAATATGTTATGATCCAGAAAACAAATTAAATTTTGGAGTGGACACAAAATGTCAGATAGGCTTATAAAATGGCAATGAATCAATTGAAGACATAACCTCAAATACCAATCAGCATGTAAGCGCGCATGCTTCTGACAGTTTCGAATTCGTTTTAAGGCTTCTTAATTAGGCTAAATAGATAGCTATGCTTTTTATTGCTAACCTTTCTGTAATATCTGATAGCAGTTTTTCGGGTAGACAATATCATCTTTTTTGTCTTTTAGAAAAGATTCATCAGAATCAACACCAACGCCGAAAGATGCATTAAAGAATCTGGAACAAATAAATATGTTTTTCAAAAAATCATCTCCAATAAACCTTGTTTGTAATATAAATAATTGATGATAATGATTTTTGTCCCATTTTTTTTCTTTTCTTGAAATCTTTTATATGTATTAACAGTGTGTCCGTATTTTGAATTTAGTCATAAATTTAAAAGTTTTTTGGTCATTGAGAGAATTATGGAAAAACTAAAAGTCACAATTTTCATTTCAAATATTACCAAAGATACATTCATGTTCGTGACACGCTGATATGTACCTATATTAAATATGCAAAAAAATAAACAAGCATAACAAAAGATACATATATAAAATACGTTATTTATGAGTTACCTTGCTTTTGGAACAGATCCTGGTTTTCTTTCATTTTCTAGAAAATAGAAGAAATTTTCATTGAGATATAATAATAAAGTATTATTTTTATTATAAATTAAAAAAATCAAGATAAACCTTTAGCAGATTAAAAGCGACTTTGTATTATGTTTCGTAACACCTTTAAAATAACCTAACCTAAGATGTACCTAGATATAACTAACAACTTCAGCTAAATTCCACTTTAAAACTTCACCTGGGTTTTGTAACAATTCTGCAACAATTTCAGATTTGAGTTGCTTCAACTTTTCGTCCAAGACTTTCCCAAATTTTTGTAGATCTTCGTCCTAAAAATGTATTAATTCACACTTCTTGTAGTTACTACACTATACTATCAACATTAATACTGTTTCAAGTAATAAAAGTAAATTAAGTAAAAATATAAAAAATAAAATTACCTCAACGAAGCTAGATCCATTATTAAGAGAAGTTATGAGAAGAAGAACTGCACACACAGCGTACGTGTACTTATTCATGTCAGTTTTTTGATTGTATTGAAAAATTGATAAAAACTGTTGTCTTGTATGATAGATACTGATCTAAAAGGGGCTTTTCAATTGTAAATGTCATTCAATAATTTTCTCTATCTTTGGCAAATGAATATTGATATTGAGCTAAGATCTCCAAAGATTTGATAAGAAATACTTGAAACTGCATTACGGATTTCACAGAATTTGATAAGCATTTTTAATCCCATCGAGACATAAAAAGACTAATTCCAAATATTTTCGGAGATTACTGAGATAAATGAAAAAACCGAATGATAATAATATAATAGGTAAATTGTTTTTTCTATGGTTATACCAAAGATTAGGTGTTTCTAATCTTTGGTTATACTCCAATATCTGGGCGACCAAGCTTTGTTTGGGTAACACGGGTTTTAGTGTATAAGAGACAATAAGAGTTACTAAAGATGTATAATCTTAGTTCAAAAATGTGCATATTTATAGTTAAAACGTATTGCTTATATCGTCCACAAAGCTCATGATTTACAGATTTCAAAATAAATATGCATGTGAAACATACCAGAACTAAGCTCTATCACCAATCACCTTCTCGACCCCCAAACCCCATACTGAAATTTTTATAGTTAGTGTTGACCTCAAGGGTCACACCCATTAAAAATGAAAGCATCGCCAATTCTAATCCTCTGCCGAACCATTCAAGAAAAAGTTTATATAGACCTCGAAGGTGACACTTTCGCGTTTTGTCAGGAAAACCACCTGTATAGATACTCTTAAAAAATAAAACCTTATCTATATATAGCAAATTTTATCAAATTATCGAAATAGCTAGTGTGAACCTCGATGGTCACACCTATTTAATATGAAAGTAAGTGCGACTCTGCCCTATAGATATCGTCTCATTTTGATTATGAATTTTATGAACAATTTTTCGAAATCTGTATGTAATTTTATTGAAACTTTTTATTATAGTTGTAAATATCAATCGTTTTTCAGCTACATGTAAACTAAGATAAAATTTACGTTATTATGGATAATGTTATTATCGAATTTTAGAGATCTTCTTCGTTTAATTTTTATAGTTTTTTATTTTTAACAGGTAGGTTAGGTTAGGCCAAAGCCAACTAGACAGTCTAAAAATAATTTCGTCGAGCAAAGAGAAATCTACGAGTGAACAAAAAGATCCTAAACCAAACAGATGACTCATTTTTTGTACTTGAAAATAAATCAGCGGCGCACCGCTTTCAGGAGGGGGCTAAATACAGGATACCCACCATAGTTTGTAGGTGAGGGCAAGATGAACGTATAGTTTAACAGTCTCATTCTTAAAAAAAAACATATTGGAGGTTTATAAGCTTGTTATATGGCGATCCGTTTGTATTCGTAGACCTTCAATATCGCTAAAACGCTCTTATAACTTATAGAAAGATCGACCCTACGAACCTTTTATAGAAACGTAGTATGAATCAAAAGGCATTTTCTGATGTACAACTAAATTTTGTATTCTTGCCAAATGGCGTTCGTGCACGGGATTTGCAATGAATCACTTTAACGAGAGAAGTGATACGCCATTGCGCTTTTTCCGAGACTAAAAATAAATTCCTCATTGCTTTCTAAGCAAATCTAGTCTCTTGATATTTTTTACCGTGTGACGAACGGTTTTCTCATAAAAAAAATAAAAAGACAAGAGAAGAAAAACAATTGATGTACTTACTAATTTTGAACACAAATTTATTTACGAGAATAATAATATGTTTGACCGGCTAAATTATAAAATTAAAGTAGTACCTAATCAAAATATAATTTGGAATGCGATACGAAAGTAACCAGTACTTGAAAAGTTAAAACCTTTAGGAGACTTAAAAACCACCCTGTATATTTTTAGGCCTAATCACACAAAATTTATCTGTTTGCCTTAGGATTTAACAAAACAATGCTAATACATTGTTTTAAGGAATGACCACTTGAAACCCAGTTTTTGATATTTTGCGGAATCAATTAGAAAATTGTTCTTCAAGCATATCATTTGACATTTGATATGAAACGGTTTGTTTGCAGTAATTCAAATACATTTTTTTCTTCATCCTAAAATCAGTGGCTAAGAACCTTTTTCTCATCGATCAAAGAAATAAAAATACCAATATAATTTTCTGAGTAGATTCTATTTATTTTTAAATATTACTCGATTACATAGTATAGTTGTGTGGTGTGCTTGTCAGAATTTTAATTAGTATGATGGAATATTTACAATGTAAAATAGTGAAACAGAAAAATTGTACATAATCATAATTCATAATGATAATAATAAATTTAAAGCTCATAAAGAGTTTATATACTTATGTTCTCCATTTTTCTTATTAAATTCTTTTCAATACCTACAATAATATAGTTTCCCATTTTTTTTCTCATCTTTCAAATACATAATACAATCTTCTTCTATATATATAAATGATTGTTTGGTTACATTTTGTCTGTTTCAAAACAATAATATAAAAACCAAATAAGTATAGTATAGATATTCGAATGATGACAAATAATAATAAAATAACAATTTCACATATTAATAAAAAAATCATAATAATCAGTAATAATAATATTCATCTAGAAAAGTAATTCTATACAAAAAGACCAAAAAGACAACTGTTCAGAACAGCCAAACGTGAAAAGTAATAAACTTATAAAGTAGAAGAAAAAAAACCGTAAATCTAACGAAACAAATTTAATATTTGAAGAAAAAAATCTCTTCTTATTACAAAAAAATATGATTGCACACTGCTTCAAACAGTCAGCATCAAAATCTCAACAAAAAACTTATAAGCATAATATATATATTCACAAATATACATCTTTCACCATTGATGCCATTTCTTTTATTTTCCACTATTTCGATCGAAAGGATTATCAGGTGTTTCCCTAGTTTTTCGTTTACCTCCCTTCATCTTATTGACCGTTAGCCCAATCTAAAGTGGGACCTTTGATCTACCTACTGTGTATGTCTTTAAGATTACTTTTTTTAAAGAATAACCCATGGCACCTATTCATAGATAAAAGACCTAGTCGCGAACGCAAGCAAATCAGTCGCCCCCCCTGGCAGAACCTTCGGGAAGGTGATGTTTATTGCATGCTGGACTACTGACTGTAACATGTTATAAAAAAATTCGATAGGAATCAACCTCTTTTCAAATGCACACCCCGAACTCTACCGAGATTGAAACGGAAGTCCGTGATGTTTTAGTGTTTGTAATTGATTTGGAACAGTGAACAAGTAAGTACAGTGAGAAGCAACTGGCGAACCATAAGATTGGCATTAGATAAAAATTAGATAATTGTATTAGTCAGTGATACTTTATTAGCCTATTTAACTATTACGCATACAATGATCAATTTAAGCCAATTTCTTTTCGATCGTTGGATAGCGCTATCTTTTTTCCCAACCTTTCCAAGGTCAATTACCTATCTGATACGTACAGTGATCATTCTTTAAAATCGATGGATATTTCAACAAGTACCTACATACCCAATTAAATACTTAAAGACATACCAGGCACCCGTTGATCTCTTTTTTATATAAAATGGGCTAACTTTCCAATACAGAGGAACATCGTTCTTTTATCAATCAATAACAATTAAGTAACAATCTCAGTATGTAATGTTACATAAATATTATGTACTTAATATTTATGTATTTATATATACATACATCAAAGAAAATGTTGCAAGTGTCACTTTGATTGGTCAATGATATACATACATATTTATGATGATAATATAAAAATAATTATACACTACTATATTCTGTCACTGTTTCTTCTATTGTAACGGGCTCAAGAATCTGAATACACAAAAGAATATGGCATCTAGTTTATACCCAAGTACTTCATGCTTAGCAAAAAAAACTCGCCAGTCGATCAGTATAAAATATAACCGCTAACACAAATAAATAGCTCTAGAATGCCTTCTCTTCATACTGTTGCTTCTCGAACCATAACAAACTGTTCGTAGAGCATTTATAAGCCATCAGGGTCAGGGACAGTGATAGGAAGCATGCGCGTTTCGAATACCAACGATTTCTGACTGACTGCTCTACGAACAAAGTGTCTACTACCGCTCGAGGCTCAACAGTAGGATGAGTTTTTATGAGTCAAATTCTTTTGTGTAACAAATCTCGATTTCAAAACAATAGTAGAGAGTTAAATCAGTACCATAAAAAATATATGATGTATCAATAGCGAAACTTGTGTAGAATAATTTACGTACCTCAAAAAGGAAAAAAACACATCCAAAAAATACATAAATTTTCTTCTAATGAATGGATAGATGCGCACATAATAAATAGGTGGATTTGATTTGTGTAGATGATCGAGCTCAAATAAATAATTCATTATAACAAAAAAGTACATCGAAGTGTTTTCTTTTTTTTTGAATTACTATTAATAATTTATGATGATGATATTGTTCTGAAATGATATTTTTTTTAAACAAATATTGTTCCAACACTACAATTAGGTATTGATTCTGTTCTTTCGCAATATGTCGTAATAATTATATAATATGTACTTTTTTTAAAATGGACATATCTAACTACTTTCTTTTTTTTTCATGAAATAGATACATGCATATTTTATACATAGCATGTGTGGAATAAACAAAACAAAAAAGGAAGGAAAAGAACAAGGAAAATATTCGCATAAAAGGTAGCTCGAAAGTGTTTTTTTATCTCCACATTTTCTATATCTACACAATATATATATATATTTATTATTATTATTTAAATCGGTAAGCGTAAGTTTGATTCGATTGTTGGATTTTATTTTAGGAAAATGATAAATGTTTATCATTAGTTATATTGTTTTTAGTTTTATGGACTTTATGGTAAAGCAAATAAAAATAAATAAATACTAAGAAATTTTGTTACCGAAAACGTAAAAAAATATTGACCACTTTAAAAAAGCGTACATTCATTTGATTTCCTGCTCTTTAATTTTATTTCTGAGGTATGTTCAATTTCGCATCATATTTTATAGCCCATTCATTATGGTTTCCTTGGATCATTTTTAAAAAATGTCTATTTTTACCATGTAAAACTCGGTGCCCCATCTATTACGCTTTGAAAAAATTCCATTTTTGCTATTTCCTGTTTTAACTGTTAAGAGAAGTGGAGGCAGGGGGTCACTGATAGTCTAAATTCAAAATAGCAATATTTTTTTTTATTTCGATAAAATCAAAAATGACACAGTTATTCAAGAACAAATGTAATTTTTGAGAGAAAAAAAAGCAGAAAATTACCTATCGCCATAATGAATTTAGATTACCAGTAATTAGAACCAGAAAGAGTAACGACGAACGTTTTTTTGTAACAGAAAAATTATTTGGATAAAGTGACTGGGCTATTAGAATTGAGAATGATATGTGCAAATGCGAGAATTCTGAATCAATTTAATTTGTTTGCAGGGTTAAATTGGTAAATAATTTTTCATCATCACGATAGAATTAAACAGAAAGAGGATATCTTTAGTCTAGACATCAATTAAATTTGAACAATTTTTCCAATTTGATCGATTTTTTGGAAAAACAAATAAACAATAATTAAAACTGAGGATAATTTTTATTTCAAATATATTAGTAGAAAATTTGATATAAAATCCAGCAAAGTGCCCTTGTATATATATATTTTTTTATCATTTGTAGAGCGATATACTTTCGAACTACCTCCATAATACTTTATTATATATATATATATTTGAATAATTAAATATACAGTTGTTTATATTATATATAGATATATATAATATAGATGCTAGGATTACAATATTTTTATTTATTTATTTATATAAGTATATTGTATACCTACCTATATCAAAATGAAATCGTATTGCTCCTAATTTTTAACTCTTGCTCCAATACTACATCAACTTCACACACATCATACCTATCATTATTATTATTTTTATTAAGAGTATAATTATAACTCTCAATCTAAAATGATTATCATTTTATTTACACAATTTATTTTTGTTTTTCATAATCTATCCATTCTCACTATTATATCTTATATACTTTTGTCCCAACATATCTCAATCTAGTCTCATTTTGGATTTTTTTGATGTTTTGTTTTTTTGTTCCGTCTCCCTTCCACAGATCAATCATAGCAGCAAATCAAGTGTAGGTATGTGTATATATTTTTTATATACTTCTTATATAATATTGCTACATTTTCAATTCATTCTTCTTTTTTTTTAATTTTGAAAAAATTATCATACCTAGAGATGTGTTAATTTCGAATTATTTATTTAACCGTCGAAAAATTTTGTGTCCTGTTCTTGTTGCCAGATACCCAATTTGTGAATACGTCCCTGAAACAATCAAAAACAAATTAGATTTAGAGCTACGCGATCTGAAGGACTATATTTGACTCTCTTGCCACGTGGCACAGCGTATGTGCCACGTGGCACATATGATGTGCCACACTCATCGAGACTTCGAGATTTTGTATTAGCACATTAATCATCAAACTGGAACCATTGTTGAGGGAAAATATACTTGAAAAACCCTCAATATTCATGGTAATTCCAGTTCATTTCAAAATTGATAGAATTGAATTGTTTTAGAAACATTTCTAAGTCAAACTGAACCAACTGAAGTGTGGCACACATATGTGCCACGCGGCACATCACGACAAAAAGTGTGGCACAACACTTGTGCCACATGGCTATTTAACGTGTTAAAGTTGAAAAAATTGGAAACTTACCGACAATGGCTGACGACACATTCATTGCTGCAATATTCGTCCTCCCATTCGGGATTGGTGACGGCCTGATTGGGGCATCCGTGTCGCAGACACGAGTTTTGTGGCTGCTGTTGTGGCGGCGGCCTCATCATCTGCCCACCCACATTGCCATTACCACCAGCAGGCGATTGCTGCTGCTGTTGCTGTTGTTGATGGTGAAGATGATGTTGATGTTGTTGGGCGGCAGACAATGGAGGCGATGATCTTGTTGTAGTCGACACCATATTGTTATGGTGTTGCTGTTGTGGTGGGGGACTGTTGTTCATATGTTGGTGGGGGTGTTGCTGCATATTGTGGTGTGGCGAAGAGACTGGCATATTGTTATGTTGCTGTGGAGAAGAAGAGGAGGAGTGGGGAGGAGGCAAATGGTGTTGATGTTGTTGCGGTGGGCCCACCTATAATGAGAAGAACTGTTTATTGTGATAAAAATCATTCGAGCACACTTAAACGGAAATAATATTATCGAGTGATAAAAAAATGAAAGAAAAACTCATTCGAAGTTTATACAGGGTGATTCATTGTGAATTATACATAACTTATGAACCACCCTATACATTTTTGTAATAATTGGTTCGTATTTCTTTTGTCCACAGTGGTGCCGATTAATATTATAGACTTATATTTCATGCCCGGAAACAACACCCTGTATATCAGTATTTTAAAATTTTGTTTACAAGAGAAGAATAAATAAGCAAGACTAAACCAAATCTAGATGTTTTGATAATCAGGTAGCCCAAAATTAAAAACAAATAAATCATCTTTATTTATTTATTATTATTATTTATTAATTTTTCAAGTTTGGGCCTGGAATAAGACTTTTGTTATTATGTTAATCGAAACCACTATGAGCAAAAAACATACGAACCAAATATTACAAAAATATATAGGGTGGTTCATAAGTTGAAAAACCGGGGGAAATTAATAAATCACCCTATATCTTGGTTAAAAGAACGATAGACCCTTAAATATAGGTTACTTTAAAGTACTCCGGTTTCTTCCATCTACCCTTATTGTATGCGCATTTTGCAATGAATCATCCTGTATTATGTTGTAACATATTTTGGAGCAGTTATATTTTATTAATTAATATTGAAACGTCACTTAGCAGTTGCTCAATAAGATTTGGAAATGACTGAAGTGAATTGATAATTTTCAATTGCAGTTTATATGATTTAAAATTTGGTATTTTTTGTTCAAAAACTTCCTAAAATACTGCGCAGATGTAAGCAAAGTTTGAAACATTTTTTCTCATTTGAAATAGCCCTACATCGAATGAGTTTTTTATTGTTGGATAGATCGATAACACAATAAAGAAATTATTCCTCAAGCCTGTCCTACACCTGCGTCTCGACACTAAGCTGCATAGTAAGCGCGAAACATAAATGTTCACATAACAAGTGATTATTTTCTTAATAATTATTTTAATACAAAAAAGCATCGCCTTGACTACAAAACCTTTAGTTTTCAAATAAAAACGTTTTAAGAAATCATATATTCTAAAAGAAATATGCAGTTTTTGAAATATACATATTTGAAGGGCCTTTTCGGGAGAATGAGCTTTATGAGAAATGAGATTACATAAACCAAAAAAAAAATACAGCCGATTTGTACACCGTCTTCCTTTTGGAAGTCAGTGGTCAAAAATGTCAACAATGACAACATGTCACCTTACCTGTTGCATGTAACTATTGTGTTGTTGCTGCATGTGCTGTTGATGCTGTTGCTGCATACTGATGTGATTTGGCACTGGTCCCATATTGGACTGTTGCTGTTGTTGTTGTTGTTGCATCATATTCTGTTGATGCTGGGCAGCCGCTGATGGATGTTGACCAACACCACCGCCGCCGCCACCCATCATCGATGGAGGCGGCTGTTGCTGCTGTTGTTGGGGTGGTTTCTTGCCCATCGGACTTTGGCTAGGCGGTGTGGGACACGCCGACGATGCAGATGTAATTGGTGGCGATGGAATGGTGCCTTGAGGCTGATAGCCGCCATATTGGGGTAGTGGTGGGGGTGGAGCTCCACCGCCGCCTTGTTGATAGTTGGTGTAGCTGCCGTACATGCCGCCAACACCGACGCCGTCACCTTCACCGGCACCTTTTGATACTAGGCTCGCTCTGTATGCTGCCAAGGCTTTAAGGTATTCCTTTTTGGCTGCTTCCGTTTTTTTCTTGTATACCTGAATAAATTTGTGAAATGGAAAAACTCTATTACATCGATAGTTCTCTATATAGTCTAATGAGGGTTATCGTGCTTGAATTCACCTTCAAATTCTCTACTGTAGTAGAGCGAGGTCTTTAGAAATGTCAAATGTCACTAAATGTTTACGCTACATTTAAATAAACGTCATTGTGACAACTTTTTTGACATGGAGATGTATAAATCCATCAATGACATTGACATATGTCAATATTGACGTCTTTCTGTATGAAGAATTACCAATTCGCAATCGCGTAAAGTTTAAAAGTATCGAGTGCTTTTATTTAGAGTGACAAGTCATTCAACAGTGGTGTCAAGTAGTGAACACAAAAACAATAGCCTTCATGGGGTTTATTATTGTTAGTATAAGAGTGTTTTGGTTATACCTTAGAGTACAGGAGTCAATAACAAATTTATAAATAATATCACTTTTAATTTGACTATGTATGGAACATAAATAACCCACCGTATTTATACACTTGGAAATTCATCAAATTAGAATCTACAAGGTACTTACGTTGTAGGAGCACAGTCAGAATACTCAGAATTAGAACATCAATCATTCACTTCTTTCTGTGAGATGCTAGAATTACTTTTAAAATGAATTATATATTATAAAAAATTGATTAAATAATAAAACATAATAAGTACATAATACTTATTTATGATTTTTCCACGATCTAACTCCAAGTACAAAAGATTTAATGGATAGAATATTGCCAAAACAATAATAAATATGTACTTACGTTCTTATGTTCTGAATCTAGGGCATCCCACATAGATGCAACAATTTTTGAAACTTCACCAAAACTAGCATTTGGATTTTGTCCTTTGATTGCTGCCTGGGTATCTCGGAAGAATAAAGCATACGCCGACACTGGTCTGTAACAAAAAAGGAAAACATTTTTCTATAAAAAACATTTAGTAACACCAACTATTCGATTGAATGATTTTAACTTAACAACAAAAGTCATACTAACCGCAAAATTTGTATTCATTTGGTTTGTGACATTTAGCGTTTAGCTTTTTGTCAATACAAAAATACAAATCGATAGAAAGTTCGTTATTTGTCAGTGAATGTCAATTGTCAGACAGGATTTTTTCTCAGGTCATATGTTCGTCTTGCCGCATTTGCAGGTGTTTTCAACCGACAAAAATACTGTATCAATTCTGTCGGTTGAACACAACCAATTAACTTACAGACAATTTTTTCCATAAACAAGATATATAGAATAAAAAAATCGAATCCAGAGCGCTTTAAGATTTTAGGAAAATATATTTAGTATTCCGTGGCATAGGGCATAGAACAGAAGTGATTAAATTGCTTAAAGGTCATAGACATATAGAATTGATAGACTGTGGGTCCCCTAATAATATTATGGGCCATTACTTCAGTGTCTTGTGACTACCAAAGCAAGAGCAAGTTACTATGTCTATGGTAAAGAGCAATTATCTAAGGGACCGTTACAATTTCAGGCCTTAAAAATGAAATTATATAGATTTTGAGCTGATAAAAATCTATTTATGCAAAAACCTATCCCAAACTTTCGGCAATTATAAAAAAATAGTGCACAAAGTGTTATTGGCTTTAATAAGTACTAAAAATATTTTTGAATGGGTGTAATAGGAATAACCTGTTCACCTAAACCGTTATTTCATCAAAAGTTCATTCCTAGACTGTGCCATTTCAGATCATCATCATCAAACATTCTGTAAGATAAGATTTTGCTATCATATCACAAATAAATCTATCATTTTAGCTGCTTTAAAATGAACGGCAAAAAAGTAAGCTTTCCCACAGAGGCGCAAATGACATTTGACACACATCAACGTCTGCAAATGACATTAACAATGTCAAATGTCATTGAAATGTCAATGAAAAAGTCCCTACCTGCTGGTGTAATCACATTGCTCATTTGAATATACTATATAATTTTGATATGAGTAACGTAAAGACAACATATAAAATTCCATATTTAACGAGGAACGACTTTCTTGATTTTGATATTGTTAATTTTACTATTTAATCAAACTTTTGTATGAAATCAAGATCATCAACAACCACTGTCCATAAATTATTTTTCTTGTTATTGTTACGCGCGCTGACAAATTTTATGGAGTGAAAACTGTAATAATCGTTACACAAAAATCCCGGGCACCATCATAAATTTCAGAAAAGCACTTTCGACTGCCCATTTCCAGAATTAACTCTAAACCTGGAGTAATGGCAAAAGTTTTCGTCGAGGAGGAAAACCAACCACCACCACGTTCTTTTTCAAATGTATATTGTGTACTATATAGAATGTTCGAGAAAGAGCCATTTGAACAAACTTTTTTTTTGTGGGGAGGAGGGGGGCAGAAATTAAAGTGAAAATGTTGAATGACTTTTAGCAATTTAATTTTTGTTGTGTGTGAGTTAAAGTTTTCGGACATTAATTTATCGAGTGGTTGGTTTGGAAACAAATCACATTAATCATTTAGATAACTGGATACTCGAAATAAATGTGTAGCTGAATAAGTATTAACCTCATTTTTATGACAACTGACTTACGACCATTCTTTCGTTTTCCATAGATGTAGCAACTAGAAACAATAGTTGACGTTTTGCTACTAGACGATTCCTAATTGACTCTAAAAGTACTCGCTTTACTGACCACATTTTAAATCAGTCTATAGTAGCAACAACGCATAAAATTCGAGCAAATGGCCAAATAAACTATAAATATTACATAGTATGTATAAAATTGCAACAAATAAATCTGGATCTGATAGCTACAAGAGTAACGTTGATACACAACTTTAACTTTATTGCACTAAGGTCATATAACGTCTTCTTCGCTTGAAGATATATAAATGGGCCATTTCAACATTTTAATACCATTTAAAATATAGTATGGTTCCTTTGGGAAATAAATCGATAAAACTTTGTCCTGGTGCGCTGAAGCTAAGAGAAAAATAAGATGAAATATACCAGTGAGAAAAACACGATGATATTGTATTGGAATTTCAGTTTGATATGTCTTTAAAAAAAATTCAATTTTCTTTTCAGGTTTCTGTCAGAAGACACTGAGATTATTTACTTTCATTCACAAGCACAGGGTTCTGTCTTTTTCTTATGGTATATTGATCAGGTAAAGTATGAGTCCTAGGATAGAACCTTGAGGTACTCCAATGTCAATTAACAGAGTATTTGTAAAAATGTAGAATACGGTTGATAGGTCAATGTAGTCGAATGCTTTGCTTAAGTAGGTTCTGTAACTCTTAGAATAATTATCAAGAAAACATTGTACTACTCACTTTTGTGGCTCATTAGGGTCTCGCTTCTTTTTCTTCTTTTGTACTTTGGGTTTCTTCTGTGGCTTCGATAACACCTGATCTGCTGGCTCTGGTGACGGCCTTTTCATTGCAGTTATCTAAACGAAAAACAACAAAAAATCACAGTCAAATGGATTTGAAAAATATAAAACTAATGACTTCCTCCAACTATAGGAAGTAAAAGAATACATATAATAATATTGAGCTAGAGCTAGAAGAACATTTCAATGCACTGATCCATTTCTACATTTTCAACTGCCATTAATCATCCGATAAATTAAAAGTTTTTCAAAGTTCTCAAAACTAATTTCGCAGTTTGTGAAATGCCTGTGAGGAACTCACTAGTCGTATTAAACATGGCAGACAGAAAGGATGTGGGAACGGAGGGTTAGGGAGGAGATACGGAAAAGGGGTTGGCTGGAAATCAACTCAGATTAAATGTATTCCGAGAAAGTTTTCTTGACATTTCTGTTATTTGTTAAATAGAAGAAGAACGAATGACGACAGTGGCATAGTCTCTCTTCTGGAGTCAGTTGGTTTCATGTCGTTCTGGATAATTGTTGTTTGCCAATTTGTTCAAGTTGACTTTGACTTCATTACATTGATTGAATGAAGTTTGAAAAAAAAACGTTAAATACACGCTAGACGAACTTGTAGCCATTTTTCTAAGACAAAAAATTTCGTAAGGCAAAATGGGAGGATCTAACAATTAAAAACTTACCATGGCAGTGTGTGGAGTACTATCGTCGCTATCCTCACTGGTTGTGGGTTCCTGGCCGGGCACCACTGGGGGACTATTGCCCCCCCTACCTTGCGGATGCTGTGGTGATGTCCCATACTGGGGTGGTCCTACACCACCGCCCATCTGAGGCGGTGGCTGGCCGCCATGACTCATTTGCATCATTTGTTGATGGTGTTGATGTTGCTGCTGCTGTTGTTGCTGAATCATCAACAGCTGATTATTATGCTGTTGCTGTTGGCTAGGGCTCATTGCATAGTTCGGTTGTGGACTGTGATATGAATTATTCACCATAGCGTGGTCGGGTGGACCGGATAGGTACAATGGTTGCTGAAACCCACCAGTGGGATCGTGCATGCCCATCGCTTCTTGTTGTTGATTCATTTGTTGATTCATCTGCTGCATTCCCTAGAATTGGTAGAGGGAAATTTCTATTACTAGTCAAAAAAAATAATCTTCTACAACGAGTGTTTAGCTAAATTGATGGTTTTGTAAATGGGACAATATATTTCTTTACTTTTATTAGGATTTTCTTGGACTTGAGGAAGCTATTTGTAATGCAATTGGTTGGGTTAATCGTAGTAGTTTCACCTGGTTTTCTGTTTTTCCAACGTAAATGAAATTGCATTCAATTTTTATTCCAAGAATCACATGCTTCCCATGCACAATGAATCTGTTCTTGAGATCATCGAGCTTAAGTGCACAGTTTTTGACCGACCCCATAAAAAAGGAATGTTTCTTTAACGTTCGTTTAATGTTTAATGATTCTTTTGTCATTTGAAAGAGGCGTGTTATGTTCTCCTGACAATCCAACATGTATTTCCCGCCAAAAACACTATCCAAATGTGTTGAAGGGTGAAATATTGAGAATCAAAACTTTGATAATGCTAAATTAAAGAAGAAATCAGTTGCAGTATTTTAAATTTGAATATTTTTCAGAATTTTCAAGAGTTTCTGAAATATAGCTAAATTATTGACGTTATTTAGGGTTCAATAAGATTTTTGTAGCCCATAATCTGAACATGCCAGTGGTCTGTTTGTGGGTTATTATTCAGGACCAATAAAAAATGTAAAACAAGTGTTTTGGGAGGAAAAAATAGAGCCGATTTTATTAGATCTTGTCCTGAGAACTACAAAATTACATATATTTATTATATTGATAAATCGTTAACTGATTTACAAACAAAATGTATTCACACCTTCTCCGTTTTTTTTGACAGCGACAGAGTGACAGGACTTCACTCGCCAGAGGCGCCATCTGTTAAGCACAAAAATAATAGACTTAACTGAATACATAAGCACAAGTATACAGGAAGATCGATGTTTTTAGAATGTCGATAGGCTGCGGACAGTGTTGTTTGATGGCATAGTTTTAAAGTATGCATTTGAGGACTTTTTGAAAAATTGTTTCTTACCTGCATGGGAGGCTGGTAATGTTGTTGTTGTTGGTCCTGATGGGCCTGTTGTTGTTGCTGCTGTTGCTGGGGATTTATGGCCGGGATATCGAACTCTTCATCACCAAAACTCGGTGTATGAAAGGTCTGAAATGAATCAAATCAAAAAAACCAAATAAGATAACGGAAACTCATTCAAAAGACGAAAGTTAAGAGAGTAAAAATAATAATTAGAAAGTTGTTATACAAAGTTACGTTAACACAATCAACGGGAGAAGCATCAGCAGCAGAAAGTTGGTGGGGAATATGAAAGAAAACTTTCTGAAGGAGAAATAGAACGGGGACCGACTTTGCGCGCAGATAGTGGTTCCATTTATTCGTTCATTTCTATGGATTTGTTGTATTGTTAGATGGAAAAACAAAGTAATAAATATACCAACAACAACAACAAGAACAACTGAACTACTGTCGAAGAAATTAAATTTGAAAGTTTTCACTTATGAAATTTTCTTAGCAACATAGAAGAGGAGAGAGGAGCGCATTTTGTGAGTAATGCTGATGATAAAGTTTATTTGAAGCTGGCAAAGGAAATGTTGTTGTTTTGTGAATTCTAGATATAAGTGGAGGAAAAGTTGTTTGTGAATGCATTTATTTTGATTTTATTTTTTTGTTCTACCTGGCTTTTAAATTTCATAGTGTTTCCAACAGGAATTTATTTGAGTACAAAAAGTTACTAAATTATTTCACACCTCTGTTTATATAACCCGAAAACCACTGAAGTTCAATTCGAAGATTTCTTATTTTGTTCTTCTTTAATTTTGCTGAGTATATCAAATTTTCGATTTTCAAAAAATACACCTCTAACTTCCTTCTTGGTGTATTTTTCATGTAAATGTTTGAATTTTGAAGTAGGGGAGTTACAGGTGGATAAAAAAGACTTAACAACTTCAAAAGTACTAAAACTAACAGAATTAATATTATTTTGTATTTGTTTAGTGCACCAAATTAAAAAGACGGTCCTTTCGCATTTTTAACAAACTTTTCTCTTGAATTTCCCAATATTCAATTGACTTTGACATATAACAATGATGCAGAAATTTACCAAGTTACCAAGGATTAAAAAAATTTGAAACAGTTTGATTTTCCATAAAAATATATTATGGGACCATTTCTCAGCAGTACCTTATCATTCAGAAAAAAGAATTCTAATAAATATTTCTTACACGAATTTGGAATTCTATTGGTGCTGGTACTTTTGAAGTTGTGCCGTTGTAGTTTATTGTTGTAAGCACTAACTCCAAAAGTAACACCAAGAGAAATAATATTATTTTATATTTTTCTCTGCACCAACTAATAAAGTCGGTTAAATTGTTTGTAAAAATATTCATTTCACACTTTTGGGTGTAATATTAATAATGAAAATTGTTGAACGTTCACTAATGCCAAATAAGATAATATTTATCTTATCACACATGTATATGCTTAGCTTGTACTTGTTATTATTCAGAGACCTCAAAACATCGCGGAGCACATATTCATATCTGAGACTTTACTGCTGTAACTCGAAAATCGTAAATCTTTTCAAAAAATGTCCAATTTAAATGTTGCTACATATAATCTTTTCGTTAATTGGACTGTCTCATATTTTAAATTTTCGAAAAAAATGCCCCTTCCACATAATGGAAATACAAATATTTCAGTCTTTGACATCGCTGTGATTCGAAAACATGTTTTAAAAAAGTATTCAATTTAAACGTTTCCGAATATGGCCCCTTTCCTAATTTTCCAGTATCGCGTTTTCGATTCTCGGAAAAAATTGCCCCTTCCACATAGCTGAAACACATATTTCAGACTGTAACGCGGAAAACTATAATTATTTTAAAAAACGTCCACTTTAAACGCTATTGGATATGATTTTTTTTTTAATTTTGTCGTTTTGGATTTTCAATTTTCGGGAAAAATTGCCCCCACCCTCTCCTTTGGAGTAGTTTTGAGGGGAAGGGCATGCATAATAAAGATTTTTTTTAAATGGGACCAACTCTCAGTACACCTCTCTCAAATGAAAAATAATAATCGAAAATCGAAGCACGTTTACAGTGCAAAAGGCGCGAACAAATATATATAAAAAACATACAAACATACATACATACATGTATACCTGTATGTTCACTACGCGAATCCTAAAAACGACACCCTTTCTACATGAGTCCAACACACACTTCAATAATTTTCAAATTTGCGCTGTAAAATCTAATGCATGCAATCGAATTTGTTGTTTGAACATTTTCATCTTAACGCTAACATTTTACTTAGACTACGGTCGCCATTTTGAAAATATTGATTCAACCAAAACCGTGATTGAAGTTGAATTTTCTAGATTTATCAGCGAACACTGTTTTTGTACCAAATTTCAAAAGGTTATATCAGACGGACATTTAAACCATAGTGATATTTTTTAGTTAAATTTCTTATAGAAATGTACCTATTGCGATCGCAGTTTTGGAGGTATCAAGTTCAAATTTGCTACAAAAATCAATCTTTCAAATATCTCGGCCGAGTTCGTTATTGGACAATATCGGGTAAGTAGTTTCAAAATGGTGACCGTTCAAACATTTAAAAAAATATCAAAAAAGAGCCGTAGTGTAAATATCATCAAAAATAATTTTAGGTTATAGATATAATCAGTACCTACAACTTTTGTTCAAAGCAATTTTTCATAAAATGCATAGATAAAAAAATAAAAATTAATAAAGAAAAATAAGAAATATTGATAAAACATGAACACTCAATATAAATTTGATGTAATTGTACATTTTCTGGAGATCTTAATATAGACCCTGATTAAAAAAATATATAGTATATTTATTGAAAAGAAATAGGCGAAAAAAAATTCTGCCTTGAAGTGGAACGCGAACCCTGTCTGATTTGTATTTTACAGCCAAAACAAAAACGTCTAACCGCAAGGCTATGACACATACGACAATTTTATGTAATAACACGTAGGTATACCAATGAAAAGAAATTTCAATTCAATGAATTTTGAAAAATTTACCTTTCCGCTGACTATAGGCCATCGGGATTTTTTTAAATTTTCAATCAAATCTCCAAATATATTCTCATTGCATTCATTTATTTCTAATAGAAAGAATTTTAATGATAACCAAACCATTGTTATTATTATATACCATTTAATTAGAAAATTCCATAAATTCAAATGGAAAGAGAAAAGAGTCAAGTAATAAAAATGAGCAAAAGCTGATTTATTATGTCCATATAATAATTCTTCTTTATTTTCATACCAAAGTTATGGGCCATATTTCTCGACTGCCAAATAAATTACATACAACGAGAGCTCAACTCTATTAAAGTTAGTTCGCGAGGTCACCGTAACGTCTGATGACGGCGCTGTAGTGGGTTTTGGGGGACTACCGAGGACTGGGATTGGAGGGAGTGGGGGGGGTGTTGGGGTACACAGAAAAGGCCGCTGGTCGTGTTCCTGCAACGGGATAGCACAACACCACACTCTTCTTCGTTCTACGGCACAACACGATCTCACACTATCTATCCTGCTTGGGCCGTTTGCAGGATCAGGATGATGAGAAATTTGTAAGTCGTTGGGTAATTTGTGTATGATGAATAATTGTAGTAATGTTTTCTGGTAATAAGCGCAAATGGTTTGGTTAAAGGCAAAATTAAATACAAGAACCTGTTCAAGGTCTACAAAAGTGTGAAAGATTGTTGCCATTATGATTTGAAACATCTGATTTTAAGAGAACGTCAACGATTTTGATGACTAATGACAATTACAATGATCAACTTTTTTAGATGGCGCACTGAGATAAATATAATTATATTGATTCTATTGTTGCTGGTACTTTTAAAGTTGGTGGCTAAAATCTTCCATTTACCTGCTATCAAAATTATCAGTACCAAAAGAATACATTTCATTGTCTTTCGTGCACTAACCACTAGAGTCTGTCCTAGTTTTTTTTTAATATATTTGATATTAAGGATTTGGGTACATTCTATAATAAAACAGAAAGCTCCAGATCACTCTTTTACCTGTTTGTTTATCCATCTACTGTAGCCGCCTAGTTTCTCTGACATTCTCAACAGATAAAGTTTTTTGATCGACTTCAAAAAAAGGAAGGTTAAAATTTTATCTCAACATTTTTATATTTAATAATTTAAAAAAACAATTTGAAAATTACATTAGAAAATATCACTGAATAAGAGGAATAAATTTAAAGAATGGCAACACTGTGTACGATTTTCTCATTTAAAATACATTGCCTATACTCTGTCACACTGTATTCTCATTGTGAAACGCAGTATATGCAGAATAAAGATTATTTTGTATTTTTACGAGCGTCATATAATAAAGTCGTTCCTAGTTTTTTTTACCGACTTCCCAAAATAAGGAGATTCGTCTTTTTTTAAAGTCGGTCAAAAATAGACTGGTTCCAACGAATTATTTTAATTGAACACACCCACACCATCTAACGGCATGTACGAGTACTTCATAAAAAGCGCAACGTTCAACCTGTGACGAAGTTATACTATGTCGATTGTCGATAAGGTTCAATGATCTTAATATATCCTTTTTCTGTCAAGGTCAACTCGCATCTAAGTAACTATATGTTTCTATGAATGCCCGGTCAAGATCAAGATGAAATATTCATCTTGTAGTATATGTATATATACTAATGCTAGGAGCAATGAAGTAGAAAAAAGAATCTTTCTTGTGGAGTGTTGATTTTATTAATATGCTTTTTGTCCATAGACTTGAATAACATCCATCTGCTCAATGTCTTTCTAGGAACCCCTTATAACCCATAAAAAAAAGTAGAGGCCAAGGTATTTGTACCGCCCAAGAGTCAATGAGTGCTGTATTCATTAAGTTTTAGCTAAACGTATATATGTTTATACTGTTCTTGGCAGCGCCACCTTTTGGGAATTAGATGACACTCACGATCCAATATGGTCTTTGTGTAGAATGCCGTTTGACATATCGGCAAGGAATATGGCGGATGTACAATTTTAATTTATATAACAATTATTTACCTTTATATTTTTTCAGTTAATTCTCTGATATTTTAATAGTTATTCTGTTATTCTATGCGAAGAGGACTCCAAAAAATAAGAGATATTTAAAATCGGTCCAGCCAATCTGGAGTTATAAATGGTGTAACTAATACCACTTTGATTTATATATTTGGATTTAAAGCTGTTACTTTATTGGTATATAGAAGTTGAATAAAACATGTTTTGTAGATAAGTCTAAACTAACATTTTTATACTGAACGGGTCAGTTTTTTTGTATAGACTACCTAGATAATGTAGTCAATTTTGTGATTAAATTTTTTTATTTACTAAATTAAACAAAATTTATGTAAACGTTAGAACAAATATCAATAGCAAAAATTTTAGAGGTTAAGTTAATATAAAGTTTTCTTCATATTTTTGCACGAGCTATCACATCCTCATGTCCTGCGCATGTATTATGAAACACCCTGTATAATCAGAATCACTAACATGCATGGAATGTCAACGTATGCTCTCAAAAAAAAAACTATAAAATTAATAATAAAATAATAAAACTTATTTCTTTCTTCATCCTCTTCATTATCCATGTATCAGAGTCGCGTTATTTGAATTCATGGAATTTTTACTTACTGCTGCAGAATTTCACGTCCAATGAATTAAAATACCTTTGCATCATCATACACATGTTTGTTTATTTTCATCCAGTTCGCAATATTTTCTCCTTTTGTAATACCACCCAATCAGCCATCAATAAAATTATATTGTATCCAACAATATCAATAAAATATTTTTAATCGTTTTAAGGATGTCATTGGTTCAAGCAAGATTATTAGAACATATTAATTCTTATTATTACAGCGAATTATAATACGTTTTTTGCGAATTACTCAAAAATTATTGAAATTTGAAAAATTAAAAATAAAGATTCTTAATGGGAAATTTGGTATAGTGAGAAAGAATTTGAAATTCACTATTTCCGAATCTCATCATTAGGAAACTGTATAAGTGAAACGTAAAGTGCAGATAAAAATTTGAGCCCAGTGCACCATATAATGAGGCCGGTCCTACCTTTTTAAAAATTATTTAAAAATTTTGAGTGGTCTTGTTTAATAACTCTAAAAAAATCTTATTGTTTGAAGATATTACGGCTAAAAATCAGATATATATCATTTAATAGATACTATAAATTACACATCCCCTGGAAAAATCCCACTTCTGATGCCTCGAATTCTGAAAGCATCAAGGTTTTTGGAGAATGTTCAATTGAAAGTTTGTCAGAAATGGTCTCTAAAGATATGTTGAATTTTTGATAATTTCAATCAACTCAATTCATCATAAATGGCTGATTGTTTACACGTTGAAAACATATTTATGTTCGAAAATTTATGAAAACTTTCTATAATATTTTCCCATATATATATATATAAGTGCATAAATATTTGTTCCAACTTTTCCAAACACACATATCCATACAAAATACATGCATCGAGAAGCATTTTCTTGAATATATAATATATTATTGCTATATATACATCGATATATATGTATTTGGAAAAGTGCTTGGTGTACTTTGCATACAAAATTTAATTTGCAAATGGTGTTTACTCCTCCTTCAAACGCAGCGCTTTGAAAAGTTTGCTTACTTCATCATCGTAATCATGTAAAATAAGTTCTTCCATTCGCTCAAATCGGGGGCAGGATATTATGTTGTTGAAAAGAGAAAAACATTTACCCCCCCCCCCCCCCCTTCACCAACGTACTTGAACTTATCGATCATATATGATATCAACGACACGACAATTTGAAAAAAACTTTTGACTTTTGAGGCTACTGAATTAGTAAGGGCCGTAATATTTTCGTGAGAAATGAGTACAGATATATATTTGGTTCGTCAAACAGTTTGAAATACAAATAAAACCTAATTTTGTTTTGAAAAAAAAAATGAAAGAAAAATCATAAATAATTTAAAATAAAAGAATTCCATCAGATTGAGTTGGTATAAAATAATAACGTTTCTAGAGTACCTTATTCACATTCGTATTAATTTCATAAATAACTTATAAAATAAATTGCCAAATATCCACAAAATAAGAAATAGTAATAAATAAATTTAGCTTAAAAGATACACAACCAAAGGCAATGGAAAACGGACGAATTCGTAAATTTAAAAGAATTAAAAAAGTATTATGAACTCACCTGATCACCCATGTCGTAACCGTTTGATTGAAAATTTGATTGTGGTATACTCAATGACAGGTCGACGTTTTCTGATCTCTGAAAAGAAGAAAAAAAGAAAATTAAATATCACAAAAACTAGATAATATATTGAATTAAAAACATTAAATAGAAATATTTGCAAAAATACAAAATAATAGTAACGAGATTGCTCAGTGGTTCTTCTATCTATAATTATTATTGGTCAACTTAAATTAACTGTATTTTAAACCCATATTATTAATTAATTTTATTTTAGTGCACTACTTGGCTATATTAAACTTCAACAATGACAAATCTCATATTCCTCTGAGACCGCATTATTTGTAAAATTTTCGTCGTGCAGTTTTTATAGATAAAAGACTTTGGGCACCAACCAACTTGAAAAATACCAGCACCCATAATAGAATTAATATTATTTGTATTTTTCAATACACCAGCTAATAAAAGTTGATACTATTTTTTTTAAGAAATATTGCATTCACACTTTGGAATGTTTTAATTATTTATCAAAAAATTTCAACGTCACTTCTATTCAGAATGATTTTAAAATAAAGCGGCAACAATTTCACACATTCATATTGCTGTTTTTGAGAAATGTACAGTTTAAATGTTATCGAATATGGTTGGTCTCTTCTCTAATTTTGTAATTTCATATGTTCAATTTTCAACAAAAGGAAGAACAAAACATTCAAGCTTTTTCTCAATAGGATACTTGAACATTTCCAACAAAGCCTTAACTTGATTTAAAAAAATTGTAATTCATAAACGCATTTTAAAGTGAGTGATCACAGAACAGAAAAAAATCAGTGGAATAGAGAACAAAATTGTTACCTTATGGCAATGTGCATAATAATGGGGTAATAAATTACAACTGCATATATTTATTGCATACTATATATATATATATTGAAGTAATAAATCTTATTTGATTAAATAAAACTTCTTCGTTGTCTGTTTACATGTACAATGAGAGCCAATTATGTATGATATGTTGTTTTTACATGAAATATTTGCCATGTAATACGATATATGAAATGTGAATAGATTGTTTCATTTTGTTGTTTTTTTTTGGCTACGAGAAGACATTCAGGCAAAAAGAAAAAAAACCTTCAATGAATGTAATTTTGATACCGTAGGGCGCTGGGGTAATTCCCAGGATTCTTTTCTTTTGTAAGTTATTTCCCAGTCGATCAATACGACAATACAATACTTTATAGAACAAACATAATCTAACAACCACAAAGAATTTAGCTTAAGCTTGCATGAATTCATTAAAGATATTTTTCAGTAGCATTTAACCATTGCGAAATTCGGAAACCGTAACTCTTTTGAAAACTGATTCAATTTGAAAGTTTCCGGATATGATCCGATCTTTAAGTGTGCGTTCTTAGATTATCGAGAAAAAGTGCCACCTCCACCCCTTTGGGGGCGGTTTTTGGTGGGAAGGAGTCTTCGGATTTGAGTTTTTTCAAATATGGGACCATTTCTCAACTTTCTTCTTCCTGAAATAAAAATCGTCTAAATCGGAGTACGTTTACTATACAAAACGCACGAACAGCCATAAAAAAAGCAAACATACAACAGAATTGTAGTCAGTCAGTCAGTCAAAAAATGATAGCGATTAGAAGAAATATTCCCCTTATTTTTCCAGAATATCTCACAGATTCTCTACCAAAGTAAAGTGTTCCATTCCATTCCCCCCACCCCCATAACATTCATAAATCTCACCCTTTTTATCGTTGATGACAACTAGGAAAGTTATTCATTCCAAAACTCACCCTCTCCACCTGTTTAACCGAAAAAAAAAAATAACAATATTTATGCGTCTGTAAATAATTTCCTTCGGTGTCACATAAAACACAATATCAGAGTTGTTCAGACAACAAAAAATATATATAAAAACGATATAACAGAACACTCAAACAGAACCAGCCGAAAAAAAAAGAAAAGTTCCAACAACTCCCGCTAAAACCTGGAGAGCTTGCTGCTGCAACACAAAAGGCACATTTTTTTTGTTTGTTTGTTGGTTTTTTTTTAGTATTATTTGTGTTGCAATAAATTCGCGGAAGAGAACAATGGCATGGTTCGCGATCTGTGTGATATTTATTAAAACAAAGGAGAATGCTAACTATATATATATCTTTCTCTTCATCTGTCTGTTGTTTTGTTTTTTGTTTAATTCAAATTTCTGGAGGACAAGAGATTGTAGCGATTTGTTAGCTTATAAAAGTAATTTTCATTATCTACAAAGTTATTAATTATATAGTTGTTTCTTGTTTGGATGATGGTGATTTAAAAATTATTATCTATCTGCTATTTATCTGTCAAAGACGAGAGAGACCATATCCAGAAACGTTTAAATTGAAAATGTTTTCGAGATAGGAAATATGTCAATATGTATATTTCGGCAATGTGGAGGCATTATTTTTTTTTCTCCAAAATTCAAAAATATGAGACGGCAAAATGAAAGCAGAGATTATATGTAGCAACTTTTGAATTACACTAAAAAATGTGAAATAAATATTTTTCACCAAAAATTTGGCCGACTTTATTAGCTGGTGCACTGAAAAAATACAAAATAATATTAATTCTATGAAGTTGGTGCCAAAAGTTTTCAATCTAACTGCTTCAAAAGTACCAATATCAATAGAATGATTATTATTTTGTATTTTACAGTGCACTGATTTATAAAGCCGGTCCAATTTTGGGTAGATATTTTTTTACATTCAACTTATGTTTGTAAGCATTTTGTTTAAAGAAATATAATTGGGTACCCTGATTCCATTAGTTTGTAACCCTACTTTTTTTCATGTTTTTTTTGGTTCACCTATCGAGTAACGGAATGACTAAATTAAAGTAAAAAAAAAATTATATTGGAAATAATATAGATGCCACGTATCAGCCGGGCAAAAGGTATTCCTCAAGGGTATGTTCGGTAAGACCGAGTAGAATTTGCTTGAGGTTAGGTCAGATTAACATTTAGCAATGATATTAAGTGCAGAAATATCACCATATCACGGTATTATGCTAATCTAAATCCCTTTTTAAAACTGATAGATCATTTCGACATACACTGTGTCCAATTAAGTCGGAACCATATGGAAAACTTTTTTATTATAGGTTTTATGAAAAAAGTTATTCTTGATAAAAAGTTCTGCATAGTCCAAAACTTACAATTCAACCATCAGATATCAATTATTTTAATCCGTATACGAGGTGAGTCGAAAAATATGCATCTTGAATTTATTTAGAATTTTTGCAACTGTCGAATGCTGAATATTTCTATTCGGATGTCTGTTGTTAAAAATAGCTGCTGCTTCCCTATGAGTTTTATAATTATCTGCGACAATAAAAACTAGTTCAATTTTCTCGTTGCTAGTTAATAGAGCCGCCATTTCTTGTATTTTCTAAAACGAACTAGCGATTTGACGTTTGGAGTCATTGCATCCTAGATTAAATGTTTATCGGTAGACATAAATTTTCATACACAGAAGTTAATAAAAACAATTAAATAAGTTTTTTCAAAGCTGATGAATAATATTGTATATCTGACAATAGTTTTCAATTATGATCAACTTTTTGTTAATAAAAACTTCGAAAATGAAGGAACTTTACTCTTGAGCAAAATTCATATTTTTCGACTTACCTCGTATTCGGATGAAAAAAAATTAATATCTGATGATTGCATTTGAAGTTTTGGACTAAGCAGAACTTTTATCGAGAATAACTTTTCTTCATAAAAACCAATAATAAAAAAGTTTTCCATATGTTTCCGACTTAATTGGACACAGTGTACATATAGTATTATAATGAGTATGTATTTTAATTTAAATTTTATCGCTCAATCAAACAAAACGAACGCTAAATTGCCCGTTAACAAATAATTTTGCCATTTTCAATAGTGGCCATTAATGAGCCATTCATTATATATAGTAAGTATAATGTATTATTAGTGAACTATATCAAAATGTTAAAAGCTTATAGGTCCTATATATATATTATATTATACGACCTACTTTATGGATGGCGTGTTGGATTTTTGTTTTGTTTATTATTTTTATGTTATAGCACATTGAATCTATTCTCTATATAAGTTTTAAATGCCAACTATTATAGCCAAGGTATAATAATATCACTTGGTATATATATATATATAACAAAAGGTCGGCATAAAGTTTAACTTATTAATAATTCATGTAAAACGTTAAGATATAGTATGATATTTTATCGTTCAAGAACTTCCCAGTATAGTTAAGTTATTGTAATAGGTCCGAAGTTTAGAAATTGTAATTTTGACAGATCTCGGTGTTCCAAGGTCATATAAAATATTTTTTTACAAAAAAACTGACCGTCTTTATTAGTTTGTGTACTGGAAAAAACAGAATAATATTAATTCAATTGGTACTAGTAATTTTGAAGTTGTGGAGTTGCAGTTAGATTGATGACTTTTGGCACCAACTTCAAAAGTACAAGAACCAATTCGAATTAATATTATTTTGTATTTTTCCGTGCATCAACTAATAAAGTTGGTCCAATTTTTAATAAAAAAATATTTATTTCACATTTTTGAATATAACACTGAAATCGTTTAACGTTCACCAAAAAAGGTAAAATCTCGGAAACCTATGATTATTTTGAAAAATGTCCAATCTAAACGTTGCTGGATATGGTCTCTTTTTTAATTTTGTCGTCTCAAATTTTCGATTTCCGATGTCAAGACATTAATTTAGAACTGCTGTCATATAAAAGGTTCAAAGTTCTGTTCAGTTATTTTCCTTGTACCCTGTACATAGATATTGCCGTTATTTATATAACAATGTCCGAATTAATGTAATTGTAAATTATGCTGTTCATATTTTAAGCCCTGCTAATAATTACCGGATGAGGATAGTCTCGTCAATTTTGACTTTTGACGGATATAGCATAATATATTATGGAAAATAACATAAATACAGTAGGTAGGTACCTATATTGAAGGTCCAAATTCTATAAATAAATAGTCTGGTTTAGTCGGGGGAGATTATTTACATATTAAAATAGACAAACTGTTTGTTAATATAGAGTTCTGGGTATTGCTTCTAACAAATTCATAAAATGAAGAATGTATTATCACTGGCACTAATGTTGTAAAACCCGATTCTCATTAGTTTGATTTAAATGTTAAATTTTAGGCAATTATTATTAATCAAATATTCCAGAATCTCATTAATAAAGCTCATACAAAGGAATGAAACGAAGCAGAACTGATGAAAATCAGCTAACTAATTAACAAACAAAACCATCACAGCAGCTGTCTTGTGTACTTTTACGATAAATATTTACAATAAAACAGAAATTTTGTAATTTATATATATAACCCTGACTCGTTCTCTTTCCTCCCTTACTTTCCCTATTTCCCTTATTCTTCATTCGAATGCTGAATCAAAAACAGTATAATTGTATCAAGTATAAATTAAATTCACCACAGTATCTGGTCTTGTTTTTTTCTGTTAATTAGTATTTAAATTATAAGAAAACAAAAGTCTCATCAAACCTCTAACGAAAAATTGATAGTGTCATAAAAAATAACAGCCTTGATCAAATTATTCTTATAAACAAAAAATTTCTTCTTAGAATTAACTTTTTTACTTTGATATTTGCTATTATTTGTATAAAAACCGAATAAAATACACAAAAAATAAACATCCCCATGCCCTTAGTTAGTCGAAAAGATGTAGAACTAAGTGCTTCAGATGGGGAAGGGGAGATGAATGAATATACAATTTAAATAAATATAAGGGAGGGATATACTGAATTATTTTGGGGGAGAAGAAACTGCTGTGTTTCAGGAGGGTGCATTTTTATTGATTTTCATAAAAGTGACTTATATGAATAAAGATGCGAATGTTCAAAAAAGAACAACCGTATAAACACCAATTTTCGATGCTTCTATAATATATATATTTTGCTTTTAGTATTGTATTGAGTAATCAAAAAATAAAAAACATTCGAAGTCGGCTTCTGAAAATGAGAAGCAAATCTCTGCTAGAGTCACCATCATAAACAATGAGTGTGTTCAGATTTTTGCAATGAATTGTGGTACATTGATTTTTTTAAATATTTGTGGTCTATTCTACAACGGAATTCTTTAACATGAAATCAAAAGACATCAAAAATTATTATATTGCATGTTGCCTATTGTAATTCAACGATTTAATTGAAAATACAATAATAATATGAATATAGCACCATAATAATATATACATACAATTTTTCAAATTTTCGAAGATGCTTGAAATTAATTGGACAATTTCAATAAACAAATATTTTTTATTCCAATGCAGCATAATTATAATATTCTAGGATATTAAAAAAGCAGAAATATACTCGAACTGTACCCCCTTCATTTTTTTTATGTCGGTGAAAAACTACCTACGCCCCTGTGTTTGGTAATGGAGCACAATTTTCAAATAATAATAAGAACTATCAGGACTCAGGAAATCGAGAGAGAAGGAAGGTAGGTTCGATAACCAATCAACTTTGAAAAGGAAATTCAAACTGAATTCAAAATTTCCAATTTGAGAGTAAAACGATTTTCGAAGTAAATTCGTTCGGTGACTGTGTGTTTGTGTGTGTTTTTTTTTCTCTCTCAGTTACAATTTAGTTGGGAGAGTTTTATTTGGTAAATGACATTGGAAAAATAAAAGGACGATGGGAGAAAAGAAAAATAAAAAACTCAACTAAATGCTGCGGCAGTTTAGGACCATTTTATATAATGACATATCAAAATAGATTTATATTGTTATAGTTGAAATATAGAAATACGAAAATATTTATAAGCAGATCAAGTTCAAATTTATCGTGAAAGAAATAAAAAAAATTTCAATTTCAAGTTCTCTTGAAATAATATTTAGAATTTTTAGAATTCTGTACACTTTTCGACTTCTTACTGTGAAGGAACAAACATCCAATTTATGTTACTTTGTCATTCTATGAAAGATACAAATTTTCCAAGTTGTCTTTCTATTACAACAACTGGAATGCCTTATTTCGGATTTGTATAGGGTAAGAATATATTTTGTGACTTGAATCCCAATAGAGATGTTTAGATTGCAGCAAACAAGGGCTGGGACGTGGTTGGCAGTGACATTAAATCCTCTGCACATTCTGGATTTTTGACGTCACAGGTATACATAGACAGCCGATACAAGTTTTCCTAACAGGGAGTGAAAGCTTTTTACAATTTGCTCATGAATTATTGTTCCATAAATCTGATTTATAAATAGTATCAGAAGTGGGATTGAGATAAGAACATCACTTTGAAAACACGGTTTGACGAGAATTTTGTGTCAATCCTACAACATTTGAGTTTGTTCGTAGACCTATCGAGGAAAACGTTGCTGCTCTATGTAACGCGTAGATATAATTGTTCGATCATTGGAGACTAGGTTTGGTTGTATAATCCACAATGGCAACGAGGGGATGTTGGATCAAAAAGAAAACGTTGAGTGGGAACTCTTAAGCCAGTTTTTTTTATTGAGTTAATGTGCAAATAGGCCGACAGAAGAAGGACAGATTCTAAAAACAGATGCGGATCAACAGATAAGTTGGGAAAAGAACAATAATGAGTGAGAAAAAGTTATGCGTTTAACAGACGGAAATCGGCTTGTGTTCGTAAAAGAGTCAACTTATAAAGGCATTTGCTCGATTTTGCCATTGTATAAATAAGCTGCGATATTCAATTACTTGGATACGTCGAAAATATACTTCAGTTCTTGGAATCTGCATCCAAACTACGTTCATTCCGAGATGTAATAAGCAATAATTGCAACTTGAAATAATATTGTAACTTTGGTAATTGTAATAATAAATACCATTCTCAACAACGAAACTAACAAAAGGTACACTACTTGTATTAGAGCCGGACAATGATAATAATTGCAATTCATAATTATTATTACCGGCACATAGTTCTGATTCTGGGATTTATTCTGTATCTCTAAGGATTTAAACGAAAACCAACCTAAAAGGCAATACTTAGTAATATAATTTGCGAAATTGAATTATTACTGAGATACTGCTATTATTACACAGATAGATTTGATTCCCCCTGCTACTCAACTAACTTGAGTATTCGTCCTTTTGGTTTGGCAAAATATATTATTACATTCCTTTGGATTCTCTGTTTCATTAAAGTATAATCCCACTCATATACATTGTTGTAATATGGATGGAGATTTCAGAGTTTCCGACTGCTGCTGCTCCCTCTTTCCTGCTATTTATTGATTCTCCTGCTCATGTGATAATGCCAAAAACACAGGGGCGGATCATATTTCAATTAGTTTATATATTTTCAGATATATTCTAGACACATTATATTGATGAGAGTCTTAATTTACTTGATATAGGTAGATAAATTATGTTTTCTAATAATGAATATCAGATTTCATGTTACTAATGGGACAAAGCTGAAATTAAATTAAAATTTGTCTTAATATACAAGGTGGGAGATTAGTGCGTATTCGGACGATTACGGGGTTATTGCAAAGATTTAAGAGAAAATGTTTATAACTAATCCCATCTTATTTTAAATATTCTACAATACAGAAATATTTTCAATTATATCGGGTGTTTCTAATTAGTTGGAACTGTATACAACTTTGTTTTTTCTTATGGAATGTTTATAATTTTTATTTATTTTTCAGATCAAAATGGAAAAATAATGTCACTTTATTAATATGACTTTATGTTTATAGCTAAGATTTTATGAGATATTAATTATTTGAGAGTTGAAATTTTCATGGACACTACTCACGATCGAGTGATATGTTACGGTTAATTTATATGTCCTTGATATTATACCGGGTGTGCTCAAAACATATTTGTATAAATTTTTAATAAAATCAGCTATAACTCATTTTTGTTTTCAAATAGGACGGTATAATTTTGACACTGTCGATGGAAAGATCGGATAATTTTGAATGGGAATAACTGAACATTCAACTAGGCCTCATGATGATTCTTCAAAAATATTCAAGATTTTGTAATTATTTATTAGAATTTTATAAATCACATATGTCTTGGAATGAATGACAATAGAAATTAATTTGTCAGTTTGATTGTCAACAACAATGTTTACATTTCTTATAGGCAAATACTACAGCAGCATAAAAAATTGTTAAGACATTAATTTTACTCAAGAAGAATTGAAAGACATGATTTATATTTTGGAGGACCAGTTCCATCTCCTCCTAGATCACCTGATCTTACACCTTGTGATTTTTTCTTGTGCGACTATGTCAAAGATATTATTATTATATAGTATACCAACAGCCTCCCACTGATCGAGACAATATGAAAATTTATATTACCAAGGCATTCAGGTGAATTAAACCTGAGATGCTGCAAAATACGAAAACGTCATTTATTAGACGTGTCAGCTTATGTATAAATATAAATGGTAACCACTTTGAACATTTATTAGGCTAATTTAAGATTGTTAAATTTATGCTATTAGTTTCTATATATATACTATAGCAAATATATTTCAAGCATAGACTTATAGTCTATGATTTCATGATGTTCAATGCTATATCGGACAAACCCTTTGTAATAAATTACATCGTGCAAGAAAAACAACGAAGACATGTTAAATTAAAAGACGCTTCTGTTATACCTAAGTGTGTTCTTCGGTTACATAATAGGCCATTTTCTTGTTGTAAATCTTTTTTTATGAGTGTTTTCGTATATATACGTACGGCCCTAATGTCTTTTAGGGCTCTAAAAGAGACAGAAAAAAAGAGAAGGTAAGTGCCCTACACATGCTGGAGAATGATTCATCCTATTTTCCATTCTCTTTGTGCGAGAATAGCGAAGAAATTGTTTCTTCAAAGAACGATTCTAAAATGTAGGGGAAGACGTATGTACGTACGTACGTAAGTGGGAATAAATTGCAAGCTGTCATCTAAAATTCGTAGGTAGGTTTTAGGAGGTAAGAAGAAATATATATGCAGATATATTACTTTGATTATGTCATGTGGTGTTATTTCCATTTGGAAAATTCATGCGAACTCATATGAAAAATAAATGGTGTTTTTATTTTGGCTGAGCAAAACTAGTTACCATCAAGATGATTGACTGGACCGGATTAACCGATATTGATGCATTCATTTGTTGTTGTTTTAAAGATCATCGATACTGTCTTACACTTATTCAAAATCGCCATGTTTTTTTATAACGTGAGAAATAAATTATTACGTATTTTAGCATAAATTTTAATAAAATTGATGAAAAATATTGTACCTACTTAGGACTTTCGACATTTAGTTGGAATTTTCGATTTGGAAGTATCTTTTCAATCCCAAATAGTTTATAATCCTTGCATTCTATAAAACGCTAACATCCTTCAAAATTAACAAAAATATGCGTTAAAAAAACATAAGTTTGCGAAAAGGTGAGGTTGAACGAATTGATGATTGAATTCAACATTCAAGTGCTATTAATATATCAATGTTGCCAACGTTGCTAGTTTCGCAGCATTCGATTTTTTTTTATGAATTTCATTTCCAAGAATATATGCTTAAGAAAAAAATAACAATTACAGCTGAGCTTAAAATATCACTCAATATTGTCAAAACAGAAATACCTACTTGTTTTTCCTATAGCGATATAAAGTAAAAACTAATATCTGATAAAAAAATGTTATTACAGTTAGGTACCTAGTTGTTTTTAGAGTTGTAGAGTAAACTTTACAAAGTTATCTTTTCAAGTTTAATTATACACGAAAAGTTTTTTGATTACATTACATATTACATTGCAAAAACAAGTAAAAGTAGATATTTGAGAGAGAAAGCACAACAAGAAAAAAAAAGATAATGTTGAATTACAACAAAAACTAATTTCAACTTTTTAATTAAATTTTGGTCCGCTTGAAATTGCGAGGGCACAGAAATAGTGGGAACAGTTGTAAATTAACAAACTTATTTAGTATATATATATATATATATATATATATATATATATATATATATATATATATATATATATAAGTATATATATATATATATATAAGTATATCTATATATATCTATATATATCTATATATATCTATATGCACGAGTATTTCCGCTGCTCCATTTCTATGTTACATTTTGTTTTAATTGGTGATGGTTCCGAATAGAAAGTTATATAAATTTATATATATAAAAAATGTGGCAGAATATGAGGGTTATAAGTTCTAGTTAATATGTGACCTAAATTCCTTTTTTGTAAGAGATATGTCGGATTAAACTAAACAGAATACTGCATTTAAGGCCTCAAGTAAAAAAAGCCTGGTGTTTTCATTCACGCGGCTTTCCTACTGCCCCTGCTCTCAAATGAAGTCAATCAAGTATGCTTACCTAGGTACCTACCGAATTCGAAACTTCTTCGTACAGTAATTTCGGAAAAAACAAGGCTTTGACTGAAAGAAAAACAGACACCAGAGTGATCTTCGAAAACGGAATTCTTCGTCTATGAATCAAGAGGTTACGGTAGTAATTCAAGCAAAGTTTTTTTTTGCCCGGCTTAAATTTAAAATTGCTAACCTCGGATAGGAGAAGGAACTGACAGAAGAATATTACTGTCATGATTCTCAGGAGGACAGCATTTAATATTCTATAAAACGTAATTACACAGATTAAATGCGAAATTAATGATATCCCGTCGATTGGTTTTCTAGCTATAATTTGAACTATGTAACACTCACTATCTGTCTCTCTCTGAAAGTTCATTTCGATCGCACTGAACGTAATGAGAAATCCAGACTGAAGAGATAATGTGATTTCCTTTCGCATGATTGCTCATCGAGCGCAATTAACGAAAATCGGTTTTGGGCTTTTCCAAGAAAATTGCAAAGCCCGAATATGATGATAATACCCATACTAGGTATATAATTAATATATGAACTATTTATTATTAAGTGTATAATTTGATAGGAATCAATAAAATGTCAAATTACGAAGCCGAATACTAAATATTCAACACGATTACATAGTACTAGCGCATAGCGGTAGGAAAAAAGGAACAAATAATTATAGTTCACTGTAAATCCTATGTAGGTATGGAATCGTCACAACGTTAAAGCGAATCGCACTTGAACACATTTCTCTTCAACCCTACCATATAAATAAAAAAAAGTGTAAACCCTTTGTATGTCATTTTGGTTGATAAATAATAATAAATAATTGAAGAATAAATTGAGTACCTACTATCTATAAAGGTATAATATTATAATATTCAAATAAAAATAACAACTACTTAGGTAGGTACCTATTATATTATTAACAAATTAAAACTGACATCTAAATAAGGTCACAACATGATTAATAAAATAAGAAATAAGACGTATACAATTAAGAACACTCATTTAGCATCTATTTTTAACATTTACAAGAATTGTGTCAATAAATAACTCAATGAACACAGTATAGTTATTAATATTTTAACAATATTCTGTTTCCGGTTTCATTAACATCACAATCAAATAATAATAATAAATAAAAATACTCACTACAGCAACATCATCAAACACAAATATGACATAACCTCAAAATGTGAACGCGTTGTTTTTTTCGCAACTCATTACAGCAGCTTTCACACACAATAATAATATAAGCTTCTGTTAAAATTATACTCACATCAAATGCATCCATTATAAAAATTATTCCGAGAAATAATTTTTAATTGTTAAACTAAAAAAAAATCACTCCCAAGTAATGAGCTCGAAAAAAAAAGACGCCAAGTAACTAAACTGATAAAGCTCAGCTGTGACTGAAGGTTGAAGACGGCGAGACACTATCTTAATTTTATCATTGTCCAATTCATAGAATATAAAACGCATTAGATTATCTTTTTTTACACAATACTTGTATTGTTATAAGATTCATGATTCTCTTCCCGTACTGTTGTTATATAATACTTAATAATTGAAAATAATTAAGGACTAAGGACACCACAACAACTACGTAAGTTTTTCTTTCTATTTTAGTCCACAAGATGGGCTTGCTTTGCACTTGCATATTTGGTTGCCTAATGTGTTTTCCAAGCAAGCCTATAATTTCGTATTCATTTTTAGATTATGTAGGTATTTGAAAATGCATCCGTATCATAGTTCAAGATACCAGAAAGATAAACTGAATAGGAAAATTATGCTATAGAAAATATCGGTACTGTTTGAAAAGCTTATTGATTTTATTCTTCTTAATGCAAATTGTGAAAGTATAGAGACCTGCATGTGTTTCGTGCAACAGCTACTAGATGACGGTAGGAGTATGATTTATGTTTTTATGTTATGTGTAGGAGGACTATAGAAAACCCACTTTCACTTGGCCGCAAAATAAAAATCGCATCAATCGATTCCAAGAACAAATTAACACCATTAAGCTGTGACATTTAAGTTTATATCCTCACTTGAAGCATGTTTTATCATCTGAAATTGCATAATGTTCAAACTAAATCATTTGTCACTTTTTAGAGCAGAAATATTTAATATTGCTAAAGATTCCCATTCGTTCATTCATAACTAAAATAGTATCCAAACACATTCATAGATACAGAAATCAATGGAATAAATGTTTCTGCTGTAGTCTATCCATTTTGGGTGTTTGCGGCGATTTATTTTGTTGCTATTTTATGGCCATTCGAAAAGGGGTAAGTGGGAGGGAAAATCGATGTACATATATAGGTATAGGGCAGGGTGCTAAGTACGGTCAATTAAAATTAAAGTACACACATACCAAACAAATTGAATAGAGCACGGGGTTTTGGAAATTAATTTCACAGGTTAAGTGTTTGATTCTATACAGGGTGATCCATTAAGTAGCAACAGTCTCACGATCCTCCTGTCTAGAACTTGGGAACATTTTTTACGAGAAAATCGGGCACTAAAAAAACTTAAAAAAACATATATAAGATTTTAGTTTACCATTAGGTGGCGTAAGAAAATATATTTTGATTTTTCAGAGATTTCTCAGGTTAGTGACTGGAAATTTCGTTAAATACTGCAAAATATTAAAGTTCAAATCTATTCAGGCTTTTATAAAGTACAGTATTTTATAAAGGGTGATATACAAAAAATTAACTGAACAAAAGTTGCAGATCAAGATTACTGTTTTTCAATTAAAATATTTTATATTGACACTGATATAACAATATCTTGTATTATTTTGCAATTAGAAAATAAACTACGACTGGCGGCAAGCTACAATCTTAAATTTAGGTTTAAGGTTTTTCTTGTAGGTAGTCGATTTTTATTTCAAAACTTATAGGACAAATGGTTCTCAAGTCATATCCGATTGTCTCACCCTTATTGAATCATCCTGTATATTTGTTTCATGTTATATTGCGTAGACATGCCTAGTATTTGTATGCGTTTGGGTGTAAATATGGAATATTTGCGGATATACTCGGGCCATAAAATCGAATAGATATTATAAATACAAATGTTTGTTTATATGTGTATAGAAAAGTGAAAGTGATTTAAATAGAGCAATCAAAAAATAATAATATTCCAAATAGATGGAATTTGTCATATCTTAAGTTAATTTTTATTTGAAAGAATAATCATCATTTCATGTAGTAATTTTTTTCTGATATATCTTTTCGCAACAGATATCTCTTTTTGACCGAAGAACTTAAACGGAGAGGTGTTTTTTTTGTTTGTGCTCGCGCTGTATATAGTAAACGTACTCCGATTTTGATTCATTTGAAAGAGGAGACTTGAGAAATGGTCCAATATTTGTAAAAACTCCAATTTGAAATCTCCTTCCCTTTAAAAAAGCACCCACCGAATGGGGTGGAGGGGGCTATGGCTATTTTTCTTGAAAATCAAAAATCTGACACGACAGAATTAAAGATAGGACAATATCTGGATACGTTTATATTGACCATTTTTTTCAAAAGACTTACGGTTTTGGAGTTATGGGGAAGGAGCAATTTCATTCGAAAATTGAAAATCTGAGTCAACCAAATTAAAGACCAGATTATTTGTAGCAACATTTATATTGAAATTTTTTTCCATCGAGTTACGGTTTTCGAGTTACAGCGATGGTAAAGTCGAAAATATGCGTATTTCCGCGACGATGTTTTTAGATTTCTGAAAAATAACAAGTACAAGCAAATAATGTACATGGGTGATGGTATAAGTGAACGTTCAATGATTTTCGTGACTAATGTTACACCCAAAAGTGTGAAATAAATATTTTTTACAAAAAAATGGACCGACTTTATTAGTTGGTGCACTAAAAAATACAAAATATTAATTCTATTGGTGCTTGTACTTATGAAGTTGGTGCCAAAAGTTTCAATTTACCTGCAACTCCGCAACTTCAAAAGTACCAGCATCAATAGAATTAATATTATTTTGATTTCTTCAGTGCACCAACTAATAACGTCGGTCATTTTTTTTAATATTTATATTCATTCAAACTATTAACTGACCAAAAATATTGTATGTACGTATTTGAAAAGAATGTTTTTCTAGATTTTTATATACCGACTTTAAAAAAATATTATTTGCCGATGAGCTTAAATACTGAAAATAAGCGAAGGTGAAAAATAGAAACATCAACAAAATTTCCATATGAATTATTTTACTAATATCCATTTTCAGTTACATTTAAATCAAGAGTCAATCGGTTTAATTAACGCAAACAATAACCCATTTGGATTTTATGAAATTTAATATCAAATCCATATCATTTATGTTACATGTAAAATAAAATAATAGTGATAAAATGGGAACACTTATTGTAAGGTAAATATATTTTAATTATAAAATATATTATTATAAATAATATGTTCGTTGTATCATCAATCAATAAAACATATTTGACGGCTGGCTTCAATCACTCGATGACAAATTTATATCCAAAAACCCAAAACCAGTTGTTGTTGTTGTTGTTAATAAATGCGAATAATGACAAAGTATATTTCAACTTTATACTGTTTATCATTTATTATATAATTTAGATTTATAAAATGAAATACCGTTTCACGATATTATGAAAAGCTTATACATATATATTAATTATATAATTCATTTGAAGTTAACTGAATAATTTATATTGGATGTCACAAAGCTTTCAAATTAGATTAGAATGATTATTTGATAATTGTTTTAGTTTATATAGATGTATGTATTTTTTTTGTATAATGACATGATTTCGGTATTGTTTCGTTCCACCATCAAGGTAAACTAAGACAGTTTAATAGAATATAGTTTAAATTATTTGATAAGAAATAAGTTTGTATATTGTAAAAAATAATGAAATTTAGTAAAATTATAAATATGTTAGTCCCATTATTTATTATACAGGGTGAGCCTGAACTAATACGGAACTCCAAAGAAAAAAATGCAATTTAAAGGTTTCTTAGGACCTAAACTTATTTAGAAGATTATAAAAACATCTAGGTAAAGTATTGCTATGAAAACAGGAACGGACTAGTCAACCCTGTAGGTAAATAGCAAAAAATAGCTTCCTCGGACCCTTAGCCAGCGAACCCTTCTTTGAATTCGATAAATTGTGCCATTTGATACAGGTATATATTTGCCATTTTTTAATGCACTGCAGGTCGATTTTTCGCTCTAACCATCATTATTGCAAGGCAAGTTTATTTTTTATTATTTACATGAGTTGTTATAATATCAAAAATCTTTTGTCTACAAATAAACAAAACCTTTCATTTCGAAAAACCAATAAAACACTCACACCAGAATAATACATTAAACATATCCTACACCTGAACTATATGGTATAGGAAGTAGACGCGTAATATCCTATTTTATATTAAAACAATAATAAATAATGATCAGGTCAGTCAGTTAGTAACTACCTGGATATATAGGTACCTATACATACATATGTACAGACAGATGGGCTATTACATATGAAACACGTTCAATAAACAATCTCACACACAAACAGGTGTGTGATAGAGACTCAATGTCCCTACCACTTGCAACTACATAAATAAATAAATTGTTTATTAGTATATAGCGAAGAGCAGTTTGAATAACTTATATGTGTATTGGTTTATATATTCACTATTATTGAATTAACCTAACGGTAATAATGAGGTAGGTGGAAGAATATCTTCTGTAAGAGAAGATTTTTACTCAAATTAGGCTCTTATTGGAAAAAGGCACTAATAATGGTAAATCTGAATATTATTAAATTATTCGATGATCCTTCTTTTGATCGAAGAAAGGGCTGCAAGGAAAATAGTTATGATTCAAGCAAATTACAGTCGGAATGTATTGTAAAAATATTTTTTTTAACAAAAAATTGGACCGACTTTATTAGATACTGCACTGAAAAATACAATAAAGTCGGTAAAATTTTTGGTCAAAAATATTTATTTCATAAAAATCGTTGAATGTTCATTAATAATACCAAAGAAGATAGTACTTAGTACTTATCCTATTACCCGTGTATATTCTTTGCTTGTAGTCGGAAATGCACATATCAGACTTTACCACTGCTGTATAATCCCTTCTTTAATTTGGCCATCACATATATTCAATCTTCGAAAAAAAAATGTCCCCTCCACATAGCGAAAATACACATATTTCAGTTTTTACCAATGCTGTAAATCGAAAACTCTTTTGAAAAAAAAATGTGCAATTTAAATTAAATTTTTCGGTATATGGTCTCATCTTAAATCCTGCCGTCTCAGATTTTCGAGAAAAATTGCCCAATTTTTAGAAGGAAGAGATTTCAGATTTGAGTTTTTCTAAATGAAAACCACTGAGAAAACAGAAACATGTTTCTGTACTAGCATCGGTTATCTTCTGTCTCAGTCATATGAATGCATCTATACGTCTTATAGGAGGTTCTGTTTTGACCGATTTCCCCAGAAAAATGCCCCAAAAAGGGGTGCAAATTACAGCACCATTATCACCAGTGGAAATAATTTTATTTTTAATTTTGTAGTGCACCAACTAATATAGTCTAATGAGCCTTGCACCTTTGATGGTGCATTTGGCCAATTAAGTCAGTTCTAGTTTTTGTAACAAAGTGTTATTATATACAGTGCGTTCATAAAGTATGGAAATGCTTCAATAACTACTAAAATATTATCATATAGAAAAAAAACTTCGACTGGTCGATTTTTGATTTTGATTTTCTTATTTTATATGCAAACAGCATCATTTTATCCCCTCCATTTTCCAAGTTATGACGTTATCATTATTTTTTTAAATAGGAATGCTATAATTTTATATTATAAACGGAAAACTGGCAATTTTCTGTGTTCAAAAATACCAAATACATGGGTATTAACATAAAAAATATATTTAAATACAGGGTGCTAAAAATTAATATCTTTTTATTTGCTGCTTTCAATTTTATACAAATTATGCATAAAAACAAGTATGCAAGCAAATGAAAATATATTAATTTTTTAGCACCCTGTATTTCATAAATTTTTATGTTAATATCCATGCATATGGTATTTTTCGGGCTCAGAAAATTTCCAGTTTGCCGTTTATAATATAAAATTATGGCCTTCCCAATTAAAAAAAATTATGATGATGTCATAATTTGGGAAGTGGAGAGAATAAAATGATGCTGCTTGCATAAAAAAGTAGAAAATCAAAATCAAAAATCTACCTGTCAGAGCTTTTTTCAATATGTTAATATTTTCGTTATTGAAGCGTTTCAATACTTTATGAACGCACTGTATATTCTATTCTATAACAAATATGGATTTTTCGGCCCAATTTTTTGTAAAAAATATATTTATTGAATTTAAGATGTACTGATATTTTCCTGAATTTAATATTCAAATATTTGGATATATACAATTTTATTTTACAAGACTATTAAACGATTATTAAATAACCACAAATCAACATCTGAATAAAACGTTTCATGCTTCCATTTTGAATGGAATAGTTATAATATACTTCTCACATATTCAAATAGAAGCAAATATTCACGACTTTGTTGACTTAGATTCGAATAAATTTCTCATTATTTGCCTATGGAACAAATACTTCGAAGTCAAAGGAGTTTCCTCTGACCACAATACGCGTATCTATTAATATTCCCAACGAATGCCCGATCCGGATAGTTTGGGAACTGTTACAGAGCTCAGTATGAAACTTGGAACAGAAAACAAGCAATTTGCCAATGTCAGATGCTTGGGCTACTGCACAGAAGCCAAACTGAAAGAAATAGTGTTGTTCCTGATGACACTTGAAACCAGGCTTATAGTGAATTCTTTTTTACCGACCACCCAAACGGAGGAGGTATACAATTCGACTGTTTTATGGATTTTCACGACTTATTTATAGTAAACATGCTCTGATTTTCGTTATTCTTCTTTCATTTGATAGAGGACTATAATCGAGAATTGTTCCCATAGAAAAAAATCAGCATTCAACATGTCCTTCCCCTTAAAAACTTCTCCGAAGGAGGGGTAGAGGGAAATTTTTTCGAAAATCGAAAATTTGAGACGACAAAATTGAAGAAGAGACCATTTCTGGCAAAGTTTAACTTGGACATTTTTTCAAAAAAATCATAGGTTTCCGAGATAAAGCTGTGGTAAATTCTGAAATATGTGCATCTCCGCTATGTCTTGGGGGCCATTATTTGTTTCGAAATTTGAAAATATGAGACAGCCAAATTAAAGAGGAGATTATATGTAGCAACATTTAAATTGTATTTTTTTTAAATACGTTTTCCAGTGGCAAAGTCTGAAATATGTTTATTTACGCGATGCTTTGAAATTTCTGAAAAAGTACACCGTATTATCTTATTTGGTGAACGTTGAATGATTTTGATGATTATGTTACAATCAAAAGTGTGAAATAAATATTTTTTACAAAAAATAAAATAATATTAATATTCGTCCATTTTTTGTAAAAAGTTTTTTTTTGTATTTTTTAACAACTTGATCATTAGCCCATGCAAAGGAATTTAATTCACAATACAAAATTGACTTAAAAAGTGTCAGTATTTCAAGAGCTGTTTTTGTCGGTTCAAGGTTTTATGACATTTAAAATGTTAATTACTTATTAAATTAATTAAGTTTCAACCCTCTATGTATCATTACATATACGAATGTTTTCGTCTTGTGAAATAATTACTTCTAAAAAATGTTGTGTCTTGTATCGAACAAAAGCCATCGATCTAACAATAATTGGTTTGAAAAAATAGCAACAAACTGCAAAACATTTTAAACTATAATGAGGAACTAAAAATGTGTATCTATAGAATGCACATGCTCAACCAATTACGGCGTTATCTAAAAGGTAAAACGAGTTCTCATTAGAATTATTGACACAAAGAGAAAGTTCTCTCCGTGATTTCCTTATTTTAAAGCGATCTACAAAAATATCATAATGTTATAATATAAATCAACAACTGGGTGATTATATAAATCTTTTAGATGTGATTTAGGTATCGATGATATTACAATAATTTCACTATTTATATAGATATATATATATAGTCTGGAGAGTTGATACACAAATAAATACATACCACAAAAAAGAAACATTAAATAAATTACTTTTATCAAACCTCACCAATGTCATCAAAGTCCAAAATCTAAACACTTACGAATTAAATTTAGTTTCCAAATGAGAATTTGACTCCTCATAATATAGGAAATCATCATTTGATAGAAGTAGAACAAGACAGACGTTGTACAACAGCGCCATCTAGCGACAACTAATAACACAGTGGGACAGTGGATAGCGTTCTAATATTCTCAATGTTCGATTAAATGATGATTAAAGTTGATGTCATCTAAATTTTCAAAAAAGACTTTTACCATCAATTTTCCATAATTTCACCAGACTAACGTTGCACTGAACTGAAATAAAAAGTTTATTGCATAACAAAAGCAACTACTATAATAATAATAATATACCTATATGTGCCGTACTTATGCATTGTTCTCGATTCATAATTACTTTCACTTAAAATACAGGAATATAAATTTAAAAAAAATAAAGAAAAATTCCACATGGACCGATTTACCAACAACAACGACTAACAGCAAAATTGCGTAACAATTATGAGTGCGCTTATAATATGTTATATAGCTAATAATATTTCTGAGATGTTTTATTAGAATGAAATACCAAAAATAGTATGTAACAGTATATAGTATGATGATGGCGTTAAATTTTATTTATTATCGTAAAAATCGAACAAAAAACAGTTCGGTAAGAAGATAACGTTTCTCTTTTTGACCGACTTCCCAAAAGGAGGAGGTATACAATTCGATTGTGTGCATTTTTTTTTTTTTTGGTTTGTGCGCGCCTTTCATATAGTAAACGTACTCCGATTTTGATGATTTTTGATTCATTTGAAAGAGGAGGCTTGAGAAATGGTCCCATATTCATAAAAACGGGAATCCGACATCTCGTTCCCTCCGAAAACCGCCCCCGAAGGGGGTGGAGGGGGCAAATTTTGTCGAAAATTGAAAATCTGCGTTGATATAATTACAGATAGGACAATATCCGGAAACGTTTAAATGGAACATTTTTTCAAAAGAGTAACGGTTTTCGACATAGAGACATTTTAAATTCTCAAATATACCTATTTTCGCTATGTGGAGAGGGCGATTTCTGTCGAAAATTGAAAATCTGTTTGCAGTACATGAAAGACATAATTATTTGTAGCAACATTTATACTGAATATTTTTCCCTTAGAGTTACGGTTTTCGAGTAAAATCGGTGTTAAAATGGTAACAACTAAAATATTCAAGCGTATTTCCGCAGCGATGTTCTGAGATCTCAATAATAACAACTACAAGCAAAGAATATACGTGGGTAATAGGATAAGTACTATCTTCATTGATATGGTATAGTGAACGTTCAACGATTTTCGTGACTAATGTTACACTCAAAAGTGTGAAATAAATATTTCTTACAAAAAATTGGACCGACTTTATTAGTTGGTGCACTGAAATGTATAAAATAATATTAATTCTATTGGGGCTGGTACTTGTGAAGTTGGTGCCAAAAGTTACCAATCTACCTGCAACTGCACAACTTCAAAAGTAACAGCACCAATAGAATTAATATTATTTTATACTTTTCAGTGCACCAACTAATAAAGTCGGTCCAATTTTTTGTAAAAAATATTTATAATGTTTGATTTCTCCGAAGATTTGCTATCAAAACATTCATATTAGCATTTTACGAGTAACGTAAGAAAGGTTATCTGACAGTTTCACGGTTATACAGGTTGTTTCATAATATATGCGCAGGACTTGAGGATGTGATAGCTCGTCCAAAAATATGCAAAAAAGTTCTTATTAACTTACCCTCTAAAATGCCCCATTTTCGAGATACAGGGTGTTGAAATTGAAAAGAAAAATCGTTTTTTGTAAATATATCCGGAACCGTTCATAGCACAGAAAACAGCTTTTGTAAGCATTATGCATTCATAATAAGCTAAGTTTAGAGTCAGAATTTTTTGTTTAAGTCATAATTGGTGAAGATTTTCAAGGAGTATTGGTTGTTTTTCTCCCAAATTTCTACGCCAATGGAAAAAGTACGCCAATGTTTTCTACACAAAAAAGGTACTATTGGTCGGGAGCTCTAAAGTCGACCGTATACGAGAAAAGTCAAGTTTCATGTTGAAAAAACACTGAAAATTTTAGCTTTTGTTACTTCTTCTAACGTTTACATAAATTTTGTTGAATTAGTAATTAAAAAATTGTATTTCAAAAAATTTACCACCGTGTTTTTTCAACATATAACTTGATTTTTCTCGAAAACGGTCGACTTTAGAGCCCACGACCAACAAAACCTTTTTTGTGTAGAAAACATTGGCGGTTCAAATGAGCGCCTTAAAACCGTACTTTTTCCATTGGCGTAGAAATTGGGGGAAAAACAACCACTACTCCTTCAAAATATTCAACAATTATAACTTAACAACATTTTTTTCTGACTCAAAACTTACCTTATTAAGAGTGGAAGATGCTTACAAAAGCCGTTTTTTGTACGATAAACGGTTCCGGAGATATCCACAAAAAACGAATATTTCTTTTCAGTTTCAACACCCTGTATCTCGAAAATCGTGCATTTTACAGGGAATGTTGATATAAACTTTTTTTCATATTTTTGGACTAGCTATCTCATCCTCAAGTTCTGCGTATATATATTGACACACCCTGTATATAGGTTGTCCCATAAGACTAAAATGTTTCTTTTTTTTTTCCTAGAGCCCTATCAGTACTTATATCTAGTGGATATAGGCACTGTCCAAATTTCACATTAAAAAAGATTTCATTATTTCGGAACAATCAAAGAATATCCTTTTTCAGGGCTTAACTTGAAAGCACTAATATTTTTGAAAGGAAGTGTCCTATGAAAAATAAAAAAATACGGAACAATTTAGTCTTATGTTTTGATCAAACTATATCTCCCAATACTTCTGGTACAGTACACATCCTTCAGGAGACACTTGAAGGATCAAAACTGTCGTTAGTCGTTGATAATGCCAATTACAAAGGATTGAAGAATAAACATTATTTGATAAACAACCCTTAATATGAATAAACCTCAATACAGATTATGAAAAAGGTTCATTATACACCATACCCTCACATATGGCGTTTTTTCACTACTTGAGTAAACTACTTAAAATACATTTGTCACTCACAGACAATGAGATTACGTAATACACAAACAAACAAACAAACAAATAATAATAAAGCTTCAAGTGACCTCTTCAGATCTTGCCCTGCTATAAAGAGAGTTTGTACAAAAACAAGCCCTACAAAAAGGCATAGGTATATAACCTCAGCACCGAGGACTCTAGATGTCAATCAGTTATAAATTTCGAAGGTTTTTTTTTAATAAAAAAAACAGAGGCAGACACAAGGACTGTGGACAGAGATGAAAACTTATAACAAAGGAATAACTAAATTATTGATTTTTGTAAATTTTTTAAATGAAATTATTAACATTAGTCTGGTTTCCACATCCATTGACACTCCGAGCAATAATTATTTACATTTTTATACAGTTTATTAATTATTCAAACATATGATGAACTGCACAAGCTCAATACAAAATATCAATATTGTATTAGTATTTACATGGTTTTTCATGAACTTTATTTTCATTATTAGCTCTATTATCATCGTGAAGTTCAACAATACTTAGTCCATTTGTACTTTTAATTATTTCATTTTATTCAAAAAAATATATAATAGGCTTATGGTAACTGGAATAAGAAACAAATATGTTAGACTGGAATTTATCTAAGTATTGTGTAAAAACGCATCGATCAACGTTTTATATTTTTTTTGTACTTAATTTTCAATCATAAGACATAGTCAAACCTAATGCTTCATCAAGAAATTCAATTAGTGGTAGGTTTTTATAATCGGCAAAGTTGATATTGAAATCCCCACATAATATCATTGGAATATCAATTTTTCACCAAATATTTTTTCCAGTATGTCAGAACCTTCTTTCATATAAATCCTCAAATTTTCGATATTAAATATGAAAAAAAATTTATTAGATACTAACAAATCATTCTATCAGTGCACTATAAAATATTCATTGCAAGATGTAATGCAGTTATCAAATATTAGAAAAATAATATGATTTTTTTACGCAAATATCAATAACAATGTTGGAAATATTCGACAATAAATACTTTGTTTTTGTCATTTATTTTTCTAAATAAATATATCAATTTCTCACAATTCTACTGCACAGTAATTCTACTATTAATCAATTTAAATTGTATTAACAGAGAAGGGATACGTGGTATTAGTGTATATATGTGTATAATACATGTACACTGTCCGCTATACTGTGCGCAATACGTCACAAGCATGTCGAGGTCATCGGTGTCGCGAGCTGGGAAGATTTTACCCATTTGAAAAACGCCTAACGTACCTTTAGAAGTTGTCATTTCAAAAAAGAATATTATAAAATCGGTGCATATTTACTAACAGAATACAAGCAAAATACATATGCAAACATTCAATCGATTCGTATGCTTTATCTTATATGTATTATGTTTGTAACATCAAAGATTCATGAAATATCAATAAGTTTAGACTCTAGGGTTTTCGATTTCAATAAATTCAATTTCATAGATTATTAACTTCAACAATTACTTCGACAGACTTTAGTAAACATAACAGAACAAAACATGCTTGGGTAGATTCTTAAAATTCTTCATTGTTTATTTAATGAATTCGGTAATTTCAAAGTCAGAGGAGAATGTCAAAGTACTTATTCGACCTTCTAACACTTGAAGTAACGAAATGTAGGAAGTGTTACTTAAAATCTTTCCAGAAATCTCCAAGTCATGACTGAGAATTTCCTCAAATTTCTATATATTACATGGAAAAGACGTTTCTCAGTATGTCGATCAAAAAGAAATGTATATATTATACATATTATACATACATCCTTCAATAATCCCAAGGGAAGAAGATCCTATAATATGATATATTGCAGATATCTAACATATTGACAGTAAGGCCTTTCTCATCTCATATATTTCCTCTCTCCTTTGAATCTATGTATTCTCGTTATTTGTGATATATATTTCATATTATTTTTCTATTGAAGTTCAAAATACTAATTTCAAGATATAATATAAAAGAAAAGAATAAAATTGAAATTGGATTTTTGAAAGAGGCTTGAAGTGTTCCATTGCTGAAATTATGAATTAAGGATTTTAGACAATATATATTAAATATTATCAACTGCAATAGCTCATCAGTGGTGTATCTCCTAGGCCGTAATGGCAAAAAGAAAGCAACACTGCACTCATTTTTCAGAAGATCAAGCATTTATTACAGAAAAGAATTATAGAATGTAATAAAATCCTGTGTAAAAACAATCTTAGTGCACAGAGCGGTTGATAATTCCATAATGAGTTTCGACGTGCGAAAGTACGTGGCACCTGGTGACTTTGGCCTTGACATCCTCGCCATAAACAGGCCAATGTATTCTACTGGTTGACTGGTGCAAAAACAATTTTTTCTCGAACTCAATATAAAAGATGTGATAATGAGAGTATATATGACAATAACCGGAATGAACTTAATACCGAGATGTTTCTAAAACTTGTTTAAACAACTATTTAAGTTTAATACGTCACCTCACTGCTGCTGCTGCTAAAATATACAATTTAACAAACTGATCGGAATAACAAACAATTTGCAATTATTGACCTTTGGTAAATATAAACAAACAAACAAAATTTGCAAACACACACACGTACATAAACTCAAATTGTGCATAAATAAATCCGAGCAACTACCAAGCTAACCAATATCATCATAATATGTGAGCCATATCCAATATACATAGAAATAATTAACGAAAGTGAGAGCAAATCAACAAGGCCATGCATTTGGCATTTACATCAGAGAGCGCTGAATAGAAATGGGAATGAAAAAAAATATATTTTATACAATCAATGTTATTGTTAAAATGAGATTTAACAATTTTAATACACATTGTGATTCACAATATAAAATGATTTTTTCCTGTTGTTAAACAATCTGGGAAGTAGGCAACTCAACCTCCTTCTTCGGCGCCTATGATGTGTACGGAAGGTCACCTCTATTCCGGGATATAAGAAGATGAGCATACTACGACCAGGTGTCAAATGATTTCTTTATTAATAGACAAAAAAACACACTCGAATTATACATCTTCTCCATTTGGGGAGTCGGTCAAAACGTTTGCACATTTCATCATTGACGAGCAAAAATGGAAAAAATCGCAATAAAAACAAATTCGGAAAACATATCTTTTGAAAAATGCGTCTTTGCGCATGTACATGTGCGCAACATGTCCCTATGCCGCAGATTTAGGGAATGCCCCCAATATAATTTCTTATAGATACCGAATTGATCTTATTTGACTACTTCTGCCATATTCAGTCCATTGGGTCATTTGATAAAAAAAACAGACAAAGTTTCAATGTCTTTTACATTTTTATGAATAAGTGAATACATATTTGTTTTCCATCTTTGTTTAATTTCTTCTTAATACAAGATACTTAAATGTATATTCTCGAAATAATTCTGATTTTTTTGTCATTTGTAAGTAAAACATCGATTTCATTAGAGGATTTTACTAAATATAATCTTTCATAATAAAAATTTATCGAATAATCATCCTCAATTACCAAGAAAATGAGAACAAATTACAGAACAAAAAATATGGAAAGTAGCAATTTCGACAAAGCTTATATATTGTAGATACGATAGATAGATAGATTTATTCAAACACATAAACCAATTCGATCTGTTCATTATATCATAATTTATAGTACCAGCATTTAGCAATGAAATTAATGTTGTGGAATGAGCTATGAGGCCCCGAAAATTTATGGATCCGGCAAAATCTCATTAAGAATGAAGTTGTGTTGGTGTCGGTGGTGCGGGGCAAGAGGGAAACACGGGGGTGGTTTCAGCTGGGGTGAGTTATATATACAGGGTCGCTAATATCTATTAGAACAGCTGAACATATCTTAGACACGAAATTTTGATCTGATGTTGTACGTTATCTTTACGAAACACATTCGCCAATCAACGAACTAGTTTTCAAGGTTATTTGAATTGACATGCTTAGAACGTCACGAACTTGATTACAGATTACTGTTTAAGTGTTCCTAAGAAATATACTTCAATAAATAAACATTAATGATACAGGGTTTGTCATAACTTCCAGAGAAGCAGCGCTATGGGTAAAATACACTCGCCGTTGCCTTGCGAGAGGAGTTTACAATGCGGTAGCGCTCCCGGCTCATCACCGGTCATTCATCCAGACCTTCGCTACGCGCTCTTCCAAATGAATATGAAACATAAGAAACCTTGAAACCAATATCTAATTGAAAACAGTTTGTATGCATCGGAGAAGTATTTGGTTCAGAAGAAACCGTATTATGTGGTGTTCCACAAGGGTCTATCCTGGGACCAGTTCTTTTTCTCATGTATATAAATTCATTGAAATTGAATGGAAAAATAAATTTGTTTGCTGATTATACTACTATGGTATATAGTGGAAGTAATTTACAAGAAATCAAAATTAGTATGATGCATGATATCAGCAAAATCTCCAGTTGGTTAAAATGTCATAAGTTATTATTATTATGAAAAATATGTTTCACTTTTATAGCCAGGACAAATATATCTACTGATTTAAAGAATCAAATTAAATTTAATAATGACCATTTCAAAGACTCTTCTACTGTAAAGTTTCTTGGATTATTTATTCATAGATGAAAATCTATCATGGTCAAAACACAATCAAAACTTCAATATTCAATTTCAATTTGGGGCACAGCAACAAAATATTTACTGAAACATTTGAAAATACTTCAGAATAAAATTATAAAAAGCATATTCAAACTGAATTACAGAGAACCCACAGTTAATTCATATAAACCCAGGACATTATTTGATATTTATTCATTATATAAAATTAAAATTTGTATATTCATTCATCTGGTCATAAATAATTTAAAACATTCAAATTTAGTTTTTCGATTTATTAGAGATCAACACAATCATTTAGATAGATGTTTGAATAATCTTTTATCAATAAAAAATAAAATAATAATTGGTAAACAATCAATTCTTTATAACGGTTTACGAGTATATAATGATTAATGATATACCGATTTTTTTAATTGCCAAAACAAGATTTAAAAATAATTTTAAAAATATTTATTAATAATGTAATTTAATAAATAATTTTATATAGGTTTTTTCATAAAATTTCTGATTTCATTGCTTATTCCAATACAATGTTTTTTTATTATGATATTTTTTTTACTTTCCCTTTTATAAACATCTATGTTTCTTGGGAAATAAATGATTATTATTATTATTATTATTATAATATATTTATCATTTTATATTTCTAAAACATTTTCGACTGATTGATCCCTTCTTCTTACATTTCAGCAACCCTGTATATACAAACATATCCCTGCCGATGGGGGAGTGAAAGCAGGGGGAGAAGTGATGGAAAGGGAATGGCATGGGGAAAAGTGGGGTAAAGTCGCTGCCATTCGGCGGGGGGCAGCTGAGAGTGTGGGGGGGTGAGAACGAGGCTGGGGGGGCGCGCACCCGACTTGCTTGGAAACTTGCGCGCCCCGCTAGTATTTTAGCCCGCGCGCGGCGGAAGTTATGTAATCGATATGAGAAAGAGATGGCGATAGATAGACAGAAGAGATTTGAATACTACTTTGGGGAAGCGATTCTAAATGGTTTTTCGTAGGTTAGGGGTGGGGGACTGAAGGGGTTTTTGTGGTATATAAGTTATAAGTGTATAGAGTTTGTACGTAAGGTATCTCGTACTCTTATTTCGGGTCATCTATTTATTGGATTTTCAACTTTTTCCAAAAAAAGAAGAAAAGAAGTAGAAGAGACAAACTTTAATGGAATTTTCCAGTTCTAATATTGCACAAAGTTTGCAATTGCCCCGAGAAAGATATCTATATCGTGTATTATTATATCTATATATCATTATGGATTTTTAGATGTTTCTATTTTTCTTTTTATAATTCAGCAGTATACTTGCCAAATCGAACATAGCATTTTTATCTTATGATGAACATTTTAAATTTTCTGATCGAATATTTAAGCTGGAATTTGAATATTTTTATATACCTTAGGAGCGCGAACAAACAATATGAAAATTTTAAAAAAAAAATTGGACCGACTTTATTTGCTGGTGCACTGAAAAATACAAAATAATTTTAAATCTATTGGTACTGGTAATTTTGAAGTTGTGCAGTTGTACTTAAATAGAAGACTCTTCCCAGAAACTTCACAAGTACCACCAACAATAGAATTAATATTATTTTGCATTTTTCGATGCACCAACAAATAAAGTCGGTCGAATTTTTAGTAAAAATAATTATTTAGCATAAGTCAACAAAATCATTCAACGATCACCAAAGACGATAATGCGTCATACTTATTCAGAGATTTCAAAACATCGTGGAGATACATCTGAGTTTACCACTGCTGCAACTCGGAAATCTATGATTAAATAAAAAAATCTATGTCAAATTTTGCTGGATATGATCTCTTCTTTAATTTGGTAATCTCGAATCTTCGATTCTTGGAAAAATTTACCTCTTTCACATTGCTGAAACACATATTTCAGACTGTAACGCGGAAACTTATGATTATTTTTAAAAATGTCCAATTTATACGTTTCCGGAAATCGAATTTTCTTTAATTCTGCCGTCTCAGATTTTTAATTTTCGTAAAAAACTCCCCCCATCACCCTCTTTGGGGGAAGTTTATAATGAGTTCATAGTTGGATCGAAATTTCTATAAATTTTTCGAGTATCGCAATATTACAAGCTTAAACTTCCAATATATTTTTATAAATTTGGATTGTTCTAAAAAATGCTCAACGTATAGATATATAATTTATCCACCCCCTTGACTTGAACGTATTTCTCAGATTTGTAATAAACTCAAATATATCAACAAGAAATTAACGTCGATACTAAGTAGTTTCTGTTAAAGTAAATGTCTCAGAATATTGAAACAGGTTTTGCATTTGCACAAATTACGACTGAAACTTTTTTCATAACCTTCTAAAAAGTTAATTTTATCATGCTATAAAACTCATTTCAACCCTTCACGACTTTATTTCAACCCTTGTCGGTCATTAAACATGTAGATCCCCTTAGTACTTATCACATATATTTATATTCCAAGTTTTTCCGACCTGAATCAACGAATTATTAAAATTTGAATCTGATGTCGTTTATGAAATTTAACATTTCACTGTCTATTTTTCTATAAAATATATATTGATAAACATTTTAATCTCAAGCAATAACATGCAGTATAATAATATTAACGTTTAACTAATGATGTAGTGAACTTTTAGAAAAGCCTTGACTTTTATAATATGTGCTTCTCTTTAAATGCCGTTTAAATTTAAATTAATTCTGTTTCAATTTATAAGTTCCTCATGAGATGCAAATTTCTATTGGTCCCATCCTGTTGTTATTTTAACATTAATAAATAATAATCTAATCGACATAATTTCAACTACATGAAACACAGACTTGTATCTTCTAAACTCTAATATTCTCTTATTATTAATTGGCTGGTTTTTATTAACAGTTGACCCAGTCAAACGGTAAGTTAATGCTAAATTTATATATTTAGGTCTGGAAAAACTAATTTGGCTGAGCTGAGTTAAATAAAGTAAGTAACCCGGTTTGCTTGAATTTACTGAACGGTCGATTTGATAATTGAATTGAAAGTCTCTTAAAATAGCAAGATAGCAATTACAGTTGTGGATTGCGAAGATTTCTTAGGAAAAAAAATGAGTCTTGTTAAATAAAACCGTACCGTATTTTAATCAACGTAGCCTGCAACTTTTCTACCGACCTTGACCATGCAATCGCCATGTCAAAGTTATGAAAGTTCCTCACGAAAATTAAAACTTAGCCAACGCTATTGCGCATCGGCATGGCATGGTTACTAGTCCAGATAGTAGTTGTTTTGTAGCATTATTAATAAATAGTTATTAAAAACCATTTCAATCATACATTAATGAAATGTGAGTAAAAAAAATGTGTAGAAACGTTAATGTGTGATATATATTAAAGTGGGTAGTGATATAGAAAAAATGTGTTTATATTTTTCTGTTTACCTTGAGATATGGTTTTGATGGTCTATTCTAGCCTCGAACGTGAACTGACCTGAAAATAAAAACAAAAATTTAATCAGATAGAAATCTCCCAATAAACTTTGTTTATAATTTTATAAATGCTTGTAGTTTGCGGATAGGTATTATTTTTTTAATTTTTATTATTTTTGTATCACTTTTAAAGAAAAAATGTCTCAAACAAAAGTTGAATGGAAAGATTTAAAATAGTTTTGATGAAAATTAATTAACAGATATTTTTTGAGATTTTTTTCAAGTTTGCCGCCATTTTGAAACTACTCGTCCGATTATGTCCATTTACGAATTCGACCAAGATATCTTTAAAAGTGTGAACTGTATCGTGTTTACAGATAAATAAAAAAAATCATTGGATTAAGCCGAGCTTTCGACAATATTTATTCTCTTCGTCAGGACAAAATTCGTGGAAATACAAACAGGAAAAATTTCAAAACCATCCATCAGCAATGTCATTAGTTGCGATGTTAAAATTAAAGTTAAGTGTTAAATTAAGTTGAAATGATTTCAACCATAATAGAAGAAGTCATCTAATTTATTTACAGCGATGAATTCGACCTTTTTGTATAAATATAATTGAATAAAACACAACCGCAATTTAAAGTTATAATACAGCAACATTATCAGCAAACTTTATATTAAATAGCTCAAGTTTCTCAAAGTTATATAATATATTGTTAAACTATAATACAACAGAATTGCAAATTTATTCCCATGTTGATACCGGGAAAGTTACTATTCTACTATGTATAGTATTCATTTGCTATCTCTACTATCCAGACTTATACTATGTAGCACAAACGTCATGTCTTGAAAAGTATTCTATATAGTCCGAGGACCAGTGGCATTTTCGCAACAGATGAGAATTAAAGTCTAGACTTTGTAGTAACTTTTTGAATCAGCTTTTTTTTTGAATTCATTAGTTCTACAAAAATGTACAAACTCTATATTAAAATTTCTACTATTATGATAGTATTTATTAAAAAGATCCTTTCAATTATTCTCTTATATAGTTTTTGATTATCGACACGAAAATGAGAAAAACTTTTTCCCAAAATGAAATTTTAAATTCTCAGTAGGTGTGAAAAAAACTATCGTCGGCGCCTAGATAACATTGGCGAATGAAAATCAACCCAATAAATAATGCACAACCATGAAAAGATGGTAAATGAAATGAAAATGACATAATATACTTTTACTGAATATGGAACACACAGAAAATGTGCGCGCATCGCACTCGAGAGTCAAAATTGCTTTCGTTGATGATACAATTTTGGTGGAAAAATTCGGTGGTGTACCATCACATAAAAAATTCAACATAGAAACCGTTTTAAGGATCAACAAGAAGAAAAATAAGATGAAACAACAACAACAAAAAAACAACGACCATAAAAGACAAAAAGCATTGCGCGAGAATATGGGAATATCGCTAAATAATAAAAAAGTCTCTAAAGTGAGATCCTCTTTTACGGCTTTCTCTTAGACACTCTCTGTTTTTTTTTTCAACTGAATTGAAATATTTATAGAGGGTGTTTCATAAAGAATTATACACTTAATGGCATACTTTAAGTCTAGTTGACAACATTTATCTATATTTACAAACATGCACCCTTAGAAAGTTACAACCCTTCAAATAGTACAAAATAATAACTTGAAATTTTGGTATCTACCATTTCTTAGGTTCAAAAATCGGCAAAAAAGTTTTTTAAGAAATTATTCTTTTCAAAATTTCTAAAAGAAATTTGCTAGATGTTAAGGAAACAAAAAATACAGGGGTTGAAAAGTTCCACCCCTTTGCCTTCACTGGAACTTTTCAACACTATTCGCAAACGATTTTTGATCATAAGAAATGGTAGATACCAAAATTTCAAGCTATTATTTTGTACTGTTTGGATTTTACAGTCAAAAAAACTTATCAATGTAATGCAACTTTGAAGGGCTGTAACTTTTTAAGGGTGTATTTTTGTATATGGATAAATGTTGTCAATTCGACTGAAATTTGACCATAGGATATGCCATCAAGTGTCTGACCATTCTTTATGAAACACACTGTATAACATAGACAATTTTGAGCTAAGAAACCATTATTTGAATGTATTATTTTTTCTAAAAAAGACCAATTTTAATGGTTTAAAACAGTGATTTCTAATTGAAAAGGTAATTTCTACCTATTTTTTTCAGTTTTCACTGTTGTTTTCATTTTATTGATTCCACAAAACAAGACCCTGTAACTTGCTACTTGATTTATAAATATACCAACTTATATCTGCGAAACAACTATGGAAACCTAGAAAATTCATCTTTCTAACAAGGAAAGTCCCAATAATTTCATGCGGTTAAAGTTACCCTCACGGATGACGAATATCTCGAACGAAAATAGATTTCAGGCCATGGCCCAAACAAATGAAAGCTGATTGTTTTTTTTTATTAGTAAATCTGAAAGAACGAGGTTTTATAACTCACTTGCTAAAAACAGAAGGACTCTAAGGATTACGGATATCTAGGTTGTAGAAGTTAAGAAAATTCAAACTTTGCCATTTCCAATCCACAAGTTTGTAGTGAGATTCGTTATCAGAAGGATTGCACACGTTATGAGAAAATCCTAAAAATGCCTCCCTATGAACTATAACTGCTGGTGGAATTAAGAGGAGCAGAAAACAAATTAAGAAATATAAATCGACTGGTACAAGCGTTTCTACCAAAAACGTCCGGCTGTTTGCAGAATTTTAAATTAATCAAGGCATTATTTCTGGGTCACACTGTATATATGCATTTCATTATAATTACCTTGTATTTCTTCTTCTAATGTAGCTAATGTTGTCGCCTAATATCTAACTGAGGGAAAATTTATTTTCCAAGTTTAGAAAGTATTTTTTATTTCAACCATCAGTTTCATATTTTATATAAATATGACAGAAAAACGATTCCATGTGATACATGTTATTGCTGGCCATTTCAGATGTGTCATTTTCTAGAAAGCAATTCATTTGACAGTCGCTATCTCTCATTCTGTAACGACCCAAGTGCGATTACCAGAGAGAAGTAAAATTGAAAAACTTTGTGCGATAGTTTGATCTTTATTAGACGACGCGGGCTGCCATCTATATATATATATATACCCCCATTCCCGCTGACCCCTTAGTCATCCTCCTTTTGCAGTTGAATTTTCTCAAAACTTTTAACATTTTTAATCGAGCTAATTGAAGTCTGAAAACTAGAAGTAGAAGTAAAAGAAAACTCGGGCGCCAACTAACTTGAATTTAGCAAACTTATTATCAGCAACGCTTAGAGGGGGAAAACAATTTAAATTCTCTCTGAAATGCAATGAATTCATCTAATGGAATCGGCACAGGACGCTGGGGGGAGGGTAGAGGAGTGAGTCCTTTGAAATTAAGAATACAATTTATTCTCATGAAATAATCTCGGAATCCTTAATTAGATTTGAGTCGCAATGGAAAATATTGTCATGTTTATTTCACAATTATATCAAGCACTACCCCCCCCCTCCATTTTCCCCAGCACCCTTTTTATCGCGCGTCCATTTTCTCTTCGCTTGTTATTCTGGTTCAGTTTAGCAGCAGCGGTACTAAAACATTTTTTCCCCATTATACAACGATGAAGATAATGATTGGGACAATAGATTTTGCATTGAGTTGGAAAGAGAGCTACGCAAACCAGTGGACCAGCAACATGTAACATATATGACAAATAATAGTATTAAACTGGGCAACTGTAGAAACTGTGAAATAACTATTCTAGAACAGTTGGGACAGTGTGCGCCAGTTCAAATTTACGTTTTCTACTTTTGGAAACATTAGAAAATAAATTGATATATCAAATCAATATAATACACATGTCATTTATATAGAAACCCACATCTTGACGACTGCAGCAATACTTTTGAGAATTCCATTAGAGCGCGTACACTTGGTGCTCCCCTCCCCCACTCTCTTTCGAACTCTTCCACCCCTCCCCCCATCCCATTCTACCCAACCACCTCCATAGTTCCCTCGACTGTCCCCTTTCTCTTCTAGAACCACCCTCACGACAGAATCCATTTTGTATGTAAATTGAAAACGTACTTACATCTAGTTATAATTCGCGATTACGCCATACTCAAACTTTGGTATATATATGTAGAATGCAGATACATATACATATATAGGTACATATATATATTTTAACTCATATATACCTATCTATATACTTAGGTATATACATATATGTAATGAAGGTATTATTGAGTATATGTACCTACGTGAGTAATTTTTGGTTGCTACATATAAAATACAAGAAAAAAGGAACACAAGATCAGAGAAAATCCAAGTCTTTTTTCATAAGTCTTTAAATTAACTTTCATATTTATGAAAAGAAATTTATTTATTTGCTTATACCACATAATTTCTCCTATAAAGACATATGCTTTACCTCAATACAAATGTACGGAACCCTGGAGGTGTCAGGCTTACTCGTACTTACCATATTTTACTTAGTCGAGTCTACTGTACGGAGAAAACCCATACGCACGCCAATGTTACTGCTCCATGGCCATCTCGAAACATGTAGAAATGCCCACCTGCATCTATTAAATAGGGGAATCATTTTCTAGAACTCTGGAGACGGTCGAGGAGAATTTATTCAATATTCAGTATTTATCATTTTGGTAGCAGTAGCGTGCGGAAGACCGAGACCAGCGGCGTTTCCATCCAAGGGGGTCAACAAAATTGAAGTATATAGCATTTAATTACGTACAAGCTAGTTAGTTAAATTGTAATCGGAGTCTGTATTTATTTAATTCTAAATTGTGTGATAAGAATTAATTCAGTTTTTTAGGAAAATATAAACGAGACCAAGAAGGAGGTACCTATTCAAAATCGATTAAGTTCAATGTTCTGACACTTCGAGGTCCGGCGAGCAAATTAATTTGTGTATTGAATTGACTGGACTAACAGAAATACCATAATACAGAGAAATTCGAGACAAGCCGAAGGAAAGAGATAACAGATAGATACAGAGAAGGATAGTGATATTATTTGATAGCTTCGGCAAATATAACGCTAATAATTTATTGTATGGTTGGTGGGTGGTTGTGGTTATTAAAGTTTTAATGGAACTTCACAAAGTTTCCCAGATAAATGCTAAAGTTATAATGGATTATTAATATTGTGCTAAGAATAAAAAATGGTTTTCTGTAATATGGTAGAATATGTGTTATAATACTGTAGGATTTTCGGTTGTACTAAAGACGTGAAAAATATAATTGGTACATTTGAAAAAAATTTGCAACATTATTCGTAACATATGGCCTTTGTTGCAAGTCGTACCATCAGATGAAATTTTTTATAGTCGGGACCCCAAATGCGTTCCAATCCAAGCGACCGACGATTAGAAAAACCTTGCTGGTTTTCTGTTCCACCTATAAGCATTGTGACAATTCATAAACTATCAAAAATCTCTTTGCGGATTTTCTTCTGAACATTCGCTAGGAACATGTGCATATGTTGAGAAAACCTATAATTTGTCATCGATGTATTTATTCCATAAACAAATAAGAAATCCATTTAAAAATCCAAATAAAACAATCTGACAGCCCTGCCTCGTTGACTTCACATTGCAATTGGATTCGTTATGCAACACACAATACACTTCTACCACGTAAACCATATTTTTGTAATTTAATTTAAAATATCAACGAAGAATACATAAAAATTGTACCTGTTTGCACTTCTCATTGTGCCAAATCTCATACTCCTCCACGTTTTATGCCTTAAAAATTGTCTAAAATCAAGTATTAATATTTGAAATCCAAAGATAACTCCAGCAAATGATGAATACGGATTCTGGCACAGAAACTGTATCAACTAATTACAAAGTGACATAATCATATACAACAACTAATTTCCTCATTACCAGCAACTGTAAAAACCCAACAATCTGTACATATAATGAATTTTATTTCAAACGATTTGTTTTAAGTAATTAGCAGTATTTACCATAAGGTTTCCACAGATAAACAGACGCAAATCGCCGCGTTCAACAAACATCAATTTATTACATAAGAAAACGTATCATCCAGATTTGTCACAGCTGGATTAACAAGGTAAATCTTCCTCCTAATGTCTATTATAAATAACGTTATAGTCACATGGAGTCGTGTAATTTCGTTTCCATTACCGGCTCGAATTAATTGATGGTGTTCACTAACGGTTCTGAATTTGATGGAAAGTACAGGAATACGTCTATTTTGTTCAATGCAAATTCAGAATTTGGTTCATTGTTTTCAAATTTTGCAATTAGGATTTTACAAACTTACAACCTAGTTGTTTATTCTGAGATCGTTCACAAATTATTTAAAGATTCTACCTACCCGGATTCTGTTTGATGATTGAATCACAGGAACTTCTCATTGAAAAACTGGTAGATTTCAATTTCAGTGTCAAAAGCAAACATTTTAAAAAAATCACACCTACCGGACAGAACACAAAGATTATATGCAAATGGCCTGTTGTCAGCTTAACATGATCACTAATATAGGCGTACCACAGGGATATGTATTAGGACCTCTACTCGTTCTGTTATACGTCAACAACTTTTCACATCAGATACAATAAAATAAAAACATACCAAAAACGCTCATAAAAGAGTTTTTCCGATCACATCAACAATATATCGGAAATAATGTGAATTCTTTGCACATTTTCCGTAAATACCGTCACCTGTGTTGTAACATGTCATACGTTTACATCAATTTTCCCATCAAGTTGATTTACCTATTTCATAAATATTTTCAAATTATTTTAAGTGAGACAAGAGACAAGGCGCTGTAATAATGCCGGCACAAGATGTTAACAATTTGTCTCAATGACTTTTTACACGAATTGTTGATTTGACGCGAGATGCGCAATGATTGATGGAAACCAGTTTTTAATGTTTGGAATTATTATTATTATTATACAGAAAAACTGACCGGTCGTGTATCCACGATGGATGAAATGCTTTGGAAATGTACGTTTTGCACAGTGCCAGCCATAATAAGGAAACTCATGAGTGAATTTTCTACCGAACAGATTATTTTGCTAATTTTGTATATCCAGGCTGTTGACTCGGGCTATATAAGACATGGTTTTCCAAACAGCCTACTATTTATTATAGGGATGAGATGATTTATTTTTGGAACGTTCAAGATATTGTTTCCTTAAAAATGAACAACAGATTATCATCCTATTTAGACATACCCAAGGGTATTTTGAATATAATAAATGTAATCAATCATCAAAGCAAATGCAAAAAGAATAGAATAGAATATCAAGATTTATACTTCTATAAATTATTATTTTGAATACGAAAAGCTTTCGGGATGGATTATATCTACTACTTACATAAAGAAGGATGTTTTGTGTGGCCAATATTAAATCAGGATTATAAATATTTATTGAAATAAGCGTCTATCTTATCCCCTTAACATGACATAGGTATAACATGGTTCTTACCTGAAATGGGCGGTTAGAAGTCGCATACCTATACATATACCGGATCAGCGAGTTAGGATAATATAGGGAAAGCGTGGACCCTACGACTTCGAGAATTTTTTTTTTTTATTAAATTGGCTAAAATAAATTCAGCTAAAAGGATTTCAAGTTTCTAAAATGGCCGCTAGGTAGCGTAATTACCATGGTAGAAATTGAATTTTTTTTTCTCAAAAAATCGATACATTTACGTATTGTTTTAGTTTATATAAACATACCACAACATGAAGGGTCTCAAAGACCTTCCGATAAAGGTCTTCACTCTTTTTACCTGAAATTTTGAGTCTCTCAAACAAAATAGCATTCAAAAAGGGACAGACACTCTCAGCTCGGTCTTGTACCTTTTGATAGATATTCTCAAGGACAAAATAAAAATGAAACCAGATATTATATTAGGCATAATATTATATCTTATGGACGTATCTACTCTGCACCTGTTCCCTCTGCCTGTGGGGTAACGGCGCAATGGAACGAACATCTGTTACGAGAATTTTATTTTTAGAAATGGGATGGAGACGCAAAAGAAAGATGCATATTATTCAGCAAGAGTTGAGAAGAAGGAATTGAGTTTATATATTATAGTTCCCAAAACGATTCATAATCCAGTTAAACTAGATCGTAGCTGAGAATAACAATTATTTTAAGACCACAAAAATAATATTGAGAATCGATCGATTGAAAATGTTAAATTGAGTATTGATTGTTTTTGCTACACTTATCTCCTTTTGTTATGGGTAACTATAGAAGAGACTTTTGGATACCTAGGTACTACAAAATGACCAAAGAAATGTTGACAACAATTTCATAATGACAGATGGACGGACGAACAGCGGAAAGTTGGAAATAGGTTCACCTAAGAAGATAATACGTTGCTTATACTCATTCAGAGATTTCAAAACATCGCGGAAGTGAACATATTTCAAACTTTCCCACTGCTGTGGGACTGGGAAACCGTACATTTTTTTTGAAAAAGGTTCAATTTAAATGCTGCTACCTATAATCTCCTTTTTAATTTGGCCATCTAATATTTTCAATTTTCAGAAAAAAATGCCCCCTCCACATAGCGAAAATACACATATTTCAGTGTTTGCTCAGAAAACTATGATTTTTTTGCAAAATGTCCATTTTAAACCAAAGACCAAAACAAAATATCAGCATCCAACATGTCTTATTTATTTCTACCAGATTTACTGGACAACACAGACGACGAAACAAAGACAACAACAACAAAAAAAAAACAATTTCTCCAACCGATATATCTACTAGTAAAAGCATTTTAATTAAAATTCATGGGCACATAAATATAAATAAATGTATTAAGCAGTTGAGAGAAAAAAAAACAGGTAGGCAACTTGATATAATTAAAAATATAATGAATATAAATGGCGCGCAGCACATACATAAACTTCTGTCAACGTGATACATGAAAAGAAAAAAGATTAAAAAGGAAAAAATACACATTGCAGATTTTGCTTGAAAGTGTTGAGTCGAGAATATTAAAATTAACCATTATAAATGCAATAAATTATTGTAAAACAACCCAATGATGTGTTTCATAAAGTTTTTATAAGCAAGAGAGATCAATAGACTATTTCATTGCTATGGCATCATGGCAAAATATTTATTTCACATTTTTGCGTGTTTCATTGTCTATTTTTTTGAAGATATTCATCGATTTGAAAATTTCATTTTCTTGAAGCTGCATCTCGGAAGACACTTGTTTTTATTTAATGTCCAAATTATACCTTTCTCGAAATGATCATTACTTTCAATCTTGCTCGACAATATTTTCAATTTTCTTGAAAAAATGCCCACTCCAAAGGGTAGGAGATATTGAAGATACTGGAGATTTGAAAAAAATCGCGACGGTCTGTAGCCAGCAGAAAGGTTAATTTCTCAAAATTATTTTTTTTTCTTTAATAATTTTTATTCTTTTTTCTGTGCATTTTATGAAAGATAGCTTCGAACAAAAGTTGTAGGTACTGATTATATCTATAACCCAAAATTATTTTTGATGATATTTACACTACGGCTCTTTTTTGATAATTTTTTTTAATGTTTGAACGGTCGCCATTTTGAAACTACTTACTCGATAATGCCCAATAACGAACTCGGCCGAGTTATTTAAGAAATTGATTTTTGTAGCACATTTGAACTTTTTTTAGACCAACTTATAGAGATAAAGCAACATCCCATTGATTTTTTTCGACGTTCAAAGCTTTGAACGATCGTAATATGTACATTTGTGTAAGAAATTTAACTAATACGGGACAATTTACTACACAAACCACGCGAATAAACATACAAAATTTACCTATTTTAGAATTGCATACTTTCTTCGAGTAAAAAACAGTTCAAATATATCATGTCATGTGTCATTTTATAGAAATTAACATAAAATAAATATATTCATAATAAACCTCAATTTTCGATAATAAATTATCAGCAAAAAAAAACATGTAAGACTTCAATATTATTAGGAATTATTATTAAATTAATGGCTCGCATTTCATGTAGCCCCATAAACATAAACCTGCCAAATCAAATTAGTTGCTATTAATCTTGTTTCTCTATTATAACAATAATTTATTAATAACATGGATTTTCCATGATAAATTTGAATAATTAATTATTCAGCATAATAAATTACTCATAATGCATTGCAATAAAAATTCAAAATATATTTTTCACTATTATACACTCATTAATATTTTTCCGATACGATTAATTATAGTATTTTTAATATTACATTTTTAATCAATGTTATTTTAAATTCATTCCAAGCGTATTTAACAGATCGTTTCCTATTATTATTATATAAGATATTACTTTATGTAAGTGATATAGTTTTGATATATTTTATTTTTACAAAAAATAGGATCGACTTTATTAGTTGGTGCACTGAAAAATACATTTTCAACAACTGTTACTCCAAAACAGTGATATTCCAGTATTAATGTTATTAATAATGTAATTGTTCATTAAATAGATAATAAAAATCAGTTTTTAGTAACTTTCTGACACATGCTTTGGCAAATGTCAAAAAAATATTATCAACAAATTCTTTTTTCAATAAGCTTTCCTAAGAGGTGCCACAAGTGGTGTCTTGAGGATGTGATAGCTCGTCCAAATGCACCATTTTCGAGATACAGGGTGTAGAAATTGAAAAACAAAATCGTTTTCTGTGAATATCTCCGGAACCGTTCATAGTACAGAAAATAGCTTTTGTACGCATTTTCCATTCATAATAAGCTAAGTTTTGAGTCAGAAAAAAAATTTGTTAACTTATATTTGGTGAAGATTTTGAAGGAGTAGTGGTTGCTTTTCTCCCCAATTTGTACGCCAATGGAAAAAGTATGGTTTTGAGGCGCCCATTTGAATCGCCAATGTTTTCTACACAAAATAGGTACTTTAGGTCGTGAGCTCTAAAGTCGACCGTTTTCGAGAAAAATCAACTTTTATGTTGAAAAACCCAGTCAATTTTAGCTTTTCTTACTTGTTCTAATGTTTAAGTACATAAATTTTGTTCGATTAATAAATACAAAAATTTTCCGTGTTTTTTCAACGTAAAACTTGATTTTTCTCGTAAACGGTCGACTTTAGAGCTCACGACCAATAGTACCTTTTTTGTGTAGAAAACATTGGCGGTTCAAATGATAGTCTCAAAACCGTACTTTTTTCATTAGCGTAGAAATTGGGGAGAAAAACACCCACTTCTCCATCGAAATCTTCACCAATTATGACTTTACAAAAAAAATACTGACTCAAAACTTAGCTTCTTATGAGTGGAAATGCTTACAAAAGCTGTTTTCTGTACGATATATGGTTCCGCAGATATTCACAAAAAACGTTTTTTTTCTTCATTTTATCTCAAAAATGGTGCATTTTAGAGGGTAAGTTAATATAAACTTTTTTTCATATTTTTGGACGAGCTATCACATCCTCAAGTCCTGCGCATATATTATGAAACACCCTGTATCTATATACACCTAATCAGGAAAAACTATTAGATAACAATCACAGCGTTATGACCTGTTAATAATATTGGAAAGCCATAATATCTCCGACAGCTGCTGCATAGTTATAAGTTAGTAGCCTTCCTCCCACCACCCTCCTCAATCCCCTAGACGCTTTAGTTATTTGTTGAATGGTTGTTGGGTTGTCCTGGTAATTGGTAATAGAGCAGCAGCAACACAAAACCGACAGAACAGACAGACTTATTATTATTATTATTATACAGAACATGTGACTATGTGACTAGCTGCTTTCTATTCCGACATTTTTTATGTTTATGAAATAGTGAGCAAGTAAGTACATAAATAAACTAGTTAACTAACACACTTTCACTTTCCAATCCCGACGACGAACAAAACTAAATATGTGTGGTGGAGGAGATCAATCGCAGCGAAATGTCAGTCACGTTATTATTCTACAGAGTGGCCCATCGAAAACGGTCCAGCAAGGTTTACTACGGCTTTGTATGTGAAAATAAAAAATAACCTCGGATCCGTGTACTTTTTCTTTTCAGAGAAAAATATTTACACATGAAGTCCAACATTGTAACTTCAACTCCTTGGCGGGGGGCGGCATGCACCCTTACTTTTTTCAAATGCGAAAGGGTATGGTGTGATACTTCTTTTGTAAGGGCATTAAAATCACATTCAAATGGCGCTTCGTTGAAATTGTCCACCATTCACCTCCGTACAAGACTACAACAACTGTTCAAAGTATTTCTGGACATTGTGAAGACTATCGGGAGTAATTTTTTGGCATTTATTAGTCATACGGTTCCGCAAAAAAATAAATCAAGGGGAGATAAATCGAGCGATCTCGCAGGCCATTCGATAGCACCCCTCCTCCGAATCCATCTACACCAGGAAACGTATCATCCATACATTGCCGTATATGTAATGTGTAGCGGGGGAGGAGCCCCGTCTTGCTGAATAATCGGATTGATTTCATGGTAATGTTGGTCGTCTTCCATAATTTCAATCAGCGCTGGATTGACAGCTTCCTCCATTTCCCGGTAGAAAAATTGGTCCAATTATGCGATTTTCCACTGATATTTCCTCGTTTAAAAATAATATTTTACTCACAATCCCATTTGTAAATACGAGGACCAGTCCAATGTTTCACAATCCATTGCTCCATGATGCTTAGCACAAATTTAAACAATAAAGCGCAATTTGAAAGAAAATTTAATCTCCTTTCAAACGATGTATCACACCAATAAGGGTGCAAGCCGCCCCCACTAAGGGGTTGAAGTTACAGTGTCGAAATTCATGTGTAAGTATGTCCACCTGAGAACAAATGTACCGAGGATTTTTTGTTGAATTTTGATATACAAAACCGTAAACCTTGGTGGAATGTTTTCGACGGGCCACCCTGTATATCAGCATACTAGATTATAATATAGTTTCATAACAATAATGAAATAATGATAATACATATTCTGTTAATAATATTGGATATAGCCAGTATATCACTCATCATTATGGTGGTGCCGAAATTATTAAGTTATCGATATAAATTCAACATAAATGGATGTTAAATTTTCGAATATATATATATTTCACTAGCTGTCCCGACGGACGTTGCCCAGTCCAAATTTCGATCAAACTTTTTGTGACTAAGAAGAAAATTAAAATGCATTTGTTTGACAACACTCAAAGATTTGTTTTATTTAAATCTAACGATTCTCTTGTAGTGGTAAAATTATTACATCTTAAAATCATTTGTAATGCTTTATTTTATTTTAACATTATAAATAAAAACTTGTAAAAAATATTAAATTACTGTTTTATTACCATTCCTTTATTGCGGTTGTTATTTAGTAATATACACTGTGTCCAATTAAGTCAGAACCCTATGGATAACTTTTTTATTATCGGTTTTATGAAAAAAAGTTATTCCTGATAAAAAGTTCTGCATACCTAGTCCAAAACTTAAAATGCAACCATCAGATATCAAGTTTTTCGAAAAAGATGAATTTTGCTCAAGATAAAGTACCTTTATTTTTTCAAATATCGAAAGTTTTTATTAAAAAATTGATTATAATTAAAAACTATTATCAGGTATAAATAAAATACATATGCATTTGTAAATTACATATCAGCTTTTTTATTAAAAAAAATATTTATTAAAATTATTGTAAACACTTCCAGAGGTCTTGAATTTATTTAGAATTTTTTTAACTGTCGAATGCTGAATATTTCTATTCGGATATCTGTTGTTAAAAATAGCTGCTGCTTCTCTATGAGTTTCCTAATTATCTCCGACAATAAAAACTAGTTCAATTTTCTCCTTCCTAGCTAATAGTCACCATTTCTTGTATTTTATAAAACGAACTAGCGATTTGACGTTTGAAGTCAGTGCATTCTAGATTTCTGACAATAGTTTTCAATTATGATCAACGTCTTTATTCTTGAACTAAGTTCATATTTTTCGACTCACCTGGTATACGGATTAAAAGAAATGATATCTGATAGTTGCATTTCAAGTTTTGGACTATGCAGAACTTTTTATCAAGACTAACTTTTTTTTCATAAAACCAATAATAAAAATGTTTTCCATATAGTTCCGACTTAATTAGATACAGGCTATAATAAAAGGAACTTATTTTTATTATTAATCCCCCCTTCCAAGAATAAAGTGACAGAAAATTGATTCATTTATGTATGCTGATCATCTGTGAGTGAGTTATGATCCAACAAGTAGTTTCAAAATGGCAACCATGACTTGGAATATCGTATAAAATATAATTATTATTTTCTAAAATAAAAAAATCTCCGAATTTTGAAAATTGAAATGATCATCTTTCACTCACCCAAAGTAGTTAGTGGAAAACGGGCATTACCTAGAACCAAAAAATATAAATATTAGTAGTATTCGAGGAAACAAATTTTCAAAAATATGTATCAAATCTAAAAAAACTATCGTTGGAATTGTCCAAATTTTAGAATATTTAAACAACAAAGTAGAACGTTTAAATTTAAATATAATAAAAAATTACGGGACTGGCCCCTTGTCCCATTTCAAATATTATTTTTTCGTTTTATAAATTTTATCATAAAATTATATAATAAATATATCATTTAAATCTGAAATTGTGGTGGAAAATCAACAAGCCTTCCTAAAAAGTGTTCTAGAACAAAAGAATAATTTCTCATTTTCATCCATTATATTTTTTTTAATATTCATCCTTCCCAATAAAATATTTTTAGTTCATATTCAATAACAAAAAATTGAGATACGGAAAGCATATCCCTTTGAAATTACAGGAAAAATCATAAAAAAATGTGCGAAGCGCTAAAATTACAAGGTACAAACAATTCCTTCTTTATTTATTAAAAATTCAACTTTTAAAAAAAATAACGTATTAATCAGCTCTTTCGTTTATAACCAAACTCTTAATATGTAAATGTTTCATTTTCACTTAATTCGACTCAACATGCAAATACTAAAAAAATAAATAATAAATTAGATCTCATAAGTTATTGCATTTTAAATTGCTTTTATTACACATTTTATCACACCATTATAATGTGTATGTTGTAATTAAGAACAATTAAAAGTCAAGGTTATACAATATAATATCCTACATCATCAAGCAGGAATGCCATAGATGCAATAAATTCCAGCTAAAAATACTAAATGAGAATAGACATTTTTTTATTTATAAAAATGTACAATGGCAGACCGTATTCGTCAGTTATTTTTATAGTTGAATTCAATTCATACTCTTCCATATATATACAGGGTGTTGCTACCTGAAACAACTTACACGGCGATATACTCGAGAAACTGTTTTTATAAATGTTCATTTAGGGCTATTAACGTTAATTTTCAAGAACCGTTAAAAAAAGAACATACCTTAAATTTAAACAGCTAGTCTTTTACCTGCATCCGATAATTTTAAGGCTTGTTTACACTCCACAAGGTTAATTTTAAGGAATAAGACTGTTAAAAGTTCAAATCGTTGACATGAGCTTAATTTTGAGAACCATTCCTTTTGTTTTCCATGAATACACAGAATCCAATACAAATATTTCAAATTCACAGCAAAATATTTCAAAGTATCCTTCCAAAATAATCGTCTTGGAATATACTGTTCCAAGAACTAAACACAGAACTATCTCAATGTCATTCACTCATATATAATGTCTGTCCCATTCTCTTGATCTTTCGACCTTTAAAGTGGAATTTGAACGAGATTCTTCTTCTTCTTAAACAATGGGCCATTACAACAGATCAGCAAAAACCATTTTGAGGAATTATAAAAGTGAGACAAAACTTTCAACAATGATGTCACATTATCAAGATTCGATGACTGGTGAGTCAGTCAGATTAAATAAATATTTTTTACAAAAAATTGGACCGACTTTATTAGTTGGTGCACTGAAAAGTATAAAATAATATTAATTCTATTGGTGCTGTTACTTTTGAAGTTGTGCAGTTGCAGGTAGATTGGTAACTTTTGGCACCAACTTCACAAGTACCAGCCCCAATAGAATTAATATTATTTTATACTTTTCAGTGCACCAACTAATAAAGTCGGTCCAATTTTTTGTAAAAAATATTTATTTCACACTTTTGAGTGTAACATTAGTCACGAAAATCGTTGAACGTTCACTAATACCAATGAAGATAGTACTTATTCTATTACCCACGTATATTCCTTGCTTGTAGTTGTTATTATTAAGATCTCAGTACATCGCTGCGGAAATACGCTTGAATATTTTAGTTGTTACCATTTTAACACCGATTTTACTCGAAAACCGTAACTCTAAGGGGAAAATGTTCAGTATAAATGTTGCTACAAATAATTATGTCTTTCATGTACTGCAAACAGATTTTCAATTTTCGACAGAAATCGCCCTCTCCACATAGCGAAAATAGGTATATTTGAGAGTTTAAAATGTCTCTATGTCGAAAACCGTTACTCCTTTGAAAAAATGTTCCATTTAAACGTTTCCGGATATTGTCCTATCTTTAATTATATCAACGCAGATTTTCAATTTTCGACAAAATTTGCCCCCTCCACCCCCTTCGGGGGCGGTTTTCGGAGGGAACGAGATGTCGGATTCCCGTTTTTATGAATATGGGACCATTTCTCAAGCCTCCTCTTTCAAATGAATCAAAAATCATCAAAATCGGAGTACGTTTACTATATGAAACGCGCGCACAAACCCAAAAAAAAAAAAAAAAAATGCACACAATCGAATTGTATACCTCCTCCTTTTGGGAAGTCGGTCAAAAAAGTAAAGCATTCTCAACATTTTAACGTTCAGTAACGTTACACCTGGGTAGGAACAAGTTTTTTTGTTTATTGTATACAGGGTGGAGACGGAAAATCGTCTGCTGAAAAGAAATTCTCAATACAAGAGTAGAGCAATTGGATTTGAAAGTTTAAGTTATTACAAACATTTTTTTAAGGTAGATAAACTGACTCAAATATTTCGATGTATCTTCGATCCACTTTGTATATAATTTGTTCATGGATGACCTCGCCATCAACTAACTATGAAAACGATTAATATTTGTATTGATCAGTTCATTTTGAAATGCTTTGCTCTGGTTTTTTGAACTCAAAAATGACGAAACCTTAACTTCTGGTCGCGGTATTGCTAATCCGAGCTTAAATGTTTTAAAAATGATATAAACTGGTTTAATTCCTAAAATTGTGATCAATATTTATTACGTTAAGGATATTCACAAGTTTATATGCAACAAAAATAGTCGTAAATCATTTTTAACGAAAAACTCTTAGTAAATTTTTGTAAATTCTTACAAAGATCTGTTGTAAATTCTCATTTTTCATTTCCACTGTCAGTCCCTGGAAGTACCTAGTCTTTACGATAAAGTCAGATTTATTTATTCGTTATGTTAAGTCAACTGCTACGTCAAACGTCAGTTGTATTCTTTGGTTATGTCTTTTTTTTGCGAGATTGATGAATTTGTCTGTTCTCAGTCTATGTTCTATAGACAGTTAAAGATTGCAAACGTAAGTATTCGAAGATAAATATGGTTCAAATCCAGTGAAGTAGTCGAGAACAGTTTGTTCTAATGAAAAATAAAACCTATTTAATTTTTTATTTAAAAAATTCTAGTTTCTGGAGCAACGTAAATAAATTCTCGGTATTTAGGGTAAACTGACTGTAAATAATAGAAGAAGTAAGATATATGGCACACAATATAGAATTTTCTGGTAAGTTTTGCGGTAATACGTTTCTGCCATTGGCGTAGCCAGGATTTTTTTGATGGGGTTCCCATCTGACGAAAAATTATATTTTGTTTTTGATCGATTATCCAAATTTAATCATGGATTTTTATTACCTGAAAAGGCAAATGTCTTTCTGGATAGGGGAAATCTCTCTCAGCCCCATTCTGGCTACGCCAATGGTTCCTTTCAGTCTTATCTATTCACGATTGAGAATACATTATAATAATATGATGATGATGATGTGAGTGAGATTGGTATGGAAAGTACATGCAAAATAGAATGGAAATAAAAATGTACTCTAAAATACGAAGCACATTTGCATAAGAAAGGGAGATGGAAGAGGACAGAGAAAACATTCGTTCTCACTTTATTGATTTAGATTTTGGTAAGATGCGGCTACGAAAAGCTATATACGTAGATTCGTACACATATACATACATATTTCCTTGGAACTTGAAATTCAATTAAATTTAGTGAATTTTCGGAATTGTTGTGTGATGTATTTTTCTGATGACTCAAGTAAAGACATGATCTCAAAGTACATGGCATTTATGATTCGTTTTTCGTTATATATACGATTGAATTATTGCAAAGAAATATTATCGAACGGTTCAACAGTAAATCTTTCAATCTTGATCAATAAAATACACGTTTTCCAAAAAGAACTGGAACGGCCAAATATTTCAGCAACAGCTTGACATAAAGTTATGAAATTTGGTATACGGGGATTATCAGTAGTGCCGGATCTAAAAATCATATGTACAACGACTTACAGTTTTCTAAATAAATCGCCCCCTCCACCATAGCGAAAATACACATAGGTATTTGAGATTTTAACATCGCTGTAATTCGGAAAAAGTAGCTCTTTTGAAAAAATGTTCTATTTAAACGTTTCCAGTAATACGGTCTCGTCTTTAATTCCGCCCTTTCAGATTTTCGATTTTCGAGAAAAATTGCAACAACCTCCACCTCTTCGGAGGTGGCTTTTGGTGGGAAGGAGATTTCGGATTTTCTAAATATGGGACCATTTCTCAAATGTCTTATTTCAAACGAATCAAAAATCATCAAAATCAAATCAAATACAATCGAATTGTATACAGCCTCCTTTTGTTGTCAGTCAGTCTATAAGCATGGCGCCTCCGCCAAAATTTCAAATGGTATTTTCCACTTGAGTATTTCTTTCGAATAAAAAATTGCGACACCCTTTCTGTTATATCTAACAAGACTGCACCCTTACAAATTGATCTGTTGGAGGCTTAAATAACAACACCGGCGGTGTCAAATGCAACAATAATAAAACGTCAAACTTACCGTGAAATGTATTAATAATAATCATTCAAAAACCAACAAGTGAGTGCCTTTATGGCTTGAATTGACATACACAAAGCGTGTGGTTGGTTCGATTGTCGACGAAACACTCGTTCCCCTATAATGTATTATATTTATATAGAATTTTAACAATATCGAGTTTCCTTCGCGACGAAGTATCTACTTTTTTTTTGTTCACTCGTTGTTCAACCACAAAACGCGTGTTATCCGTCCATGCAGACAGTCAGTCAGTCAGTCATCACTGGCAAAACCCAGTCTACCGAGTAACTGCGTCTCATTTGATTTAACACGCCTAGTTAAGTACAGTGGTTGCACGGTATTTTAATTTTTTTGAGGTTTACATCTTGAAAATACAATTAAATCAACGCCACCTCCTATAATATAGGATGTGGCGTTGATTTGATGCTTCTCATGCTCATGATAGACGTATAAAATAGAATTAATATTTAGAAAAACAAAATAAAATATCACCAAATACATCATGACAGCGAGTTCTGCTTAAGACACTAAATATATGAGTTTTTGACAGCAACGTCATTACCAAATTTATAGAAGAAGTGAACTTTCCAGGCAGATATTGTAAAAGGGGAATTTTGCTATATTCTATATATTAAATAATCCGTGTATTATTCTAAGTATTAATACGTGATTTTAGACGATTTTTAAGGCATAAAACGTGCAAGGAAGAATAAGAGATTTGGCATAGTGAAAGTTAATATGGTGAAGTATTGCACAAAGTTAAATTTTTGATGTATTATGCCTTAATATTTTCAATTAGATAAAAAATATGGTTTACGTGGTAGAAGTGTATTGTGTGTTGCATAACGAACCCGATTGCAATGTGAAGTCAACGCGTCAGGGCTGTCAGATTGTTTTATTCGTGAATGACAACCCTGGTAAAACGCAAATTTAAATATTGTGAATAGTGTAGTGATGTAATTATTTTGAGGGATACATTTAAATGCGCACTTAATATCATTTCAAGAAATTTCAATACTTTTGATAGTGGATTAATGCATTTCTAACGCAGGTTTTGCAATGCAAAACATTTCGAATCTGAAGTCACTTTTGTGAAAGGACTGCATTCTCTCTTCATTTTGCCATTAGGGTAAAGTAATATTACCCGAGGTTAAGTCGAAATATTACAATGCACTGTCTATATAAAATGAATAGCTAGCTGTCATTGTGTTTTTTGAACTGTTACAAACATAACATTTTAAATTTCATATGTATTGTAAGGAATTTAGGCAAACAAAACACGCTGATGCCGTTTTGTAAGTACAAGCTTGCAACTGACGTAATAGAACAAAATTCACAAAAAATTATATGCAATTGTTATATCTTTGACAAAATAAAACTCAATAAAGTTTGAAGATCTAAAAAATAATGAATTACGGTCGAATGTAAAACAACAAAAAGATCTGCATTTTGTTCTCTTTTCATCTAAACTTATATTTTGTATATTGTATATTCACGAACAAGAGATCTCATATAAAACTTTCGAGTTTACCATCGTACAGAGAAAACACAGTTCCAATTTAAACTTTGAAATACAATTTAGCAGAAGAAAAAAAAACTCTTTCAACTTTTTTTTTATCTTAGGCACCTACAGAAAAGATGGAATTATATTACATATAACAACAACAAATGCAATATCTTCTTTGTTCTGGCAGCCAATTCAAATTCACAACTGGGATTTAATTAGATTTTCTTGGTAAAATGGAAGTGGAAGGTGTGAAAGGTACTTCTATGTTGTACCTTTGTTTAGAATGAATTTCATCATCAGTTGAGAAACTGTTATTGTTGTTCGGATGCTGTTCCTGAAAGATCTCATCATAATGTTCACCCCTAACATGTAATCAGGTTGGTTTGATTGACATTCTAACCCATCGGAGCTTTGTCTCATGAAATGCAATTAACGATTCTTGTGTGTGATTTACTCAATTGAAAATAGGAGACATTTTGAAAAGGTAGATAGGTACTTAGTTCTTGATTGAGCTATCAAGAACATGCATGCGTTTATTTAAAATAACAAGTCAAAATATACAATCATAAGAAATATTTTTTACAAAAAATTGGACCAACTTTATTAGTTGGTGCACCGAAAAATACAAAATAATATTAATTCTATTGGTAGATAGGTATTTTGAGACCGCGATTTTGTCGCGTTATTTTTTTTTTGGAACAGAGCGTCGCTCTCCACAACCAAAAAGTAACCAGTTCCTTCTGAGGAACCGAAGAACCTACGATCTAGATTCCGGTCCTGTAGCCTTGTAAAATTTCGGAACAGGATCTGCTCGTTGCGGCTGATGGTGCTTATAAGGGTGTTCGAGCAGCGGTTCAAACCAGTCCCAAACCGTCAGACGCCTGCGCACTTCAATTTACGATGAAATAATTTATTCCCAACTACTAGTAATATGTTCGAGCAGTAGTATGACGATTTCCAAACTAGTCCGGACTCAGTTTGAGACAGGCGCAATTGAAGCGTCTTCTTCTTCTTTGGGTATACTGTTCTCTGTTGTTGGAGAAATCTTTTTCAGAGAACATTACCACAGTCCTAAACTAAACCTTGATTTGTGTTTTGTCCATCAGTCTTTCATTGATGTTCTCTCTTATCTTTGGTCATAAAACATATCTATCGGCATAGTCATTTGGTCTATGACGACGAAATTGTAAGAAAGTGGAAGGGGTAGTTTGCAAACTGCAGTTTGGTGTTCGAGCAACAAAATCCCAAACCACTTGTAAACTGTTTCAAACCGCACATGCGCATTTTAAACAGTTATCAAACCGTCCCAAACTACTGCTCGAACAGCCTTTATGTTGTTTTGTGTTATCGATGTTAGGATCAAACACCGATTTCGGGCAATGGACGGAAAAAGTGCCAAAATGTCGTTTTAGCTAGGTATTATGAGTTTTTTCAAGTTTAAAATATTTTTATTTTTTTGTGTTACATAATGTATTTATTAAGTTTTTGGTTATTTAGATTTTTTTATAATTTCAAGAATATCTTTTATATTATCGTTTTTAATGTGTTTTAAAGTAGATTTTAAAATATGTTTTGATTTGATTGATTGAAGAATCTAATATATATAAATATGTTTTGATTTTGTTTTATTTGCAAACTAAGAAAACGTCAGCCTACGATTTTCGAAAACTTTTTCTGTTTACCGGGATATGCGGATATCATGGCGGTGACGCATCGTGCACTGTTTCTCCGTGTCGGGCAATGTCACAGTTATGTCAGTAACTAAATCGCGGTCTTTTGTAGCGTAATTTTTCTGGAACCGTCACGATAGGAACCACGACAAAGAGCAAAGCGGTAGTCCCATCTATAATTGGTAGTGGTAATTTTGTTAAGTGGTAAGTTATGCAAACCAATAGATTTATTATTATTTTGTAATTTTCAGTGCACCAACTCTATTTTTTTTGTCAGAAAAATTTATTTCACACTTTTGAATGTAACATTATTCATCAAAATCATTCAACTTTCACCAAAGTAGATAATACGCTGCTTATTCTTATTCAGAAATTTGAAAACATCTCGGAAATACACATATTTTCACTGCTGTAACTCGGAAACCATTTTTGTTTTTCCATTTTAAATGTTGCTACATTGCTTCTTTAATTTGGTCGTCTCATATCTTCAATTTTTGAAAAAACAGCCCCCTCCACATAGCGGATACACAAATATTTCAGACTTTACCACTGCTTTAACTCTGGAACCTTTGATTTTTTTGAAAAATGTCCAATTTAAATGCTGCCGGATATGGTCTCTTCTTTAATTTTGTCGTCTAAAATTTTTGATTTTCGATAAAAATTGGCCCCTACACCTCCTATGGATGAAGTTTTTGAGGGGAAGAACATGTTGAATGTCGATTTTTTTTTTCATTGGGACCATTTTTCAATAGTCCTCTGTCAAATGAAAAAAGAATCGGAGCACGTTGACGATTCAGAAAAAGTTGTAGAGGTTTATGAGCATTTCAAGTACCTAATGAGTACTTAAATCTTATTTTTTATGAAAATGGGAATACTCAATAATGTTATGGGCATCCCCCATACAAAACTCGACCTCAATAAAGGCTGTATCTTTTGAACTGTATCATGTAGACAGTTCTTGTACGGTAGTATGGAACCATTAGTGTGTGAGTCCGACTCGCGCTTGGTCGTTAATTTCTATTCATTATAATTTATTACTTCTGAAATGAATTTCTAAAGCACTATAGGTAGGGCTATTTGACCTTTAAGATCGAATACTCACTTGTGATATTAGCAGATAGTTTAAAGATTTTTTAGACTAGAGATATATCGACAGATCTCTATCATTTATCAGTCCATTACAACCTTCAACCTTTATAAGTAATATTTGTAAGAGTTTGTAGAATAGTTAGTGGATTTTCTCCTGACTGTGCAGAATTAAAGAAATACAGTCCTCATTAAAAAACACTGATTAAAAAACTGATATTGTTTAGTTTTATTCATGGACAAATCTTGCAATCTTGTCGAACGAAGGCGAGAGATTTTTGAATCTAGAGTAGATAAAACGCATTATATGATAATTTTATACTATAAATTTGGCAACATTGCTGACATTATTAATATAGGGGCATGGTCATGCAAGAATTTTAATTATTCTATTCTAGGGGAAGCACTGTCTTGAACGGAAAGTTTTAGGTTATATTCAGTTTCGAAAAGGGCCTAATAAATAGGTTTCAATGCCCAAATCTAAAATAAAAATGGCATACGCTTTGAATATTGTACTATTTATCTCGTTCAAACAAATTTCTGTCGAGCTTCAACCTTCAACTTTTAATCGAAATGCTAAATTTCTCAAATATTACAATCAATTTCCACGAACTGATAAACTCTTCCGCCCCTATGTATAATCAAACAATTTCTTTTTTTAAATTGAATGAACGCGATGGCAATGAATACATAGGAATATATATTCTATTGATCCATGAGAAATCCCCAGCCATCCCTTATACATTATGGATATATAAAATCCCGGCGACCTCCCCCTTTCAGTTTACTCAACAAATTTAATTCGAAACACAACTGGCAACATGGCACACCATCACCCCTCCCCCTTCACTCGCGCTCTGATACACCAGATTATCTCCAGAAGGCAACAGCATTCTTTCTTAGTAGTATTTTTTTTTATTCGTTACGAAGGTACCTTTTTAATGACATATATACAAGACGTATTATAATAAGAAAATTATTCGAAACAATCCGGTATAAGAATTACAATAAATAATATACTATGTATACCTTCATAAGTTCAACGAGCAGATGTTTGTGTAACATTTTATGTTTTATTGTTGTTATGCTACGACTAAATCGACAATAATTGTCTCTGTGACAAGTGACAATGGAATACTTTCATCCACGAGTCAAGGTCAATATATTATGATTTTAGTTCAGACTAAACTGTTTAGTATACCTGTAACTATACATAGTTAAGAATTACTAATATAAGCACTAAAAAAGTAAACGTTCATTCTTTTTTGATCGATTTCCCAAACGGAGGAGGTATACAATTCGACTGTATGTCAGCATATTTTTTTTAGTAATTGAAAATTTCTACATTCTATATAGGTACGTCAGGCGTTCTTCAGATGGGTAAAATCTTCCCAGCTCGCGACACCGATGACCTCGGGACATGCTCGTGACGTATTGCGCATAGTATAGCGGCCAGTGTACATGTATTATACACATTATACACCAATACCACGTCTCTCTTCTCTGATAATACAATTTGAATTGATTATTTGTAGAATTACTGTACACTACAATAGTGAAAACTTGTTATAATTATGTAGAAAAATAAATGACAAAAACAAAGTATTTATTGTCGAATATTTCCAAAATTGTTATTGATATTTGCGTAAACATTTTTATATTATTTTTATTTTTTATTTATTTTATTTATTTATCCTAGCTTCTATTGTAAACTACTATGGAAAATTCGAGGTTTAACTTGTTCTTATTATTTTAATACAATTGTGATCAGAACGATAAAAGGAGGTGGTGATTTTTTTTGTTATCAAATTTTTCGAGTTACATTGGCAACCCCTATTACAGGGTGAATCATTAATGACGGACGCCGGGTATATCTCAGGATACGTTAATCCGATGATGCTGAGAAAAAAAAATCGAGGTTAATCGGTCAAGAGGAGAAGCGGGAAAATATTTATAAGTCGCTAAGTTTACCGCTAGAGGGCGTAACTCACAGAGCGAAGTAGATAATACTGTTCAAATCAAAATTATCTCTAGTTAACCTATACCCTATAGTCCTGCTTATTATAATTTTCTGGTAAAGTATTAGGTTGTTGTTATTTGTGTTCAATTCTCATTTCTTTAATTACATTTAACTAAAATTACCCCATCTAGAGCGACATAGGTAATAGAAAATTTGTGTTATTGTTAAAGTAGGTTATGTAAAATTCGGTCAACTTAAATAAAAATTACTGATACCTAAAGTCTGCTCTAATTTTGTTATTAATGTTAAACATGAACGTCTAATTTTAAATAACTCTATAAGGAATAATTATATCCAGTTGCGGTCTTCACCAGTAACTGTAATTTTTAGAGGTTCGTTCCTTCCAATTAAAAATACCATAATGCATTTGTACGTCTTTGAAAACATTTCTAAAAATTAGCAGTCAGTTCCGAAGAGAACGCAAATCACAGTATAAATTTTGTGGAATATTTTAAGAATGTGGGTGGTATCCACAAAACAGAAGAAAAAAAATACAGCAGCTACTTTAAAGATCCCAAAGTAGGTGTAGATGTCATACTAAAATACTAGTAGGAAGCCAATCATCACACTTCCTACAACATCATTTAAATCTCGTGTCATGTTGTTGCTCTGCTGACCTGACCACAGAATGTGAGTGTCCGTCCACGCGACCAAACCAGAACATCAGGTCACAACCGAAGAACAACACATAATTTCGTCTGTGTGTATGTGCAGACTACGGAAGTCCGGCAACACCGTTGTGTCCCCAGTCACGCGACCTATTACCACTACTACCACCACTTCTTTATTTAAACATGCATTATGTGAACCTCTCCAATATATGTGTGTGTAGAAGAAGAGTCTTTCTTCATCATCTTGAAAATGCGTTGCGCTAGAACAGGCCCAGGCCGGCCAGGCAGCCAGCTGGCTGACCTTGAAACATAACATCGGAATCCGGTTCTGCTGGCCAACAAAGAGACGACAGGACCTGGTTTTGGTGGGGGTAGGGGGGTTTAGTAGAGAAGAAGAAGCAAAAGCATATGAAGACTGAGAAGAAGAAGAAGAAGCTGTCGACCACCACCACCAATACGAAACACAAAAGATGTTCGGAAGGTACGTAGTTTTATTTGTAAGTCTGGGACTTCTGCTGTTAAATACCTACTACTGATAATGTCTGATGGTTTTCTCCACTTGCTGACTATATTATAATATTATTATGAGATAAGGAGTTTAAGGACATCAACAGCAACAAAAGGAAAAGTTGTTTTACTGGCAGTGGTACTTAGATTTGGACAGATATACAAAGACATCGAAAAAATAATAGAGGCAGTCATAAGGACTGCCGAGAGAAGTGAAAACTTAAAACAAAGGAATTAACTAAATTATTGAAATTTGTTGATTCTTTAAATGAGATTATTAACATTAGGGCCGATTTCATAATGAATCCTTAATGGGAGATTAGTTAATTCTCCAATTTGTTTAAGCCATATCTCGATAACGGAATAAAAATTTTGCATTTTTCAATTTCAATATAAATATATCAAGTTCTCACTGTTGTACTGCACAGTAATTCTACAATTAATCAATTAAAATTTTCCAAGCAGAAAAGAGAGACGTGGTATTAGTCTATATATGTGTATAATACATGTACACTAGGCGCTATACTATGCGCAATACGTCACAAGCATGTCGAGGTCATCGGTGTCGCGAGCTGGGAATATTTTACCCATCCGAAAAACGCCTAACGTGCCTGTAGAAGTTTGAAGTTTTCACTTCAAAAAGCAATACATTCACAAATGTAGCCGAGTGCCATATTTATACCTATGAGTTTTATTATGGCAGAGTTTTCTATTTCAGGGAATAACTCGCAGATAAATTCAGGAATTACTAAAAGTGCATTTTCTGTTGAGGTTTGGTGGAGGGCTTGGTGACTAAGCGTATTTCCTTTCATAGATGTGGGTCCAGTCTTTTGTCCATAATCCACAAATTTATTTCTTTGTCAACTAAACACATCCAACTTTACATGCAACAAAGTCAATTACTCTCTCGATTGACATAACCTTAACCTTTGAATTATTGCAGACTATGATCATTTATTATTAATTAACATAATAAACCATATTACTGTACAACTCAATTAAGAATTCAAATTCTATATTGATCAATATAACGTAGGGATCTCATGGCAAGTAATCCACCACAACTCTGTGAAGTGAAGATTCAATGCAACAACAAAATTAGCTACCTATGTTTCCACTGAAGGATGGTATCAACGTCGCTTCTTGTATTTTCTGAATCATATTATCATCTTCAGAGATTCTTAGCGTACCCTTACAAGTTATCGAAGACTCTCTATTCGGCAAGTGCAAGGAAGCGCTCTCAATCCGCTAACATCTGCACCCATTTTGAGAGGGCTAAAAATACTTTAGCATTGAATGAATCCATAATAATATAGATTCGTGCGCCATGAGATCCTGCCTTAATAGGTATCACATTTGGTCTTGTCATGGACTATAATATTGTGTGTACCATTTAAATAAATAAATGATCATAAAATAGTCTCGTAAATAATAATAATTTTATTATTAGCACTATAATTTTTAGAAGAATGTACACAACAATATATTATATGCAAACAATTTTAGTTGGAAAATAAATATTTAGGTAGTTTTAGGTTAGGTCCCTTGTAAATATAATAAATATATCTCTACAGGCAAATACATATAGTTTGGTAATGTTTTACAACTGTGATAAAATATAAAATATTCTTGTTATCATTTATGGGAACTTATTCAGCACAAATATACACTCAGGACACTATGTAATTAGAGAGGTGTAAATAGTTTTTTTTTAAACATTCTTCCAAGGGGTATGACATTTTTTTTATTGAATTATAACTGAGCCTGGTGTAATAAAAAATGCTACAAAGACATAAGAAGAAAATTTCTGTGTCTTACGGGACACCCTGTATAGTGATATATACATATTTAGTTTTATAATTTACTACACTTTAGAAAAAACAGTATAATAAAACACTTGATGAAAAACATTGAGAAAACAAGACTTTTCATTGACACAGTCAACATAAATTTAAGAAATTTTAATTTTTTAAAATTATTTATCCTGCTTATCACAGTATACAGTAAACGTACTCCGAATTTGATGATTTGAAAGAGGAGACTTGAGAAATGGTCCCTTGTCCATAAAAAGTTCATCCGAAATCTCCTTTCATCCAAAACTACGCCCAAAGCGGATGGAGCGAGAAATTTCTTTCGAAAATTCAAAATCTGGGACGGCCAAATTAAAGACCAGATTATTTGTAGCAACATTTATAATGAACATTTTTTCCATAAAGTTACGGTTTTCGGATTACAGCAGTGGTAAAGTCTAAAATATGCGTATTTCTGCGACGATGTTCGTAATTTGATCACTGCATAATAACAAGTACAAGCAAAGAATGTACATGGGTAAGTGGCATAAGTAAACATTCAACTATTTTTGTGACTAATGTTATACCCAAAAGTGTGAAATAATAATTTTTTACAAAAAATTTGACCGACTTTATTTGTTGGTGCACAGAGAAATATAAAATAATATTAACTCAAATGATGCTAGTACTTGCGAAGTTGGTGCCAAGGGTCTTCTATTTAACTACAATTATTGCACAACCTCCAAATTACCAGTTATTAGAGTAAGTCCAATTTTTTGAAAAAAATATTTAAGACATCATTTTTTAATTATAAAAACTTTAAACTTCACCCAACATAGTTTACAATTCAATATGTTTTACTGAACATACCTAATTGCAGTTCTTCTAATTAAATTTTGTTTCGTGGAATTTATTAATTTAACTTTTAAATTAAGATCGGTTCTTAATTTGTCCTCCAAAACAAGCAAGAACAAACCTATTATTGTTTGACTCTAATAAAACTGTGTTGAAAGAAAAGAAACATGAATTACAAATTATAAAGCTCCATAAAAACACAAGGCTCTCTCCCAATTCCAGTACATATAAAATATACGGAAAGTCAAGGCCAACATTACACCTAAATCTGCGAAAAGAAATGCAACTTGTGACGCCATCTTTTGGAAGGAATTGATATGTCATGGTCATATGAAATACTTGAGACAATCTGCCGAACCGGCAGGGGTAGATGATTTAAGTTTGTCGAAAACTAAGAAGAAAATTCACAGAATTGCCTGAAATGATTTTTTTTATGAAATGTATTCAAAATCCAACACTTCTTGGTATTTTCTCAGATATTCTATTAAATCATACCAAATATTCATTTAAAAACTCGAAGAAAGAAAAAAGTATTGTTGAAATTCCTTTGGCTGTTCAAACATCCGTTATATAAACAATAACTGTGTCTTAATACAAACACGAACAAGGAATGAGTAACTAACTTCTCTAAAAACTTTCATCGACATCGAAAAATTTAGGACAGATACCTACATAATAAAAATATTGAATACTAGCAGCGCATAGCTTGTGTGTGGAAAAAATACCGAAAAACCAGTTTGCTTGACTTGGTATATCTATAAATAAATTTTCGAGAATCGACACTTTGATGATGTGAAAGCCGACAGTCTGTTTTATATACATAGTTAGGTATAAAACTACCACTGCCATCGCTTTCTCTTTGCTCGATTGTAGGATTGATTTAAAATTCAATTTAAAACTAAATTTATCGGCCAGAAATATATAATATACGTAGCAATCGTTATTGCAGTTACTGTGTTATGTATTAACATATGATATAAGTAATCAGATGCTTTTAACAAAGATGAGTTAATATTTCTATACAAAAAAACATATGAAGCTTTTCAAAATTGAAAACAGATTATTTTCTATTGAAAAAAGCAATAGGTAAGACACTGAACTCACCAAACGTAATTAATTATTGACATGTGGTCATCTTAACCTAACCTTCCAATATAGGCAGAAAAGATAAAATGTTAAACTGTACCTTATTATAAATGTTTTGCTGTTTAATCCGTGATTCTTCAAGAACTATCTTTTTTTCTTCAACTTCTTGCACTTCTCAAAGAGTTCACAGTTTATTATTATAAAAACACTCACTGGTATTGTATTTACAAAATGCGCCTGTGTTTTGTCTCATCTACACAAGACACCGACAAGTCCGACAACTGCGCTTTGGCGGCTCTGCAGGGTTTCCAATAACTGAAGCCGTCAAGCGTCAAGTCACCCCCTAATAACAGCCAGCGGCGTAGCTGCGACGGTGAAATTTAAATCTTAAGAGGGTGTTAATTTATTTCAAAGTTGACGTTTTTTGATAGTTTTGGTGTAAACGAACCATCAAATTTATAGTTTCAGATGTGAAAAAAATGGTGATGGTTTGGTTTTTAATTGGAAACTCACATTTTCCGCTAGCGTGAGATGAAATTTTACGATAGAGATTCTTTTTAAAAATGAAAATTTCACTCTTTTGAAAGAATTATGAATAAAACACTTCAATACAATTTTTCCACAACACACTGCTAAAGATACTTATATAAATCAGCTGAAATTATTAATGTTCTAAATAAACATAAAGAGCATGAACTCTTCTAGATATCGACAGCGGCACTGTTGCCAGTGTTCTTAACAATCATTATAAACGAACGTTTTTTATTCATGGCTGCTAAAACGTATTAATATACGAGTCAAATTACCGGATTAACGTCTCTATTTCCCGGATAGAAGAATTAGTTTAGTAGAAAAACTGAATTAACATTTATCTTTGGGTTGAGGGACGGTATATGCTTTGGATATTTTTTCTACCCCCAAATAAGATTGTACTGTCATGACACTGATTTTAACAGAGGGGCTGAAAGGCCGATGGATGAAAATAATGTTTAAGAGCATTTTAGGGCCTGCTGTTGCTGCTCAAGATATTTGTACAGAAAATAATCACAGTAGAATGAAAAAAAAAATAGAAAGAGAATTTTGAACCTACCACAAATTATAATCATACGGATGGATGGTCCTTTTCTTTCGTGGTAATACAAATAATTATGGGTTTGGCTTACCTGGAAAGAAAAAAAATAATTAGTTCAACACTTGATCCTAGTCCTAGAAAGATTTGAAATTCAATAGAAAGGGAAAATAATTAGGATTAGGGGGCATTTTAAAACATTATGTATTCGTTAAAAATTTCAATAGAATCTATTATCAGGTGAAGTCGAAACAGCTGACGTATGATTAAATATATAAAACAAACTAACACTAATTTAGTTGTTGGTGCACTGAAAAAATACAAAATAATATTAATTTTATTGGTACTGATATTTTTGAAGTTGTGCAGTTGTTAAATTGAGAACTTTTGACACCAACTTCAGAAGTACCCCAAATTAATAGAATTAATATTATTTTGTAATTTTCAGTGCAAAAAAGTCGGTACAATTTTTGTATAGAAAATGTTTATTTCCCACTTTTCAGTGTCACATTAGTCAACAAAATCATTCACAGTTCACCAAAGAAGATAATAAATTGCTTATATTTATTCAGAGATTTCAAAACATCGCAGAAATACACATATTTCAAACACTCACCCGAAGATTTTTTAAATGTCCAGTTTAAATATTGATCTCTTCTTTAATTTGGACGTTTCATATTGTCAATTTTCAAACAAATTGCACCCACCACATAGCGGAGACACTTATTTCAGACATTAACACAGCTGTAACTTGAAAATATAATTTTTTGAAAAAAAATCCCATTTAAACGTTACCGTATACGGTCTCTTCTTTTCCCGGCCACTCGGAAATCAAAGGGTATGAAGAGGCCAACACATTTGCAAGAAAAAGAGCACGAACTCCTTTCATTGGCCCATATAGAACCTTTCTGTGGTAACGGTAAATGTACCTATGCAAGAAAGAGTTTCAGGAGAAGGAAGAAACCGAAAGAGAAACACTCTGGAGGAATCTCCCTGAGCTGGATCATTCTATAAAGTTTCTTGGAAGCTGGGTCTTTTGATAAGGATATGCTACACCTCCTCACTGGATTCCTTACTGGGCATTGTCGCCTCAGGAAGCACCTAACGAGAATGGGTCTAGCGAAGAACGACAGATTATTTTTCTTGCATTCATTCAATCCATTTCATTCATAATAATAATCATTTATCGGTTTGAAAGCAACATATTTCATTATTAACAAGTCAATAAATATACGGTAGATAGCTATATTCAATTCGAAATAATTTACAAATGAACTGCATTCAAATTCACACACATATTTATATCCCTTAATATGTACATAAAATTAACAAAATACGTAACACATTTTCAAAGTGACTCATTCATTTTGTTTGCCAATAAATATATAATATATGTATGTATACATAGTTATGGATATGTTTCAGTGTGAATACATAAATATACATAGTGCAACACGTAAATACACACATAAATATATTTTATCTACTATACTACAACATCATCATCATTATTATCAATTTTGTGGGATCGAAACTGAAACCACACGAGAATTTATCAACTTTATCAAGTGTGTATATCTATCTACTGATTGCTAGGGTTGTTATGACCCTTGATAATTGAAATTTACGCACACTTTGGGTGTCAAGTCAAACATATAACCCAACAGCAACCAGCACTACAAACTTTGAGAATGTAAAAAGCTATATTCATTTATAGTCTATGGAAATGCCGAAAGTGAATCGCTCGATTCAAAGTTCATTCGAAGTAGGACTGTATATAGGTAAATATGAATATCTTCTTATGTTTCATTCGAGTCGAAAAATAAATAACTAAACGACATTTTATATTGTCTACTGCATATTTTATAAATAATCACCACGAAGAAACTATGAATGGAACAAAAAAGACTCTTCTCAATGAAAAGTGTAATTTATCAAATCGCCATTATCATATTTTATATTGTTCGTGATTTTCCTTAGGCGTATATAGTTACCAACTAAAATGTGAATTCATAAATTCCACCACATGATTTAAACTCTATATAGGTACATGTATCTAATGATCTCTTCGATTACATAAATCATATCTTTAAATTGTTAGTTTGAGAATGTGTAGTAAACATTTTCATCTCAATTTAGCTGTGATTAATAATAGTAATAATAAATAATAGGGTAGGCATCTAGTCATTATAAATAAAAAATATAAAGAATAAAGTAGAAAGACAACTAATCATAAATATGATTTGTATTTTTTTCTCTATACTCAAGTTTGTAATAACATTAAAAACGATCATCCTTGCATTCTATTAACCGCTAATATCCTTCAAAATTAGCAAAAACATGATTTTGCGAGCAAGTGAGGTTAAACGAAGCGATGATTGACATGTGCAGTGTGTTCGACGTTTAAAAACTTCCATTCCAATGTTTCCAAAAAAAATCATAAATTCGTTTAACCTCACTTTTTCCCCAACTTATGTTTACTATTTTCACGCATAGTTTTGCTAACTTTGAAGAATGTTACCATTTAATAGAATGCAAGGATGATTATATATTATTTGGTATTGAAAAGATACTCTCAAATCGAAAATTCCAGCTAAAAGTCGTAAGTACTAAGAACAATATTTTTCTCTTTTTTATTAACAAATCATTAAAAATAACAGCAACTTCTTCAGAACCAATTCAGACTTCAATGATTCTCAAAGTTCGTCATCTATATTTTCCAATTTTTATCAAATATATCATAGAAAACGTTCAACATAACCTTAAAAGCAACGCAAGCTTTTGATCCATATTTCCATATAAAACAGCGTGTTCCTTGGAAAATATTCGGATGCCTTGAAATATTACATTCTATGATGCCTTAAACATTGAGCGCACAAAATAACTATTGATGTTGAAAGGATAAAATATTAACATCATGTTTCGAGCTTTAGAATTTAAATTCTACCAATAATTTGGGCATTTTTGCTGTAAGTTGAAAATGTATTCAGGAAAATCCTGGTGTTTTCTAAAACCAGCACACGATAATCTAATAACATACATATATCTCATTTGAACGAGTATGTTGTGGAAGACTTTCTATATTCATATCTGATGCAGATAGGTAGGTGCATATTGCAAATAAAACAAAATCTACTCTTAAGCCGTTTAATAAGCGTAACTAGGTCACATCAAATTGTTGTTGAATAAACAAACTGCATAAATATATCTTCTTTAGTCGATTTTACTTTTAGTAAAAGAAATTAAGACACTAGTAATAAATATAATAAATAGTAGGAGTTCAAATAAATATTGGTTATTGGATTTTGAATAGCTCGAAATATCGATTAAGATAGTATTTAGATTTAGTATGAAAATAGGATTTGAAAGCAGGCACCTGTCAAGTGAAAGTGCACCGTCATTTCTTGAGCTTTCAACTTTCGATCTACTCTTGATTACTCAATAAAACTGACATAGGTATCGTTATCCTGCTAAGTTGATACACGTTGTCAGAAGTGGGATTATATCGTAATGAGACCAAAAGTTGATCGAATTATTATTTTCAAATGGCTTTTGAGGGCAACATTATTATTGCATGGAAAAGTCACAGCAAGCTGGACTTGGCCAAGATTAAGCTTTCGAGTCAGTGAGTCTGTGCTCGAGCTTGAGTCATATCAGAACCAACCTATTGATGCCATTCATTGATAAATCTGAAAATAATTCGGAAGTGTTATATTCTGCAAATTATGTCTTGAATGCTCGTAATAAACTCTCTCCATTGTTGGATCTGTTGATATGTGATGTATGTACGTTCGCATTTTCAACTTGGCACTCATCATCGCTAGTGAGGCTCTTATGTTGAGGGAACGCAGACCTCGACGACGCTCGACGACAAGAGAGAAACAGGTATTCTTGCTGTAAGGTGGTATGTCGAGGTCAAAGGTGGCCGTGTATAGCGGCCATACAATGCTCTCCTCAACAGCCTCGGGCAGGAGGGTCTACGACCCCGAATTCAATAGAAACTGAAGGATGGAGAGGAGGACGAAGCAAGGCATCGAGATTGATGATTAGGCCAGGAGCCAGGCAATGTCTTTTGCGTTGTCATTTCCAAAAATTATGCGCTAAGGAGATGCAAAGAAATACCGATGGCTCGGCAGATAGGTTAATTTCAAGGTTTTTAATTTTTGTTATTTTTTCTAGCACTTTTAGGAATAATATTTCAAACAAAAGTTGTTGAGATAGATTATATTGATAAAAATAAAGTAATTTTAATGAACTTTATTCAACAGCTTTTCTTTGAGATTTTTTTAAAAAGTTTCTTCGGCCGCCATTTTGATACTGCTTGTCCGAAGATACCCATTAAGGAGCTCGACAGAGATATCTGTATGACTGATTTTTGTGTCAAATTTGAACTTGATATCTTACGCAACAAGGTAATAATATTTGGTAAACTTTGTAATCTAATCTATTATTTTCAGTCCAATTTCAATTTTGCCAATTTCATTCAAGTTATGCAGTAAATAGTAGACAAAATATCTATTTTTCATCTTGCGCCTACAAGCTTCGATTAAGTGCTATCATTTTAGTTATTATACAGGGGAAACTAAAATACTACTTTCTTATGTAGCTATGGCTGTTCGCGTAATATGCATAAGTAGTAAACTTGCTACGATTTTAACAATTTTTGTTTCATTTGAAAGAAGAGTGGAGAAATGGTCCCATATCTATAAAATCTCAAATCTGATATCTCTTTCCCTCCGACAATCGCCCCGAACGGAGATAGAGGTAGCAATATTTCTCGAAGGTAAAAAATCTGGGACGGTAGAATTAAAGATGAGACAATATTTAGAGACGTTTATATTATTATAACATTTTTTCAAAAGAGTTACGGTTTTCGAGTTACAGCAATGATAAATACTGAAAAATGTGTATTTTCCTTATTTGGAAGGGGCAAATTTTCTTCAAAAATTTAAAATTTAAGACAGCAAAATTAAAGAAGAAATTGTATGTAGCAATATTTAAATGGAACGTGTTTCAAAATAGTTACGGTTTTCGAGTTACAACAGTGGTTAGAGATCTGAATAAGTATGTGTAGTTTCGCCGTGATGTTTTGAATAATAACAAGATATTTGGTATTAGTGAACGCCCAATGATTTTCGTGACTAATGTTACACACAAAAGTGTGAAATAAATATTATTCCCCACCGAACTTATTAGTTGGTGCACTACAAAATACAAAATATTATTAATTCTATTGGTGCTGGTACTTTTGAAAAAGTCTTCAATCTAACTACAGTACAGTACCAGCACCCAATAGAATTAATATTATTTTCTGTATTTTTCTGTGCACCAACTAATAAAGTTTAATTTAATTTAATTTAGTTTAATTCTGGCAAAATGGTAAGAAAGGAATTAGTCATGCTTGTAAAAATTAATTCGTATAAATAAATTCGTGCTCCCATAAAACAACATAAAAGAGGACGAAATCTCGTAAGACCCAATCCAACTTGAACGTAAGAAAATAGAGAACTGCGCATGCGTAGCTGTCAATTTCTAGCACAATTTATATATAATATTGTGAAGAATGAAAACTGTGTACAAGAGCAGTGGCTATAAGATTTAATTTTTCTGTCCTGACCCGAACGCTGAGGAAACGTGTAACGAAATAATATTATATTTATATAACACCGTCATCGTCACCGAGTGTAGTGTTTTTCTGCGAAGTTAATTTTCATTGGTTCAGTACTTGGTTGGTCGCTAAATTTTATTGCTATAAACTTCCGTGCAGCTGCTGGTTTTATGTTTTTTTTTGTTATTACTTCAGCTACGCTTATAATACGCATTATATGAAATATGGTACGTATGTACTACAAATATATAGGTATACTTATACACCTTTGTTTGATGTATTTCTACGTATTGATTTTAACGATCATGAACAACCCATGAGCTGAGTTTTGAGAAAAAAATCTGGCTCACATTTGAAAAGGTTACTACCACAGACAAATAAATCAAAAAGGAAACAACATGTCATACATGCAGGGCGTTCGTTTGGTGTGACTTTATGGACATAGTTTGTTCCAAGATTTTTGCAGTGAAAACTTCTTTAGGCACGCGTTAGGCGTTTTTTCGGATGGGTAAAATCTTCCCAGCTCGCGACACCGATGACCTCGAGACATGCTTGTGACGTATTGCGCATAGTATAGCGGCCAGTGTACATGTATTAAACACATATATACGCTAATACCACGTCTCTCTTCTCTGCTAATACAATTTGAATCGATTAATTGTAATATTACTGAGACGTACAATGGTGAGAATTTGATATATTTATGTAGAAAAATAAATGAGAAAAGAAAGAATTTATTGTCGAATATTTCCAACATTGTTATTGATATTTGCGTAAAAAATGATATTATTTATATTTCTAGTATTTGATACATGCAATACATCTTGCAATGAATATTATATAGTGCACTGATAAAAGGATTTGATGGTATTTTTTCATATTTAATATCTAAAATTTGATGATTTATCTGAAAGAAGGTTTTGACATACTCGAAAAAAGATTTGGTGAAACATTTGACGATATTCCGATGATATTATGTAGGGACTTCAATATTAACTTTGCAGATGATAAAAACCTACCACAAAATTGACTTTCTTAATGAAGCATTAGGTTTGACTATGTCTAATGATCGAAAATTAAGTAATGAAAAATATAAAACAAAGATCGATGCAGTTTTTACATAATACTTAGATAAATTCCAGTCTAACATATTTGTTTCTTATTCCAGTTACCATGAGCCTATTATATCTTTTTTCGAATAAAATGAAATAATTAAAAGTACAAATGGACTAAGTATTGTTGAACCTAACTATGACAATAGAGCTAATAATGAAAATATAGTTCATTTAAAACTATGTAAATACTAATACTATATTGATATTTTGTATTGAGCTTGTGCAATCTAAGATATGTTTGATTATTTAATAAACTATATATAAAAATGTAAATAATTATTGCTCGGAGTGCCAGCAGATGTGAAAACCAGACTAATGTTATTAATTTCATTTGAAAAATTTTAAAAAAATCAATAATTTAGTTATTCCTTTGTTTTAAGTTTTCACTTCAGAAGACAGCCTCTGTTTTTTTTCCAAGACTCCAAACAATCAAGAATCTACCCTACTATATTGGATTATTCAGTTTTCATAATCTTTCTGCCATGTTGTGTGATTATCGTAATAACTTTGGAAAAGTATGAGTGAACTGTTGCAGCATAAAACCTAAGATACTGGCGCAAACGATCATAAATCATATAAACCTGATTGTTTACGATGAGAGAATATTGCTTATTACCTTATTAATATTTTTTTTGTTTTTGGTTGCCAGTGAATAGAAATTGAAAGAGAAAGATTAGAACGTTGGTGATCGATCGATCGAGAGAGGCTGTTCAATCATAATAATTCATAACCAGTTTTTTTTTAATTAAGTTTCTAATGGCATTTATGCTTACACGAGTAAATATATAATTTAATATTTTCACTTTGAAAGAATGTAAACGATATTATAAAATGACTTGGCGCTTATTAGAATTGAATGAGAAAATCATCTCTATTCCAATAATAAGCGTAATGAGATTTTTCAATTATCGAATGTATTTGTTAGTAGATGAACAGGGTGATACAACAAACTCGCATGGATTCAAATTCAATTCAATTATAATTTACGTAAAGTAAGAAATGTCAAATTTTTTTGACAGTTGTACAAAAAATATTGTTGTATTTCGTGTTTAAAATTCGTGTTGTCATGGCACAATCGAGAGGATTTTCCACACTCTCATGTGACATTAAAAAAAGACTCATTTTACAATTTTAATACAAAAATAACTATTTTACCAAAAACTAGACCGACTGTATTAGTTGATGCACGGAAAAATACAAAATATGTTATAATAATTCTGTTGGTCCAGGTACTTTTGAAGTGGGTGCCAAAAGTCTTCTGACTAACTACAATTGCACAACCTCCAAATTACCAGCACCGATAGAATTAATATTATTTTTGTTAAAAAAATATTTATTAACTGATCAAGAAAATTCAAAATCTAGACGGCGTGATCTTCTTCACAAGACTACAAAGCAAATCAAACAAAATCACCAACAACCACTACAAATTATTGAACTTTTATATCTAATAATAACCAATGTATATATATATAAATACAAGGTCAGCAATTATGTCGAAATAAGAAGATGATGATAAATCGATGTGAATTCGAGATAATGGAATAATATACAACCTAACCAAACACAGAACACAAATCACAGTGTTATCAAGATAATATGATGGATGAATGAAAATAAAAAAGCAAAAACCAAAACCTTATAATTATATATCTCTATATTGAGAATAAATAAAAGAGTCGTGCTAGACAAGAAAAACAACAACAAAAATAAAAATCAAATGTTGTTGTAGTAGATGATGATGATGAAGAAAAAGAAGAAGAAGAATACGTTGGTATAGAAGAAGAAGAAGTGGTTTGGTACATTCTCCTCCCACTATATAATATCTCATTCCCGACACGATTCAGGGTCAACGGTCATTGAATTATTATTTTCCCATAATTTCTATCTACCTTGATATAATATATTTATTTTCAAAAAATAATTATTATTATGAGATATTACAAACATTGTGTAAAAGGAATGTTGTTATTATTATTATTATTATATGCCAATAACTTTATAAATATACACTATATAGACACATTGCCCAACTGGTCTCAGTTTAAAAAAATATGAGTGTAATCATTTATACAATTTTATATTTATTATACCTGAACTTTATTCTTCCATAAAAAATGTATTGACTCAACATTTCAAGGGCTGTAGGGCGCAGTCCTTAGGAAAAATGTAAATTCTCAGGAAATTCGGCAAACCTACGCATTATCCCCTTTAATTTGACACATCAATCTTGAAGATCGATTCAGTACTCACCGAGAACTCTGAATTTCAATTATTCTTATTATTCTTCCGTAAGAATTGTATTGACTCAATCTGTGAAGGGCTGTATGGCGTAGCCCTTAGAAAAAACGTAAATTCTGAGGAAATCTGGCAAACCTATGCATTATCCCTTTTAATTTGACAGATAAATCTTGAAGATTGGTTCAGTACTCACCGAGAACTCTGAATTTCAATTTTTATTATTATTCTTCCGTAAGAATTGTATTGACTCAATCTGTGAAGGGCTGTATGGCGTAGCCCTTAGAAAAAACGTAAATTCTGAGGAAATTTGGCAAACCTATGCATTATCCCCTTTAATTTGATATATAAATCTTGAAGATCGGTTCAGTACTTTCTGAGATCTCAGAATTTCAACTGTGTATTAAATATATAGATTTAGATCCGGTTTTTGTAGTAATGATGAGACAAAGGATTATGATAAAAAATAGGTACATACCTTTGTATATTGCCTTTATTAATAGTTTAATACGCGTTTACTACCTGTAGCTAAAAAAACATGCATATTCAATGGGTGGAAAATCAGGAGATCTACGTGGCCAGGGAAGAATAATTTTACAGCCACTGTTGGAGGTTTTTTATTGCTGAAGATATGGTCCAGCGATTGGTTCTATATGTCATTAAGGATATTCTTCTTGAATTTGCTTCAATATGAAATTGTACCTCGTTAAATAACTCCTCAGGGGTAAGAACAATCTTACGTTCTGGACAAAATTGAATTTCCCACCTGTACCCATGTCCATTTATATCTGCATGAAAAAGGCTTGCTTCAATATTATTCTATGTACCCATAAACCACAATGGATTTAAACTCAGTTTTAATTCTTTATATATAAATTTTGAATTGTTGAAGTTGTAGGTAATTGTTCGTCGTATTGTTGGAGGTAACTAGTTGTATGAATTCATTTATAATTAATTTGCCATTGGAGTTGCAAAAGTCAGAGTTTCGTTCAACTTTATATATGTATATGTATTATAATAGTGTTCTTGAAAGCTTTCTCATTTCATTTAGATTGAAAAATAAAAGACAGTCTACATGATATATTATGAATAGTTTCCAGAATTTATATTAAGGGAATTTCCAGCAAATTTTTCTTGGAGTTTTTGAATTAATGTGGCGAGCGAAGGACCAAACTTACATATATTAATCTACATCCTCGTGAGGATCAAATATTCCACCCTTTCAAATACTTGTAGCATAAATTCATTATATTCTAATCTCATGGAATCCCGCCAAAACAAATAAAAAAACAATATTGATGAGTTCGACCACCATTTGGCTCCCAATGCTATTTTTTATGCGCAATTCTCCAATAAATAAATCCATCTACACCACTTACACCGATACCATCATCATCATCAGTGTTGGTGTTTTGTAATTGTCCAAATTAACAGAGGTAGATATAGGTGTTGTTGTATTTTTTTCGAATTCATCGTACTTATCCGATCATCAAATGGCATAGGTATATCCTACAAGCTTTTAACATATTAAATGGTTTTTAATTCGTCAGACCAAAAATACCTATACCATTGGAAATGTCGTGTTTTACCTATATGTTTGGATTTTTGTTGTTAATATGCTGGATTTCGGCTTTTGTTATCTCCACATCATCATCAAATTCGATAGAATTACGCAAATATACACGGTGTTTGAAATCAGAACTGAAAGTGTGATGGATCGTTGCATTTCTATGTTTAAGTTGTCAAGTTTATATAACTGTAACGGGAATTTATATTAAAACTGGGTTCGATTTATTTTCACTTATTTATTCACACCAATAACGACACGACTATATACACATTTATATTCACACTTATTTCTCTGACTATATACAACTTTCTACTGTCTATGATCTATGACTGACTATCTATCACTAACTAACTAACTGGCCTGTCATTGCCATCAGCATTACATATCTAACCTAAAAAGCTCTAGATGATTCCAGTGTTGTTTTCGTTGTTTCTGGAGGTTATTTCTCAATATATGGCTTCGAGAATAGACCAGGACTTATTCTCGTTGCCTCTGATGTCTCCCGTGTTTTCTGGAATGTTTGTGACATTTGTGAGTGTGTGTAGTTCATTATTCGGTCTTCATGTTACATTACATCAAAATTACATATATCATCTATTTTTTTCCTCTGTACAATTTCAAGAGTTAAAAAATGTCATTATCAAATTCATTAAAACTATATAAAAAACATTTATTGATGATTTTGTAACAGTGTTTTACCAGATCCAAAACTAAGAAAATGTTCTCAGAAGATTTCAGAATTTTTCAGAATGTTCAAGAAATCCAAGTAGAAAATAAAAAATGTTCGGCAAACCGCGTTGATTCTCTAATAAAATTATCAAAAATCTTTCCTTCCCGTTCATGTACATGTTTTGTACATCCATTGCCAATTTCTAACACCCTGTATATAGACAGGCGTAGTGTAAGTGGGGGGGGGGGTATAGTTTAGAGTTTTGGTATTACATTCGAATGGTATCTGATTAAACTGTGAAAATTTATCGTTACACTCTGATGGTGATGTTTAATGAATGAGGGTTGTTGGGTAATGTGCTGTTAAACGCTCCATCATCCCCCACATTTTGGTAGATATATGACCGAAATTCTGGATTTCCCCGCCTGCAGCAAAGTTGACGGTAATTGAAATTGCTGTATTTACCTAAGTATCAACATTTGAATGAGTTGACCTATGTACCTTCATTTGTACTCACATTATAGAAAACTATCAAATGCCTACAACTTCGCAGGTGGATTCCCCTACGGCATACGAAGGTTTGAATAAAACATAAATGCCATTTTTACAATCAACGTCCCCTCTCTTTATAGCTATATATTAGATGTACTGATTTTCTGACATGGCGACACCATTTTTTTACTATACATCATCATAAGTCAAGTTTGATAATTTTTTTCTCAATTTTGAACGTAAATATTCTTTTCATATTTCATAGAATAATTAAAATCAAGAATCTACCTTCCTTTTCAAGTACCACTCTCACTCTGAATGTCTTATATTCTACACAAGAATCTTATGAAGGTAAAATATAGCTTAAAACTGCTTTTTTAAGTGAATCAAGTATTAGAGAAACTCTGGCATAAATAAAATTAAGCAAACAATACCACTATACAGGCATATTCCATTTTTCACGAAGATCCCACATCAAAAATATGTATTTTACAGCCAGAATGTCACCGCATTCTCGTTTTCCCATTCAATAAGATCAGGCGTACTGCAAGGCATCGTTCTCTGACCCTAATCATACCTAAAATCTTCGTACAATGCGAAAACATTGTTGCTAAAATTCCTTCGTAAGAAAAAACACTTATTTAATGATCAAAACTGCTACTGAAAAGTACAACAACCAATACATGTTCCACAATTATTTTATCTCATTCAATCAATACACATTGTATTAAACAGCATTGTTATTTATTGAACATTAACCACCATTTTCCATTTGTTGTTTGTTTGTCTTGCATAAACACAAACATTCACCAACAGATCATTATCAATAATAAATAAATAACATTGTTGTTTTAAAAGTATTCCACTTTAAGCAACCGAACTGGACTGTTCTCTACCATACCATTTAAGGTTATGTACGCCTGTTTTTTTTTTCATCTTCCTTACCAACTAGTTCTGGATACATTTCCTTAGGCATTCGTCTTCCAAAAGGAATATTATTTTACATTTAAATACCCCATTGCTGCAACAATGAATAATTTATACCTATACATATTTCGTATTACTTTGTTTCCTATTGTGTTGTCTTTATATATAGACACAGCGTATATATGTATATAAGAGTCCGGAATATATAAACAGAGTAAAGATTAAGCCAAGATTTATTTGTACAACATTAGAGCAAAAGCAGAAAGAGATCCATCCTGTGCTCCTTTTGTAGCTATTATTTATGATTTGGCAGTGAATGTGGATGGAACCAGACTACTCCAAACTCCCTTTGTGTAATATATAAATTGTATATATATATATATATATATATATATATTCTTCTATGGTGAAAAGACGAAGACGTCGGCGGATATCTTTCTGCACAGCGTACCGCCGCCATTGTGGATGCTGGGTAAGTAAAGCGGGTGCAAAGATATCGTCAAAATGGAAGCAAGCTGCTTTCGCTGCTGCAGTTTTTGGCAAATAGTGGCTTTCTCTTTTGCCGAGGTAAGATTATTTAATAGTAAAACACAACGACAAGGCTTTCATTCTTAATACATAGTTCCATTGTTGTCTTGTGTGGATTCAAATACTCCTCCATTACCTTTGGTGGATCTCATTGTAGAATACCTTGAGGAGGAGGCTCTATTAGTGAAACATCTCCTCGAAAAGCGGAAAAATTTTACACGATTACAATTCTTTTTTCTGCTAGGCTACTTGGGGTAGCAGTAGGAAAGTAAAGAGTCTATTAGGAGGTTTTATTTTCTTGAAACATAGAATCTAGAAATGTGGACCGGGAATATTTTATTGAATGAAATTCGTCTTTGGAAATATTCCATCTCTTTTCCATACTGTAACGTGGATAGGTAGTCATGTACTTACGGTTATTATTCGTTCAGTCTCTATTTATTTCTAGTAGCTTATTTACTATAGTTATTGGTTGTTTAGTTCATTGAGTACTTCAAGAATTAGTAGATCTATTCCCGATCCTTCCAGAAACTATATGTTTATCACACTATTGTCAGTTTGACAAGCCTCTAGAACATTATTATGTGCGTCTAGATAATCATAGAACATTCTCGATGAATGTCATGTCAAAATTCTGATATTTAAAGCCGTGTCGATCACGTCACGTCGATCAGTCTTATAAAGTCAGTGTTTATTGAGTCAGTCTGTGGAATCAGATGTTAATAGTAGTTCAGTCGGTAAAAGAAGGTCGTCTACAGAGTGTTGAAAATAAACCATTGGAAGCAAATTGCGAACTTTTGAGTATTACGCAAGTGAACTCACCCCACAACGTTTAGCACAGGGTTAAAAACGTTATAATACTAATTATTTTATAATGTTTGTAATCCTTTTTGTAACATTCGTTAATTCATTCAGTAGAATTTCATCAAATCTAATCATGTATTATGTATGAAGTTTCTTAAAAAAGCTCATATAACATAAATATGTCGGATTATATAGGGTAAAATCCAATTTGTGAGCATTATTTTTCTATTAAAACCCTCTTGGAAGTAATAAGCAATTCGGGAAGTTGTAACTATTATTACAGTATACATTTTCATAAAAGCAGCCTGTGCCATAAAAAGCATTTTTTATGGGTATATCGTTAACATTTAAGAGCTGCACGAATTCATATTTATATAATATACAGCGTGAGCAATATCGTTAAAAGTTGATACATATATTAAAAAATCGTCTTAAATAATATATGTTCATAGTAATTTGGCGGAAAAATGTATCCATTTGTATATCCTCGTAGGATATATTGAGTACCCTTTTCATATCGAAAAATGGATGTTATTTTACTGAAATGGTGTCGCAGGAATTACTTTTAATGTTTTTACCATCATATAAACGCGTAATTGCTTCATTTCTAGCAGTTTTGTTTATAACAAATAACAAAGTAATTCTATATATAGATATAGATTATACGACCGATTTTTATAATAAATTCTTTTTCCACCAGTTCCTTTATTAATTTGAATAATTTCATTATTTTATGCTTTTTCACGAAATCCTATGGAAAAAATTACAAATCTGGACAAGCCCGCCCATTGAAGTGTCATTTTATTATATTTAAGAAAATGCTTGCAAGAGTTCATACTGTTATTAACGAAATTTTCGTACTCATCATAATTTTTTTGTCGATGAATTCTTCCGCAAACATTCTACAGCCTATAACAAGATAACTGGATTAATATCATGCATAAATCATCTCACAAATATGGCTTCAAGAATCCAATTAAATGTCCTAATATCCAATATTATTCAATAATGGTCTAATGAATTCCAAATAAAATTCATTCGAGAACATTCGTTATTAAATTTGTCTACTCCTCCTTTTTTGACGGAACATCCTATACATATATTTATATGTGTATAATTTCGACCAAGGACAAAATTATTTTGATTTTTGTCCCTTCTTATATTTCTTTTATATCCTATAAAGTTAATCATCTACTATACTGAAAAGCTCTTAATAAGCTTTTTATCTTACATTTGCTTCGTTTTATCTCCAATCATTACAATTCCAGAAGAAGAATGTAATAAATAAGATTCCTCAATACTAATATAATTATAAGTTATCTTGATTTGTATAAAATTTAAATCTTTTTCCTCGAGAAAAACGAGATAGCATCATATAATACAAGTATAAATATTCAACTTTTGCAAATATGTTAATTTCTAGATTTGTGAACATAGTTCATTGACAATATAATAATAATTAAATCTTTCTAATAATCATATTAACATTATCAACGTTAACTTTACTGATTTTCATCTTCACTTTATGATGTTTAATATTTTGTACACAATACAATTTATTACAGGCGTATTCATAAACAAATCTCTAAGGTCAGTATACTATTATTGTGTCTTGAATAAGAAACACCCTGTATTGCATACATGGAAGTGCATCAATCACTGAGCTATCCCAACCGAACTTTGAATTACAACGAAAACAACATAGTACCTAGGTAATCTTCTTACCTTTTCCAGAACAGCAAAACGTCTAGATCTAGAGCAATAATAAAAATAGTACACAAACCTATTCACGACAAAACACTGAAACCAACATGATAACAACAAAATTAGAAAGACAAGGACAAATGATAAAACAGCGTTGCGTTTGTTAAAAGATTTGCGTGCACTGCCAAACCGTCTGTGGTAGCCACTCACAGCTGAGTTCAACACATTTCCTGCACCTACATGATGATGATATATATATAATAAAAAAACACAAGACACGTCTAATTCGAGCAACAGCGGAATAAAACGGCGCCGCGACTGTGGATCGATTTGAAGACGAGTCGTCAGAGAGTCAGCCGCATGGGGAATTTTGGAGTCGTAGGCAACACTGTCTCGTACATTTTCGTCTGGAAGAGTGACCAAGAAAAATTTGTTTCAGTGATCTGATGATGATAACATTTATCATTGGATTGGGATTGAATCTAATTGAAATTTTAAATAACTTTTTGTTTAATCGATCAAGGGTAATATTAAAATACCTAAAATATTTTCTTCGGAACATATTTAATTAATAATAATTGAATAAAACTAAGTTAAAGTGCAATAAATAATACATTTTATCACGTGACTGCGAACACTAATCAGAGCGCATTACGTCATGGACCGCTAAACAATCTACCCAGCCAACGTCCACTCAATCCTTCATTTATCTTTAACTGGTCAACTGCAATAATGACGGCTGGATTTGCCACCAAAGCAGGCAGCTTTAATTTGCCAAGAATAGATTATTTGATGGTGGCAAATTTCTTTGTCAGAAACAAGGATAACTGCTCTGCGAAACTCACGTCCCGTCACTAGTACCACTAGTAGACACAAATCAGAAGTGGTAATGGGTCTTTTTGGTTGACAATTTTTTAGGTACATAACCAACTTTTATTCTTATTTGTGACACTGTACCTATCGTAGGATATTCCACATAATTTTCCATATCTTTTTCAAGCTAACATTGACTCCTATATACTTTGTTTCACGAATGTTGGCGTCTGCCTTGAAAACACGAAAAATGAAACAATCCAACTGACGGGAGCAAATCAGTGGCGTAACGATTTCGAGTTAAGATATGGCATTTAAGGAAGTTCATATAATTAGAGGTAAAAATATCGATTGATTAAATAAGCAAACATAATATGAAAGAATTATTATAAACAATAATGCAGAAACACAAAATACAAATTTATTGCTTAAGTTATGAAATATAAATTTATGCACCTGAATTATTTGAATTGTCACAATGACTTTGTGACGCCTATGGTATTTCTCAACAATTTGTTCAGATCTATTGTACAACCCACGTAGTGTAAGTATATGTGAAATATATAAAATGCTGAGTCACGCTCAATTACAGCATTCGCAAATAAAATGATATTTAATGAAAGTAACTGTATTCATATAGAAACCGCCATGTTTAATTTTGCACTATCAGTATCCGCCTGACGTGTCATATATAAATATATCACATATACATATATATATATATATATATATATATATATATATATATATATATATATATATATATATATATATATATATATATATATATGTTGTTTCAACCCTATGTACTATGTGTAAAGCGATTAATATTAGTTTAACCCACCATTATTAATCACCTTTTCCCTGGTAGTTTGCACCAAAGAAACTTTAAATTGAACACGTTATTAGGTAGACTGTATACAGTGCTATGTTCTCTATTTTATTTGAGGTTAGATAGATGGCCTTGTTCCAACTGTAAATCCCCTTGAATCGATTCACGAACAGTTTGCAAATCGGGCAATGAATGCGCATGCCTGTGAGATACCTTATGTCCATCTTGGCAGTGGTTGGAGCAACTCATATAATGGTGTAATCGAACTTACATTTAACGAGGCGGGATATGAGTTTATCTACGATGACATAATCTGTGTTAGATACTTGGATTCTGGAAAAAATATTGACATAAAGACAGCCGTATTTTAAAAAAGATAGGACATTCGTGTTTGATGGATAAGAGAAAGACAAACATACAAATTTCAGAGGCTACAGTTTGAATACCCATCGAATGGGGTTTCGTCACGATTTCTGACGTCATCTGCAATTTTACGCCATGTCGTAAATAGTTTCAATTAAATTTTAATACCTAACTCCAAAAAACTGACACTGACAATACTGACATATTTGTTAAAGGGCGTTTTGAAGAAAATATTGAAATGTTTGACATTAAACGTCGAAGATAACAATAACAAACGTCAAAATAACAATCAGCCGATCTGATGTTTATAACGCTAAAATTTTATTACACCTAATTTACAAACAAAAAAAAAAGAAATAGACAAGGTATGACGAAACCCCATTCGATGGGCATTTAAACTATAGAAAAGTGTGCTGGTTGCCAAAAAATAGTATTTTTTAATATGTTGCTGTCATCTTGAACATATTTTGACAGATCTGTAAGATGATATTAAAAATATGGTTATTCACTATCAATCTGTCATTAGGTGCTTGTCAGTTTGAGTTAGGATCTTTAAAGTTTTTTATTAAATTTGACAGAAAATCAGGTTTTACCAATGCGCCATACTGGTTATATTACATTACATCATTATTGTTTAGAACCTCTGATGCTAGTTAAGTTTGCAAAATTGAAACGTTTAAACAAAATATCAAAATAATGATATTTTCCAATTGATCTGCGGAACCTAATTTCCTGTTGATCAACCAGAACTAGGATAATCAAATCATCAATCATAATAAGCTTGGGTTGGACGATGGTGTTTCGGCAACTGCGCAGAATCCTGACTTTCTAAGAAACTGTTTCTGATTGAGACTGGAAGTTGGAACGCAGCCATTTTAAAGAGTAGATATAATAGCTGTTCCTTCCTGTTCTATGTTCGTGTCAAGCTACAATAAACTTAAACTAATGTGTTTTCACGATCCTTTTATTACTTCTCTGCATAAAGATGGTAAAGTTTGATATTTTTCAGTTTATTAATAATATGTTGTTTGGTATGTAGATTATGGAATAAATATGTATATAGAAAGGGTTGGGAATTTTATGGAAAAATAAAAACTGTAATGGAGATTTGCCACAATGTCACACGAAATTGATTATCTTAACAATAAAAATGTTCATGTTGGTTGTTGTTACCATTTTTGTGTGTGAGTGCTCATAACTTGATAAAAATATACCGAAGCGACGAAAATGACAATTTAGTATGGAACGATTCACTATTTCGGCAGGAAAAAAAGGCTAAACATTTCTAGTTTAGCGGCTTTTGTTATAAAAGCCCTAAAAATCAAATGTTTGCTAAAATAGATGTATTTTAGCGTAACTTTTAATAAAATTGAGGCGGAAGGCGCGATCTTTAATGATTTGTTAATAAAAAAGGGAAAAATGTTGTTCTCAGGACTTACGACTTTAATCTGGAATTTTCGATTTGGAAGTATAGTTTCAATCCCAAATAGTATTTAATCATCCTTGCATTCTATTGAACAGTAACATACTTCAAAAACTATTGAAATTTTAACTAATCATGGAGCTTTAGAGTATTCCAAAACTTGTGAGAATTGTGGTAATAACATGATATTATCTGATAATGTCACTATGTGACGCTGTCAGAAATCTGTTTTGCTCTAAGGCAAGTATTTATAAATAATAATTTTTTGGTAAATTTTAAACATGAAAGTATACCTTTAGACACATAAAATCTCACCACTTGGTTTATGCTTTCGTTATCGAACATTTAAGAATATGTTCGATATCGCAAACTTTATTGGAATTGGAATTGACAGTTTTTAAACGTCGAACACACTGCATAAGTCAATCATCGCTTCGTTTAACCTCACTTTCTGACGAATTTATGTTTACCATTTTCACGCGTATTTTTGCTAACTTTGAAGAATGTTAGGGTTCAATAGAATGCAAGGATGATTATATACTATTTGGGATTAAAAAGGTACTTCCAAATCGAAAATTCCAGCTAAAAGTCCTTTATTTGACAAAGTCTGTCAAAAATATTGGCCTTTGTCAAGTTTTGGAAAACATAACTCTGTAGTTATAACAACTTTTTCTTGTTAAAATGAAAATTCTAGAGTAAATTTCAATTATAATGTAACAATGCTAGAATAACCAACCATATATTACAAACATATATATCTAGCATTCCCGGAACTTGTTAAAAAGTGATAGCAGAAGAAGAAGCGAAAGAATACGAAAGGAAGAGTTATTGTACCTAAAAGGAGTAACAAGCATTCGTTCTCTTCTTCTTAAACATTTTTACGGCTAACAAGCTATTCAAAATTACTCCATTTATCCAGCCTCACTGTGGTAGTTTTGTATTTCTACTAGTTGCTGGAGTAAAACAATTTTAATGGCAGGTAATACGATAATTGAGAGCAACCGAGAATAACAAGTGGAATGTACGTTTGGTTTAGTTGAAATAACATTACATACAGAGTGATAACAAATTTTGAGATACCTATCTACCTAGCAGAACATTACATGACTGGGTCAGCACAAGATTTAAAGTGAAATCAAATATCCACGCATCGCCGAATCAGTATCGAATAGATAAAGAATATATTTCATTGAAAATGGGTGTACCACAAGGTTCAGTCCTGGGCCCAGTGCTTCTTATTATTAAGGTGCATTAATTCACTAAATCCGCAAGTACCTTTTTCTTTGTATGCCGACGATTTATCTTTGTTGGCTTCGAGTTAACACTTTACTGAATTGGAAATAATATATAATAGTCTAGCTAAGAATCTTGTTGTCTGGGTTTGGAAGGCAACAATTATTTCTGAATACCAACAAGGCTCAGATAAGGTTTCTGTGAACAATTCAGAGTTACCGACCGTAAACATTGTATAATGTTTTTGGATTTGGAGATCGATATAGCTGCCTCAACTGGAAATCTCATTGTGAACATATTCACAGCAAACTTAATTCAACGTATTAAGTATTTGTTTCTTAACCTTCGAAATATTTTAACGAAGCAATAAATTATAAGTTTATATTATGCTCACAGAGATAGCAAATTGATATATGGGGTAGGTATGTTTTTTGGGAACACTCACCGTTCTTGGGCTTTATTTTTGTAGCACAGAATCGCTTGTTGCGTTGCATTGCCAAAGTCTAACATGTACAAATAATTTTTTTGAATATGGAATTCTCACGATTATAAGTTTATACCTTTACCTATAAATACTAGACATAGGAATGATTTGTGTATTACTGTTACTAGAATAACCTTGACTCTCCCAATAATTAGGTTTTATTTTGAATCATCTACCTGAGGAGATTTCAGCTCTCGGTTCGGAATTCAACTTCAAGAGTGCGTTGAGAAAGTAAGTTCTTGGGCGAAAAATGCTTCTATTCATTCTCTGAATTACTTAGCATTAATTTTAAAAATAAAATAAAAATGTCCTTGGAAAATAAATAAATATTATTATTTTATTAAAAGTGCATACGAATGTTAGAGCTATTCTCGTCTTATGGTGAATCACTCATTCAATTTCTTTTACATCAATTTGGAATCACCTTGTATGCTTGGAGCTTAACAATATATCTACCTATTTCACTGCATTCAGTTATAGGATTGATTGATACTACTTTGATCACTTAATTTATACACGATTAGATTGGATAGGTATTGCAGCTGAAGCATTTCATTATTATTTACTACTCTCGTATCTGCATTTTTTTATTCGTACTCACAGAAGACTCTATTATGGAAATAACTGCTGTACGACGTACACACTCTGCACGATATTGATCTGTCTATCTGTATAAGGAATGATATGCACTTAATCAAGATTGAGTGCGATTTCAGATTATCTTAAACGTTATTATTAGATGTAGAAGTATGCTTGAGCTTAGAAATACTTAGTGTGGTAGGATTTTCTCTTAACTATCATCTTATTAAGCTATCGATCTCCAAACCCAAAAACCTCAACTCTGTTTACGGTCGGTAACTCTGAATTGATCACAGAAACCTTATCTGAGCCTTGTTGGTATTCAGAATTGTATAATTGTTGCCTTCCAAACCCAGACAACAAGATTCTTAGCTAGACTATTATATATTATTTCCAATTCAGGAAAGTGTTAACTTGAAGCCAACAAAGATAAATCGTCGGCGCACAAAGAAAAGGGTACTGGCGGATTAGGTGAATTAATGTACCTAAATAATAGTAGAAAGCACAGGGCCCAGGACTGAACCCTGTGGTACACTCATTTCCAATGAAACAATATATTCTGAATTAAATGTTGAACAGTTCTTATCCTCCACATGTCGTATAGAAACGTTCTGTTTTCTAAAACTTAGAAAATTACCAATCCATTCAACTCCAGAAATCAGAATCGAAAAGATTCGACAGTATGAGAGATGTTTAAGGTTGTGAATTTAATTTGAGTGTAACCCTCATGGTTCACACTTACGAGCTGCCCAATAGTTGTGCAGGTACTTCAGATTAGAAGAAGTGAAAAATCTATTTTGATTATTTTTGGAACGAAGTTCGTTAATGCGACTTGTGGTGGGACTAGCAGAAATCGTCACGTAATGGAAAACCGTTACGCTCCTTGCACTATCTAGCCAGCTCTCTAATTTCCAGACAAGTTTCCAAACTAGTTTATTTTTAAGTTGCCACCACTGCAACACGCTAATAATTTTCCAATGTCGTTGGCAGTTTCTCATAGAACTGTTTGGGTCGAGATAAGAACACAGAACAATAATAATTGTAGCATTACTTGAGCAACGGAACTTCATCAATAAAGATCAATTTCTGCGATTATCTTACACAATGCCTTTCCATTTAATGGTGTTACATTTGCATTGGGAAAATCGAATTTCACTCTATACTACTATTACCAGTGCTATGAGCAGAGACCATAATCTACTATTAATGCTCCCAAATTACCTCATAATACTTGCTGCGTTTGACAAATATATATACTCACTAATGGCAAGAGAAGCGATGATTTGTTATCATCAATAGATATAGTATATTATATATTATTGCCCAAATGTGTACCTGGTAAATTATAACATTAATCAACCTAGTCTACATTTACAATCTCCTTAATTTAATCATAGTATTTATTGCTAGTTCATAATAATCATAGTTGTTGCTTGGTACATTAGTTTCGGTTAATTACGAATATTTGATCATATTGTGTTACATCATCAAAATTCGCGTACTATGGGAAAGAGCTTGTCTGTATCAGCGGAAGCAGAATCTTGTATCTTGCATATTGCCACAGCGAGCATTACAGCGGACATTGACGCGTAGCAAGGCGAACATTTGAGCGCGCGTGGCGAGCCGTACCGATATGATTTTATTGATTGCGGGAGAAGCAAGATCAGTGCCTGTCTATTGATTATTTTTTTCTTTTGGATGCATTTGAGAATCTAAGGAGTTTTATATGAAACAAGAGATGTAACGCTTTTTGGCATAGAATACAAACACAGACTGGACAAAGATGTATTTCATACTCCATGATAAAAACTCTACCAAATTTTTGAAAGAAACTCTTGGTAGATAAGAAATTCGATAAAACTAGCTGTTATAATAAATTTTAATGCTTTCTTAACAAATATGACAATAGAATTAAAATAAAGCTGGTATCTATATTGAAATGTATCGAGTACGATTGCAACTCAAATCTAGAGGGTTCTGCACATTTATATTACGCTAACGCATAGTAAATATATACATTTAATGATATATAAACAATTATAAAAATAAACTTTTTCATAAATAATGAAGTCAAACTAACCAATCAGTCATCTACATCTATAATAATATTATAATTTTCTAGAGTTCCGTACGTCCGAATAAAAGTCACAGTCACCAAACGCAGGGGTGTGACGTGAATAGGCGAAATCTGAATATAGGGGCCACTTTTATTTGGGGGTGGGGGGCAAGATGGGCAATAATAATGCAAACTGCATCGTGTGACATATCGAATGAAAGGGCTTGTTGTGAGGAGCTCAAATATATATTTTTTGTAATTTTAAAATATATAGTTTCCAACTTATTAAAGACAATCGACGAAAATTGACCATTCCCTCTCTTATTTCCGAAACTACTGAAGCGAAAATTTTGAAAATAGTACAGAAACAAGTTTTCTAGTTATAGATTACGGGAAAACCTATAAAAAGTCAATCGTCTTAAAATAACATGGTAGGTATATCACTCAATGTTTTGCGTACCAAAAAACATGATAGATAACATTGTTTATAAAGTAATTAGACCTAAGCGTAATTTTTGTTAAATTTGTGGCCTCCAAGATCGCCTGATCTCAACCCAGCAGATTATGGCTATAAAACTATAAGATATGTTTGCTTTTTAGAACCAACAACATTGAAATAATTAAAAGGCTTGTATCAGAGACCATAATACTGCAATTCACCCGGAAATGCTGAATTAAATGCTTTACACAATTTGGAAGAAATTTTTTTGACTGTATTAAAAAGTTTAAACATATTTTAAAGACACTTTATCTAAATTAAAGTGTTGTATCACAATACAGTGACCAATATAACAAAATTTAACAACTTCTCCAGTTCGGATAGTTGTTTTGTTTTTTTTTTCTGCTACTTCTTTCCCAACAACTACTGTCGTGACTTTGCTATTTATTGCTACTTGGCATTTGAACAAACTATATGGCCCCAACTTGATTGATTGTTATTATTATTATTATTATTATTATTATATGTTCTGATTTGATTGGTGCCTTCTGTTGTCGAGCAAATTTACTGTTATGGATTTTTTAAATTAGATACATGTTCATGGACGGTACAATCATGTTTTGAAAGAAAAAAGAAAGAAGTAAAAAAATAATAAGTTTTCAGTTATTCTTCGCCTGTACGTTATACTTAAAATCGCTTTGATGGTTGTTGTTTTTTGTGTGAAGCATTTTTCTCTAAAAGTTATAGAATGAATAATAAAAATTAAAAAGCAGCCTGTCGCATTTTTTTAAATATGGGAACATTTCTCAACCCCATCTCTTTTAAACGAAAAAAAAAAATTTCCCGATTTTTTTTAGGAGAACAATGTTATTAAGGAAGTTTTTGATATCAATGATAATCTGTGAACTGCGGAAGAGGAAGAGATATACGAGGAAATTAGTTTATAAATTTATTCGAATGAAAAAGAACCTTTTTTATTAGATATTTTACTTGAGAATAAGTCTCTGGATATTGTAGTAGAAATTATCGATCCAGTATTGTATTTTGTTGAGGGTTGAAGGGGGTGGAGGGTAATGCGAGGGACGTTGATTGAGTCACAAATATACATCCTATATATATATCTTTGATAAATTATCGATGTAGGCCGATAGAATGGATAACCGACGGATTGATGCGAAAATGTGCAAACATATTTATGGAATTGTCAACGAATCAATTACACATTGATACGTATTGTATGTAACTATTATGTACTTGTTGGGTGTTTCGCTGATGTTGGTAGGTATGCGTGCGTGTAAGTATCGAACAAGTGTGGAATAATATACGTGTCGTGTATATGTATGTTTGTATGTATGTACACGTATACAGACCAAATTGATTGTCTGTTTCTCTCTTGTATCTCAATTTAATGGAGTGTCAAAATTACCCGAATACACAGAGATAGATAATATTATTATGTACATCGTTCAACCGATTTGTTTATGTATATACGGTGTAAGTTTAAAGTCTAAAATTAGATAGCTGGAATGCTCTGACAAAAATGACATCTTCTGGAAACATTGGAGACTTGAGTACCTATTCGTTTTTTTTTTTGATTTCAGTAACAATAGGGATGGTACTATCCCAGTGCTATAGCCCATACAATTGTCATTTTAGTAGTCGGTTTTTTTCAAGGCACCATGGCATCAAAAGCATAATTTTATTCCAGGATGGAGCACCACCGCATATTCACAATACCATAATAACATATATGCTAATTTTATCTCGGAATCTGGTCTACCGAATGCGATGAAAATTTGTATGTATGGGTTCTAGAGTATATTGAATCGATCGGTTGTATTCACATTCATAAGAAAAATCGTTTTCAGCAATTAATATTATTATTAAATAGTTTTTATTACTTTCGGTTCTTGTATCAATGGACTCCGCAGCGATTTCTCAGGCCCCATACGGTCTAGAGACTTGAAATTTCGAATTCGTACTTAGATCGCAGACATCTCGCCGCCTGTTAAGCTCCAAGTGTGATCCAATATTGGTAATTATAATTATCTCATTCAATCTCATTCAACCAAGATCATTATTTTGTCGACATGGAATGACAATGGGATCCGTCACTGGAATTACGCACGAGCATGGAGCGTATATATACGTCTCGTTCTCTGGTATATAGGTACTTTCTGGAAGATCGTCTATGGTTATGTCGCAATTGTCAGACGTCAGACGTTATTGTTAATTTAAAGTTTAATTTTGTGTTGTGGTAGACAAACAGTAATTTGTTATGGAATTGCTGTTGCTGGCAAACACATATACATAAGTATAGTTAAAATCGAGAAAAGGATAGCAATAGTAGGTACTCATCGGTACGGTTTAAATCTTAAATGCCCAATAAAAACTATTTTTAATTTTTTTTCAAAAATTTCACTTGTTTTACGAGTTCTAAAGATTATTTGTTAGATACCAATATGAACCCGATACCATCATTGGGAAATATAGTCTTATGGTTAAGCTTTCGGGTATTAATCTAGAGTTCCTCGGTTCGAATTCTGATCACCTTTGAGTTTTTTTTAACAAAACCCATTTCTTTAAATAAAAGATGTTAATATGAGTTTCTAATAATTTAATTGGAAATTTTCAATGAAAATTTGTACGTATCTAATATATTGCGACCCTTAAGGTACAAATTAGCTATTTCAAGGAAGGGTTAGCAGATTTTGGTAAAAATTAGCAAAAAGGGGTTTTCGGAGTCGAGAAATCGATTGACGATACTTTCATATTTAATCGGTGTGACCCTCGAGGTCCACACTAGCTATTTCAAGAATAGCTTCGCAGATAAAAGTTTCAGTATGTATAGTGTTTGGGGGTTGAGAAGTCGATTGTTGATACAGCTGAGTTTTGGTATATTTATCATTCATATTCCACATTCATATTTATTTCGAAATCTATCTAAGTACGAATATGTGAACAATAAAAGCAGTATTTAACGATCGCAATACATTTTAACCAGAAATATGCACATTTTCTAATAAGTTTAAATATCCTTAGTAAGCAAACCGAATTTCTAACATATCCTCTTGTGAAAAAGACATGATCAAGGTGAAATATATTCGTAGATATATGTATCCCTTAGTTTATACTGAACTTATATAAGATCAAAGCCATCGCATGGTGACAATATGCCAGAGTGACCCGTGCGAGGACCGCAGGCAGATCGGCTCAGTGGCAGTGGTACGTACAAGTGACACGTTGGCGGTCGTTTGTCGGAGGGGGCGGCGAGCCGCCTCCTCACCACTACCATCATGGCCAGAGGGCCAGTTGTATGTATGTGAGCGGCACCAAGCAAAAGCAAAAAGGAGCGGTAATCTGATCTCGATGGAGAACATATATTATACTGCGATGTTAAAATTTGAAACATGTGTAATGTCGCTATGTGGAAGAGGCATGTTCCTGCGAAAATTGAAAATCTGTGAGGCGAAAATTAATGACCCGATTTATATTTAAATATTTTTTCCATAGGGTTATGGTTTTTTTCTTTACAGCAGTGGTAAAGTTTATAATATGCGTATTTCAGCGACGATGTTCTTTTAGATTTCTGAATAATAGCAAATAGAAGCAAAGCATAGGTAGGTACATGGATAATGGTGAACGGTCAAGGATTTTCGTGACAAATGTAACTCTCAAAATTGCGAAATATATACCTATTGGTGGTAATTGGCGCACTGATAAGTACAAAATAATATTAATTCTATTGGTGCTGGTACTTGTGAAGATGGTGCCAAAAGTTTTCAATCTAAGTGCAACAGCACAACTTCAAAAGTATACCAGCACCAATAGAATTAATATTATTTTGTACTTTTCAGTGATTACATCGGTTAAATTCTTTGTAAAAAATATTTATCTAGTATTTTTTTCTTCAAAATAATAAATCAATCATGTATTTGGAATTGTTCTTCAAACAGCATTGATTTACGATTAAAATTACCTAAACTTACTGTCTTAATAAATCGTCTCATCAATCATTAAATAATTAACACTTTTTCTATAATAGTTACGAATCATTTACAAATGTTTTAAATTCAATATTTCATAGAACAGTCATAAAAGTATCAATGTAGTTGTGTGAAATGAGCGCTACATTTTCTTCATTTTATTTTTGCTCAATCAATGTTATTCACATAGCAAACTAAATAAATGATTTATTTATATACTTAGTATATAAATAGCCTCTCACTAACCTACTTACATTTACATAATGATTATCTTTATTGGTCATTATTGATTGCCTTATTAGATCTCTTTATTGGCAACGTTCTTAATTGATTTGTCATGAAACAAAAAATAAAAATAAGAAAAAGAAAAACATCATTAAAGACTTGAAACCTTTCTTGTTAAGTCAGGTAACAGTTTCTAGAACTGTTATTTATAATATATATATTACTGTATTAATGAGATTGTAATTGCTAACATCTTACCAATTAAACCAATTAACTTTCGTATGCAATTCGAGTTTGTGCTTTTTTTATTTGAAAGTGGACCATTACAAATTTAAAATACAACATTTCTCCCCCCCCACCCACAAAAAAGGGTAGAAGGGGCATTTCTTTCGAAAATTTGGGACGATAAAATTGAAGAACAATTTCGTACAATATTTAAATTGAATTAAAAAAAATATTTCCGAGTCCCAGCAACAGTAAATTTTAAAATATGTATGTTACCGCTGTTTTGAAGTTTCTGTTTATATATAAGACTAACCTAAAATGTGAGATTATTTCTTTCACGAAAATTAGAACCGACTTTATTGGTTGAAAAATGCAAAGTAGTATTAATTGTATTACTTCAAAATGACCACCACCAGTAGAAAAAAAAGCTTTTTGTATTTTTTAGTGCAACAACTAAGAAAGTAGGCCCTTTTTTCCTTGGATTCTAACATGCATCAATTAAAACCAATTTAATTTCCCATTTCTCATATAATTTCTATATTTGAGGAGCATTAAAAAAATTGTTCTTTCCCACTGAATGTTATATGATGTTGAAAAGTAAATGGGAAACAATTATAATTTAATTGGCTAAGGTAATTAATTATATTATACTAGGCTTATGTATATATATATATATATATATATATATATATACACTACTCCTAATTGTAACAAACGATTAATAATATATATATACCTTATGTTTAATTATTTCTCACAATTTAATTACGGCTATTTCTTGAAGATAATAGCGTCTGTTTCGAGATAGGTAGGTAGTTGTTTTTTTTTTGTGATTACTATATAAATGCTATTGAGAAATTCCACAATTAAGTAAGAGTTATTTAGTTCATAATTTGATATTTAGAATTTCAGCCGGTATAAAAGTTGGACCGTACATTCTAAATACCTACAGGGTGACTCAGAAATGATGCGAGCAAGCCTCATAAATTTTAGCCAAGCTATTGATCTTTAAAAATTTTAAAAATATTTTAACATATATACAGGATGTCTAAACTTAGCTAGGCAATTAAATTCTGTTTTTCTACATAGCAACCCCACATTTTTGGTAAATTTTCATATTTCTCATTGAATTGTAGATTTCTTAGATTTATCTGTTATATCATTTATTTGAAAAGCTCAGTGCATAGACTCGATTTCTTAAGTTTCAACGCATTCTTGTGTTTTATAAGTGATCTTGTCGACGATGTTCCACCAATTATCACGATTTAAAAAGACAACTAAAAACTAATGGCAATAATTCAACTTGGTGAAAAATAATAATAATTGTATTCGACTCCATTGACCTTGAAACGTGTCGATATCGTAATGTTTTGTAGAAAACAGACGCAAAAAACACGAGAATGGCAAGCATTTAAATGAAAAATATGTAATTATATAATGACATATTAATCCGATATTTAATTATAGTCTAGTGCCATTGTATGATAACATCTATCCCCAACGGGAAATTACAACAAGATTACAAGCAAATTAGATACGTACGTACCCTTTCTGTCTACTAGATTATTTATAGCCATGGCAAAGTATGATTTATATATTAAAATTACGTGTCTCAAAACATTGTGGTTATGTGTTATTATGATTTATATATACTTAGGTCTAGTCTAGTTAGTATGTGAAACTAGCAAGCATCAAATTACATAATGACATATAAGAATGTATAAATTTTGAGATTTAACGTTATTATTTATTTTAATACTACATTGAGAACAATATTAATAGGGTCATGTAAGTACTTTTCATGATTTTATATTCATTTGTATACTTATACAAGTTATGGTAAAGATTATGATATAAATACAGCTTAAGAAGAAATGATTTATTTCTTGGGGTAGGTATGTTTTAAATGCATTAAATATACGACCACTTATTACCAGATTAGTGTATAAAGGAACTGGTAGTATCAGAGGTTTTTGTGAGAAAGTCATTCCGCGATATTGTAGTTATAAATCCGCCAAGTTCAATTGTATCTATTCATATTCACCAAATGGAAACTTTTCAGGTTCTACCTGAAATCCCTCACAATTGCAATTTATTCATATGGACAACCAACCTTCTAGCTCGACCATGGTGCAGTCCCCAACGATCTTGAGATTGCGCCGCCAAATTTCGAAAGCATACAACACTTCGATTCTACATATCATTTTTTTTATACCGGCTGTCGCATAGGACGTGGACCAACATGGCTGTCTTTGTTAGTCGTGGAAAAAGAGAGGTCGGTTAAATGGTGGGAAAAGAAGTGCAGAATTTCGAAATCACTAGCATGCCACCGTGAAAACGGACGAATTCCGACTAGTTATCGAGAAAAAAATCGAAAATCGTCTATTTCAAAATATTGCTCTAAATTTTTCATTTTCAGATTTCTCAAAAATCTGTCTTAACACTTTTTCCTCAACTTCATATGTTCTTCCGAACTGTGTACTTTTTTTTTCATCCATTGATCTCCGAGAAAAATACACTAACTTCAGTTTTTCTCATGGGCGCCATATTGGATTTTTCAATATTTGAATTAGGCGTTTGCATTTGCCCACAGTGACATTAGTTGGACACCAAGATCACCGGATCTGACCCCTCTGGATTTCTTTAGTTAATTGAGGAAGTTGAATAAATCTAAAATAAAAATTCAGCAGGTGTTTGTCTTCACTGTAGTATCCCACAGATCATTAATATGGTGGTCTGATTCTATAAAAGTCATGACTCAAGAACTGATCTAGTTGTAAATTGATGATGTAATAACATACATATAATGTAACATGAATTAATTACTTTACAAATGGTTGGATAACATGTTGTTTTTCCTTAAATGAGTCATTTGTTTCGAAGTATCTAGTTTCCAGTTCTTAGTTTTTGTTGGGTAATTTAGATACAGATTGTAGAAGAGATTAATAATAAATTGATAGATCAGTTGATTAGTTCTAATGTCAAATTCAATAGTGAACATAAAAATTCTTGAACTATTAGTATTTGGCCAGATGGTAGAATTTGTGAAAATTAATTTGATCACACTCTATCCAAATTCAGATATTTATGGAAGAATCAGGAAGATGGTAGACGTAGAGATTAAAATGTTGATATTTGAAATTCTTAACTCGAGTAATATTAAACCAGCAAACTATACTCACTGTAAAATCTGGCAAGATGTTTGTTCGCTCACCTGAAATAGAAAACAAAGATTAATGTTTGAAGAAAAACACAATGATCACAAAATTTCTCTAAGAAATAATTTTTCGTTCAAGCCGTTTTGTGGACAATTTTAATTTTGTGCTTGATGATTTCATTCGAAGCTAAATAATGTAACAATGAAAGCGGAATTGTTTGAATTGCCATTATATTACAAACTGAACATAAATTGATGGACAGTTGCTTTGTAACATGGAATTTTTTTCAATTATGTTTAGGTCTGGAGACTTTGATGGCAGAGGCAATAATGTAGCATTATTTTGGGCCAAAGCTTTTGATCTTACGCCAATGAAAAACGCCCCTATATTGAGAGTGGTGATTTGGATTTGTTCATTAAGCTGTTTAATTGTATAGTATAATATATAAATTCGGTTTGAATTACATTATGTCAAAGTAGCAAATTTTGACTGCACGCCACTGGAAACAATGACGTTCAATGATTGCTATAATCTATTCTGGGGTGCAAGAAATTCCATTTTATGCAACAGTCTCTGAAAAAATACCCATTTTCAAGAGAAACCCCGAAGAAGTCCTTTTTTGGGATAAATGTAACCGTTTTTCAAAAATTCCTAATTTGAGTTAGGTATACCCAAATTTTAGAAAATTTGAAAAATTCATTTTTTTCTAGGATAGTCCAAAGATCAGAAAGATGCGTAGACAAATTTCCAAGATTAAAAATTGAGAATATGGCATAGCCCCAAACTTTGATAAAAAACATGACTTCCTTTGCTCACCCTGTATAAGTCGATAAATAAAGATACCTCTTTCCGTTCCGAAATTTGAATTTGGGTGAAAATCTCCATATTGTAAAACAACTGTCCATCAGTTTATATTGACTTTATACATCATTCATTACAAAAAAAATATATATAAAACAATAGATAAACATCCAAAGAATTCAACTAATGAAATAATTACGCAAACAATCAACTCAGATTATCGCTTCTTTGAATTCCTCTATATTGATTAATCAATATCAATTCAATGAACGAGAAAAGGCATTATCACATCAAGGACTAGTCAAATAAAAAGTCCTTCTATACACAAATACATCCCTTGTCATGGCTGTGTTTAAAATAAAACTGCAAAAATCCGCTAATAAAGCTGAATTGAATCTATATAATAAGGGTAATAAAATAAACAGAATCGTAAATGTTTTTTTTTAATTATTTATTTATTCGTGTCATCTCAATCTTTACCTCTTTTATCTATTTATTCCATTTTAATTAAAACATTGCTCGTTAATAGAATTACAATTGCCCAATCCAATCTTGTATATATATATATATTTATATATACATAAACGTTTGAAGTAGTTGGATTTTATTATAACTGAACGAAATGTAATTAAATGCCGTAGCGATATATAGTTGTTTCAAATAATTAAATTGCGGCATAGTTGAACGGAATTTGTGAAGAGGTAATTTCTTCACTACAGTTCTGGAATAATAATAATAATAATTATTATTATTATTCGAGAAACTGGCAATCTAATTTCTTGAATGCGAGAGAAGAAAACGTTTCTGATTTGCAGAAATCTAAAAGATTTTATGCGAAATTAGAGGATATTCTAATTATTATTATAGTGAATGCTATTTTGTTGTTGGCCTAGAAAATAATTAGCAAAACACGTGTACTGAATTAACTCGTCGGGGGAATTGGAACAGGATATTTTTCTATGATCAATAAATTTGTTAGTTATGAATTGCATGAATTAATTACACTAGTTTATTATGAACAAAAAATACACATCCTAGATTTACTTTAACAATTTTCACGAAGAAGTAAACAAATCTCAAATCCTACATCCGCCTATTCAAAGTACGCACTGCCCATTCTGTCTGTCTTTTAGTTCAAAATACAAAGAAAGCTATGAACCCAATAAAATTGATACCATCAATATACCTAGCTATTGATTATGTAAACATTTTAATTAAAATGTAATATATTGATAACCAACCAGTTTATTTATATATTATATTTGCTATAAGAGCAATTAAGTATTTTTAATTGGTTTAGCGAAAATTCAGAAAAAATTAACCACAATCTGCATCCAGATGTTAACTATAGAACATGAGGCGTTTTAATACAGAGTTACAAAGAAAAAATAAAAATCGGCAAATTGGAGGTTGATTAAAAGGTTCAGGTATCCATCTCAAAATCCAATCTTACCATAAATACAGGGTGTTACATGATAAAATTGAGGGATTTCGATGGGACAAAATCAGCCTTGTTAATTAAAATGATAGGATTCAAAATAATAGAGAAAGATCAAGATACTGGGTTAAATCCGTCAGGTTTTCATATAAAGTGTATTTAAATGAGTTATTTGGGACACCCTGTGTAGGGTAAAATAGTTCTAAGCCCATGCCAACATATCCTCCTCCAGACTAAAGAAAATAAAAAGAGCCAATAAACATTGAAAATTTATGATAATTGCTTTTGTAGTTTGTGCAGAATCAGACAGCTTCGTAAACGTATACGTATAGGTATATAATTACCCACAAATAAATTATTCGAATCGTAAATTTATTATAAAACATATGTCATTCTGTCTGTATGTATGTATAGTTAGTAGAGTCACACGCTAACATCTGATAATGTTTCTGTGGTATTAAATAAACAGCAATAACTATGGGAAATCATTACAATTTTGACCGACTTTTTTTTTAAAAAAGTAGGTTATACAATCTACAATTCGATTGTATGTATGATTTTTCAATAACAACTTTCCTAAGGCACGAAATACACATCTTTCAAGAGATAAATAAAAATGATGTAGGTTATTTCACTGCAATCGTTGCATCTGCAGCGGAAGTAGAGCAAGAGCATCTGGAACTGTGATCTTACTTCAATTTAATATGTAACTATGCCTAAAGAAATATTGCCAATGTTATCAATATACTAATAAATTTATTAGGGTTTTTTTGTGATCTATTACTTCATATTTCTTCATCAAATCCTTTTCATTTCCAAAATTTAGTAACACCATACGAATTCTGCCTCCAGTCAATTCTGATTAAAAATCTATTATTTTTAAAATATTAAAACAATAAAGTCTCCAGATATCGAAGAACAGAATAGTCCTACTCAACCTGACCTGAATAAACCTAACCCTAGTTATTGAAGAAAATAGTGGAACAGTGTTTGAAAAAAATATCTGTGAAAAAGAGATAGACAGATAAATAGTTTTGACAAAAAAATTGGACCGACGTTATTAGTTGTTGCTCTGAAAAATACAAGATAATATTAATTCTATTGGTGCTGGTACTTTCGAATTTGTGCAGTTGCAGTTAGATTGAAAACATTTGGCACCAATTTCACAAGTATCGGCACCAATAGAATTAATATTATTTTGTATTTTTCAGTGCACCAACTGATAACGTCAATTTTTTGTTAAAAAATATTTATTTCACAATTTTGAGTCTAACGAAAATCGTTAAACGTTCATTACTACCAAAGAAGCTAGTACTTATCCTATTACCCACGTATATTCTTTGCTTGTACTTGTTATTATTTTTAGAGATCTCAGAACATCGCGGCGGAAATACGCATAAGTATTTTAGATATTACCATTTTATTTGAAAACTGTAACTCTAAGGAAAAAATGTTCATTACAAATGTTGCTACAAATAATCTGGTCTTTCATGAGGTGCTTTCAGATTTTCTCAATTTTCTAAAAAATGGCCACCTCCACATAACGACAATGCACGTTTGAGATTCTAACATCGCTGTAACTCGAATACCGTAACTCTTTTCAAAAAATGTTCAATTTAAACGGATATTCTGCTGCCTCAGATTTTCGATTTTCGAGAGAAAATGCTTTTGGGGGTGCTTTTTGAAGGAAAGGAGATTTCGAATTAGAGTTTTCACGAATATGTAACCATTTCTTAAGTCTCTTCTTTCAAATGAATTGAAAATTATCAAAATCGGAGTATAAAGCGAGCGTAAGAACCAAAAAAAGCAGACAGTTGAATCTTATACCTCCTCCGTTTGTGTTTCTTCGGTCAAAAATCCCGTAACGTCAACACACATCGAAGAACACTAACCTCTCATATATTGTCATATCTGTCAATAGCATTACTGAACAACAACAACAAAAAACACATATAGCATCCACCGTTTCTAAAAACACAGAGGACAAGGTAAATGAAATTTAATAAACACAGTTACATAGAAAATAGTACCTATTGATTCATTTTGGTTAATACAAGTGCACTCATAATATTACCCAAACGAACAAAAATAAATAATATAAAACAATCGTGTGTCAATATCTGACGACTACCGAGGAGGCCGGGGTTTTAGGGAGAGTGGTGTTCGCAGGGTTTGTGATATAGGGGTGAGTGGGGTGGGTGAGCGCGGCTCTTTCCAAATGATGGTGATAAATCATTCGTACAGACATTTCAATTATATTTTCAAACTTTCGAATCGATCAACAACATACTTCCATATTATTCATTTTTCTTTCGATTGTGTAAACACCACTACCTATACATAGTTAGGGTGGTAGCTATGTAATCACCACTCAAACGTTTATATTTTACAATGTTTGTTTTTCATTATTCCAATTTCTGTGCGGAGTTTCCCTCAACTTTTCCCTCGATTTTTCTAATAAATACGTATCTGTAGGGGGGAGAGGGGTGGTAGTATTCTGTCTTCAGCACACAGTTTTCTATCTCTCTCTTTCGGAGAATAACAGCGACAGTAGCGAGATGAAGTATGAACTATTTCAGTAAAATTAGGGTCGACTCCATTAAATAGAGAGTGAAAAAATTAAAAAACCTTTATGATCCTCAGCCTCGGCTTAAAATTTATACTAGAAATATATCGAATTAGAAACAACTGCTTCCGATAGGATGAGGTAAAACCTTCTAGGAACTCTACCCACAAAAGCGTTAAATTTTCAACTACAAACATTTTAGGAAATCATTTCCCACAAGATAAATACCAATTTTAATTTAAACAAAAATGTTTCAACTATTCAAAGAGCTTTTTCGAAGGAGTATGAGATTTGGCACAGTGAAAGTTTATATGGTGAAGAAGTGAAAACAGGTAAAATGTTTATGTATTATGCGTTAATTTTTTTAATTAAATTAAATAAAGAAAATATGGTTCACGTGGTAGGAGTGTATTCTGTGTTGCATAACGAACCCAATTGTAATGTGATGTCAACGAGTTGCAGCTGTCAGATTGTTTTATTCTTAATCGGAAGTCGTTTTTGTGAAAGGACTGCATTCTCTTTATTTTGTCATAAGGGTAAAGTAATATAACCGACCTTAAGGCGAAACATTACTATGCATTGTATTATAAAATAAATAGCTAGCTGTCATTGTGTTTTTTGAACTTTTTGAAAATTTTAAATTTCATATGTACTATTGTAAGGAATTAGGCAAACAACACACTCTAATGCCATTTTCTAAAAGCTTGCAACTTGCCGTAATAGAATGAAATTCCCAAAAATTATATGCAATTATTGTATCTTTGACAAAGAAAAATTCAAGAATGTTTAACTTTAAAACATAACGAATAACGGTCGAATTTTGACCACTAGTATGAAATAATTACAAAAAGACATTATCTCAATAGTGTTCAAACTCAAATTTAATGAATTACGGTCGAATTTCAACCCCTGGATAATCTCGTATCCTTTTAATGAGTCTTTCGGTATTTCCACATTGAGGAAGTTGCCAAAAGCCTCATAAGCCGATCCAAGGTTTTGCAGAAAGTTATTTTCTCTAAAATCCACTTGTAGAGTATAGCCAAAAATTGGTGTTTCTAATCTTTGGTATAGCTTCAATTCTAAAATTTCCTTTAGACACTTAATGAATAGACCGATATCTCTTTGGTAAAATAGAGTGTGATGTAATGACTGTGGATATTTTTTTCGGTAGGTGTAGTTCATGTGGCGCACAGCTATTAAATAAAAAATCAATACATAAAATTTTCAGTCAGTATATAAGAGAGATAGAGAGAGGCGAAAAAGAGAAAGCAAGACAACAAACACCAGCTCATAGTCAAACAAGCTAGAGGGAGAAGAAATGTAGTGATTAGAAAGAGATAGGTGGTTGGTTGTACTTGAATATTGCAGGGAAGATAGCAGAAAATGTAGGAGCTTACAAGGAAAAAAAATGTTATTGATTTTTCATTTGAATTGTAATATTAAAATGAATGTTGACTTTTTTAAATAGTTTTTATTACTTTCGGTTCTTGTATCAATGGACTCCGCAGCGATTTCTCAGGCCCCATACGGTCTAGAGACTTGAAATTTCGAATTCGTACTTAGATCGCAGACATCTCGCCGCCTGTTAAGCTCCAAGTGTGATCCAATATTGGTAATTATAATTATCTCATTCAATCTCATTCAACCAAGATCATTATTTTGTCGACATGGAACGACAATGGGATCTGTCACTGGAATTACGCACGAGCATGAAGCGTATATATACGTCTCGTTCTCTGGTATATAGGTACTTTCTGGAAGATCGTCTATGGTTATGTCGCAATTGTCAGACGTCAGACGTTATTGTTAATTTAAAGTTTAATTTTGTGTTGTGGTAGACAAACAGTAATTTGTTATGGAATTGCTGTTGCTGGCAAACACATATACATAAGTATGGTTAAAATCGAGAAAAAGATAGCAATAGTAGGTACTCATCGATACGGTTTAAATCTTAAATGCCCAATAAAAACTATTTTTAATTTTTTTTCAAAAATTTCACTTGTCTTGAATTGTTATCCGATTTTTTTTAATGTAGTCAGTTAAACGTCTTAAAATGTCGAATATCTTGTTAATATAGGTAATTTTGCTTCAACTAAAAAAATATTTTATTGTTCAGCTGAAGTTGGAGCAGCTGAATGGCATGAGCTAGCATTTTTACGGTTCCGTACCAAAGGTGCAACGAAAGAAACTATTACCGTCTCTCGCATTTCTTCTCAACTCCAAAGATAGCAGGAAAAATGTTATGACCAATCTATCATTTTAAATATTATATTTTGAAAACGTGATCATCAAGGTACCTACGTGCTGCATTGACTGATATACTGATGCACACTTAATTGACGCATGAAATTATTAGATATATATGGAAAACTATTGTTGGGTTGAAATCAATCAAATTCAGAAGCTGGAACAGTAGGAGTAAGTTTTGTGTTGTCAATAATTTCTAATGATCTATATGAGAAATGATATGTGTCCATGATAAATGACAGATACTTTGTGGCAGCTGACAGGTTTAAGCAGAAATTCGAAAAGATTAAAAATATAAAGAAAGACTGACGCGTAACGATGGCTATCAGCCCCTACCACTAAATAATTATTGATGACTTCAAATGTTGATAGTATTAATAAAAGAGACAATCTAATAAGAGCTGTTAAAATTTTAGTTGGAACATATTATATTATCTTCTACGCCTATCTAAATGATAAATGAATGAGATTTTTAAATTATAATGCTTAATTATTGATTGTCTTTATCCAGATTTTCTGATATGGCTAGAATTTTTCAGGGTAACAGTCTAGTTCAGCGGCTTTTATTATTAAAACCTTAAAAAATCAAATGTTTGCAAAAATAGGAGTATTTTCGCATAACTCTTAATAAAATTGAGGCGGAAGGTATTTTTTCTAATGATTTGTTAATAAAAAAAGGGGAACAATGTTGTTCTTAGGACTTTAAGCTTGAATTTTAGAGTTGGAAGTATCTTTTCAATCCCATATAGTATATAATCTTTCGTACATTCTATTAAACACTAACATCTTTAAAAAGAACAAAAATATACGTGGAAATAGTCAACATAAGTTCGCGAAAAAGTGAGGTCTATTCAACATTCAAGGGCTGTTAATATCAATGTTTTATGAATTCCATTTCCAAGAATATTTACTTTAGAAAAAATTAAGGAAAATAACAACTGAGCTTAACTTATTATACAAATTTTTAGTTTAATTTATTTTTTTAAATGGCAAGTGTTCGGTGTTCTGGATGCAACTTTTCATATATTGAATTTATTCTTTTAAGTGAAAATAAAGACGGTCTATTGAATTTTTTAAATAATCCTGGTGTTCTAGTGTATTAAAAAATTTGTGAGAATTGTGTTAAGAAAATGACATTATCTGAGAATGCCATTATAGGGCTATCTGTTTTGTTCTAAAGCAAGTATTTGTAGAAAATAGATTTTTAGTAAATTTGAAACAAGAAACTATACCTTTGGGCACTTAAAATATAACCACTTGATTTATGCCTGCGTTATCGAATATTTATTACCGCAAACGTTATATTAGCAGTTTGGGCAATACTGAAATTGACAGTTTTTAAACTTCGAACACACTGCACAAGTCAATCATCGCTTCGTTTAACCTCACTTTTTCACGAACTTATGGTTACTATTTTCACGCATATTTGAAGAATGTTAGATACCTATACTATCTGGGATTGAAAAGAACTTTTCAAATCAAAAATTCCAACTGAGAGTCCTAGGAACATTTTACCCTTTTTTTCTTAATAAATCATTAAAAATAGCGCCTTCCGCCTCAATTTTATCAAATGTTATGCTAAAATACACCTATTTTTGCAAACATTTCATTTTTTTGGGGTTCTATAACAAAAGCAGCTAAACTAGACTTTAACCTTTTTAAACTTGGAGTATATTCTTGATTTTTGAGTTAATATTTTTTGATATCATGAATATTTAAGTACTTATTTCAAATTCAAGAAATGATGTTATTTCAGGAAATGAATATTCACAAAATAGTAGGATTTTTTTTCTATTCTATCTACTAAATAAACTCTATCATAGATCGTACTTGCTGATTGTTTTTCCAGAGTGCTTTCTGACTTCTTATTAATGTTTCTTGTACTTTTGAAGGTATATGTAAATAGTATGTAGATAAAGATCTTGTTGGATGAAGTTGGTTCGTGACATATCATCATAGTGCTTCGACAAGTGTTTGTTTGAAGAATCTTCGATTCTCCTCTTTTTTTTTGTATCATAGTAATACTGGATTTGCACAACATTCTCTTCCATGGTTTCAAATGGGAATTATGAAGTTATAGGAGTTTACAGATATCTCATCAGTTGGGCAAACAAGATAGAGCACATGATGATGCCTTCAAGATGTGTCGGTTAAAATGAGTTCCACCTCTTTAGAAATGAATACTTGGATTTAAACTTCGTGGTGACATCACCCATAGGTATTCCAATAAGAAACTAAATTATTATAAGGATCATTTCCAGTTTGCAAAATCCTATTTTTCCTGGACTACCATTACTAGCAGGATATACAACACATACATATATAGAGGGAAGCAGAGGAACAAGAGAGACAGCAGGAGAGACTTCGAGACAGAGAAGGCGAGTGTTGATACTGCCCCCCCTCTCCACAGCCATCAACCCGCGAATCAAAAAGTGGTGGAAAAAGTGAGTGGGGAGACCCGACACACCACAACACGAGGAGGAGAGAACATTTTCAGACAGGTCATTGACATTAAAAATATGAGAGAGAATTCTTCTCCGACGTGGTACGTGGTGGTGGTGGTGAGCTTGTTCACTCTACATGATCGGACCGAGTGAGTGAGAGTGAGACGAAGAATATGGATGATGGAAATAACAAAATAAAAAAAAAACGAGAAATATGATTTATTAGGAGTAATTTAAAACACAAGATAGATGAGAAAATGTTATATGTATGTGTATGTAATTATATCATTCACTTTTCGAAATGATTAATGAGTGAGTAGAAGGTATATGCATTTTTTTTGTTATATTTTATCTCGAAAAACAAAAAACAAAGAGTAATGACACTGTGATCAGATATCACAAAATCAAATAAGTACTTGGTAATAAATTATTGATGATTTAAATTTTTCTTTTATCTCTTTGGAAAGAAATATTTGATTTGATCGATGCTGCAGATGTTTGATTGTGTGAACAAAAATTGGACGGACGGAGGTTATAGTACCTAGTACAATGGAAAATACAAAATAATATTTATTCTATTGGTGCTGGTACTCTTGAAAAGTATTCTTACTATAATTGCACAACTTCAAAATTACCGCAGCACCAATAGAATCAATATTATTTTGTATTATTCAGTGCGCCACCTTATAAATTCGGTCCAATTTTTGGTACAATTTCAGTCATGAAAATAGTTGAACGTTCACTAGTAACAAACTAGTAAAGAAGGCAGTAAGTCTGTGGTCATATTCACACCGATTAGCATAATCCTTGTACCAACAATTTTAAATTTTGTCTGGAGAAAATCTAGTCTTATTTTGATATATTTAGCTAAATTATACCATTTTGACCTTAGTTTAGCCCAAAAAAGTGAAGAAATTTGAGATTTTCGAAGATTTTCCTTATAAAATGGTCTAAAAAACAGAGTTTTTCGGCCGTAACTTGACACCAGAGTATCTAAACCTTTACCAAAAACAATAGGGCTCTTCCTTGGGTCTCTACCAACCTACAGAAAGCATTTCTCAACTCACATCTTTCAAATGAATCATAAATCATCAAAATCGGAATATAATTCTTCCTATCTTGCCTACTGATATTCTATTCAAGACCATCTCGGGCATATATTTTCACTAAAGTCTTTCATAGCATGTCCCAGCCACCAAATATTTGTACTTCTTCATTGGTTTCATTCTCCAACATTCTTCTGTTTGCAAGAAAAAACAATATTGACCTCAATCTCAATCTAGCATATCTGTTTGATTTGTTAAGAAATGATCATATATACCTATTAAAAATTTGCCATTTCTGAACACAAATATTGATATCAAAAAAAGGCTTAGTTTTTGGTTCCTCTATTATTCTTGCCTAATTCTCTGCAAAGTATCAATAAAATGCATGGTCTGTAAAGTCCAAATGAGGAAAAAGTACACAGAACCCTCTACAAATGAGTCTGACGCGCACCCCGCTTTTTTAAGTAATGATAAAGTTTCATTTTGATGCAAGACCATAGAATTTCGAATAAAAATATCTCCTGTTCGACGCTATGAAGAAAGAACATATTTTATCAAATAATTTTTCTACAAAAAAGAAAAAAATGACAATTATGCCAAGTCATCTTGGATAAATATGTAATATAAGAACAGCACATACCCAGTTATTATAGTTATAATGAATGTTCTTCATGTTTTATTTATTTCATATTATTTATTCAAACGCTAGATTACTATTTCTTATATCCGAATTAACATAATAATAAATTAACATCATAATTCTATTGAATAATAATAGTATAATTTTTGATAATTATTCATTATGACAAAAAAAATTACTACTACTACTGCAATAGAAACATTTCAAATTAATAAATTCCATGCGTTACAATAGTTTGAGACTTGAGAGTTCTTCTTTTTTTACCGACTTCAAAAAAGGAGGCGGAACTCAATTCGGATGTATGTTTGCTTTTTTATATAGGTACATGGTTGTTCCCGAGATTTGAATAATGAACGTGCTGCGATTTTGATGATTTTTGATTAAATTGCAAGGAAAAACTTGAGAAATGGTTCCTTATTAAGAAAAACACAAATCCAAAAGGGGTGGAGGCAGCATTTTTTCTCGGAAATCAAAAATCTGAGACAGCAGAATTAAAGAAGAGATCATATTCGGATAGGTTTAAATTGAACATTTATCAAAAGAGTTACGGTTATCGGATTACAGCAATGGTAGAGACTGAAATATGTGTATTTCCGCTATGTGGTGGGGGTATTATATTTGAAAATTGAAAATATGAGACAGCCAAATTAAAGAAGAGATCGTATATAGCAATATTTAAACTGGACATTTGTCACAAAAAGTTACGGTTCTCGAGTTACAGCAGTACTAATGCTTGAAATATGTGTATTTCCGCCGCTATGTTTTGAGATCTTTGAATAATGTAACAACACGTACAAGTAAAGAATATACATGGATAATAGGATAAGTACTATATTCTGTGGTATTAGTGAAAGTTCAACGATTTTCATGATTGATATTACTCGCAAAAGAAAGATACAAAATAATATTAATTCAACTGGAGCTGGTACTTTTGGTAATTTAAAAATTTATGTAGCAGTTTTAGACTGGAATTTTAGTAGCTCTATCGACATTTTTTAACATTATATTTTTTTTATTTGTCTTATAACTTTCAAATTCTGTTTAAATCATCTGCTTACAAGATTTCCATCTATCCCATTTTAAATAAACTATATATTACTTTGAAGTATTTTTTCAAGTATATTGCGTTCACGGGCGAATATGAGATTTGTTATAACTAAAATTTATATGGAAAATGAGTGCACAAACCAAAAAATAATCTGTAATATGTGCTAAAAATTCATTAAATTGTATGAAATTAATTATTAATAATAATAATAATATATTTTCGAACTTAAATTTAATGAATTACGTTCGAATTTCGATCACTGGGCAGTCACTAGTAATTAATAATTAATAAAAGTGAATTTGATGCAGAATCGAATAATAAATATTCGCCAATATAAATCAATCAAGTATCTATCCTATGAATAAACTAACAAATGTTAAAAAAAATCATTATTGTTAATACCTACCGCATCGTTGTACTCATAACAAAAATAAAATTTATTTTCTTATAATATACCCGCCATCTTGGAATAGCATTTTCTCTAATCAAATAAGGTCACGCTCGGTCACAATAATTATTAATTAATAAAACACACACATACAATCAACTAACTTATTTGTCATTTCTGTCAGTTTAAATGCGCAATTGGAAACAAGATTTACTGCCATCTGTTCCCTCATCTTGCAATAAATAATAATAATCATCATTAGTATAATATGGATGTTATTATGATGTGGTAAGTTTTTTCGCCATATTTCTTCCAATTTGATTGATGAGAGATTCTTTGATTTTTTTATAAATACATATATGAAAAAAAAAGAGAGAACGCAACATTTTAATTCAAGCAAAAAGAGACAAAATAAAACCGGACAAATGCGAGTCGGAATCGCACACAAAAGGTTCCGGAGCAACAGAAGTCAAAACAATAGTTTTTTAGTTTTTGTCTGTATGTTTGTACAAGCATCACGCAAAAACTACTGCATGAAATTGAATGCTGCTTTCACTTAAAATATAGGCTCCATTTTACCGCGTCTGTCTGTCTGTATTTTTGTACACGCATCACGCAAAAACCGACGCCCTGTCAAATGAAAGCGAACAGTAATTTGATCAGCGAATTCAAAATAACTGAAAGATCAAGGACAAGAGACTATTGAAATGGTTCATAAGACCAAATACATTTGCTAGCTCTTGTACCAAATTCCAAAAAGTGTTGTTTCTTTCTGAGGAAGGTTAGTTGTTTGCAACAACAAAGGGAAAATGGAGCCTGAGAACATTCAGTAAGCGTTTAATTAGTTATTTTATCGATATCTAGTTTTTCTTGTGTTGTCTTTAAGAGCTACATACTTAGATGCTTTTGACGTGGGAAAATAATACGACAAGCCAACATGCATTCAATATCGTTACACCTCAACTTGTGGGTATATAAAGATAAATGAAAAAAAAAATATATGCAAGTGAACAGGTGTTGATGTTCGATATTGGTTTGAGATTTGCCAGAAGTAGTTTCTCACGCGATTCTTCTCTCGACTAGGTAGGTGGGTGCACATTTTCTTCCGATTTAATTATCAACTTGAGGAACATATAATAAGGTATGTCGAGACGAAAGGTACCTATATGATCAACAATCATTATAAATAGAAAATAACAGATTTGTGTATTTCTAACATTATAAGTTGATGACAGATAATTACTATGCAGAAGCTTGTCAAGTTGACCTTCATTGTTTTTTTTTATTAAATTTTCAAGTAAATCTTCCATAATCTTGAATATGTATTAAAATATTATTTAGTAGAAAGAGTAGATCAGTAAATACTGCAGATTGAATTTAGAAAATTTGGGTGAATTTGAAAACCTGGCAACAGTGCGAGTATAATAATAGTTTCGAACATAACTTAAGAGTTCCCTTATTTTTCAATAACGTGGTAGAATTTTTGACTGAATCATCCTTTTTATTTATTCAAACTTTAAAATTATAATTTTATTTTCAGTTTATAATAATATTAAGTATTAAGTATTTAAAATAAATTTCATGGATTTTTTTGATGTTAACTGAACTGTCATCTGACATAAAGATTCATCCTTCCACAAAATAGTCACAACAATTCAAATCGGGAGATCACGCTGGCCATTCCAAAGCTAATTTTCTCTTTCCAATTCAACATTCGCCAAAGCGTTCGTTTAAAAAGTCACGTACAGTTCATGTGCATAATGTGGTGGAGCCCCGTCATGCTGAAACCAAAACGATTCATCTGGTAAAACGAGAGAGTATCTTGACGATTGCGGTATAACTGGGCTAATGTGGGAATTAACAACATCCTTGAAAAAAAGTCTAAATACGTTTCATCTGTTGGTGTACTCTGGAAAAAATATGCTCCATGCACTTTGTTTTCTACTATTATTTCGGTCTGTTTCATATAAAGTGGGGATTCACTGCTGCCCAATATCGAACATTTTGACGATTAAATTGCCCATTTATAATGAAATATTATTTTGGAGGCGAAAGCGCTTCCGCCAATTATTGGAGTGATTTGTATATTTGTGGATTGTCATGTAATGCAAGCAAGGTATTGAGGCGTACTTACTTTATGTGAAATTTTTGGACGTGACACTTTTTGGTCTATCCCTAACGTTACCATTTTCCCAAAAAATACTAATTTATAACAGGGTTTCCCAAAAGAACCGGAATGGCCAAATATTCCAGCAACGGCTTGATACAAACTTGTGAAATTTGGTATGCGGGAGTTATCAGTAAGCCGGATCCAAAAATAATATTTGCACCGTTGCCATATCTGCAGTTTTTCCTATGAAGCCCGCAATTTTAGTTTTTTAAACGTAATGCTATGTTTATTTTTAGCGCAATCGATTTGTCGAGATTCAAATTACAATGACCCTAGAATATCAAATTCTAATTCCTCTAATTTTTGTTAACATGGCCGTTCAATATTTCGTTAAAAATATTACAAAATTTCTATAACTGGAGAAGTCGTGGCAATATGACAATGAAAATTAATTTATTCGCAATTTGCAGACATAGACATAATAATGACTATGTAGAAAATTGCATTTGTAACAATCATGACGTACATACCTTATACATATGTGGATTTGTTTAGAATATTGTATACTGTATGAGTGAGATGTTATGGCTTATTTTTGACACTAACAGCCAAGCTATTCTTCTCTTTTATGTAAATTCAGTGTATTTGGAAAGAAGCTAAATACCGACGGGTATTGTGTATAATTTTTTTCCAGCAGTTGTGAATATAAGTGAAAATATTTAAAATTTTGATTTGTATTTTATACTACTAAAATGTGAATTTTAATTGTTTTCGATCTAAAAAATAATATTTTTATACAAAAAATTGGACCGACTTTATTAGTTGGTGCACTGAAAAGTACAAAATAATATTAATTTATTGGTGCTGGTACTTTTGAAGTTGTGCAGTTGTAATTAGATAGAAGATTTTTGGCACCAAATTCAAAAGTACCAGCACCAATAGAATTAATATTATTTTTTATTTTTCAGTGCACCAAATGATAACGTCGATTGATTTTTTTGTAAAAACTATGACCATATTCACACCGGTTACCATACTCCTTGTACTAACAATTTTAAATTTTATCTGACAAAAATGTTATATTTAGTCTTATTTTGATATATTTAGCTAAATTACCTATACCATTTTGACTTTAGTTTAGCCCAAAGAAGTGAAGAAATTTGAAATTTTCGACGATTTTCCTTAGAACATGGTCTAACAAACAGAGTTTTTCGGCTGTACCTCGATACCAGAGTATCTAAACTTTACAGAAAACAATAGGGCTCTTCTTTAGGCCGATACCAGCCAACAGCAAAAAACCCTTGGTCGAAACTCGGTTCCGTGCTTGAGTTATTGTGCGGATTTACTTTCTTGCTTGCCTACAAACTCATGTTTTTTTGCGAATAGCTCGAACGGGAATGACGGGATTTTCTTTGGGTTTTTTACAAACGATAAATTTCAGGCACAACACTTTTTGATTGGAGTGATTTTTGTCGGTCAAAATTCCAAAAAACTGATTTAAAAAACCAAAAGTAACATATTCGCATCGTGAAACGGTGTGAATATGAATATTTATTTCACACTTTCGAGTGTTACATTAGCCACGAAAATCTTTGAACGTTCACATATTATTATTACTTGATTATTACCCATGTATCAGCGCTTGTATTTGTTATTATTCAGAAATCTACAAACATCGTCGTGGAAATATGCATATTTTAGACTTTACAACAGCTGTAACTCGAAAATGCAAAAAATGTTAAATTATGAATGTTTCTAAAAATTAATTTTCCATTCTCAAATTTCGAATAAAATTGTCTCTTCCACAAAGCGAATATTCGCTTATTTCAAATTTTAACATCGCTGAAACTCGAAAACCCTAGTAACTCTTTTGAAAAAATGTTCAATTTAAACTTTTCCGGATATTTTCTTATCTTGAATTCTGCAATCTCAGATTTTCGATTTTCGAGAACATTTGCCCCCTCCACTCCCTTCGGGGGTGTTTTTTGGAGGGAAGAAGATTTCAGAATTAAGTTTTTATGTATATAGGAACATTTCTCTAGTCTCTTCTCTCAAATAAATCAAAAATCATCAAAATACGAGAATCTATCTACAGCACGCGCACAAACAAAAAAAGCACACAGTCAAATTGTATACCTCCTCCGTTTGGGTTCGTCGGTCAAAAATAAGCTCGCTTACCGCAAGTGTATGATTATCTCAAGAAAGTATTTTAATTTTATGATTTCCTCAAAGAACATAGATTAGATCACAAATACTCTCTAATTCAAAATCATTATGTATATACTCGTAATCCTTCAAAAAAGAAGAAGAAAAAAACGAAGTTATTCTGTCCTATATCCTTTTCTTTCACGCACAAAGATCAGACGTAACAACAAAAAAAAAACATAGTCGAATCTTAACTAACATATTTTATAATATACATTATGAAGCAGGTAGAAAAATTTAAATGGTGCAGCTGTTCTTTTTAAAATCTGGTTGTTGTAGATACTGTAGACGACGAAGAACGACTTGACTGGAAACGAAAACCTGAATTTATTTAACGAAGACTTGTATACAGGGTGTTTCAACAAGTTGCACGATAAACTACGAGGTCGAGTGTTTCTCAAAATGAAAAGAAACTTCCAGTTGTGCAATGTCCCTGTTTCTTGTTGTATCTTAGTTAACGATAAAAGAAACAAATAATTTTTTTTCTAATATACGGACACGTAGTCAATATAATAAATCTGTACCTACTAATTTTTGAGCGACTTCTCAGAAGAAGGAACATTGGAGATTGAGCAAAATTGAAGAGGAGACCATATCCGGCAACGTCTTAATTGGACATTTTTTTTCAAAAAATGTAACGATTACCGAGTTACATGATAATTTCAATTTTACCTTTGAATAATGATACAATCATTGAAATATTTTCTTTGTATAAAAATTATACTACTGACTTTGAAAAATACAACATAATATTAATTCAACTGTTGCTGATACTTTTCACGTCTTCTATCTACCTACCTAAATAAGAACACCTTGTATAAAATAACATGGAGATGCACACGAGATTACCATAGGTATGTGGGCCTACTCAACTTAATATTTTTTATACAGGTGGTATTATGAGATACAGTTATATATATACCTACATACATCCATGGTTGATGGACTGACTTGACTTTTTTTTGATGTTCGTCTAAGAACAAGTTGTAGTGCTTCTACTACTACCCAGGTATTTGGGAGGTTTAAGTGCAAAACCACATACTATATTTAGTTATTAGACAAGACACAAAAAACCAAATGAGGAAACAAGTTAATGTGTTAATTAAAATATTGTTTGAAATGGCTAATTCTTTTTATTGTTTTAATTCAAGGATAAGTTGTAAATGATGTTTGTTTTTTCATTTGTCTGGATGAAATTATTTAAATATTTTGATGTCAATATTATTTTATTTCCCGGTATTTGTTATTACGGCGATTCACAGACAATAACAGTTTTTTATTTCATCACTAGATGGCTGTTGTCAAAATATAACCTCAATTTGGTGGATGGAATATAATAAAAAAAATCGACATCGCTATCTACTAGATAAATTCGCATTAAAATTAGTTCAGAAACCAGATATTGTCCGCTACTTGGTGCACGTGAAAAACTGCATTTGAATGCGTGTACAAACATACATGCAGACAGACAGACGTGGTAAAATGGAACCTATATTCTAAGTTAGACCTCTAGCAATACATCGGTGAAAATTTCAGTCAATTCTATGAAGTAGTCTTTGCGTGATACTTGTATAAACATACAGAAAGACAGACAGACGCAATAAAATGAAGCCTATATTTCAACTTAGTCCTCTAATAATATAATACATCGGCGAAAACTGCATTCATTTCCATGCAGTGGGTTTTTCACGATACGCGTACAAACAGACTGACAGACAAAAATTCTAATAACTGTTGTTTTGGCTTCTGTTGCTCTAATAAAGATTTTTTCTTAAATATCTTTCATTTACAGACATCGGGCTGTTACAATTTTATTAAATAATAAATATTAAATATTAAATTAAATTAAATTAAATATGCATAGATATGAATCGAAAATAATTAAATTACGATCATACCCATAGCATATAAATTTGAAAACTATATAACAGACTAAAATCTACAGACAAACACAAAAACATCAACAACAACAAAAAAAGTATAAATAATTTTGGACATTACCTATTGGTTTTCGTTGTGGTAAGTTTATTCACAAACGTACCTGAAAAAAAGAAAAAAAAACAATATTATAATAATTTCAATCGTTTATATAACAACAAAATATATTTTTTTTACTTTGGAAATAGAGTACTTGTTCTGTATATTAATAATAAATAATTCATTATCAATTTTAAGAGCTCCTCAATATTTTTTCTCATTTAAAAAGAAACTTAAACAATTTACATTTTACATAAATACTTATATAAAAGTTTTTATTCTTTTTTTATTATTAAATCTTGATAAAGTAAACTTGTTATTTTTAATCGATGAACCATTCAATTTTTTTAAAAGTGTCCAACTACAATAAGATAGAAATTTGGATAGTGCTTTGGTAGTAAAGAAGTGCTCAAAATCATCCGACTCTACAGCGACTCCTTTCTAAGTTCAGAGTTTTGTTACTTTTATACTTGGAGAATCCCACTTCTGATAAAAAATGCGAATGTCGACTAAGTTTGATCTACTTCTATGGTACATTTTAAAAATTATTTATCTCAACTGAATATAAAATAACGAGTAGAAAAAAGGAAGACTCCAAATTTTATAACTTATCAGCCTCAGTTCCTTTATCTAGTCATTAGAACATCCTTAGATATAAATTTTATGCACTTAAGCGAAATAAGAAAGTCTACGTTTACTTTGTGTCATTAGAGAATTCTGGTGAAGTTAACTAAAGTCCATCATCATCAAAGCTTGCTTGATGTCAGTGAAAAGCCTATGTAGCAGCACTTAATACAAATTGCTTGGATATAAGAACTTCCTCTTGCATTTCCAACGGTATCCCCTTTCTCCTCAACCCCGTTCCCACAATGCCGTGCTGAACCTGACAATCACTCCAGGCTTCAAGAGCTACTTTCCTCATAAAGCATCAATCGTGAATGCGAAAAGTTTGTGTGCTTGTATGCATCAGGAAGTTTCGCATCCTATTAACTATTAATACTGTTGCTAAAGTAGGTACCTACCTTTGATAATGCAATCAAATCGCAAAAAAACATGAGTTTGTAGGCAAGCAAGAAAGTAAATCCGCACAATAACTCAAGCACGGAACCGAGTTTCGACCAAGGGTTTTTTGCTGTTGGCTGGTATCGGCCTAAAGAAGAGCCCTATTGTTTTCTGTAAAGTTTAGATACTCTGGTATCGAGGTACAGCCGAAAAACTCTGTTTGTTAGACCATGTTCTAAGGAAAATCGTCGAAAATTTCAAATTTCTTCACTTCTTTGGGCTAAACTAAAGTCAAAATGGTATAGGTAATTTAGCTAAATATATCAAAATAAGACTAAATATAACATTTTTGTCAGATAAAATTTAAAATTGTTAGTACAAGGAGTATGGTAACCGGTGTGAATATGGTCATAGTTTTTAAGTTAGAAGTTAACTAAAGTCCATCATCATCAAAGCTTGCTTGATGTCAGTGAAAAGCCTATGTAGCAGCACTTAATACAAATTGCTTGGATATAAGAACTTCCTCTTGCATTTCCAACGGTATCCCCTTTCTCCTCAACCCCGTTCCCACAATGCCGTGCTGAACCTGACAATCACTCCAGGCTTCAAGAGCTACTTTCCTCATAAAGCATCAATCGTGAATGCGAAAAGTTTGTGTGCTTGTATGCATCAGGAAGTTTCGCATCCTATTAACTATTAATACTGTTGCTAAAGTAGGTACCTACCTTTGATAATGCAATCAAAGAATTTGATTAGAGTGAGAAGAAGTTAACAATTCTACATAACCTTTTATGGCGAAACTTTATTTAAGATAGTAATATGGTCTCAACAGGATGGAGCTACTTGTCATTCTGTAAATGGGAAACAAATGAGCTTTTGCAAAAAAAACATCGGGAACGAGAGTAATTCGAGAAATAATAAGGTTACAAGGGCCACCAAGATCGTGCGATTTGATGCCCATTGCATTTTTGAGGCATCAGTTATCTACGATATAAAAAACGTTATATGCTTTTATGTCCTTAAAGTATATTAATTGTTTAATTAATTAATTTTTTGGGGTGGTAATGTTAACTTGATATTAAGATTAAGAAAGTTGCATTTGCTCACTTTGATCGGGTTAAAGTTAGCACTACCTATCATTAAGAAGAATATTTTCAAAGATAATTTAGTTTCGAAAAAAACGTAACTAATTAAAACTCGGCGTATTTGAATTAGTTATGTATTGTAAATCAAGAGAGTTCTTGTCACATTTAGTGCGAGACCGAAATTGGTTTGCCGTGTTGTCCGCACTTTTTCAGCTTTATAATAGCCGAAAAATCAAAATCGATTGTGGTTTGGATTATAACTAATTAGCGACAAAAAAGTTCCACCAAATTTAACTATTGGGAAGCGGGGAATACCATTCTCTACTCGGTGTTAGTGCTAACTTGAGTTCAAGTTAGCACTACTATACCTTATAAAGAGATAAAAAACGAAAGTAACATTTTTTTTTCAGTTCTTTCACATCAGAACTAATTTGCCACAAATAATTTACGCACAAATACAGTCAAAAACTGACAAAATTTTATGTTTTTAGGGAGTGGTAGTGTACTGTACCTTAAAGTTAGCATCAACACAAAAAAGAGAAAAAAAGTGCAACAAAGTTTTATTTTCCATAACAAATTTACGACAAATAAGCGACAATTAATCCATTTCTCGCTGAATCGAAATTCGATAATGGTAGTGCTAACTTTAAGGACTTTACGCTTTCTGTTCGTGATTAGCGAAATAGAATCTTTTGTATCTAGAAACAACTGAATAAAGTAACAAGTGATTTTTCAATATCATGCAATTTCAGATGATTGGAATAAATTGTTTTCTTGTAAATATTGTATCGCCCTTTCTGTATCCACGTTTGCAGTTCTGTTAAAGTATATTCCCACGGATAAAGGTATTTTGATGTCGATAGCATTTTGCATTATTTATGTACATTAATATCTACCAAGTACAATCTACATATGTATATGTATATATGTTATCATTTTTCCAGCTGAGTGAATCGAAACAAAAGCTTTTTGTTTTATTGCTTTATTCCTTCAGATAATACTTTGTTCGTTGTTATCATTTTCTTTCACACGTTTCAATTTTATCATGAAAAAAAATGAATTAAACTAAAATGTTGTAGTCCCTATCATTATACTTATATTTAAAATGTGTTCAAAGTAAAGTTGCTTATCTATGGAAATGCTGCTTAATGAGTTGAGATATCATTTTTTATTTTAATAAAAATAAGGAAGAAAGTCAAAGACAGCAAGTTAGTACAGTTGTCTAGTTTCTCTAGGTAGGTAGTTATGGCAAAAGTATTCCAGAAGAGTTCAAAGAAATGTCTTTAAGTTTAGAAACAGTTATTTATTCAAAATCTGAAATCAAATATCTAGGTATTATTTATTATAGATAGCAATCTTAGATGGGATAGACATATCTCTTTCCTTAGTAAAAAATTAAGGCGAATAGTATACAAATCTAAAATGCTTTCAAATATTTTCGATTTTAAATATATGAAAATATTGTGCAATAGTCTGTTTAGACCACATATAGAATACGGTTTAATACGATGGGGAGGAATTTCAAAGACACATTCAAAACCTATTGAAACTTTACAAAACCGTTGTTTGAAAATTATATCAAAGACGGATTAGAGATTTCCAAGTGATTTATATTTCAAAATTCTTGTAATAGAAAAAAAATCCAGTTAGTCATTGTTATGATACTAGACAAAAACAAAATATTTCAGTACCATATGATTTTTTTTTATATATTTAGGACCAAAAGCCTATAACTATTTACTTAAAAAGATTAAAGATATAGATAAAATAAAAAAATTCAAATCTGTTTGTTTGTAAATTTGTATTTGTTTAATTTACACGATACATGCAAAATATCAAATGTATATTTTATTTATTTGGTTTGTGCGCCCGTTTTATATAGTAAACCTACTCCGACTTTGATGATTTTTGATTCATTTGAAAGAGCCCACTTGACAAATGGTCCTGTATTCGAAAAAATCCGGAATCTGCTTTCGTCCAAAAACCGCCTGCGGAGGGGATGGAGGGGGTAATTTATCTAAGACGGCAGAACTAAAGATAAGACAATATCCGCAAACCTTAAATTGAATATTTTTTTAAAAAAGTTACGTTTTTAGTGTTACAACGATGTTGAAAGCTCGAATATGTGTATTTTCGATATGCGGAGGGAACAATTTCTTTAGAAAATTGAAAATCTGAAGAAACTACACCAAATACCAGATTATTTGTAGCAACATCTATATTGAACATGTTTTTCTTAGAGTTACGGTTTTCGAGTTAAAGCGGTGATAAAATGGTAAAATCTAAAATATTTATGCGTGTTTCAACCGCGATTTTTTGAAATCTCTAAATCAGAACAAGTACAAGCAAAGAATTTACGTGGGTAAAATGATAAGTACTATCTTCTTTGGTATAATTGAACGATTTTCCTGACTAATGTTACACTCAAAAGAATGAAATAAATATATTTAAAAAAAATGGACCGACGTTATAAGTTCGTGCAAATACGAATTAAAATTAATTCTATTGGTGCTGATACTTGGTGCCAAAAGTTATCAATATAATTGCAACTGCACAACTTCAAAAGTAACAGCACCAAAAGAATTAATATTATTTTGTATTTGTCAGTGCATCAACTAATAACGTCGATCCAATGTTTTTTCAAAAATTTATAGTCCAATAGATGAATATTACAGAATATATCACTCAGTATTAGCAAAGTCAGCTCGATTAATTTCAAAAAGTTATTATATTATGAAAGGTATTTCATATGATTTAAAAATATAAGAACATATAAAAAAATTCAACGATTATTATATACCAGTTGAATTGATTCTCCAGACATATATTACAAATTATTTTGTTAAGTCATGGTCAAAAAAGATACAAGATGGTTTTAAAGAGAATACGAATATATGTAACGTTATTTCTAATAATAAACTATTTAAAATGATCATTTCCAAGAAACGTTGAACCAACTTGTTTCTGATTTCTTTATAGCTCATCGAAAAATATATATGTCGATAATTTTAGCTGACAGCGTTTTTAGGAATTGATTTTATTTTATTAACAAAAAATAAAATGATACGAGCGAATGATCACGTATAGAAAAATTATAAATTTGATGAGAAAAAACGTTGATGGAATTTCAATTTAAAAGTTATTAATATCTCATTCACAGTTGTTTTTTCAATTAATACAATATCTACCTATATAAAATTACTCTATTAAAAATAATGATTCAGATTGGTTTTCATGATTAAATAATAGGTAAGTATTTATTATTACAAATGTTACATTGTCGAAATTATAGATACGATATGTATTTATTGTTTGACCGACGAACCCAGAACGGAGGAGGTATACAATTCGACTGTGTGCTTTTTTGTGTTTGTGCGCGCCTTTTATATAGTAATCGTACTCTGATTTAGATGATTTTTGATTTATTTGAAAGAGGAGGCTTGAAACATGGTCCCATATTCATAAAAATGGAAATCTGAAATCTCCTTTCATTCAAAAACCACTCCCAAAGGAGGTGGAGGGGGTGAATTTTCTCGAAAATCGAAAATCTGAGGTAGTATAATTAAAGGACAATATCCGGAAATGTTGAAATCTGTGGGGACTACATGAAACATTTAATTATTTGTAGCAACATGTATAATGAACATTTTTCCCCTAGAGTTACGGTTTTCAAGTTACAACTGGTGGTAAAATGGTAAAAATCTAAAATACTTATGCGTATTTCCGCAGCGATGTTTTAAGATCTCAATAAGAACAACTACAAGTGAAGAATATACGTAGATAATAGGATAAGTACTATCTTCATTCGTATTAGTGAACGTTGATGTTACACTCAAAAGTGTGAAATAAATATTTTTTAGAAAAAATTGGACTGACGCTATTAGTTGGTGCACTTAAAAATACAAAATAACAGTAATTCTATTGGTGCTGATACTTGTGAAGTTCAAAAGTTCTCAATCTAAATGCACAACTTCAAAATTAACAGCACCAATAGAATTAATATAACTTTGTATTTTTCAGTGCACCAACTAATAACGTCGATCCAATTTTTTGTAAGAAATATATATTTATGGATAAATTGTTAATTATACTACATATTACATCTAAATAAAATCCTTTATTTGAGTATTCACATTCGGTATGAGCTTCATTCTGATATCTTCTTGGATTTGAGAAAAATGTTCAATAACCGATAAAAGACAACAAATCAAGTTTAATGTTTTTGTTGGGAAATAGAACACGCATTTGGATATCTTTCTGGTAATTTCGGATATTAGGTTTCTTCGAACTTGATTGTCGGTTTTCAAAAAATTTCAGTGAAATATATTAGTTTTTATCCGATATTTTATCATTTAACCCTATATAAAAAAAACAGATTTGATTTTCACTCAGTAGGATATGATAGAATCATTGTTCAACAAAGTACAGACATTGTAAGTTATAAAACATACATATTACTATGTATGCCTTTTGTTTGTACTCACTGGAGTGGAAAATGATTATAAGTCATTCTGACATCGTATAGCCAACTTATAATAAAGGAAAAAAGAACGCTGGAGCAAAAAAAATGGAAAATAGCAACAACGTGAGCCATTATTACCATTTCACTCGTGAACGTTAATTTTGTTAGAATGAAAATTATATACTTTAGTATTTTTTTCAACCTAGTCTTTCTGATACACATATCTACACCAAAGTGTAATAATACAGTACTTTTTTTTCATTCTATTATTTTAACTCAAGACATTTTTTTCGATTGTCGATTACTTACTGCAAGAGAATTAAAGTATTATACAAATTATAAGGTATATAAATATATATATAACAACGTTAATCATGGTTTAAGTAAATAAGGAGAGAGGAGAAAAAACCGATGTTCCAGTGATATAAAAGAAATATGTACAGTGCGTTCATAAAGTATGGAAACGCTTCAATATCTCTACTAAAATATTGTCATATCGAGAGAAAGCTTTGACACGTCAATTTTTGATTTTGATTTTCTTATTTTATATGCAAACAGCATAATTTTATCCCCTCCAAGTTATGACGTCATCGTTAATTTTTTTAAATAGGAATGCCATAATTTTATATTATAAACGGAAAACTGGCAATTTTCTGTATTCAAAAATACCAAATACATGGATATTACCATAAAATATATATGAATATGAAAGCAGCAAATGAAAATATATTAATTTTTTAGCATATAAAATTATTGCCTTCCCATTTAAAAAAAATGATGACGTCATAATTTGGATGGGGGAGGGGATAAAATGATGCTGTTTGCATAGAAAAGAGGAAAATTAAAATCAAAAATCGACCTATCAGCAGAGCTTGTTCTCTATATTTTAGTATTTTAGAAGTTATTGAAGCGTTTCCATACTTTATGAACGCACTCTATAATGCATATAATAAGGTGAAATGTTATTATTGGTTATTTGATATGGTTTGATTTGAGGATATTACGAGTGATATACTCGGTTATTGGTTATTTAATGATGAAAAAATTGATGATATTGTGTCTCTGAATAAATGTATGTCGTTCTCGTTTCATAAAACGGTTTGTATTATTTATGCATCAATCAATAGATGCTTTGAGGAAAAAAAGGGAGGTATTGAAAATGCCTGAATAAAAGAAGCAATCATCTTTGATTTTATTCTATCGAGTAATCCATCCAAAACAAAATTACCTCCAGTATGCTATTGGATTTGATATACATACATACATATATATATATACAAAAATGTCTTCCAAACTACAAAATAATAATAATTCAATTGGTACTGGTGATTTTGAAGTTGTGCAGTTGTAGTTAGATTGAAAACTTTTAGCAACAACTTCAAAAGTACCAGAACCAAATGGAATAGGTAACTATTATTTTGTATTTTGCAGCGCACCAACTAATAAATTCACTCCAATTTTTTGCAAAATATATTTATTTCACACTTTTGAGGGTAAAATTAATCAACAAATTTCATTCAATGTTCAAGAAAGATGATAGTACCTACTTATTCAGAGATTTCTAAACATCGCGGAAATACACATATTTTATTACTTTACAACTGTTGTAACTCGAAACATGTCAAATTTAAATGTTGCTACATATAATCTCATCTCTAATTTGGCCGTCTAATGTTTTCAATTTTCGAAAAAAATTGCCCCCTCCACATAGCGCAAATACACCTATTTACCAATGCTGTGACTCGAAAACCGTAACTCTTTTGAAAAAATGTTGAAATTTAAACGTTTCCTGATATGGTCTCACCTTTAATTCTGTCGTCTCAGATTTCTCTGCTTGCCCCGTTAGGTTCATCGGTCAAAAACAGAATCGAAACCAAATGGGATTGATATATTAATACGCAGAATAGATTTTATTATATGGTGTTAGCAATTTAAATAATGAAGTGTTTTCATCCCTTTGACTACAAAGTAAAACACTGGTTCCCAACCATCTATCAAAAATCACACAGCAATAAACAATCGTTCAATAATATAATAATTATAATAGTAGCATTCCACTTTATGCAGCAAAAAAGCAACGAATGAAATCGTTACATCAAACATAAAGTTCCATTGTTATAAACAATAATACTAGAAGTAATAGGTATAAATATTTACAAATAAGCATGAGCTGGGTTGTTAAGTTTATATATATCTAGTATAATAATAAGTCGGTTTCAAATTTTCTGCAAAAACATTTTTTTTATGTCTAATTTATTTGTGCAAAAAATTCTGCCCGGTAAATTTTTAGCTAGTGGACCTAGATTTTGTCCTTGAGGAACACCTTTTCAATATTGAGTTTATATTGTAAATTCATAAAATCAAAACGATTTCAGAACAAACTTAATTTTATAAATGGAAAATGTTCATTTCAAACTCGGTTAACAAAGATGTAAATGGTATTTTCAGATCAGAATTGCCAAAAAATTTCTAATAAATTAATTTTCATTGTCATATCGCCACGATTTCTCGTAGTATAGATATGTGATATTTTCTAAAGAAATATTGAATTGACATATTAACAAAAATAAAGGGAATTAAAATTTGATATTATAGGGTCATAGTAATTTGAACACGCCAATAGAATACGACAAAAGTAAACATCGCATTATATTTAAAAAAAAATAAAGTTGAGGGTTCCATAGGAAAAACTGTAAATCTGGCAATGTTGCAGTATGATCCGGCACTACTGATAACCCGCGGATACCAAATATCCTATATTTATGTCAATCCGTCGCTGAAATATTCGGCCATTTCGCTTCTTTTGGGTGACCCTGTATATAATCTATCATAATACTTAATTTCTACTTATATCCCAAGTACCAACATAATCAAACCAATACAAATCTTGACAATCACTTATATTATTTGTATTCAAGTATCGATAAGTAGAAATCTGTCATTAGTTTCAATTCTACAGTAAATTTGATCTGAAGATTTGTTATAATAATATATCACTTTAAGTTTTTTTGTTATAGAGTGCAAACCAACGGCTGGTTAATGATAATGAATTGAATTCATACGAGGGCAATAAACTCGGTTGAAGTAATTGAAGAGACAATTATTATAGTCTTTAATTAAGATAATTATTTGATTGACAGTAATATCTCTCATATTCTCAGACAAAATTATATTGCATTCCATTTGGAATTCCTGGAAATAATATCACTACATTTATATATACATTAATTGGTTTTAGAATATGTCAAAACGTATCTATAAGGCCGTCGGAACTAAAAGGCGTGATGGTAAGAACGGTGCAAAAAGAATACAGATAGTAAATTATTTGTGGTCTGCGGCAAGGAAGCGTGCTAGGCCCCATGCTGGACCTAACCACTAGAAAGACAAGGAGTGAGTCATCACGACGAAATTTTATGTCAGACACAAGATCTTTTAGCCAATGAGAAAAGTCTTATCAATTTCGCAACAAAATTTATAAAGATAGTTATATGCGAAGAATTCCTATTGCTATTGTATATTATAAATGAAATAAATTGTTCTTAATAAGCAATTTAGGTCGGTTTTGTGACATACTTATTATATTGTCTATTATAGACATTCTCATTTGGTTATTTTCCGAATGATGCCGGTTAATTCCAAAATACCTAATTGCGGAAGTTAATACAAACATACAAACGGCACCAATTCCTTTCACTGACTAATAATCACATTAATGAATATTTTTAACTGTAAATTTGTTCTGGCCACTTCCATTAGTGTTACAACTTCAATTCTAGTAATGATGCCAGATGTTTGAATAATAATAAAAATATATAAGCCTTCGCAAATCTATGTGTGAAAATACCTAGGTATGTGTAATTATTGGTACAGAGATTTAATTATACTTAAGTTAATAATATAATAAGTAAGTAAGTGTTAATTAAATTTTCATTATTATACGCTTATTAGTTTTACTGCTAATCGAAGTTTACAACTCAATTTTCATAATATCCATACCTTGTACAACATAATAAAATAAATAACTTGAAATAAGCAAGCAACTTTAATAATTATGAAAATTTCAAGTGTAATCTTGTTGATGAAAAATTAACAAAGTTGAGAAACAGAAAAATATATTTTGGGTGCGGAATACTAAAAAAATATATCCAAGTAAACCTTTTAGCGGTTAAAATCGGCATCACTCTAAGAATAGGCAATCGCTCCAGTGATATTTTCTTAAGATACATAAAAACTTTAGGCTTTCATTTGGTTTTTATTTCATGCTTTAAACGCTTTACCGACGGACATATTTCAATTTACATATACAGTTTGATAAAGAATGGTCATGCATTTAATGGCATATTCTATGGTAAGTTTCAAGTCCATTTGACAACATTTATCTATATATAAAAACGTACCCTTAAAAAGTTACAGCCCTTTAAAGTGGAGCTACATCTATAAGTTTTTTGGCTGGAAAATCCAAAAAGTACAAAATAATAGGTTGAAATTTTGTTATCTACCAGCTCTTAGGTTAAGAAATCCGCAAAATAGGCAAAAAAGTTTCTTAAGGAATGATTCTTCGTTCGTTAGATGTAAAGGAAACTAAAAATATGGTAATTTAAAAGGAGCGCAATGCCAATTTCACGTTTCAACTCTATTCGCAAACGATTTTGGAACCTAAGAAATGGTAAATACCAAAATTTCAAGCCATTATTTTGTACTGTTTAGATTTTACAGCCAAAAAACGTATCAATGTAATGCAAATTTGAAGGGCAGTAACTTTTTAAGGGAGCGTTTTTGTATATAGATAAATGTTGTCAAATTGACTGAAAATTGACAATTGAGTATGACCGTTCTTTATGAAACACCCTGTATATATAATGAATGGCTATTCTGAAGGTGCATAATCGTTGAATTGTTTTCTTTAAGCAGTCGAAAAAATTTAATGGATGTAAACTGAATTTTTAAATAAATATAAAATATACCTACAAGAGTACGATAAACTTCAAGTTTTTATTATTTTCCAAAAACACGAAATAGGTATGCTCTGTAAAGGTCGTTATCGCGGGATAGTCGAAGATATATTCCTTTATATTATTTACACGACGATAATTTTAATAATTTTTAAGGATAGGCGCGTTTTTGTAGTAAGTATGAAGATATTTCGAGTGAGCTCGTAATAACTGCATTTATTTGTATTTTAAAAATATATCACAGCTCAAAAATTCGCATTCGTAGAGATCATTACAGGCCGTCGCTTTTGTCAGGTTGATAATTAATAAATATTTTTGGAAGGAAGGAAATTTCGGATTAGAGTTTTTGTGAATATGGGACCATTTCTCAACTCTCTTGGTTCAAATGAATCAAAGATCTTAAAAATCGGAGTACGTTTACTATGCGAAACGCCATACAAAAAAGCAAACATACAACGGAATTGTACACTTCCTTTTTTTTTGTAAGTCGTTAAAAAAATTATCTAGCGATTTTCATTTTGAATATAAAATATTTCTGCTAATATTTATCAAAAGATTCTCAATGAAAGAGAATTATTATCTATCATCTAAATAGTTTCGTTTTCGGCTGTCTGAATAGATTTTGATTTGCTTGAATATTTCTCGATATATTATACGTAAATAAAACTTATATCGCCTCCGCCAAATCGAAACGACGTTTCTGTCATTTTTTCATGTAAGTAGTTTGAGTCAAATGAATTTTTCAAGTTCTTCTGTGTCATTATATTAATTATGGAGACTGCAATGTGTTTGAATATTAATTATTTCTCTCAAAGAAATATACCTAATGTCTTGTAGCGTCACAGACGTACGTATTTCGAACTATTTACTGAATTGATTTTGCACCTTGTTAATGGAATATTTTTTTAACACGCAATAAATAAATAAATAAATACAAAGCTTATGGCGAATTATCTTAAACGTTCTTATTTAAATTTACGCTATCTAAATTTGTAGCTATAAATGCTGACTTTTTTGTAACCCAATCAATTAGATAACTAACTAGAACATAATAAATTCATAGTCAACTATAGAAAGTTCAATTTAATTACATAAGATAATTGTGTTAAAAATCCGATATTTGACCAACTTCAAGAAAAGGAGGAGGTACACAATTCGGTTCTATGTTTTTTTTTCTTAGAAAAACTCAAATCCGAAGTCTTCTTCCTTCGAAAAACCGCCTCTTGGGAGGTGAATTCAATTTTTCGCGAAAATCTGAGACGGCAGAATTAAAAATGATACCATATCCGGAATCGTTTACTTAAATTGAAAATTTTTCAAAAGAGGTACATTTTTTGAGTGACAGCAATGGTAAAGACTGAAATATGTGTATTTCCGCTATGTGGAGGAAGCAATTTTTTCCAAAATTGAAATTTTGAGACGGTCAAATTAAAGAAGAGAGATTATTAAAAATAAAATAAAATAATATCAATTCTATTAGTGATGGTACTTTCGAAGTTGGTGCCAAAATACTTCTATGCACAACTTCAAAAGTACTGCAGGAACAGAATTAATATTATTTAGTATTTTTAAGTGCACCAACTAATGAAGTCGATCCAATTTTTGGCAAAAAAATAGCTAAACATCTAAACCGTCGCAAAGAGTAAGATATCCCTAACAGTTCTAATATTAGTATGTCTTAGAATAAAGGTCTTAATATTGCCCTTAATCAAATTTACGTTCGTAAAATCCTTTACATTTACAGTGAGTACTATTTTTTTGGAAAATTAATAGGTACATCCTCTAAGACTCCATATTGCTTGAAAATACTTACGAACACTACAACTCCTTTTACATTCAAATGGTGAAATCAAAGAACAACTAGAGATAAATATATGAACCCAAGTACCAGACCTGTATCTAACCAATTACCATTTCAAGAAATTCAACCATGTTATTCCACTCTTCCCCTTAATAATAATTCTAGCCAATCGTACAAATCGGGAGAGTATGGTATGGTAAAGTGGAGGGGGTGGAAATCATAATAATAGGGCCACTAAATCAATAACGAAAATTGTATTCAAATCCAAATCAATTTCCCCAAGAAGAAGAAGATGAAGATGGAAACGTTGGAAGGTAGATGCGCGTGAGTGTGATCCATCTGGATCTAACAAGAGAAATCCGATTGCTTTCCCTATAGAACGTCATTCAAAAACTACATATATGTCATTTATATTAAATTGCTCAACTAAGGGTGAATTAAAATCAACTATTTCTTCGATTAAATACCGAAAACATTTTACAGGTTCTATCTATCTATCAATAAAGTATTTCACTGGATAGTTTACGAGTTTCAGGTACCGTTAAAAGAACTTTGATCGATCTAGATTTGTTTTAATGTCTTGAATCTTTTTTTTTAGGTACGTTACGAGTTTGAATTGAGTGGCAAGACTTAATATTAAAAGCAAAACTTGTTTCGGTACCTTATACAAGTACTGATCGAACATCCTGCATACATCAACATCGGAACCAACACAGTAAGTGGCCTCCATAGTATCACAATTCCCAATGAGAGTGGTGATTGAAGCCACTATGGGCTTTAAATGTTCCAGCGTTGTGGCAATGCTTCAGTCCAACTCGTAGAAGAAAAATGATTGAATTCAATATGCTTATTAATCTTGTATATATATATATATATATATAAACTATATATAGGTATAATCCTTCAGGTGTCTGAGTCACATAAGAAAATATAGGTATATGTAGTAAGGATTATTATCACTCACAAATAACACAGTCACTATTTTTATAAGATGGTTTAATTAATTTGTGCGTAATAAAAGGAAGGAAAAAACACAACAAGACATGCGGATTTGGAAAACACGTTTTTTTTTCCCAATGCATTTATGTAAAGCAGTGCATGTTTCCGGATGTCGGCAGTAACTAATAAAACGTAGAGAACAAACACCACACCGTCGTGTGAATCCGTAACGTTGCTCCAACGACACTTGAAACACGAATGTGGGGAATCTGACAGAGTGCGCTCGTCACCCCCTCCTACTAAAATTCTGTGTCTGTGCTCCTCTCACCCCGCCACCAATCCCCCGACCGGTCGACGACGTTCGGTGGCTGCTGCGCCGACTTGAGTGAAATTGTAACCTGGCCCGCGTCGATCGCTAGCGCGCTCCTCTCTTCTGGTGTGTGAATCTGCTCTCTCAAAAATCCATGAAAAAGGAATAAATAATAACCACCGCCGCCGCCGCCGCTGCTGCTGCCTCCGCTACCACCACCGCCTCTATTGCCTCCTCTCCCCGCTCCTCTTATGAGTGTGTATGTTTCTCTGTTCTGTATGTGTATGATGGTGGGTGCCATGTAGCCATGTTTCGTCAGTGCGTTGGGGGATTTTCGCTCGATCATTACCGACCGAGTAGCAGTAGACGACAACAACAAGAAGAAGAAGAAGAAGAGGAGGAAAAGGGCCGGCCCGGACGGGAACTACCAAGGACAACGACGACAACGACGTCGAAATTATTATTATTCCACCATTTCCAGGACAATCTGAGATTTCTGTAACTCTCATGAGATGAGGCGACAATCTCTTTCGACTGTTGCCACGTTTATTTGGTATGAGTTTATCCGAGTATCTTATTGCAAATATATTATGGAATTTTATTTTAATGGGAGGCAAGACTGACTGGGAGTTGGAAAGACTCGGTCCTATTGCCATGGGTTCCAAATTATTGGGAAGAAGGTTAATGAATGAAGACAAAAATGACATAGTTAAAGCTGGAAAATGAAATGATGAAAAATAGGCAAGCAAATGGATCAATCTGTCATCGAAATAACATTGATACAATGATCAGTGAAGGTATGTTTAATGAACTCAGGAGGTTCCGAAACAAGCTTCATCTACACTTATTTATCTATTTTTAGAAGCTTTTAAAAAAAGAGATTTAATTGTTTCAAATGAACTGAAACTTGAAACAGAGAAATGATGAAGAATCCAGAAATTATCAACCCACTTCAGTCATTCCCAAATATTATTTTGTGTATTTCTATAAAATAAAATATTTATTCTCGTAGAAGTGACGAAGGGATGTTTCAATATCATCATGCATTTGGTAGATGATCCATCTAAAGAGATGATCTCTCAAATTTCATGGCACATTTAATTGATTTGTTCAATTCATAGGTATATATATATATATATATATATATATATATATATATATATATATATATATATATATATATATATAATAAATACACTTCAGAATAGAATACGTTGTAAGTGACTGTGGCTTGGGTGGCTGTTCAGGGCCTTCGTGATCCCTTACGGCTTGTTTCTCTCACCGCACGACGACCTGACGGCACGGAAGAGATCACCTACTTAGGGGGTGATTTGTACGTACCGAGAGAGCAGAATGTCGTCGTCTTCGAAGCACACATGGCGGCACGCGCTCTCCTCCCTAATCCCCTCTTGTCAGAGCACTTGTCCCTGTCCATATATGTGTGTATAGGTATAGCGCTAGTCAAGATATTTGAGACCGCTCAACACGGACACTTCTATACTATATACTTACATCTAATGAAGAGAACTATCTATACAAAAAAGGTGAAAGGTGTCAGACAGAGATATATTCTCTCACTCATGCTCTTCAATATCTGCGGGGGAAGTTATAATACCCTTTGGAATTTTGGACTGAGGGTATTTCTATTGGAGGAAATAAAAGTAACAATTCTTTGATGTCACTGTGCTATAGGTATATGATTCAGTAGATCTGGGAACCCTCATAAAGAAACTAGGAAATATGGTTTAGATATTAGACTTAGAAAAAAAAAATATAATTGTGGACAAGCAAAATAATAATAGACCGGATATATTATTGTATTAATTGGAGTATTAATAATAAATGAGGGGGGTTCCATTCAGGAAATAGAACGCAGAACAGAAATTGCAAGGAGATCAATGAAAAGTCTATAAAAAATTGAAGGATAATGCTATCACTTTAAACACCAAAAAGAAAATTGTTCAAACCTTGATAAAATTCCCCCTTAACGAAGCAACATCTTGGACCATGAAATCACAAGACCGAAGAAAAGTAAATGCATTCGACTGCTGGAGACCAGTACTTCAGAGCATTTGGTGATATATTTTAATGTGGAAGGTACAAAACGAAGAGGTCGTTCTCCTAGAAGATGAGCTGATTAAATAAAAGACTACCCAAAAAACAAGTGTCAAGTTCAAGAGTTGTAGGAAATAAATATTTTTCATTCGGTTCACTACTATTTATATATAAATTCATTTATTTCCATATATTGCACCTCATTCGGCGACTAAAAAAAAAGTGGCGAATTGTGATAAACAGATAAATCCGACAACGAGGCTAGAGATTCAATAGAAGAAAATTCAGTTTTCTTTCAAAAACTCTATTGGATGTTTCAAATACCAGTAGCGTAGATTTTTGGGTTATCAGGTATTTACCTATTTTTATTTTTATTTTTAGGGAATTTATCAACATCCTGTAATCGTAACGTTACCTCAAATTAGATCAAGACTTTACACAAAATCAGCTTTGGCGACATTCCTATCACCAGAAATAAGAAATCTATAAACGTTAACACTGTTTTAGTTTAGCAAAAACGTACCCCTATGGCTCACTGAATATCAATGTAGAGTTTATTACACATTTTCCATTTCCGATTTGTTCAATTTAAACCAGTCATAGGTACAATATGAATTAATCTCAGGGACCTATACACCTTCTAAGCTTTGTCTCAAATATCTTGAATAGCGACATACCTATTGGCAATGCCCAGCATCGTCTCGCGGTCTCTCGACTCGGAATAGAGAGATCAGATCTTGCTTTTTTTCTTCTTGTGTTTGTTCCCTGGTATTGGAGGTGGGGATTTTTTTGGATTTCTAGTCCTTAGCTGATACGCGATAAATAGAAAAGCTGTGGGCTTTTCATTGGGAATGGTATATTTATGAATAGAAAAAAAAAATAACAATAAAAGTGGATTTCTAGAGAATATCATTGGTATTCTCTAGAAATTTTGTGAGGAAACTCAACGCTCAAAAAAAGATATAGATAAAAGTGAAACTGATGAGGCAATAGGTTTTATTTACTATATCACAGTGACAGGAAGAAGACGTACAGATTTATTTGTTTTATTTTATATTCGCCTGATATTGAATATTAATTTCTTCCATTAAAGATTGTATTGTATTAACGTCATATATTTATCACAATAATCCTGTTAAATTAAAAACACATCTCCCAAATTCCTATCAGGATTTAACTTTTCAGAACTTTTACTTTCATCTCAAGTGAATATCGCATTAGGAGAATGCTGTTAATTCAAGCATTTTATATATGAAAAAAAAGAGTCAAGGGTACGTTCTCATTGTATAGCAGGAAAAATGTCTGTTTAATAGCATTACATGGAAAAGGAAAAGCTGCTTATACAATAGTTGAGATGTTGTAGAAGGGAAACTTGATGTAGTGGGGGGAGTTAAGGGTTTTTGGCAAAAGGGAGTTTAATGACTAGTGGGATACTATATATAGGTATAAGGTGAGATTTCCGTTGATGAGGGTTAAACTGCATGGACCCTCGTGAAAAGGATTCGATCTTTTTTTAATGGGATTGTTTAGCTTTATTTTATTGTAGTTAATTATTTTTTGTGATTTATTAGAAAAAATGTAAAGTAGATATGATATACCTAAATAAATTGTTTAATAGTTTGTTTGTACAAATTGTAAAATAAGAGTGAATTTTGTCGTTTTTTTTTCCATTGAAGAAATTGTTGAATAATTGTGGCACAAGCTCGGTGTTGCTCTGAGAATGGAAAGAAATGCCATACCTATTTCATAAACACGTGGCTATCATTCTTTGAAATATTAACCCAATAATATTGAGTATAAATATAAATACTATGAATCTGAAGAAATTGCTTTTGCATAAATGCATTGAATTATGACCCTTTTTTATTAACGCGAGCCTCTGTAATCTTCTGTTTCAAGTCGAAGAGTGTTTGGCAAAATTTTAGCGGCGCCGTGGCCGGTTTAGACAGTTATCCGGCTGTTACTAAGCTAGGAAGCAGGATCCGTGGATCGAATCTTCGTTGGGGGATTTACTTTTTGGGATTCACTTTTTTTTATCGAAACTTTTTTCTTTATTTTTTATATGTATAATAAAATGGTAACCAAGTACATTAAAGAAATTAAAACAAAAATATATATGAGGGTCTTTATCAGAGCCACAGAAGCCATTTTTAGAACTTTTGGCTATTTGTCTGTATGTTTGTACATGCATCACGCAAAAACTAGTGCATGGAATTGAATGCAGTCTTAACCGATGTATTACTGGAATTTCAACTTAAAATATAGGCTACATTTTATCACGTCTGTCTGTCTTTCTGTATGTTTGTACATGCATCACACAAAAATTACTACATGGAATTGTATGCAATTTTCACCGATGTATTGGTAGATGTCTAACTTCAAATTTAGGTTCCATTTTACCGCGTCTGTCTGTATATTTGTACACGAATCATGCAAAAACAGTTTTCCATGTGCACTAAGTCGCGGTTAAAAGCTAGTAGCAATATAACTTTTAATTCTATTCTTTATTGTGGAATTATTAAGAAATCAATAATTAAGTATTTGAGTAGACAGTTTATCGACGAAAGGCTTAAAATAACTTTTGTAAGGTACCAACCAGGCTAACTGAAAATAGTGGAATAAATAACAAAAATACTAGGACTGAATTGATTAAATGTTGCAGTAAAAGTATGGGATACCTATAAACTGATAGACTATTCTGTTATATTATTTTATTATTTCATTTATCGAATATTTATCATTAATGAAATTAATAATAATAATAATAATAATAATAATAATAATGTCTTTATTTTCTAAAGAAAAAGGGGGAAGTCTAGCCATTGGATACTCAAGTGAACCCTATTGTTTCGCCTTTGGAAGAATATTTTTAAGAGTTATCGGGTTTGAAGTCGAATCAATAAATTTGCTAGTAGAGAATAAAGGTGGAAAAAATAATCTCTCAGAAAAAGCGTACGATGCCACATTAAAATAAGTTCTCCATCATAATAAAAGCCCAACTCAGAATCACAAACCTTTTGTATTACATTTGCAGACGGCATTTTTTTGACCAACTTACAGGTATATAGAATTCCGTTGTATGTTTGCTTTTTTTATGTATGGCTGTTCGCGCTTTTTGCATAGTAAACGTGCTCCGATTTTGATAATCTCCTTCCCTCCAAAAACTGCCCTGAAGGGGGTGGAGGGGAAAATCGAAAATCTGAGACAGCAGAATTAAAGATGAGACCATATCAGGAAACGGTTTTCGAGTTTCATCAATAGTAAAGACTAGAATATGTGTATTTCCGCTATGTGAAGGGGGCAATTTTTTGCGAAAATTTAAAATATGTGACGACCAAATAAGAGGAGCAATTATACGAAGCGTCATTTAAACTGGACATTTTCCAAAATAAGTTATAGTTTTCAAGTTACAGCAGCTGTAAAGCCTGAAATATGTGTATTTCCGCCGCGAAGCTTTGAGATTTCTGAATAGTAACAAGTAAAAGCAAAGCATATACATGGGTATTAGAATAAGTACTATTTTATTTGGTATAAGTGAACGTTCAACGATTTTCATGACTAATGTTACACTCAAATGTGTGAAATAAATATTTTTTACCGAAAATTCGACCGAATTTATTAGTTGATGTAATGGAATATACAAGATAATATTAATTCTAATAGGTGTTGGTACTTTTGAAGCTGGTGCCTTAGGTAAGTCTTCTGTCTGACTACAATTGCACAACTTTAAAAGTACCAGCACCAATAGAATTACATAATATTATTTTGTATATTTCAGTGTATCATCTAATAAAGTTGGTCCCATTTTTGGTAAAAAAATATTTATCTTTGCTTGACTCCTAACTAAAAACCTCAAAAACAACCAGTGCCCTATATCTCTCTTCGGAGTCTTTCTTTTCTGGAAGGATAGAAAAAAAAAAGTGTCCGAATCCTTTTTTCGACGAAGTCGATAGTGCCAACACGCGGTAATATCAATCTCCAATTATTATCTCTATCCCAGCTGGATGGAACAGAAAACACAGGGTGTGTGAAATGTCCCGTAGAATCGTCGTCGTCGCTTATGGATGGAAGAGTGTCGACTTCGACAATAGCAGCATCAGCGTCGGTGGCGACGGCGGCGGCATCACCCTCTGGAGATGAAAGCAAAAGAGGATGATGATAGAAGAGTCGAGACGAGATGGAGCGAGACGACAGACAGAAGCGTGACGCTTCCCACAGATTCTTCCCACTGTGTGTGTGAGTGTGTATGTTCCCGTTACCGTTCGCGTGCTGTTGCCTGTGTTGCGGAAAACGACGCCGTAGGGATCATGGCCGGAAATGGGCAGACATCGGTTAGAGGTTGGTAAGCCAACGCTCGCGCCAGCTACGTGTTGATACACTTGTTCTCTTTGCTATATAACTATATATATATATATATATATATATATATATATATATATATATATATATATATATATATATATATAATGGTTGTCGTGCTTTTGCCAAAGCTTTCAGCACCCTTCTGACACAGCTTAGATGCTTGTTGGTCAAGGGGTTCTCCCATCTAGCGAGAAGAATAGCCCATATCCGTGTCTTGATGAACGGTGACGGTGATGATTAAGATATTTCAATCCAGTATTTCGACGACTGATTTTTGACCGACGAAGCAAACGTAGGAGGTATATATATATAGTTCGACTGTTTGTCTACATATGTTTATGGATGTTCGCGCTTTATGAATAGTAAACGTTCTCCAATTTTCATGATTCTTTTTTCATTTGAACGAGCACTATTGAGACTTGTTCCCATTGACATTCAACATGCATGTCCTTCCCTTCGAGAACTTCTCCCAAAGGGTGTGGAGGGGGCAATTTTGTCGAATATTTGAGATGACAAAGTTAAGGAAGAGACAATATCCGACAACGTTTGAATTGGACATTTTTCGATGAAATAATTCATTTCCCAGTTTCAGCATTGGTAAAGTTTGAAATATAAGACGGCCAAATTAATGAAGAGATTATATTTAGCATCATTTAAATTGGAGATTTAACCAAAAAAATCCAGACGGCCTGTAGCCAGTGGAAAGGTAGATCTCTAAAAAATTCATTGAATTGAAATGTGAACATCCATTGATTTTTTCTTTAATATTTTTTTTTTACGCATTTTATGAAAAATTCCTTCGAAGAAAAGTTGTAGTTGCTGATTATTATATCTATAATTCAAAATTATTTTTGATGATATTTACACTACGGCCTTTTTTGATAATTTTTCTAAATGTTTGAATGTTCACCATTTTGGCCGAGATTTTTAAGAGATTTTTGTATTATTCTGTAAAATAATTTAGTTTTTAATTTTTATACAATTGATAAAGGCCCCAAAGCGGATCGAAACGTCTTGTTCTGTAAACATTCTGACATGAAATAAATGTGCGTTTATTTCAAACTTTCCAATCCACGATATTCAAGAAAAATATATATATATAAAATACTTGCAAAACTGCGACCTCTATAGAGTTAACAAATTTAGTATTATCCTATATCTATAAATATAGGTATTTTATAAACTTTGAAAAAAAAGTTTTTTTTTATTTTTCTCGAATTTCAAAGGTGTGAACTATTTCAATAGGTACATTTCTATAAGAAATTTACCTATAAATGTACTGTTTCCGAGTTACAGCAGTGGAAAACTCTGAAATATGTGTACTTTTCGAAATCTCTAGATAAGTATAAGCGTGCGGTCCTAAATTCATCCCCGGGCAGGTAGTACCTAATTTCTACAACCATTATTGATCCCAATGCTAATAATTACGGTCCTTTAATCTCCTGGACCAGAGATTAAAAAATATACTTTCTTGGAAATATAAATAGAATTTGCTTTTTATTTAGGTGTCAGAAAACATGGAAAGCTTTGTCAGTTTGAGTGAACATGGAACTCATGTGCTAATTGTGGTTTCTGTAGAACTTACCAAACACACATTTTGAAAATGTGTTGAATGTGCCAGAATAGGAAATCCGGTCTGTTTCAAGATTTGATTTTGTAAAATGTAAAGCTTATTTTAATTAAAGTTGAACATAGGTATGTATTAGTGCTTGTATAAAACACAAACAAACATTTCTGTTCCTTTACAGATTCTTAAATAAATAAATATATACAGATTCTTAGGTAAAATGTGTTTTGTGGTACAACAAGGTTGGTTAACCCCTGAAGATGCAAACCTTGTTGTCGAAACAATAGTCGGTTTTAACAAAATAAAAATGAATTGTTGTTGTTTAATGTGTTAATTCTGGGTTTATTATTTAGTTCCATTTCAAGGCCGTCGTTACAAATACCACAAGCACTAGTTTTAACAAATAAATCATTTGTCATTACAGAACAGCATTTCTAGCATGCACAGAATCTCTTTTGTGATAAATTAGAAGCTGCACTCACATCCCCCCATAGCCATTTCGATACTGAGCGAGTGAGGATGCGAAGTGCGTAGAGCCAGAAACTGACATATGCTTGGTAGGAAGATACTAGGTGGATTCTATTCAAATGGTTACTCGATCATCTATCGCATGAGTCTGTTCGTAGTCTCCTACTGGACAACTGGCCTGAGAATCTGCCAAATTCCCAATCAGTATAGACGGTGGTCTAGTTGGTAAGACGTTGTTGGACTTCTAACTGAGAGTTTGTAGGTTCGAGCCCAACTAGGTCAATGACTTTTTCCATACATGAGAATTTCCTAAAAAATTCCAGGGGTAGAAGGATCGCTATAAAATGGCAAAAACTAGCGGTCGACATCACTTGCCCCTTACCAACCCGCGTTGAGGCAGTGTTGTAAGATACGCCTCGAAAACCCACTGATTTAGTAAAATGGTTTATCTCGTAGAGACATATCGGTGCTTCGGAGTCCACCTCAAGCTGTAGGTCCCCTTATCAGTTGCAATACTGATAAGGCAGTGAGGAGGAGGCCTGTTCAGGAGTGGATGCAAAAAGGGCTGACGACGATAGACGGCAAGCTTAGTCGTGTGGTCGCTTCTGGGAAACGGCCCGGTACAGAAAAGTAGCAGAAGCTGTTCATGTCGAGGCAAACAGGCTTCTTTGGCCGGAGAGCAGCATCGCCGCGCTCGCTTGGAGGGTGCCGCGGCGGCAGCGTCGGTTTGCTTGTGGTAGGTGATCACGTTCAGAATTTAACGACGACGATGGCAAAATTGGCAGCAATGCGAAATGATGTCACCGGGCATAATGGCTGATGTGTATATGTTGTATTTGCTTACGGGCCGATCTCCCACTCTCTATGTGTGTGTGTGAGATGTGGCTCCGTCCCGCACGGAAACACAACACCAATGGAGGAGGCACCCATCATCCCGCCACCGCACCGCCGCCGTCGCCGCCGCCGTGTTTTCTCTTCATTTCGACGGCAACGGCGGGCGCGCGCAACACGTCGGGCTATTACTGTAAGAAAACAGACATATAAAACTGAGAGACACAGTGAGAGAGAGTGGCGCGGCAAGGGACACAAAAATCAATATCCCCGGGGCTGCTAAATCACGCTTATCAAGAGAGAGCACTTTTCCCCACCCCCCGCTGCTAGCAGCGCGTGTGCTCGCTCTCTCAGACCGCCGCCCCCATGGCTTCGAGGGGGGCAGGCACCTTCAGAGTGCGATAGAGATAACATGCCTGCTTGCTTCAACCACACTCTATATACCCCTTATCCCACTACAAAACATTCAATTTGAACGTCAACGTCGCTCGCCGCGGGAAGGGGTTTTGGATTTTGCACACCCCGCGCGCCATATATATATATATATATATATATATATATATATATATGTAGAGAGCATCGAAATCATGGTCGCGCGATCCCTCCTCATCCCTGGCCCAAAGCATATCGCGAGCTTTTTGAATTTTGTGTCCACTTCCGGTATGGTACAAGAGAGAGAAAGCTCTGCTGGCATGTCTATGGGTATATGTGGTGGGTCACTAGTAACTGTTTTGTGAGGACAGATTGCCCATGCAAAACGAGATCAAGAGAAGGGTCCCGTGCTGATGGTGGCACCACCCTGCAGGGCCAACTCGAGGTCACCAGAAGCTCGAGCCTGATACTGTAAATCCTTCCGTGATTCTTATAACCAGAGATAAGGAATATTGGGATTCAAGTTTGCACAGTCTTTTTGAAAATAATGCGAGTACTAGCAGAATTTATAATTCGAGAATTCCGTACGGTAAAGCGTGTAGAGTTTATAGGAAAAATCAGATTATACCTAAGCAAAGATTTACAGCCATATTCATAATCGAAACTTAGTATGCTACTAAATTAGGTGCAGAGGTTTATGGCTACCAGAATACACAACTGACTGATAGAACCTTCAATCCACGGTCGTAAATGAGGACTGTGCCAGAGAACACTACCTCCAAGACTGTGCTGAAATCTCACTAACCTAACCTTAAATTAGGTTTGTTACTCTTATATCACTGTCATGGTAGGATAGTGTTTTGTTTTTTATTTTAATAAGGTACTAGCTAGTACCAAGCTAAGAATGGATTATGAATACGGCTGTAAATAGTTATAAGTATGGACAGATAAATAAACACATTTTCATGATTAGGAATTCTGTCTGATTTTTTAAATTTATCGAGATGTCGAAAATAATTGACGGCTTAAAAAAGGATGAGGAATAACATAAGGTTACAGGTTTCCTTTTTTTGTATGTATGGCCGTTCGCATGTTTTGCATAGTAAACGTGCTCCAATTTTGATGATTTTTGATTCATTTGAAAGAAGAGTTGAGAATTGATTCAATAGTGAACTTTTTTGAACTTCTATAGGCACATTAGGAGTTTTTAGAATGGGTAAAATCTTCGCAGCTCGCGACACCGATGACCTCAACATGCTTGTGACGTATTGCACATAGTATAGCAGCCAGTGTACTTGTATTATACACATATATACACTGATACCACGTCTATCTTCTCTGCAAATATAATTGAACAATTGAAGAATTACTGTGCAGTACAATAGTGAGAACTTGATATATTTATGTAGAAAAATCAATAACAAAAACAAAGTATTTATTGTCGAATATTTCCAAAATTGTTATTGATATTTGTGTAAAAAAAATTGATATTACATATTTATTTTTATAATATTTGATATCTGTGATACATCTTTCAATTTTTTTTGTTATAAATATTTATTTCCTGAGTCTAGATATAAGGTCATGAAGGTAACTAGCAAAGGGATAACGTTGGAGTTCCACATGGTACAATATTAGGACCCATATACCTACTGTTCCTGATATTCAATAATAATTTACCTTCTAGCACACTGTATGTTTTAATGCTGATCTCCACAGGCAGCAAGGGAGATATACATCAAAGTATAACATAGACATAGACATAGACATCTACGCCGAGGCACTATTTTGTGTATTTCGTGTTGATTTCACTGAGAACAAAAATTGATTGATTGATTTTCTTCTAGACTTGAGATTGTTGGATACCTTCAGCTCAGTCAGAATCAATAGGTCTGTTTTTAATAGTCTCAGTTTCTAAGCTCTGTAGAAAACTCAAATGACCTTTAAAATAGAAGAAGCTTTCGACAGCGCGACTGTAAAGAAATACAGAATATTTTTAAAATTTAATCCAATGATTTTTCACAATTTCCCTTCACGGCTTTAAAGATGGAAACGTAAATATAATTATCTACCATTTAGACTTAGATAAATGAGGCAACGTAGAAGTACTAACTGGAGAAAATCAATGCTAAAACATAAATTGCCCCCTTTCCCCCAGGTTCATAGCTGATAGACATCATCATAGTCGTTCCCCGTCCAACACCACCCCCTGCCCCATCCCATCTCATCCCCCAATGCTTCTTCCGTTTTCTTGCCCAACTTAATTAGACGACTCAAATTCGATGCTAATGCAATTTGCTTTAGCGAAATTCACACACACACAAACAAGAAGAAGGTAAATAAATATTTATTCATGCTAAAACAGACAAAGATAAGAACATTTGGTTAAAATGCAAATTCAGGCCCACATTTTTGGGGGCAAAAGTTCCTCCTCACTCACTCACAAGCCAACTCACTATTATTACCAGATCAATAATAATAATAATAATATGGAGGAGTGCAGGCAAGAGCGTATAGAGCAACTATTATATAAACTTTATAATTAATGGATGAGAGTTGGATTTTGAGGTATGCGCTGAATGTGCAATGTGAATGGAAGTTTCTTGGTTATTTTCCAGACATCTAGCAGCGCTGCGCATTAGTAGTTTAGTTTGGTTTTGGTGGTTCCTATGCCGTAGCAAGTTTCTCTCGTGCATGGTATTTGCTTGTTCAAACATTATATTATTTCCGCAATGTTTGTAATATGATGATGATTTTATTATCTTAGCAAATAATAATTTCATATTCGTGCAAATATAATTGCCAAATTAATAATTCAAATATATTAGGTAAATTTCTAATAGAAATGTACCTATTGCGATCGTTCACACTTTTGAATTTCGGAAAAATTTCAACAGCATGTTGTTATATGTCTTTAAGTAGGCCCAAAAAAACTTTCGGTTCAAAAACAATATTGCATAATACCGCTATAAATGTTCAGTCAGATTGATTACCAAAGAAAGCACCGCCACCCAGACAAATATCATGATTTCAAGGTTGTTGCCTATCTTCAGTTTGCCGCAGAGCGTCGAGCCGTATCTGATTATTATTCCGAACTCATATTAGTATCAATCTTCAGCGTGCCGCAGACGGTGGAGATCAATATATGAGCAATGCAATAAACACGTATAGTGGATGGGTATAAACACCCGACAAGTGGAATTAATTAATTCAAGATTATCCTGTACCAGTCATATTATGATATTTTTGAATATGAATTCAATTGATACATAATCCAGATGATTATATAACATAAGCTGTTTCTGGTAAATAACTAGATTACGCAAGGACGTCTAAGTGGGCCGACAACAACTACTGCGAGGGCAAACACCCCTTCGGCCATTGAATAACGTCAACAACTGTTAGGGCAATACCTACAATTTCACATTGTCATATTATTGCATAATACCACTATAAATGTTCAATCAGAGTGATTACCAAACATACCTCCTCCTCTCTTTGCAGTCGGTGAAAAATATATGAAAATTTTCTCCCATTGTCTCAGAAACTACTAAGCGTAGGATTGTTAAATTTTAATACAAATTTATATAGAATTTATTAGAGCAACAGAAGCTAAAACAAAAATTTATAGAATATTTGTCTGTCTGTCCGTCCACGTCCAAGTCGTCGGCAAAAGCGAGTTCATAATATAATTCTTGAAGTGTTCCAACCCTTGTTGCTTATTTTATATTAGAAATTCATATTTTCATAATACGCAATTGTTGTTGTAGTTGATATGGAAAAGGAGAAGTTGAAAAAAAAAGAAAAAGAAAAACAGCAAGAAATAAAGAGGGATCCTTTTGTAATTTCGTGTCTGGAAATACTTTCCATCCTTTTAGAGCGGCTGCTGCATGTGTTTCTTCTTTCCACAACGATGTTCTAGATTGCTTTTTATTAAAAATGCTTATATATATTTATTATAAAAGCTATGTTATACATATACCTACCTATATTATATAAAGACGTGTTTTCGTAGTAAAATGTGAAATTTCTTGTAAACTACAAAATAATACATCAACATCCTTTCCAGCTTAAATTGCGTTAGATGCTATTTTCTGGGAAATCTTTGTGAAAACCTAGAGTATAATAAATTGCTTGTTATCGTTTCAATTTGAACTTTCCACAGATTATTATCAGTTGCGAAGTTATTTTATTTATGTCTATTGAGATTGTATTGATTATGTAAATGATATTGGATGTTAAAAAAAGTATTGGCCAGGATTCCTTCAGTCTTGACCTCATACTTTTTTCTCCCACGTTATTCTCTCCCAAATTGCTGGAAGCAATGACTTTTTCTTGAACTTTTTCAGGTCTATCGCTTAAAACTTCTTGGACTTTGAAAAAATTGATCTAGCAGCAACTCCCAGTAAGTAATCTGACACTTCTATTATCAAAAAAATCACCAAAATAGCAAAAGTATGCGTTCTTATTTTTTGTTAAGAATAACGTCTAAGATGTCTAATAGTTATTTTTATTTATTTATTTATTTATTTATTTATTATTTATTATGTATTATTTATTTATTTATTTATTTATTTATTTATTTATTTATTTATTTATTTATTTATTTATTTATTTATTTATTTATTTATTTATGTATTTATTTATTATATATTTATTAAAATTTCGTGTTTTCTGTAACGCGAAAACAGCTTTAATTATTTTGATGAAACTTGTATCAGAAATGTCTCTTAAAGATGTCCTACAATGTCTCAAAGCGTATTTCTCGCTAAAAGTAGGACAAAAAATATGCCCAATGGTCGAAACTCGACCGTAATTCATTTTTTTAATTAAAACGCTATTGAGTCTCTATTCTCTGATTTCACATTGGGCAATTGGGTTGGTTATGCAACACACAATACACTTCTACCAAGTAAACCATTTTTTTAATTTAAATCAATTCAAAATATTAACGCATAATTCATCAACATTTTAACTGGGTGCACTAATTCACCATATAAACTTTCATTTTGCCAAATCTCATACTCCTACGGGCACGTTTTATGCCTTAAAAATTGTATACAATCACGTATTAATATATAGATACAAGCTAATTGTTATTACTTTTATTTGTGTGGAGTCACCAGATGGTTTTTCCAGAATCAGTAAATATAGCAATAGATTCCTATCGAAATTTACCTTCATTATGATTTTTTTTTTCGACCTAAATTGACTTTTATTCTTCTATTCTCTTCATTGATGCCCCCAAGGATATTTCACTTTGCTTTGATCTTGGAATCACACGAAAATGTAGAATTCTATTTATTGAAGAAAAAGATAAAATCAAAAGTGATCATATAACGAATTATTTCCAAATATTTCAATGATAAATTTAATTTGATTAACCAACTCTTTTAATGTGTAACACATTTTACATTCGGAACTAAAACAATAATTACTGCACCTTTCAAATAGATTTACTCGTCGGCATTCATTATTTCATTATTAGATTGGCAAGTACTTACCTACTTATTTATACGTTTTCTGATTATACAATAGTAAAAATGTCACACAGTTCTTATTATAATCCACACAAGTGGCAAGTACTTATTAAGTATTAAAAACCAGTCTTAAAGGAAAGTTGTTATATTGAACGATATTAAATATATTTGTTACCAATATTGTACTACATTTACAGTATTATAAAATACTTTTCTTGAATTCTTCTCAAATATAATAAATATTTTTTTACAAAAAATCGGACCGATGTTTTTATTTGGTGCACTGAAAAATACAAAATAATATTAATTCTATTGTTGGTGGTGTTACTTTTGAAGTTGTGCAGTTGCACTTATATTGATAACTTTTGGAACCAACTTCCACCAAGTACCAGCACCAATAGAATTATTAATGTTATTTCGTATTTTTCAGTGTACCAACTAATAACGTCTGTCAATTTTTGACCGACGAACCCCGAACGGAGGAGGTATACAATTCGACTGTCTGCTTTATTTTTTTTTTTTTTTTGGTTCGTGCGCGGCTTTTATATAGTAGACGATCTCCGATTTTGATGATTTTGGATTCATTTGAAAGAAGGGGATTGAGAAATGGTCCCATATTCATAAAAACGCAAATCCGAAATCTCCTTCCCTCCGAAAACCGCCCCCGAAGGGGTGGTGCTGGCGAATTTTCTCGAAAATCGAAAATCTGAGTTGGTATAATTAAAGATAGGACAATATCCGGAAACGTTTAAATTGAACATTTTTTCAAAAGTGTTACGGTTTTCGAGATAGACACATGTTAAATATGTATTTTTGCTATGTGGAGAGGACAATTTCTTTCGAAAATTGAAAATTTTTCGATACTACATGAAAGATATAATTATTTGTAGCAACATTTATAATGAACATTTTTTCCTTAGAATTACGGTTTTCGAGTTAAATCGGTGTTAAATGGTAACGACTAAAATATTCAAGCGTATTTCCGCCGCGATGTTCTGAGATCTCAATAATAACCACTATAAGCAAGGAATATACGTGGGTAATAGGATAAGTATTATCTTCATTGATATGGTATAGTGAACGTTCAACGATTTTCGGGACTAATGTTACACTCAAAAGTGTGAAATAAATATTTTTTACAAAAAATTGGACCGACGTTATAGTTGATGCACTGAAAAGTATAAAATAATATTACTTCTATTGGTGATGGTACTTGTGAAGTTGGTGCCAAAAGCTATCAATCTAACTGCAACTGCACAACTTCAAAAGTACCATCACCAATAGAAGTAATATTATTTTATACTTTTCAGTGCATCAACTATAACGTCGGTCCAATTTTTTGTAAAAAATATTTATTTGTAAAACATTAGTCACGAAAATCGTTGAACGTTCACTAACTCTGTTCATAGACCATACAATACCACCAATATCCTATTACCCACGTATGTTCTTTGCTTGTCCTTTGCAGATATATATCTTAGAACATCGCTAAATTATTAAACAGTTTCCTTGTTGATAATTTTTGCATTTACAAATCAAATCTACAACTTTTCTTTAAATATCTCTTTATTATATGTATATCAAGTCTACCGCTGATTTGAAAAATATTATAATGTTCCGTCAAATCTTATTAAAAAAACTATCTATATTATGCACAATTGTTAAATAATATTCAAATTATTAAACTGTTTTTTTATGTCAAGATAACAGTACATCCCGCTGGAACAGGAATATGTATTAACAGAAATTCTATGAAATTCATGATAATCGATTTTCATTTTTTGTAGAAAATAGCTAATCGAACAAGCTATTCTCGATATCATATTAATCACTATCTCATAATTTAGTTCATTGTTGAAGTAAAAAGTTGGTATAATCTTTTTTGATCATATATGCAAAAACCAGAGCATCTTCTTTGTCAGTAAGTTAATAAGATGTGAGTAATATGAAATTCAGAGAACAGTTTTTGATACGATATTTTATAGATCAAGTGAAATAGCTTCTATTCTTCAGCTTCATTATAATACATATTCTAATTTAATATATTGATTAAATTTCCTTTGTGTTTGAAATAAAAAAAAAACATCTAATATACCAGAAGAGAAAACAACAATGAAAAAATATAATATAAAAGATGGAAATTATCTAAGATGCCTTAGAAGTTTCATATTTTCACCAAGACATGTATTTTTTGAAGCAATTATATGAGAAAAATCTGGCAAAACACATATCCCTAAGTATATCATAAGTTTTTTTTCAAACATTATAACATTGGTATCAAAATAGCTTATAGACACAAATTACAGACAGAAATTAATCTTCTAAAATATTAACATATATAGAAAAAGCTCCGACAGGTCGATTTGTGATTTAGATTTTCTACTTTTTAATGCGAACAACATCATTTTGTCCCGTAGGTATACCTTTCAAATTATGACGTCATCATTAATTTTTTCAAAGAGAAGGCCACAATTTCATATAATAAATAGAAAGCTGGCATTTTTCTAAGTTCAAAAATACCAAACATATGGGTAATAACATGAAGAAATATGAAATACAGGGTGATAATTTTTTTTTTAATTTTCAATTGCTGCTTTCAATTTTATACACACTAATAATAGTGCATAAGATCAAGTATCCGTTTAAATCGGAGACCTTAGTAACAACTAATAACTTCTCAGTTACCACTGCATATTAATATTATTATTTTAGGATCATATTTTCAAGTTAAACATTGATTTCTAATTTTTCATTTTAATAAATTTCGAGGTAGTGCAACTTCAGATAATATGAATCCCTTATCAGAAAAAGAGCGAATAGAAATTTTGATGATATTAGAATATGGTGATCGTAAAAAGAGTATGGAAGAAGTATGCAACATTTTCAATGAAAAATATCCAGGAAGAAATCCCATAAGCAAGTCCACAGTGAGTAAAATAAAGCGTGAACTTAATATGGAATAGGGCATGTCAGGGATAAATAGAAAAGTGGCAGACCGGGGCCGTTTCTGATGATATTCAACTGAATATTTTATTAGAAGTTGATAAAACTCCTCATTCTTCAATCCCAACGTTATCCCACTAAAGTAGCATTTGTCTTGGTGTTGTTCACAAAGTATTAAGGAATGCCAAATTATATCCTTATATAAAATTAAACTGACCCATGAACTTAATGAAGTTGATTTTGAGAGACGCTTAGAGTTTTGTGACACGATTTAGAGAATATTTAACGAAAATAATGGCTTTAAATGTAATGTGCTATTTTCCGATGAAGCAACTTTTTGCTTAAATGGTTCAGCGAACAAACGAAATTATAGTTATTGGGCAAATGGAAATCCTAACTGGATGATGGAAGTCCATACGTAGTATCCACAAAAAGTAAATGGCCAGAGTTTTTCAAAAATACTATAGTGGGAGCATATTTTTTAGGGGAATGTCACTGCTGCAAACTATTTAGAAATGTTACAAACATATTTAATTCCATTTTTGATAGTAACATATCCAAGTGAGTTTGGTTAAATAGACCACAATATTACAAGCAGTTAGAGCAAATCCTCATTATGCTCTGTTGGAAAGAGAATTTCTGAATGATATTTTTCCCAATCGCTGGATAGGAACACGGCGATCTATTGAATGGCCTCCAAGATCTCCAGACCTAACCCCTCTTGACTTTTTCTTTGGGGTTACTTGAAAATTAAAGTTTACGTGAACCATAAACATAAACGAGCTTAACGAAATAATAAGAGCAGAAATGGAAATGCAACAAATTACAGCAGAAATGTTGGCAAATGTAAGTCAGGAATTCTTTGCTCATCAAGTTACTCAAGGCCCACAATTTGAACATTTGTTGTGATAAGTGTTAAATGTTTATTTATTGTTTCATAGGTTTTTATTAGGATATTTTGTTGTTCATAGATGTTTTTATTGTTGAATGAATAAATGAATTTGAATAAGAATATTAATTTTTTATCACCCAGTATTTCATATTTCTTCATGTTAATACAGAACAGTTTGGTATTTTTGAACTCAGAAAATTGTCAGTTTTCCGTTCATGATATAAAATCATGGCTTTCCCATTAAACAAAAATTGAAGATGAAGTTATGATTTGGAAGGTGGAGGGGATGAAATAATGCTATTTGCATAAAAAAGTTGAAAATCAAAAGCAAAAATCCACTTGTCAGAGATTTTTCTCCATATGTTAATATTTTAAAAGATATGTAAATGTTTCCGTACTTTATGAACGCACTGTATATTTTTTTAACTGTTTCCTATAACTTGATCATATTAATATACCATTGATGTAATATCTGCATCTGCTGACTTGAATGTATTAGGTATATAATATAATTTGCTTATTTATTTCTCCAACAAATTCCATCACTTGTGATTTATTACTTTTAATAACGTTGAATCAAATTCGTTGAATATATATTTACAGAAAGATATTTTTATTATAATAAAAAATAGCTCCAAACACAATAAATATAAATGAGTTATTCTAAAAGTTTGACAGCCATTTTCAATTAAACCTTCCAGTTGCAGTTGCAGACATATTTAAATTGAAATTGAAGTGAAATAATTATGGCAGCATTTCAGAGGCGTACCTAGATAATTTTTGCATTTCATTTAGGGTTTGTTTCTCTGTAAATGTAAAATTGAGCACTATTGATTCATACGATATCGATTCTGGAAGTAATATAATTATTTGATGACAATGAAATCACTAACACTAAAATAATATGTGATATTTAATCCTAAATAGAGTTATTGGCACTACGATGATATAGGGGCTGAATAATTATAGAGTTTGTAGACAAAGGAACATATTGTAGCGTGACTCGGGTCGACAATTAGGACACAGCAGCTAATGGTGATCAAGTGCGATTCGTACACGCTTTGAGCGGGTTCCGTACATAAGTTTTTTTTAGCTGACTATGAGTGAAACCTTAAATTCCGTATTTTTTTCAAAATTGACTAGTATTTTCAGATAGTGGAAAAGAGGGAGGGGTAACGGTTGATTTTATTCAATGTCTCTTCAAGTGGCACCCCTGACAGGCCTTCGAACTCACAAAGTATGTGCAATGCAGTTTCCTGTTCTTTCTGTCAAAATCTACAGAAACTGTCATCCGTCAGACTGACATTATGCTAGATGTGCTGCCTAAGGCAGCTTGAGTGCTCTGTCAGCGTCGTTTCCCAACTGTTTGTCCATATTATTTCTTGAAGAACTGCAAAAGTTAAGAAAAAAATAATTACTGCGGAAAACCGAACCTTCGAGACAATGCCCTAAGGTTGCGTCAATGGAACTAGAGCGAACAACTCTCCATTTCCCTTTCTAATATATATATGTATACCTCTACTCAAACACTTTGTATTCTGAAACATGCAGCAGCAGTCTCTGCTCGAGAAGGAAAAATATGAGTTTCTTTTCGTCTTTCTTCCCTATCCTTCAACGTTAATAAGATGTCTGGAAACGGGACAGATGCCTGTGCAATTTTCGTTCATATATTTATATAAATATTTCTCAATATGACAGATTACACCTCTTTTTTTTTTCTTTTTCACCCTCATGTTATACCTACAGTGTGATATGTCTAAATGGAATAAACTCATTATTTCCATTATTGTGAATCCTGAAACACGTCGATCTCAGTTCAAAGAATAATGTCCTGGAACGAAACTTTCATCGTTCCATTGAATACCCTTACAAATCACATTGAGAAAGTTATTTCTTTTGTTGTGCATGTTATGCTATTTTTGATGTGGTGCTTTCGATAAATTAAATAGAAATTGAAATGTCGCTACAATTTGGTATATGGATTGAGTCAGATTTTCTTTGGATGTAAATCGGTAGATGCTCTTGGATAATAGGCATACCAAAATAGCTTTTAAGAAGAATCCTAAAAGTATAAAACAACCACACATAATGCAATAATTATAAATATTTTGAAGTTGATGCCAAAAGATGTTTCAGAATATTCAGAATTTGTAGAATAAATTCCGACTGGTCAAGTTTTGGATTTGTTCGTTTTTATGCAAACATCATCATTCTACCCCCCAACCTTCCAACCTATGACGTAATCGTTGATTTATAAAAATTTAAAATGTTATTATTTTATATCTATCATAAATAAAAAGCTGATAATTTTTGGAGTTCAAACATACCAGATACAGGAGTATCTATTAATATTTGGAAATATTTTATCCTATACAATTTACTATTTTCATTGATAATCAAAGTAAAGTAGAGCCCAGAGGTTTGGATGAGTGACCGGTGATGATCCGGGCACGCGTCTCTATCCCTGACTCTGTCTACTCCACCGCTCGAAAGGTAAAGAGGAAAACAAAGGAGGGTAGGAAGATATATTTCTCCACTACAGCTTCTGTGTGTTAAAAAATTCAAGATATTTGAAGAGGAAGAATCGCAAAACGAGTATTGAATATAAAAGACCCAGTAGTACTGATCACATATACTTTAACGATGACGTCATAGGTAGAACTGTTTGAACGAATGAAAATTAATACCTATTTGAAAATAACCGTATGTCTAAATAAATTATTGTATATGTCCTTGAGGAGGAGGATAACGCCAGTGTAGAAAAAGCAATCACCATTTTATATATAACTTAAAATTTATTCTGGGCTATAAAATTCTGAGTTACTGCAAATTGCCGTACAAAATCGAGAATACATATATCATTTGATATAGAAGACTTTTTAAATAAAAGTGCAAGTCCTTCGAACATATGGTAATCGTCTATTAAATACTAACTTGTTACTTTTGATTTCAGGTTGTTGTTGCTTTAAAAGTATACAAAATGAAGATTATTTTATTGACGGATTATAGTGATTATCACAAATAAAAAGTTTTTGGTCAGATTCCAAAGAGTAGCAACATAGACTGCACATAACGAACAAAATATGTGATTGGACATTCTTATGTTTTGTAAATATGTTCATCAGTATTCAGTTGTTCTGTAGCCTCCTTTTTATGTTTGAGTTTAAATTCAGTTTGAATATTATTGAATTTGTTCTCTTTAAACTCTAAGTTTGTACAATTGGCAACGCAATGCTGAAATATCTATAGGAAAACGTCGGCGTGGCACCAAACGCTTATCGCTATCGTTAGGTCGCTGTCCAAGTATCTTTCAGGCAGAAGTACTTCCAATCGAAAGATGTGTAGAAATGAACCTAGAAAGAAACTATCAGAAATATGATACATTTTGACAGTTAGGCTGCGGCGATTAAAGCGCTGAGCTCTCATATCATCGATTCTAGGATGGTATGGGAGTGCCGAAGAAAACTCAATAAAACAGGCAAGAAAAACCAGGTCTACTTAGTTTGAATTCTCGGCCACTCGGGAATCAATAGGAACGAAGAGGCCAAAATACTTGCCAGAAAAGGAGCATGAACTTCTTTCATTGGCCAAGAACCTTTCTGTGGTACAGGTAAATGTACCTACAAGAAAGAGTTTCAGGAGAAAGAAGAAACCGAAAGAGTTGGATCATTCCAAAAAGTTTCTTGGTAGCTTTAATACTAAAAGAAGAAGTATCTGGATTTTAGCAAGAATATGCTACATCTCCTCATTGGATTCCTTACTGGACATTGTCGCCTCAGCAAGCACCTAACGAGTATGGGTCTAGCAGAGAATGACGAGTGCAGATTCTTTGAGGAGGAGGAGGATACTCCGGATCACCTGGTGACAGAATGCCTTCCAATTACTACCCAATGCAAAAAATGTGTTAGACAAGAAACATAAAGAAATGAGAAAGTAACCTTCTTGAAGCCATCTAAGATTCTGGATTTCATTAGAACCCCGGGAACTGGAGGGCGAGCTGTAGACTATGTAATGGCGAGAACAACTCTGATGGGGGTACAATAGAAAGCAAGGTCGCAGTGCAATGAAAATCTCTTAAATCTAAAATCTATATAAATCAACGTACCCCAATAAAACAATGAAATATCATGAGAATACAACCTTAATAATTTATAAATTAGTAATAAGTATATTTAATAGAACTGTTTTCAAATAGCAAATAAAACGTCTCACAAATTTGACTGGTAAATACATTTAATCTAGTTGATGTATTATAATATGGCTAATATCATTTTGTAGCACAATATTCTTATGGGCGTCATAACTACAAAGTTTTGTAGCCGAGCATAAACATGCCTTAACGCTTAGACATTTTACTTTTACATATTTATTATTGGTAACTACCTACGCCATTTTAACTTCCTTGTTTCATTCACTGTGTGTTTGTGTGAGTGTTGTTTTACGGCATGAAAATAGTAAAAAACAAGAATTACTTACAGTACTTATATTTTTTTTACTTTACTGGCCATTCTGGAGTTTAATTCACTATTAAACTTTCACCATGTCTTCTTCAGTAATATGTTCTTTCATGGTCAGAAGTAATGGGCAAAGGCTTTCCAGCTTATCAACAGAAATGTATTTTCATCAGTACAATTTTGAGATATTAGAATTTTCTTTTGGCATATTTAGAATGCAGATATCTATAGAATTAGCTCAGATGAATTTTCTATAAAATGTTATTCAATACTATAATCGTTGCTTTTTTAACTGAAGACATCAAATCCATCAAATGAAGCCTATTTGCGTCTAAATTGTAGTAATTAATCCATATCGAAATCGTTCTGGAAGGTTTTGATGACAAGAAAGTCACAATAATCTTTTGTTGAGATAATAAACTAAGAGGCCATAGAAAATGTATCTAGAATATGCCACATCACCTATATAAAAAATGAGCACGAATGAATTAAAAACATATTGTAACGAGTTTCGGATATAGTGTCGACGCCATTCCGAGGAGGCGTGTGTGATTCGTCAGAGGGCTGAGCATCATGACGAGTATACGTACGTTAGTGCTGTCCGGCTGGCGTGAGTGTAAGGCATTCTGCTATTGGCCACTGATACATACCAAGGTCAAGTTTATACCTCGAAACATCTTGATGGAATGTTCGGGGCGTTGCAAAATGTCGGTGGAAGCATCTAGATGGAGAGAGAGCTTGCCCATATATCGGAGAGCTCAGTCAGTGAGTCAGTACGGTGGAGACTAGCAGCATGGTGGAAACCGGTAGTACGGTGCCTGTATGTTGTACGGTGGAGACCGACAGTATACTGGAGACCGGAGTACAGCGAGTTCCCAGTCATTTTTATTTGCCCGTTACAACATACAACTCCAGGTTCAATACCAGTTTAGGGTGTTTGTTTGTTCCTATAGTAATACGTGACAATTTTGGAATCAAACTAAGCTAATCCCGATCAAGTTTTTTCTTTGTATATGACTGATAATTTTTACTTAGTTTATAGAGCATCCAGCTCACAAGATCGTCTCATCGTATTACAGCGCATTTTTTGCTGTAGAGTTATTTGGATAATTTTTGCAATCCTTTTAAGAGGTGCCTTTATGGCAACATTGGAAAAGAAAACAACCTCTGCCATTTACCGAAAAAATAAATAAACAGTATCAAATTTCAAATAATGTACAACTATTAATAATTATTATAGTTGTTATTTATGTTTGTGTAATGTCATCGTTTCTTTAGATAGATGATGCTCACAAGTTCTGGGGATTTATTGGTGGTTCATGTGTTTTTATTGCTTCATAAAATAGTTTAATGCTGCAATTAACAGAGCTCCTGCTGTGACCCATTGAAGTAATAATATCCCATCTCTGTGATGCTATAATGAATGAATTATGTCCATTACTGTTTAATTGGTTGTTTGTATGAAGCTATTTGAAGAAGAAAATAACTCATTAGTAGTGTGTCACTTGATTTAAGTAATATATATCTTCTACTAATACCTGAATCAAGTGAAACTGGATAGTATTGAAAACATTTGTGTTCACTTTTTTGAGCAGCAATATTTTAGCTAGTAATAAGTGAACAAGAAATGCACAAACTTGAACTTATGTAATGATCATAAAAATAAATTAAAAAAGGAAATGACTGAAGTAAGTTGACTCATTAAACTATTATCTTTATTTCATTAAAATTTTTATGGATTATAGGTATATTTTATGTAGAAGGGTATTAAAACTTGCATTATCGTTCAAACTTCTTGACTCTAACTAAAGAGCTCTACTAATACGGGGTGTCACAGGGCTCTGTTGTAGGCCCATTATTGTTTGTGATATATGGAAGCTCCCCTCAATCCAGCTCTCTATATTTCTTACCTACCAATGGATTAAACTCAAATATTAAAAACACCAACTGATCCTAGATTAGCACCGGGAATTGATGGGAATCTTTTGGATCTTACTATAAACAATAACTTATTGTGAAAACCTACGTTTTCGTGTATTTTCAGTTATTTTACATTATTTAAAATTCATCCACTAGTAAAAACCATTCTTATAATTTAAGATCTTGTTTAATTAATATCTCGCTGCATAAATTATCAAAACTGGCTTTTAGTTCTTTGAATTATGCTCTGAATAATAAGTTGCCAAATTCGATTAAAATTCTTTCGAACTATAAAATTAAAAGAACTCTAAAAAATCTACTAGCTACTCAATAATTTACGTTCAAGAAAACCGTTGTTAAAAAATTCATATTCTATAATAAATAAGATAATCAAAAAGACATTTATTAGCTGTTTACATATTTCTGAATATTTAGAAATAAATTTTACAACTTTTCAATAAATTATGATAACTATTTATATTTATATTTATTTTTCTTTTTATTTTCCTAGCTGTGTGGATTTTTCGTTTTCGGGTTTTCAATAAATGATAATGTTTTAGATGTCCTTAAGTCCAAAAATCATATTTTCTTTTTTGTTTTCTAGGGCATCGATAAGGCTCGTCGGTAAGGTGTTTCGCTGAAGACTGTAGCGCGAAGACGGCTCTAATGATTTTGATGAAACTTCTACTACTTCTGCCTCCCTTATAAACTCCAGCCTATACTGAAGCACAGTCCTGGAAGGGCATAAACCTCTCCTAACCTAATTTTGAATAACTAGTTAGACGAATGAAAACCACCACAAGTACCAGTTTTCAATTACTCAAATTACCGAATAAAACAATTAATCAAGCACAAATTATTTTGTTCATTCCCCTTTTCTTACAAAAGTATTGATCTCCATTCAAATAACCCTTTTAAATGAGAATATTATTCAAATCAAATGAATCTAGATAGTACAGTTGGATAATAAATAATTCAGCACATATATAGGTATATTTATACGTGTACCTATCTGATTATAAATGTATAATTAAGAGAGTTAAGAACTTGCAGCAGAGGGTAAATTATTGGCAATTTAGAAAGGGGCAGTCGGAAATGTGAAGTAGGTGGGGGGGATTGGGAAAAGTATATCTAATGGCGGTTCCAGGTTTAATAGCGTATTTGCATGGCATTTTATCTAGGATATCTACTACTTGATGCACAGCCATGTAAAGTGAATTTTTGACCGATTTCCTAAATGGAGGAGGTATACAATTCGGCCGTTTGTTTTTTATGTCTGTTGGCACCTTTTGCATAGTAAACGTGTTCCGATTTTGATGATTCGTTTTTCATTTAAAAGAGGATAAAAAAATCGACATTCAACATGTGCTTTGCCCCAAAAACATTTTCCGATGAGAGTGGAGAGGGCTTTTTTCAAAAATCAAAAATTTCGGACAAAAAAGTTCACCTTGTAAGTTTGTAGATTGTAGATTTAAGGGGTTTTAATTGCACTGCGACCTTGAGGTCTATTGTGCCCCCCATCAGAGCTGTTCTCGCCATTACGTAGTCTACAGCTCGCCCTCCAGTTCCAGAGTTCTAATGAAATCCAGAATTTGGGATGGTTTCAAGGGGGTTACTTCCTTATTTCTGCATGTTTCTTGTCCAAAGCATTTTTTGAGTTGACTAGCAATGGCCAGGCATTCTGTTACCACGTGATCCGGAGGGTCATCCTTCTCCCCACATGATCTGCATTCGTTGTTCTCTAATAGGCCCATTCTCTTTAGGTGCTTCATAGGCGACAATGCCCAGTAAGGAATCCAGTGAGGAGGTGTAGCATATTCTTGCTAAGATCCAGATACTTCTCAGATCTTGCAGTATTAAAGCTTCTAAGAAACTTTTTGGAATGATCCAACTCAGGGAGATTCTGCCAGAGTGTTTCTCTTTCGGTTTTTCCTTCTCCTGAAACTTTTTCTTGTAGGTACATTTACCTTTACCACAGAAAGGTCCTGGGCCAATGAAAGGATGTCTTGCTTCTTTTCTGACAAGTGTGTTGGCCTCTTTATTTCCTTTGTTTCCCGTGTGGCCAGGAATCCAGACTAAACCGATCTTGTTTTTCTTGCTTATTTCCACACATTTTTCGACGCTTTGACAGCGACCTAACAATAGTGAGCATTAGAATCAAGTGAGGCATCTGACGTATAGCAAATTATAAACAAAGAATTTATGAAACCGGCCGCTAAGAGCGTCTTGTCAGCCGCACATAGATTTTATATCACATGGACTGCTACGTTTCACCTGAGAAGGTCACACTCTAGCCTTCAATGTTTGACTGCTTGCATTTGCTAGGTAGCAGAACTAGCAGAGTCTATGTAGTTATTAATATACGGTATATGCGCCTTGTGTTCTTGTCGCTAAAGTGTAGCGTCAAGCGGACAGTACGAGCGGTTTGATAAATACTAGAAACATTTGATCCACAGGTGAGTCACTAGACTCTAGGCACTGAGCAAAAGTAAAGTGAATGGAGATATGTACTTATATTATGCCTGTGTTCTTAAATTCAATCCAGTATATGTACTGATCGGTATGATGACATCAACTGAAGCTATATATTGTTCTGGCATTCAAATATTCTAAATAAAACTCTCCGGGTTTGATAAACAATCTACTGTGCAGTTATCTGCGTTTATTTGTAATAGTTGTCTCAGTTGAGGATTATGATGATGATGATGATGATGATATATATTAGATCGAGCTTAAGAACAGGAACACAAGCTATATAACAATTATAATCCAATTATCAGCAGCTAGCCAATAACCCAACAGAACAGCAAAGAGCATGAGAATACATATGTATTCAGTCTGCAAAAATATTGCTGTTAACTGGAAAGTAACATTAAATTCCAATATAATATATAATGCAAGGACGGCAAATAATCTACTTCAACTACTAGTCTGGGCCCGATAATACAAGTAAAAGATTTCTCTCAGGAGAAGAAGGAAGGAAGAGAGAGAGAGAGAGAGAGAGAGAGAGAGAGAGAGAGAGACAGAGAGAAAAAATCCGACAATAGAAATGCGAAATCAAGTAATAAAGTTTAATATAAACTTTTTGCTAACGCGAGCGAAAACGAAAAAGATTTTCAGCTGAAAATTGCGCACATAGGTACTGCGCGCCGTAGGTAGGTAGAGGGTCACAACGAATATCCATTCTCATTCTCACAGTTATTCGATAGTCTAGTTCGCACAAGTTCAAAAGTTAGTGTATGTTAATTATTCTTGCAACAATTAATTCGAGTACGTACGATAGGGTCATAGGATATGCAAAACCAGCTATAAAAATCTGAAGTGTCCTCTCAATCGACTTTTCTAATCATTATCGAATATAAAAATCTGAGTCTCATCAAGTTCTGCGACCTAAGACAATTCATTTTGCTTTTTATAGCGTACCAACCGGGACAAAAAGTACCTAATGTTTGTAATCGATTTTCAAGGTCCGTTTCGGCAGAATATGATTAAACAGTTAGATACTTTGACATTTCATATAAACGTAGCTTCTTTTTCCTACATTTTCTCAATTATATATAATAAATATAAATAAATATATATAGGTTACTATTGGCCATAATTAATAGACTAAAATACTACATAACCACATCAAGTATTATGGTCATAAGGTCTCCACAGAACAAAATAATAATTTTGGGTAATTTTGTCTAATAATTATTTGACCTTGAATATAAGTACAGCTTGACAAACTTAAAATTTGCTACGACTTAACTACTGCACTACAAGCCATCGCAGGCCACTGCCACATAATATTTACATGTGCCATATATAAGTTCATTTTATGGAAAAAAAAACAAGGAAATAATCTGCATACGGTTTTATATTTTTCACGGGTCAAGGTAATGGTTTTTCAGTTTTATCATTTTTTTTATTTTATATTCATATTATATATACATATCGACAACTGTCGGATCAAAATGTATGCTCTTCAAGAATCTATATTTAAAATTCCTCTACTGCTACCGTTAGTCTATAAGTTGAATATTAATCCAATAAAAATTAATCAATACTATATAGTGGGCGCCCAGTGGTCGAAATTCGACCGTAGCTCATTATTTTTTAAATTCAAACGTTTTTGATTTTTTTTGGTAAATATTTAATAATTGCATATAATTTTTGGGAATTTTGTTCTATTACGTCAGCTGCAAGCTTATACAAAACGGCATTGTTGTTTGTCTAATTTTTGCGTTGTTAATCGACTATCAAAAGTATTAAAATTTCTTTAAATGATATTAAGTGCGCATTTAAATGTATCCCTCAAAATAATTACATCACTCTGTATTTACTATTCATATTATTTAAATTTGCGTTTGACCAGGGTTGTTATTTTATCATTCAAGAATTAAAAAATCTGACAGCCCTGACTCGTTGACTTCACATTGCAGTTGGGTTCGTTATACAACACACAATACTCTTCTACTACCATAAACCATATTTTTTTATGTAATTCAATTTAAAATATCAACGCATAATACATCAAAATTTTACTTCACCATATAAATTTTCACTATGCCAAATCTCATACTCCTCTGTGCGCGTTTTATGCCCTAAAAATTGTCTAAAATTACGTATTATTATCTAGATTATCAACGGAAACTTAGTACGCTACTAAATGTGTGGACGTTTATGGCTACCAGAACACACAACTGAAAGAACCTTCAATCCACGATCGTAAATGAGGACTGTGCTGCAATCTAACTAACCTAACCTTAAATTACTTTTATGTATGACTCAATGTTATGGTAGGATAGTGTTTTGTCTTTTATTTTAATACGGTTCTAGCTAGTACCGAACTAAGAGTGGTTTATGAATACGGTTGTTTGTCTTATTTTTTGAAAAATTCCACTTGTCTTATCTTTGATTACAAATCCAATGAGTTACCGTACGGATTCTAATTCGCAATTAGTATAGCAAGAATTGATTCACGGTTTTGAACTTGCATGAACTAGACTAACAACTCGACAGAATACGAGAGAGAAATATGTAATGGAAAGCGAAATGGATGATATATGGAAATATATATATATATATACGGAATAATGAAATTTTTCTCTCTGTAGCATGGAGAAAATAAGATAGACTGTTTAATATCTAAAGGTATGTAGAATATTGGAAAATACATGTGAGTCGACGAGGAAAGCTAAGGCCCGCACGGGTTGGTGAGAAGGGGTTAAAGGGAAGGGGGAAGAAATGGAAAAATACCAAGAAGAAACTTAGTTGGATGGAATTGGAAGGTTTTTGGAATTCAAAGTAAACTCGATATAAATATAATGAGATTCTTTTTAAATTGGCAAATAATCTTTATGGTAATTATTCATTGTATACCGGGTGATTCATTCAAATTTCGAATCTCCTAACCATAGATTCTAGATCCCAAAATATGATTTGTTTGAAGTTGAAATGTATTTGTTGAATTTTGCAATATTTTTTTATGTTTTAATAGTTGCTGCTAGAAAATTTGTAATTTTCTGTTTTTTGGTATGGTGATTACGAATTTGACTTCTAATTTAGCATTTCTGGTCGATGTAAATTTACTTTATTTAGTTATTTTATAATTACTATATATTCGTCCGTGAACGCAATCAGGGTGCAACGTAAATATACTGATTCAGTGTTTTTTCAAAATTTGATTCTTATTTGTCGTTTTTATGCTATGCTATGTTACATTGATTATGAATTACCAAAACAAATTTTAATTTAGCACAAATCAGTGTGATAATCAAATAACAGAATAATCAGAATATTTATTTATAGTTTTGTTTTTCATTTGGCATTTGGGAATAATTTACAATTTGTAACTTTGATTGGGAATATTTAGTTAAATTATTTGCGTTTCCAAATCCAAAACCATGACAATTGCAGGGTGGAAAATGTAATGTAAATTTTAAAAACAAAAAAGATAAATAATCCCTCAATATATAAATTAAAGTAAATAAATTATTTCCGCGTCTGTCTAATCCGACAATAAAACTTTGCATTGTGACACTTTTTTTAAAATTTATTCTTTTCCATATTTTTATGGAAATCCTCTCGAGCTATAAATCTGTTGTGTGTTGTGTAAATTACGAATATATATTTCAATGGAAATAGCCCTGGAAGGGACACAATGCAGTTCAGTATTTATTTATAAAACAATGACCTATATATATATATATATATTATATTATATTTTCTATATTAGAAATTAGAAAACATGTATATGATATTATTAAAGACATAAATTTGCGGTTATATCTCCCGAAATGCTCACTTGGAATTTGGAGAAAAATTTCAACTTTGCTGGAAACTATCGTTTCCTCAATCAGGTCATATGAAATGTTCAATTTTGCGCCCCCCTCCACTTCTCTTGAGAGGCGGTTTTTATGAGGAAAGAGGTGTTAGGTTTAAGTTGTTTTTTTTTAATATGTTACCATCTCTTAAGATTTTCCTTTCCTATGAAAAAGAATCACCAAATTCGGTGCATGTGAGGAGGTATACAATTCGGTTTTATGTTTGATTTCTTTATTCTTTTCTTATTATACCCTATACATAAAATATTTTCAAAATTGTAAAAAATTCAAAAAATGTGTTAATATACAGGGTATTCCATTAAAAATAACAAATTTGGCATCTACCTCCGGTATAACTGGAAATGCGACTAACATGACAATATTTTAGACGTATGTCCTCTAGTGACTTCACTACGTCACCCTGTATATATGATTATAGGAAGTTCTCAATTTTTCCCCCCTTTCTGAGCTCTGAGCGTATTCTCAACACGATCTGCAAAAATGTATTCAAGTCATTAATTCCACATTTTTGTTGAATTACCGTACAAATAACAGCTCTCCTCAAACAAGAATACATTTTTTTTTTTTCGACTTTACTTGATTATCGTCGACGGAGGAAAATGACTTGTAATCCTCTACTCTAGAGCTTTCATAACGCATTATTAATTACATAAATCACAAATCACAACATAGTCACGATTAGTAGATGTATATGTAAGTATATACAGGTTGGTCCAAACTCTGGTATTCGCTCGATTTGTCCAGCAAGCTTTTGATAAAATTCATTTAAAAATTCCTATTAAAATTTAATGCTTCATATCTTAAAAATAGTTTCATGTATACATGGTGTTTTCTACTAAAGGGAATTGTATAACTCTTGTTTTTCTTATGGAATGAATATAAATAAATATTTTTTTTCAGAATTTTCGCAAAATTTAAAATATGTTAAGTGTATATAGTAAGTTGTTCTTAAAGTTTTGGAGAAAAAGAATATGTTTCAGTTTTTTTGACAGAATTATCTTATACACCAATTTAAAAATCAATAGCTCGTAAACTTTAGGAGGGAAATTATTGAAAATTGCATGGTGGGCTCTCATAATATTCTAGTTTGTACTGTTTTACTAAAACCAAGTTAAAGTTATACAGGGTCCTTCTAATAGTAATTAGTTTATAATTTTCATGAAAGTTGGAAAATGAGGTATTTTTTAAAGGGAATGGTATGTTATTTATGTTTGCTATGGAAAGACGGACATTTTGGATAAAAATAGTCCAAAAAAGATATTGGTCTAATAACAAAGTTTTTGAGTTTTCTTGCTTCTACACTTTTGAGTCTTATAAATGTTGATATAATCTAAATCTTAGCTTGTTCCTTTACGGAGAAATCGACCGAATACCAGAGTTTGGACCACCCTGTAGGTATATCTAAGCTGGCTTGAACTAACTTCCTTTTACTTATATTTTGTCTCTAGATCTTGTATGTGCGCAGACAATACCATATAATTATCGATTGATGCAAATATGGGTCACTACCTTATTATTATTATAATTATATCACACCAAAAATGTTTGCAACATTAGTTTTACTATCAACATTATCAATCAAAATTATTTGTAATAATTATCTTTCTGCTTCATTTTACCGATTTAGTATATACTATTAATCATATATAGGTATCATTGATGTTTATCATATGAATTAAGAAATAAATTTTCTATATGTCCGAATTTAATAATAAATGATCTTTGAAAGGTATGTAGAGAAATTAACTCAATTAAAGTAGGGCTTGGTTAAATGGATATAGTGTTATTTCTAAATTATACATGCAAGCGACATGGAGATCTCTTGTATTTTGGATAAATTACAAAGCGGTAAGAACGAAGTTTCTTAAGCTATAGATCATTTAATGTAATCGAAAAAAATGAGCAGAAACATATATTAAATAAATAAACTGGTAAGCTAATTAATTAGTAGTTAAAAATAACTAGCGAAAGAAAATTAATTATATATTATTATTTATTAATTTATTATTAGGACTATGTCATGAAAGTTTCAATTGCTGGAAATGATCTTTTTTTCAATTCTGCCATATCAAATCTTCAATTTCCAAAAAAGTCTCCACCCATCTAGAAAGATTGGAGGACACATAAAAGTTCTTAAATTCTTTTATGAGATCATTTCTAATCAGAGGTGTTCTGAATAAAAGCAGAATCAACAAAATAACAGCAAGATTACTATTTATATATTTTCCTTACAAAAGTATTGTAATATTATAATAGTAGAGCAGTGATGGGTGGATAGAACACTTCTGACAACAACTTCACAAGTAGTGCAAAAACTACTATAATCGATCCTAGTTTTTGTGAGAAAGTGTATCTAGTCATAATAATCGTTGAATATTTCCTTATATTGACGTCTCCCCGGCGCTAGCTCTACCTACATTATCCAAAATAAACATTAAAATTATTGACTTTATGCTCTACATATGCGCTCTCCAACAACAAAAATTCCGCTCCATCCTGTAGGTCTGAAGAAATATTCCTGGTTGGGAGGGGGCTAGCCGGAGAGCAAGCCAGCCCCCCAACAAGATTTTTTTGACGTACAGGATGGAGTAAAAATATTTTTCTTATGTTTTTGGTGAGCGCATGTATATACCTATCTTTTTATATTTGCACACATTTTCTCCACTCCAATCCTTTTGCTTCTTTCCAGTTCGTCCCCATCTTCTCCAGCAGTTGTGTGATCATTTTATCCCAGGTGTTCCTTGGTCGGCCCTTTTTGCGATTCTTTTGTATTCTAGCTCTTCATACTCTTTCTTGACTGGTCCGTATTCATCCATCCTCTGCAGGTGTCCACACCGAGATAGCTGTCTCTCTACAACGTATTCTAGGGTTGGCTTTACTACTAGATCTTGTCATTTATCCATATTTTTAATTCTGTAATTTGACTATTCTGTTAATTCCCTTTGGATACAGTTTCTATGGCTAGTGGGAGAATGTGGTACTTTGAACTTGTTCAATATGCGATACTTCTCTTTAATATATTTTTGAGTACGTCAATTCAGGTTCATAAAGCAAATCCCGTGCACAAATCCAGGTAAAGTTATTTATGAAAATCCTGGATAATATTTTGTAGGTAGAACAAGATAATAGGAAATTATTATAAGGTAACAGTCCATTGTTGGGATAACAAATTTAATTGAATAGAAAGTTTCTGGAGAAAGGCAATAAGACTACAAGACTGGTTAATATAGGTATATTTACAGCGATGAGGTTTCAGCATATTATAAACCTGAACAAGAAGAAGAAGAAGAAGAAGAAGAAACTGGATATCTCACCTCCTTTATTCATACAAACAAGAACAAAGTTTCCATTTTACCTTCTCCATGTTATTTGTTGGATGGATAGTTTTGCGAAAGAGACAGAAACATATATATATATATATATATATATATATATATATATATATATATATATATATATATATATATATATATATATATATATATATAAATGAGAATTTCTATGGAATATCCAATTTGTTCTTGAGCATTTTCAATTTAATAGAGAAAGAGAACCAAAACGAGAGATAGACAGAGACAAAGCTATAGGTACCCCCCTCCCGCCTCACCGTACCAATTTACCATACCTACCCCCAAATCCCCATCAACCCCCACCGCCTTCCTTCAACAGAGTAATTAGATTTGTCAGAGAGTGCAGAATGTAAATTACGGGCGAATATGCTCAGAAAATGGAAATCAAATATTGATTAGCCTAGATTCAGCCAGCTCTATATATATATATATATATATATATTCTGTAAATAATGAGAAACTTAACGACACTACTATTAATACGACGACATTATGATGATCAACCATTACGAATTTAATTAATGTCAGATGCAGCGAGTTGAATCTCCTTCAATTTTTTAAAGTGTGTCCAAAATAAGTATATTATATAGTAGAAGAATAGATAAGAAGGGGGTTAAAGGGAGGGGGAAAGTTGAATAATTTGATGATGGTTTTGAGCGACCTCACCAGAACATTTCGCTGTAGGGTCATCGAACATCCTTGAAGAGAAGATTTCCAGCAACGCTTGAACATTTTGACATTTTGACGTGAAATAGTCCTAGCCTAAGTGTGGCATGTTCTGAAAGTCGAGCTAAAAATGAACTGTGTATTAGGTAAATTTCTTATAGAAATGTACCTATTGCGATCGTTCACACTTTTGAATTTCGAAAAAATTTCAACGGAATGTTCTTATATGTCTATAAGTTAGTCCATATATATATATATATATATATATATATATATATATATATATATATATATGGGATATTACGAAATTTGTTAACACGATAGAGGTCGCAGTTTTGAAGGTATCAAGTTCAAATTTGCTACAAAAATCAATCTCTCAAATATTTTGGTCGAGTTCGTTATTGGGCAATATCGGGTAAGTAGTCTCAAAATGGCGACCGTTCAAACATTTAAAAAAATTATCAAAAAAGAGCCGTAGTGTAAATATCATCAAAAATAATTTTAGGTTATAGATATAATCAGTACCTACAACTTTTGTTCAAAGCAATTTTTCATAAAATACACAGGTAAAAAAATAAAAATTAGTAAAGAAAAATAACAAATATTGATAAAACATGAACACTCAATATAAATTTGATGTAATTGTACATTTTCTGGAGATCTTAATATAGACCCTGAGAAAATATATAGTATATTTATTGAAAAGAAATAGGCGAAAAAAAAATTCTGCCTTGAAGTGGAACTCGAACCCTGTCTGCTTTATATTCAACAGCCAAAACAAAAACCTCTAACCGCAAGGCTATGACACATACAACAATTTTATGTATTAACATGTATGTATACCAATGAAAAGGTTGTTCAAATTTCACTTCAATGAATTTTGAAAAATTTACCTTTCCGCTGACTACAGGCCATCGGGATTTTTTTTCTTGGGAACTATAACTGATATGTCAATGAAATCATGGTTATCGTTATACGGAGTCGGCGCAGTAGCGACCTGTCACGCCGTTATGTTTGTTAAGCATAGCAGACGTGGTTAATTAGGAAGTATTAACGGTATCTTTATATAGAGTGCTTATCGGTATTTAACAATTTTGACATTGACATTTTTGTATATATTTTTCTTTTGTGATCAATTTTTTGAACTTTTGGGTAAGTCTTGAGTGATTTTCTTACAAGTTAGTGGAGAATTTCCAGTATAACCCTAGGTCCGCATTTTGTGGATTATTTGAAGCTTCTTAAGATCAAATAAAAAAAAAACTCTTTTACAATTGTGACAGTTACTTAAACTTGTGCGACCAAAAACTCTAGAATTTGCGAAGAAAGTTATGGTTATTAATCACAACTATAACGAAATTGACGTTTAAAGTGACTGACCAAAAACACTCTAAACTCTTTGAATTATTATGTGGACTAACACCTTACCTAAAAACCATATTTTTTAGATAATTCATAAAATGAGTTTGCAGAAAAAAATATGATTTCAACAGCAAGTATGTTTCTTAGCTATATGGCCTTATGGAAAAATGATGATGGAGAAAAAATATAAATAAAAGAGATAACTGCTGCCAAAGGATATGTCGGAAAAGAATTTTATAACATGAAATATCAAAGTTTTTGTTAACAAAAATGTAAAAACATATACAGTGAATAATTTTTAAAAACACGTCACTGAACTGTTTTGTGAGAGTCTGTCAGTGTGGCTGGGACTCAAAGGTGGTGGGTTCCATACCGGAGAACCCCTAAGACATATATATAGCAGAAATTATCATGCTGTTCTCTCTTGGTGCATGTCTGCGGATGGATCTGAGTTGGTGTTCTACGTGCGAGTAAGACTCTGAGGTAGACGGGTTCCATACTTAAGATTTCTTATGACTTTATATTTTCGTCTAATATATTATTCCAACATAGGAATTCCGAATGAGTTGTCTAGCAAAGTTTTCTTGCAAACGAAGATGACGAGGCCATTTGCTAGTTGATTAAATAACTAAATCAATAATATCTCTATGATGATGGCAACATTCTCTCTGTGTGCTTCAAATGCAATTTCTCATTCTCACACATTCATACAATATCCAATCGTATGCCATGATTTCCTCCTAAATTGATGTAAACCAAGTCTATATATCTAACTACATACATACATACATACAAATTTACTTGGCGGTAATGTGCAATCTCGACGACTATTGAATCGAACGAAGCCAGAAAGTGCCAACATATTTATGCGTTTCTTGTTTCTCTCTAGAAAATCGTGACTAATAATAAAATAGTTTTGATATTCACTCTTCTATCGGCAGATTTTATAATAATTTTACTCTTGTACTATAATATAAAATGCATTCACCTACCTTTCACGAACACGTATTATTTTCGATAGTTTTGTTGTGAGTTTGCTTCATCATTAAAATTATTTGAATCTAATTACGGTGTTGTGATATTGGTTATTATTAATTTTCTTGTTATAAACTGTGGAAATTGTGTGTTGTAACAAATGATAATTTTATGAAATTATGTACTTGAATTTTTTTTATTTGATGGGTTATAAAATCGTTAATGTAAAATAACGTCAGATTATATTGTTGATTACAGAAAAGGTCATAGTTTAACGAATCTACACATCTTGATGTTATTAATTTCACACTGACTCTTCCAAAATTCGTGGTTAATAGTTTGTTTGAAATATTCGATTGATATGTTAACGATTCAAGCTGGGAAGTGTAAAACTAGAGCAGAAACCAAAAAAAAACTCAAAAGATGAAGTGCCAAACTTTGCTATGAACATGCTAAGTATTCTAGCGAAACACGCCTTCATCGCTTTGACGACTTCTGGTAGAATATTGTAGCCGATGAGAATAAAGCATATAAATGCTTTTTACCACATATTGCACCGACTTTATTAGTTGGTGCAGTGAAAAAATACAAAATAATAATAATTATTAACTCTATTGAATATGGTACTTTTGAAGTTAGTGCCAAAAGTTTTCTACCTAACTACAATTGCACAACTTCAAAAGAACCTGCACCAATAGAATTATTATTATTTTGTATTTTTCAGTGCACCAATTAATAAAGTCGGTCCAATTTTTTGGAAAAAATAAAATAAATAATAAAATAAAAATTTCACTCTTTTTAGAGAAATGTTGGTCATGAAAATCGTTGAACGTTCACTAATACCAAAGAAGATAATATTTATCCTATTACCCATTATTTGCTTGTTATTAATCAGAGATCTCAAAACATCGCCGCGGAAATACACATATTTCAAAGTTTACCACTGCTGCAACTCGAAAACTGTAACTCTTTTGGAGAATGTCCAGATCAAATGTTGCTAGATATAATCTCTTTTTTAATTTGGCCGTGTCATATTCTCAATTTTGAAAAAAATGCCCCATAATATAGCAGAAATACACATATTTCAGTCTTTAGCATTGCTGTAACTCGAAACCGTAACTCTTAAAAAAATGTTTATTTTGAACGTTCCCGGATATCGTCTCATCTTTAATTCTGCCATCTCAGATTTTCGATTTTCGAGAAAAATTGTCCCCTCCACCCCTTTGGAGGTGTTTTTTTTAGAGGGAAGGAGATTTCAGATTTGTGTTCTTTCAACTCTCTTATTTCAAATGAATTAAAAATCATCAAAATCATAAAATACATACATACATATAGAAAGCAAACATATAACGAAATTGTATACCTCCTTTTTTGGTAGTTGGCCAAGAAGGTTAGGTTAGGTTAGGTTAGGTTATATTGGAATGACAAGTTCGTCCATGAAATATGTTTTTTTAACTAGGTCCAACTTTATCAATTGGTGATTGGTGCACTGAAAAATACAAAATAATATTAATTCTATTGGTGCTAGTACTTTTGAAGTTGTGCAATTATTGTAGTTAGATAGAAGACTTTTGGCATCAACTTGAAAAGTACTAGTACCAATATTATCTACTAATAAAGTCGGTCTAGTTGTTGGTAAACAATCTATTCATCCATCTGCTTTTGTGATAACTTTTCCAAAGATACCAAACACGAAGGGTCTCCTACAAGAACTATCCAGCCAGCAACGATGGTCTCTTCAGATTTCGGATGACATCAGGATCGGTATAGTATATATAGTATATCTAGTTCTATTATTTAAGCAACAGAATGTATTGATTTATCAAAAATACCCAATAAGCTGCAATATATCCCTTAATTTATGATATAATATTCCAGCACTAAAGATTAATTTGCAAAGCATACATTGTTATAATGCCCTTACTCGATAGATTAGATATTATAGAGTCATCTATTATGTAATAACGTCATCTTCGTCGTTGTTGGTGTCTTAAGCGCGGCGGCTTAGACATCTTTCCCTATCCCCAGCACCCCTACCACCGGAAAGCTCTGGGTGGACTCGCCCACATTTTTAACCCCTACAAAAACCGCGTCCGCTATCCCACAGGCCATTCCTCATCATTCTCCTCTCCCACATCTCTAGTACCTCATTACTGTAGCTCAAACTCAGCGCGTGCCCCACCACGTAACCTATTTCAAATTTCCCTTTCAGAACAATCCAGACAAGACTTTTTTCTCTACATGAAAACATGAGTTAAACGAGCGAGCTGTATGTAGTAGCTAGGTGTGGTTTTACAAAGTGTAGAGTGTGGAAATTCAACAACAAAATTGTGTTTGAACCATTGACTCTCTCATGTTTATTGGGTAATCAAATTTTCCAGCTAAAGAATGCATGGTTATATATATATATATATATATATATATATATATATATATATATATATATATATATATATAGTTCATTTTACTTTGGGATATATGGACAGGTAGGTAGATGGAAAGAGGTTGTGTTGTTTTCCGGGCCAATTACCCCTTTGGTGGCTTTTGTGACTGTCTCTCTCAAAGGTTAATAATAAATACGTGGCCATGGAAAGGAAATAACAAAAACAACTTCATCCCTGAATACTCTTCCACTCGGATGAGTGCCTTGTTCAAAGAAGAAGCGATTATGACCAATAACTAAAACGCTGTTTGAAAATTTTGTGTCTAAAATCTCCTTCCTTTTGAATAATATGCGAATGGCTACACTAGCCAATATTGTTTACAAGTTAAATCGACAAGCGCCAGTATTGACAGTCCTGCAGTTTCCGTTCAAATCTTGATTGATCATTTAACTTTTCGTAAGCTTCAAATTTCTTTTTCTGTTTCATATAACAAATCCAAAGAGAATTGGCTAGGACAGAAAGACATATACATAGTAGAGAGGTCTTTTTTCCAAGTTTCAAGGTTTCATTTTATTTATTTTATTAATTAATCAAGCATATGGTGTACAGCACAAGCTCTATTGTCATCGTCAAATTGAACAATACTCAGTCCATTTGTACTTTTAATTATTTCATTTTATTCTGGAAAAGATTTAATAGGCTTATGTTAACTGGAATAAGAAACAAATACCTATGTTAGACTGAAATTTATCTAAGTATTGTGTAGAAACTGCATCAATCGTTGTTTTAATTTTTTAATATTTAATTTTCGATCATTAGACATGGACAAACCTAATGCTTCATTAAGAAATTCAATTAATGCTAGGTTTTTATCATTTGCAAAGTTGATATTGAAGTCCCCACATAATATCATAGGAATATCGTAAAATTTTTCATCAAATCTTTTTTGAAGTAGGCCACATCCTTCTTTCATATAAATCATCAAATTTTCGATATTAAATATGAAAAAATCTTATTAAATACTAACAAATCCTTCTTTCGGTGCACTATATATTATTTATTGCAAGATGTATTGCAGATATCTAATATTAGAAAAATAAATAATATCAAATTTCTTTACGCAAATATCAATAACAATGTTGGAAATATTCGACAATAAATCCTTTGTTTTTGTCATCTATTCTTCTACATAAATATATCAAGTTATCACTATTGTACTGCACAGTAATTCTACAATTTCATCAATCCAAATTGTATTAGCAGAGAAGAGAGACGTGGTATTAGTGTATAATACATGTACACTGGCCGCTATACTATGCGCAAAACGTCACAAGCATTTCGAGGTCATCGGTGTCGCGAGCTGGGAAGCCATCCGAAAAACGTCTAAGATGCCTATTGAAGTTGGAACTTCAAAAATCCTTTTCAAACATTTTTTTTATCATTTACCAAACACGTCAATCTTATTCATGCCGTAAACAACCCTTAACCTACCCTTAACCGGATCATATTGTCCAAGAAGCTGAAGGAGAAAGCCCTATTCCCAGTTAATAGCTGGAGCATCATCTCCCATCCGTTATATTATTCGACATAGCGGAGCCTTGTTAAAGCCCTTGAGGTACGTAACGTACACTGGACTGAGGCCAGCATGGGGTAGGTAGAGGAGTGACGAGAAAATCTACCCTAGCGTCCTGACGCCTCACAGCCAGCACACTCAAAATATCCATGTAGGTAGTTGAGGAAGCCAGCCAGCCAGCGTCAGATTCATGGGAGAATATGCTGGATAAAGCCGCCCGGTGAATCCCCCAGGTCAACGATCAGAGAAGGACGACGAGACCCTGACCTAACTCAGTCCCATCTCCAGCTTTAACATGCCCCTACTGACCCTATTTTCGTCGCTTGCGTGTGTCGCGTGAAGCTGCTTCCAACAAACTAAGGAAAAAAACGTTCACATTGACTGAAATGTTAAAATTGTGTTGAATGAATTCATCATAAAAAAAAGATAACTGCAGTGTTTCATAATATATGTGCAGGACTTGAGGATGTGATAGCTCGTCCAAAAATATGAAAAATAATTTATATTAACTTACCCTCTAAAATGCACCATTTTCGAGATACAGGGTGTTGAGATTGAAAAAAATAATCGTTTTTTGTGAAAATCTCTGGAACCGTTTATCGTACAGAAAATGGCTTTTGTAAGCATTTTCCACTCATACTAAGCTAGGTTTTGAGCCAGAAATAATGTTTGTTAAGTCATAATTGATGAAGATTTTGAAGGAGTAGTGGTTGTTTTTATCCCCATTTTCTACGCCAATGGAAAAAGTACGGTTTTGAGGCGCCCATTTGAACCGTCAATGCTTTCATCCCAAAAATGTGCTGTTGGTCGTGAGCTCTAAAGTAGACCGTTTTCGAGAAAGATCAACTTTTATGTTGAAAAAAATACGGTTTTGTTACTTGTTCTAACGTTTACATACATTTTGTTTAATTAGTGAATAAGACATTGTATTTCAAAACAATTACCGTCTTTTCTCAACATAAAAGTTGATTTCTATCCAAAACAGTAGACTTTAGAGCTCATGACCAACAGTTTTTTGTGTAGAAAACATTCAAATGGGGGTCTCAAAACCGTACTTGTTCCATTGGCGTAGAAATTGGGGGAAAAACTTCCACTACTCCTTCAAAACCTTCACCAATCATGACTTAACAAAAATGGCTTTCTGACTCAAAGCTTCGCTTATTATGAGCATAAAATGCTTACAAAAGCTGTTTTCTCTAAAGAACAGTTTCTAGAATATTTGTCAGCCTGTCTGTAAGCGTATCACGCAAAAGCTACTGTATGGCGTTGAATACAGTTTTCAATGATATATTACTAAAGGTCTAACTTACAAAATAGGCTCCATTTTACCGCGTCTGTCTGCCTTTCTGTATGTTAGTACACGCATGACCAGGGCCGGATTAACCATGTCGGGGCCCATAGGAAATGTAATTAATACTCGGGGCCCATAGGCAATGCAATGCTCGGGGCCTCTCTCAGCCATTTTTGTAGATCATCAGCTATTTTCAAGTTGATGAAGGTATGTGAGTATCAGCAGCATCACGGCACTGATGCTTAACTCCTCAGGAACTTATAGTAAAAGATTTTTATTTGGCCTTATTGAAATGGTAAATATGAAGCATTTCATCAACTGACGGCATGCATCGAATGTAAGCATTAACGTAACGCCATCTAGCGTTCGTTAAAACAACTGGCACGAAACGAAAATGAAATATATTATAGTAAGCAATGGATTACCTTTCAAACAATATAATGTTTGCAAAAATCCATAAAGCGGTAGAAAAGTTACAACGTATTATTGAGTTGGCTTTCCCACTCACCCTACCTGTTATTTTACAAGATAGAGGAAAATTTATTGCAGTAAACTTACGTGAAATGTGTGATTTTTTTTTGATAAAAATAAGTTTTTTTTTGTTACTTCATAAATTACGCCTCCTTGCGTTGTACAAGGAAACTTGAAAATAATTTCCAGCACTTTCGCTTATGCGAATTTGTCATACAACTTTTTCTTCCTAAGTTGTAGGATATATAGTTTCGGAGATACAGCGGGGTACCTAATCAGACTTACGGTATCGAGATTTTTTACAAATGTTGACGTTTCAGATTTTTCTAGGTCTGATAAACATGTTTTCAGCCATTGGTCTGTCTGTCCGTCTGTCTATCGGTGACAGCATTATCTCGGGAACGGATCGGTGTATTAAAGCTTTCTTTCTTATTTTGTTTGGTACCAATATCACTCGCCGGTGGCACTGAATGAGAATCCTCTTTACAGTGGGTGTTGAGCTATAGCCAAAAAACATGACTTGCTCAAGACAGTAGCGCGAAAACGGCTCTAAGGATTTTGATTAAACTTGTCTAAAGTATTCTTCTGAGAACCCTTAACCACCCATACATAGCGCCATCTCTGAGAAAAGGCACAAAAAAAAGTTATGCTTGAATAAAATTCCATATGTTCCACATTTTTATTTAGATTCTGTCTAAACGTTTCATCTTGCGAAAAAATGTTACATTACCATTGTTCTTTGTCTTGACATGCTGAAAAAAATGAGTGGTAGCACGATTTGACCAGAGGACTTTTACTTTACTACCGCTATTATCGTCGCTATGTAAGGAAAGTATTGTAATAGTGTAAAATTTTTCATTCACTGAAATTTGCCTGCGAGCGGTAGGAAAGTCGTGTGAGTGGGCACACCAGATTTTTTGTATTGCAAATAAACTAGACATCTCAAATTAGCAATTCGTGTTATAAACGTTTTCTTGATACAATATTTGTAACTAATAGAAGGTAAAAACTATGAGAACATTTCTGAATTTCAATCAATTGATAAAAGTAAGGATAATCCTCAGACTGTGGTCTTGTAGGTTAGTTCAAGCCACAAGGCCAATCTTTAATAATTATTTTCAATTGAATTTCCATAAAAAGATATTATCCTTTATTAGAAAGTGGAATGAAAAAGGTGTCGTGATCCTTTTTTTTGTTTACATATTCAACAATCCCTCAGCATCGCAAATATTCACATTGAGATCGCAAAAACAGGTGTAATAAAGCTGACAAAAAAAAAGTCAACATGATTGGGGAATAGCTCCCAAAGTCGCTTTCACTCTCACTTAACCTGAAGTCCTGAAGGCGAAAAGGCACAGACAGCGTTTATCCCGAGCCAAAACTCGACGAAGCAACAACCGAAACCGTTCCTATTCTTTTTTGTGATCTCAATCCTTGCGTGCAGTATCCCATCCATCCATGCTGTATACATATATATAGGCATCCAGTCTTCCGACCGCCAAAAAGGCGCATTACATAATAACGACTACAACGTGGGATGTTGTTGGGGATAGCCGCTCTCAAGTGCGTGTCTGCCTGGTCTGTATGTCCGTCTGTCTGTCTATCTGTCTGTAGCAGTAGGTAGGTATGTTGTTTATGTAGTCTGGCCGCCACCACATGAAGACCATCGTCGGATGTAGCCAGTAAAGGTTCGTTTTTTTTGCTGGAGTATATAGCGTGAATGAGTCCGAGAGACTGTGACATAGTTGTGTGGAAATGCTTAAATAATAAGGTCAGTGTAAATAACGACACTGAAGATCAGTTAGATATAATTAATATGCTTCTGCTTGTATTTAAGTCACAAAGGTTGATTGGTATGCTGAAAGTTTTCAACATTTCCAAATGGTAAAATCCGAACTGAATGACCCAATCAGCAAAATATTTGACATAAATAAAAGAACTTGATTGATTGATTGGTTTGGTTTTGAAAAGTTACGTCAAAATTAAATACGAAACCTAATCTAACAAATATCATATACGACATATTTATAGGTCAATCATGAATCGATTTAAGAAATCTATAAATTTATGCTATTCAACCAAACAAAACAAATTTTGTATACATTATTTTATAGTTTAGTATTACATCTACAATATGAATATTGTAACGTTTAACCCTGTGCTAAGCATTGTGGGATGAATTTACTTGCGTAATACTCAAAAGTTCGCAGATTGCTTGCAATGGTTTATTTTCAACACTCCGTACACGACCTTCTGTTGTAGTACAACTGTCACCACTTGTCACCTTGACAATCTAAACTGTCACTGTCTTTGTCAATTGAACTACTATTACTATCTGATTCCACAAACTGACTAAATAAACACTGACTGTTATAAACTGGACTATGTCCCGTGATCGACACGGCTTTATATACCTGAATCTTGACATGACATTCATCGAGAATGTTCTGTGATTATCTAGACGCACATAATAATGTTCTAGAAGTTTGTCAAACTGACAATACTTTGACAAACTCTACCTCACATATAGAGTGTGTTTCTAAATACAAAACATAAGCCTGGCCGGGCTTAAATTATGTCATCAGTCAATGCCATATTCCCATATAGAGTCCATATAATAATCTGTCAATTTGCAACAGCCATTTTAACCCTGGCCGGGCTAATGTTTTGAATTTTGAAACTGATAATGCGCATGACAGAACACCAGAGCACACATAAATTGCACACAACACAAAAGTTTTTGTCAAAAAGCTGTGATTTGATTGGTTCATTTTATTTTAGTCATATGTTTACCTAAACCAATCTTTTTTGCCCCTATTCATATTTTGATTTAAATTTGTTTCTTATTTTATTTACTGCATAAACTCACCTATATTTACATAGTATAATAATTCCATGTTTTATAATTTTATTGAGAATGTTATTAATAGGCTAATACAAACCTGTTTTTAATTGAATAATTTTGATTATTCAGCAGCCTATGATTATTTTTAAAAATGTCCCATTTAAACGTTTCCGGATATGGAATTTTGCTTTCTCGGATTTTCAATTTTATAGAAAAATTGATCCCATCCCCTCTTTAGGGGGGAAGTTTTTAAGGGGAAGGGCATGTCTGTTATTTGCCTTTTTTTCAATGGGATCAATTCTCAATACTCCTCTCTCAAATAAAAAAAATCATCAAAATCGGAGCACGTTTATTATGCCTAAAAAAAACCTGAAGACATAGGTACAAGTCGAATTGTATACCTCCTCTATTTGGGAAGTCGGTCAATAACAACAACAAAACGGTGAGTTGAGTGTTCCAACAAGATTCCCTTATCGATTCTATTTTATCCTAAGTTAAATAAATTTATTATTCACTGACCTTTCCTAAAGATATGCTTATGACCTTATTTACAAGTAATAGTGTCAAGTGAGCTAGACTGGTCAAATAAATAAAACCAATAAAGGCATTTAAAACTTGTTAAAAAGTACCAAGAGTTATTAGGACCACCATGTACAGGTTTTGCAGATTTAATTTAATTTTCAAACAGACTGTAGACTAATTTTTAATAATAATTATAAAATAAAGGTGAGTTTATACAGTAAATAAAATAAAATAAGAAACAAATTAAAATTGAAATAAGAATAATCTCAAAAAAGATTGGTTTATACAGATGACGAAAATAAAATAAGAAATAAGAATGAACCAATCAAATCACAGCTTTTTTGACAAAAACTTTTGTGTTGTATGCAAGTTGAGTGTTCTCTGGTGGTTGATCATGCGCATTATCAGTTTCCAAACAAAATAAAATAAAATAAGAAATAAAGATGAAAGTTGGCCATCTTTAGTTCTTATTCTTATTTCTTAATTTAGCTTATTTCGTGTATAAACGCTCCCATGGAAATGAGCATGTTCAACTTTCTTATTTTATCTTAATTTGTTTCTTATTTTATTTTATTTACTGTATAAACTCACCTTAAGTGTTCTAATTCTGCAATTCAAAACGTAATACAGGTTATAAATATAACAAGAAAAGTTGTGTGAGTTGTTCCAACAATAATTCATCCCATTCACTTTCGATAAAAAGTGGTGGTCCCAAGCAGGAAGAGTGAAGAAAAAAACACAGTCACACAACCCACACAGAGACAACACACAAAAAATAACATGTTCATGCCAAAGGTCAGGTGGAGAGTCGGCAGCATTCAGCAAAAGCAAATGGAGGACGACGAACGACAAACATTAAGCACGTAGTTGTGCGTGTCGGAGGAAATCCGATTCAATGGGTCGACTCCTTGTCCTTGTCGTTGTAGGAGCTATAGTAAGTAGTAGTAGTATTATTTGTCAGCATGAGAGCAGCCACAAACCAGACGCTGAGAGTCTGAGAGTTAGCAGACCGCCACGTCGACGGAGACCGAAAGTCTCGTTCAATGGGGCACAGGCAGGCGACGGCAGTTAGTGCCCCTCTTATCTTCCTCGTTTTTTGCTATATATATATATATATATATATAGCAAATCCAGACGACGACGGTCGTTTCTCGGTGGTGTGGTAGCACAAGCCATGCCACACTCGATCTCCAAAGTCCAAAGCTATCATCCTTGACACAAACGCACCATTTATACCATCATCTCCTCTTCTATTTAACCGTTCTGTGAGATCAACAAGTCGTTGCGAAGTTGTTGGTCTATGTCTATGTTTGTTTTGATACGTTTTTGGAGGATAATTGCAGATTTTCTATTTCCTGATGAACTGAGACACTTGGACATTTTTTTAATCGTCATCAATGATAGCAATGTTCTACAAAGTGAATGTTGGAAAATATGAGAATCTATTATCTAGTGGATTCATTAAAAATATAAGCTATTAAGCATCTTGAAGAGATTTTTTAATAGAGAAAAAGAAAGAAATTTTCATTCGGCATTCCCTGAACTCATACCTAACTGTTTCTTGCATATAAGTATATGAGTATCTATGGTTCCATGTCCCAATCATAGCTGAACAGATATTCCATCCCGATTATACAATAACTAATATTATTGTAGTAAAGTTTATGCAGTAAATAAAATAAAATAAGAAACAAATTAAGATAAAATAAGAAAGTTGAACATGCTCATTTCCATGGGAGAGTTTATTCACGAAATAAGCTAAATTAAAAAATAAGAATAAGAACTAAAGATGGCCAACTTTCATCTTTATTTCTTATTTTATTTTATTTTGTTTGGAAACTGATAATGCGCATCATCAACCACCAGAGAACACTTAACTTGCATACAACACAAAAGTTTTTGTCAAAAAAGCTGTGATTTGATTGGTTCATTCTTATTTCTTATTTTATTATCGTCATCTGTATAAACCAATCTTTTTTGAGGATACTCTTATTTCAATTTTAAATTGTTTCTTATTTTATTTTATTTCCTGTTTAAACTCACCTTAACTAGTATATATAGATTTTTATACTTCAATCATGAGCAATATAATAGCTCTTATATTTGATTGACCGACTTGCAAAAAAGGACCAGGTCGGTAGATATTACAATTCGGTTGTATATTTGCTTTTTTTCATCCAGCGATTTCAAGATACAATAGCAACCAACTTGAGTGATCATTTTTAGATTTAATTAAGTCCAATTAAGTGCTGTATTCCGATGATATTTGCTCTTATAATATTTTGAAAATGACAGCGTTCCTAGATTTTTTTAAAACTAGTACATCAACTTTTGAAAATCATTTTATTATAGAAAATCTTCTTTAGTGCTTGTAGGGGTAATTAAAAAAAAATCTTAATGCCTCTAGGGTACATTAAGTGCTAATTGAGTGCTATATACCCAAATAAATTGCGACTATAATTATTTTTCTTAAATTGCTGCCAAAATCAACCATAACAGGTAAACTCTTGAAATTTTCACTGAATATTTATTTCTATTAACGCTATTGCAAAAAGTAATAAAAATAGAATAAAATTAAAAATAGGCGAGCCCCATTAAAAAAAAACGTGATTAATTGGGCTTTTCTTTCTCTCGATTTTAACGATCGCTGAAGCTCTTGAAACGTATTAGGTAACCAATACTTTAATTGCTATAATAATAAAAAATATTCAAAATAAAACAAAGTTAAAAATAACAGGGAGTTCTCATACCATAAAGTGTTGTTTTTGCATGTTTTGAACAGTATTATGCAAACACTTCTTGTACGATGGTATGGAACTATTTGCGTGCGAGTTCGATTCGTACTTGGTTAATTCAGAATGCTTGCTAACTGATCTGAAATTCGTTTCCTATATTTATATCTTATATCTAATTCAAAAAATACACTCATAATATTGTAACGTGAAGACTTACCCGAATAATAAAATACACGCACGCACACATTCCAGAACACCCGGGAAGAACACCACTCCAGAAGCACCGAGAATACGGGGCCCTGATAATAGCACACAGCAAATTGAAAATTGATATCAACTCGAAGCTTTGAGACCTTTTTAGGTTAGATATATAAATGCCCGCGTCAATCACGGATGGTCAGTCAGTCATAGATAGTCACAATTAGAGAAATGAATGTGTTCATAGAGCACTAAGCTCTAAGTAATGCTGCGAATATAAATGTGTATATAGTCGTGTAGTTATTAGTAGGTAAATAAATAAGTAAAAATAAATCGAACCCAGTTTTAATATAAATTCCCGTTACAATATATTATAAATTATAATGGAAAAATATGTTTCATCATTCTTAATGAATAAATAAAAAACAACAATGACCAACCTCCCTGCTTTTATATAATTAATCTACCTATATATAGATATATACATACATATCTTCAAAATTTACATACTCACATTTTTATGACACATCCAGAAAGAGAGAGAGAGATACTCGAACATAAATTGGATAAGAAATAATTCATTGGGAATTCCAACGAAATGAAAAATTTGTTTCTTGAATTTTAATACGCGCATTATTCTGTTCCGCTTTATACCCTTATTCTGCCACTTCAATTTACATCAATCCCTATTCACAAGGCAACTCACTTTCTCACTCACTCACTCACTAGCTCACTTCTCTCTCTTTCTCCCATTCCTCCTCTTATTATTTGTGCCCCAACTCCAAAATTTAAATTACTACTTGGAATTTATCTAATTCAAACAAAATGTATATTTCGTTTGCTCTGACTCTCTCACTCTGGTTCTCTGGATAATGAGTTTGCATAGAATGAGTTTTGTATATAACATATATATATATATATACATATCATATCATCATATCATTCACAAAAAATGTAGGCCCTCTCAATTTCCATATTTTGAAATTAATTAGAAATGTACAGGATGTCCTGATGTCCTACAACATGGTGACAGGTCGTTCTTATGTTTTTTCCAATGGAATACCCTATATTTTATATAAAACTCGGAATCTACACTTCTTCGCAATTACATTAATACATACTTATTATGGGTTATCCTGAGGGCTTCAAAAGATATCACCCATTTTGTCAGGCAATTGTAATGCTTTCAACATTCCTGTATATTACTTAAGTGATAAAATTTTGTAAATTTTGTATTTGTGTCGAATTATTTTTACTTTTGTTTTGTTGTAATTATGACTTAATTTTACTTTTTAATTGGAACACGCTGTATTTTATATAACATTCAAAAAGAACATTCGTTCCATTTTCATTTTATTAAATATTCCCAGTAGTTTCGGAGATATTTGATTTTTCTTCCAATTTTAGGAATACCTTAAATTGTGTAAATGAAAATAAAAGATTATTGAAAAAATTATAAGAGACTATTAATAATCAATAGAAAATCTATAACAGGTAGCCAATATCAATTTTCAATAAAGTTCCACGACAATACAATTTCAACAGAATAGTTGATAAAATAAAATTAATCTTATTAGGGTTTTTAATTCAAAGTACTCAGTGCTAAAATCATGACGATTGTGAAATAAAGAATCATATTTTCTGAATACCCCGTATGATTATTATGAGTATTTTTTTTCTCATTGCTTGACAGCCTGCAGGATATTGATTAATCCTGCAAGAACAATGTCAAAATATACATTAAAATTATTTAATTTTTTCAGTTGAAATGATTTGGTCGAGAATCTTCACTGAAAATTGATATTGGTTACCTGTAATAGATTTTTTATTGACTATTAAAAGTATTTTTTTATGGTTTATTCAATTGTCTGTTATTTTCATTTACACAATTTGAAGGTATTTAATAAAAATGAAAACTGGATGACAGTGCTTTTTGTTTATGATATAAAAAACAAGGTGTTGAGAAAATAGTTTATTTGAGTTTTGACACTCCCTGTACACAACTTCCGTAATTCTGTCGATGTTCTTAAATGAACTAGAATAAAATCATTAAAAAATTGTCCAGATACTAATACCAATATAATGATTATTATTCTCTACCGTTTAGTACATGAAATGAAGTCGATTTTTTTCTTTCTAAAATAATAATGTTATCTTTCGAGGCATTATCAGTTTAAAATCACTCTACCATAAATAATGTCTTATCTCCATCCAACAAACTGGTGAAAATATATAGGCACAAAACACGAAACACTCTCCCCTCCCCTTGCAACAAATAAATACCGATACCAAACCCTCCTTCAACCCCATTTAATCGACATTGATCAATTCTATACAATAATACAGCTCAACTCTACCCCGAATATTCTCTCGAGCAATCAGATCTCAAATAGATTACTACTTTGTTGAATTATCTCAAAACCTATTTAGATTAGTATCAAAGTAAGGGGGTGGGGGGAGGGGTTTATTTGGTAGAGCTTCATTATTACACAGCGGTAGGTATCCCCAATCTTCTGCTGGTCTGTGTATAGTTATTATTATCGCCTCCTGCCCCCTTTACACAGCCCCTCTTCTCCGTCCTAACGGGCTGCCACCATAACTAAATTGGTATTGAAAGAGATGTATGTGTGTGTTTTACTTTGACAGTCTGTCATCTGTCATTTCATATAGAAATTTGTCTCTGCCTAAAAATAACGCTCAAATCTGGAAGGAGAATAAAAGAATGTTGGGGGGAAATGGAATAAAAATCCCAAAAATGACAAATTGAAACTGTTCTGAATATAGCGTTATGATGGTTTTTTTCTGCCAGCATCTTTGAATGTTGTAAATTATAAAGGTATAGAATAAGATTTGTAAGAAATCGGGAAATAGTTTTCAATAGATTTTTGTATTGGAAACTCGAGGAATTAGATTAATTGAAGGAATTAAGATGAATTTAGCTAAAAGGTAGTGATAATGTTTATTACTTTCTTAATAAAAAAATATATATTTTACAATAACTCTCAAACGAGTAATCATTGTCTCGCAGTTTTCGCTAAAATATAAAATATATTATATGGACTTTAAGACCAATAATGAAGAATGTATTGGGCCATTTAATTTTTTTGCAAAAAAGATAAAAACTGAATATTGGCTAATCAGCATCCTCTAGGAATAAATATGTGAAAGTGCGAACACATCCGATATTAGTTTGGAAATAAGCGTCGAATTATCTTTCACACAAGACTAAATTCGTTAAATTTGGATTACGCGTCTAGGAGATTAGGCTGGTTTAAGAAACTACTGCTTCCCCAGTTCACCCACCCTTATAATCAAAAATACGGAAAAAGTATAAGGACTAAAATTACGCAGAATTTCATCAAGTTTCCATTTCCTAAAACAATAAGTTAATATATCGATTTTTTGAGAAAAAAATAATTAATTTTTACCATAGTAGTTACGCCACCTAGCGGTCATTTTAGAAACTTGAAAATATTCTAGCTGAATTTGTTTTAGCCGATTTATTATCCTACCTCGCTGACCTTAGTGGCATACCTTGTATAATCTGCAGCTTTCACTAGAAATCCCACTAGTATATTATTGGTATCCGATGAAATACAAATAGCTTTTTCACATATTTCTCAGTAAAAGTGCATGAGGAGTTGGAATACCAAATGCGGTCAGTCATTCGGAAAAGATAAGATATGGTGTACCACGGGGTACGGTACGTGGACCACTACTATTAAAAATTTACAAAATAACTCGAGCAAATCAATTATCTAATTGAGTAATGTTGGTCATAACGAAATAATTACGAGCTGATTATTCTTGAAATTCAGTGATACAAAATGAAATAAAACAGAAGCACTTTGACAAAATTGATTGAAAGCTAATTTTTTTGGAAAGATTCATGACCTTTTACTCGATACAAAACAATATTCTCAATACATTACAGTAAAGGGTTAGGGTCATGGGAATATTTATCAATTGTTTGAAAATCATCTAAATACATTGGTAATTCACCTTAAAAAATAGTTCAATAGTCTTAAATTCATTGAGCTTGTAGTTAAGGAAAACAAGTCAATTGTAAAATGCAAAATTTTTTTATAACCTCATAAATCTATTTCGAAATTGAGACACACCATATTATAATCTATTTGAAATGACATTCGCGGTAAGTATTGAGATAAAAGTGTAATTAAGATTCGGAATGGAGAAAGGTTGAACCAAAAAGAATCTTAAACTAAATCAACCTCCTCTTGTATACAGGTATATAACCTTAAGTGGATTTCTTGACAAGAATATTCTTTGAGATTCAATCTTTTGTCCATTTTCATCTCCATCTATATGCAATTGCGAGCAAAATAGACTTTTAGCTAGAGATGTATACAGGGTGGCCGAAAAATACGTAATGGACAAGATGGGCGAAAATATATCGATTCAGCTGAAGTTACTTAAAACCTAAATGATTTGGTTTAGCTATCAGAGGGCTTTGAATATTGACTAAAAAATGGATATTTTTCGGCTACTTTCGGATATAAGTAAATAAATATAATTTTCCATTCCACGTATACTCCGTTCACCTTGTATATATATATCCCAACGGTCTATTCTTATAACTCAGTAATTCATTATACTTAATTGAACAAAGCTATCGATCTACTTATACATATATATGAAACAGATTGAAAGAAAGAAGAGAATGACGATTTGAATTCAGTGAGTCCCGTAAATTACACATTTCATTTGAAAAAGAATAAAAGAACGACCCTTCTTCTTCTTCTTCTTCCTGCACCCTCCTCCTCCGGTATTTACTTATTGAATTTTCTGCCCTGGAAAATCCAATATACCTTCTATCTTTCTCTGTCTCTGTCTGAGATGTAGTAGTAGTGTAATCATAAATAATTCCCTGCTTAAATATTGCGTCCGTTGCAATAAAGATGAAACAAGAAATATTATAAGAAGAAGCAAAATGAAAATAAACATGAAAGGGTTTTGCTGAAAATTGTGTATCGTTATGTATTCCTGATAAAAATGATAATTATTCTGTTTGTCATTTTATTAGGTACGCCAAAAATTGGTTTCGGCTTCACGGAATGATTTATTTTCAGTGTTCTGTGATTACTCATGGAATAACGATTCAGTAGGTAGGTATGTCTGTTTCATTGATAATGGTATTTTTCTCAAGTCGTTGGATATTATTTGAATGTTTTGTTGAAGTAGTTAATTTTTATGTTCAATTTTTCTGAAGACAACTTTATGTAGAAATTAATTTGCCTATCCGAGAAGACTATTGAGAAAATTTTTATTCAAATCACTTTTAAAGACAACAAATAGAGCCAAATCGTTTAATATGATTATTTATTTATTATGAACAGATTATAAATGAGAAAAAATATATAAATGTAGAAGAAAATATGTTGTCTTCAAATATGGAAAACTGTAAAAGTATGATCAGTCGATGCAAAACCTAACACCCCCCAACATCAACCAACACTATCATGGCCAAATTACTAACACAAGGTTAGCTAACCTAAGATTAAACTGAGGTTAACTAGGCATAACTTACCTAAGGTTAACATAACCTAACCAAACCTAATCCAAGGTTAAACTAGGATTAACAAACCTAAGGTTAACTAACCCAAGGTTAACTAACCTAAGGAAGAACTAAGGTTAACTAATCTAAGCTTAAACTAAGGTTAACTAACCCAAGGTTATTTAACTAACCGACGTTTGTGTGTGACTTCGGGTCAGATTTGAGTCACCTTGCAAATTCGGAAAGACCTGCAAGGTTCTTTGTAAGACCTCTGGTATATACTTTGGGTCCCATGTGGGTCATGAATCATTTTTAGGAAACATCCAGGATGCCTCTACGACACTTCAGGACAGTTCCTCCGACGTGTTTGGGTCACTTTGATTCACATGTGGGGCTCATTTAAGGTCACCTTGAAGCACCTCAGGATACTAGCACCGGATCAGTTCTGGGCTACCAGACGAGCATATCACAACCAGCGAATCTTCAAGATCCGCTTCTCTACATAGTATAAAACAAACAGCTCTCTTCCATATTATTATTTGAAAACGATAAAAATGTGTTTCTGCAATTGCATTGTCTTGCCTAGTCAAAATGGCATATCTTCCAAAGGAACGGAGGAAAATCCAAGCAAATTTGGGAAATCATAAATAAAGATAGAAGATAACCGACATTTCGTGATTTCAAAATATATGAAGATGAATTTTGCAACAGATAAGTATTGGTTATCCAATGAAGCAATCTGCCTAATGAAACATTTAATTTAAGAATATATAAAACCCGAAAACAAGTGGTCCACAAAGTAGTTCATTTGCAGTGCTAATTCAAGTGCTGTTGTGTTATTGCACTAAAGAGACGTGTCAAATAAACAATAATATTATACATTTTCGAAACAGGTAGATTTTTGATTTTAATTTATTATTTCTTCAAATTATAATCTAATATACAGGGTGAACCACCTTCATGTGATGACGTCATCACTATTTTTTTTCAAAATCCGGATTTCCCTTGATGAACTGATTCCAAAAATCTATATTAAACATTACTTCAAATTGGTACAGGATGGGCAAAAATACAAAACTTTCAAATTATTTACAAAATATTATGTAAATAACATTGCATCTAACAGCTTCAAAACAAATCAAAAGATCCAAGGCCTTCAATATTTTTATTGTCTGAAAGTATTTTTTTACATTTTTTTTTATTTGATATTAAAAACTATCAGTAACATTAAAGTACACATCAGTATTGTTAAAGCTTTAAAGAAGGTACGTTTACGTGAAAACTGTCTAAGCAATATATCATTATTTTTATTTAATATTTTGTAAATAACTGTACCAATTTGAAACAACGTGTTATATATTTTTCGAATCAGCTCATCAAGGGAAATCCGGAAACGTAAAAAATTTATATATTAGATTAAAATTTGAAAAAACAGTAAATTGAAATCAAAAATCGATCTGTTCTGGGAATTTCTAATATTATTGTTTAATTAGATAATAAAGAATTTATGCGTTACTTTATGGACGCACTGTATATATCAAGTACGTATGAACTTTTCTTTTGGTTAGTTTCAATAACAAAATATATTATAAATGTTAATTATATTTTAGTATATAAATAGTTTTGTAAATGATGTAGGTATATAATATGTATTTTATACTTCTATATATAACATATTTATCATCTTTGCTACAGGCTATTTACAAAAAAAGCATTATTTCACCGCATGGTGGCACTGACACTCGAACAAACTGACTGACACAAATAAAAATACGAAAGATGATGACAGATTTGGCAAGGTTGCTCTCTTGTGGCCTGGCCTTGGTGGTTTGTTATCATTAATAGATAGATAGAGTAGAAAACAGCCCGTGAGCGGATCACTGCTACTTGCAGCAAGAACATACAGAATTCAGAGAACAGGACGCAACTTGAAGAGTATGGCCTTTTGGGTTATATTATGGTGTGCCGAAGCGCACATTCCACCACATCACGTGTGTTTGCGACTTTTCCCTATTCATTTTGCCCACCTTTTTCTCCATGTTGTTGCTGCTGCTGGCAACGTTGGACCTCAAACATTGATTCTTTCCATTATAAATAGTACGCAAAAAATGCGTTCCCATATATATATATATATATATATATATATATATATATATATATATATATATATATATATATATATATATATATCATCATCTCCCGTCGTATCGTTCCCCCCCTCCACAATATACAGACATGCTTTGTGGCCCGGAAATTTCATTTTATATAACTTTTATAACGGATCGGTCGAGGGTCGGTGGGGGGCGGAAGGGGGTAGTTGAGGGTAAAATGGGGGGAGTGCTTCCCTTTTTACTCCACCAGCCTCCCACTGCTTAATAATTTCATTTCCCATGTATAGAAATATATATATATATATGTTGCAATCGGATCCGTTGCTTTTCCGGACATACATATTTCGTGTTAATTGATTTTTTTCCTTATTGACATAAATAGCTGAAAGTTTGTTATAGTATATGGTGTATAAAAATACTTACAAAATGTAAAAAATTAATTAAAATTATTCTTGTAGATGCAGTTATTTATGAAACAGAATTCTTTGAATTTAGACAAGCTTTCGAGAATGTTTATTCTCTTCGTCAGGGCAGAACTCGTGAATTTGAGATAGTTTAGCTAAAAACAGGAAAGAGATTTCTATTGCATAATGTAATCTTAAGAGGTCAATTTATGTCCGAGTCGTGGGAAATAAATAGCACAGGATCTTTCCCACGCAACACTGTAACAGTTCTGCGATGTGAACGTGGCTTGTAGCGCCATCCTGCTGGAAATAGAAATGGTCAATGTCCATATTGTCCCAAGGGATTTCAGTTTTATCCATCTTATCAGATGGTACTTCTAACCTGAAAACATAATATAAACATACAGTAACTCGCTGGGGGAAGAGGTTTCTTGACTATTTTCAGAACCCCAGATGCAGCCTGTCTATTGACGAACCCATTCAGGGAAGTGAGTTTTATGGCAAAAGATGATTTTTTAAGACAGCTATAATAACCTGCTTGCATTTCCAGCACCCACCTAATAAACGTAAATTGTCTTGAATCGTATAGTCAAGGCTTAGTATTCAACAGTTCAAAAACACGCGACGAAATTTAAAATGGAGCTTTCTGATGGAAAACCGTATATCTATATCTAGCTTATAAAATCACAGATTGCCATGTGAAATAGTAAACGTGACAACCATGTAGGAGAGTATCGCCGTCGTAGTCGTCGCGGGATCGATGGGCTACCCCTGTCTCCCCCTGCCCTCCTGCCTCCGCCGCCGCGTTGGAGGCAATGGTTCCTCCACCTCGGAGATGTTCGTCGGCGGTTCGGACAGCGCGCGCGACGCTCCGAGAGATGCAGCCCGCGCGCCCGTGTCCTCCCCCCGAGTGGGGCCCGCGGCGGCCACACACACACACACACTCACATTCGGGGCACCTCTGATCGAAAAAGAGAGAGACAGAGAGAAATCCATGTTCCAGTGGCGTAGTGGCAAGTTGGGATTTAAAAGAAAAAATATTTGGTTCAAACAGAAAGTTTATTGTCCATCTAATCGATTACGATTACCGATTCCGCAATAAACTGTTGTAATAGACGTCAATGGTTATCGAATAGAATTTTAAACCATGACATTAGAAAAGAATAGAAATTGATGTGAGATCGAAGTGGCAATAATGGTAACAAACATTTTAGCCCAAGCACAGTGTGTTTTTTTGGCGCCAAGATTTAACGGTGTTTTCTGATAAAAACACCCCAAAACAAGATGTAAATCAAGAATACCAATTTTCGAGTTTCCTTCTCCTTATGGAGATATTGGCCCCTTTTTGTACCAACAAGCTTGCGAGATGTTGGAGCAAAAGGGGTGTTGGGTGGGGAAAAAACGCGTTTAGAAGTAAATAAACATTCGTACTTACCATTATCTTCATAAATTGCCATTTTCAATTGTATTACATTGTAAACACATTTCACTTCTTGGTCAGCCGCCATATTGTAATTATTGAAATAATCTTAGAAAATGGACATACATTTTCATACGATTATAAATACACCGTTGCCATTTACTTCAATTTAGAAGAAGAATTATCATTAAGTATTCTATGCTATAGTAAAATACGTTGTAGACAATAGATAGTAGTATCTGTATTTGAAATATAATTCAAATGAAATGTATTCGAACAAGGAAGCTATGGAATAAAATTAAATACAGATTTAGTATTTTGTGGTTGGCTGGGTTTGTGTTTTGGTAACAGGTTTGTTTCCTTAATATTTAGTAAACAACTACATTTTAAAATTCAAATTTTTATTTATTTATAATTTTACTGCATGGTCTCTTTAATATTTATTAGACTGTAGTTGGCTAGGTTTGTGTTTTGGTAACAGATATGTTTCCTTAATATTTTCTAAACAAATACATTTTGAACTTCTATTTTATATAAAATAAGCTGTTCCGTAAAGTGCTGCTATCAGTTTACTTGGTTGTTAATTATTCTTCGTATGAAATACTTTCAAACCTAAAGTACGTAGTGATATTTCAAAATATTCAACTGTTTATCGCTAGATGCGCTACAAGACGCATACTTTTCTATGTATTTTCGACCTTTTAGATATATAGGCAACGGTGTAGTTTTTGAAACGTTAGTTCTTTTTTCCATTTTAAATCTCAAAATAACAATAATATGACATATGACAATAATAGCGGCTAGACGCTTGACAAGAGTCAAGGAGTGCAAGGTGAAATTTACGTGTTTACAGTGATTAGCGTGAATTTTTCAAGAAAATACTTTGTTGGGACAGTTTCCACAGTGTGATTTATATACCTCTAAATAAGTATTTTCCCCACTCAACACCTCTTTTGCTCCAACATCCCGCAAGCTTGTTGGAACAAAAAGGGGCCAATATCTCCAAAAGGAGATGAAAACTCAAAACTTGGTATTCTTGATTTTCGTCTTATTTTGGGGTGTTTTATCGGAAAACACTGTTAAATCTTGGCGTCACAGTTATCGTCAAATATATTTAACATAGTTCAACTGCAAAGTACGCCACCACTGTTGGTGGGTGTTGAAAGTTCCAACCCATGTCTGCCGCGATATTTTCTCTCCTTTACTCTATCTAATTCTCTTCGTCTTTGTCTTGCTCATTCATATATTATAATATATGACTTATTAAAATATATACCTATATGTGATACACTTTACATTTTCATAATCTCGTTCACCATGGTAATAATATTAATAATATGAATATTATGCTTAGATGAATGTTTATGATTTTTTGGGGATAATGTCTCGTTGATGATAATATTACACACATAGTTTTAGATAGAATAATATGTTGTATGATGAATGCATCTTACATTATTATAGACGGAGAATATTAATCAGAATATTATTAAAAATAGTTAGAATGCAGCTGCTGGGGTATGCATGCATTTATCTAGAATCATGTTGAGCAGCAAATGCTGATTTGTTGAGGAATTCAATATGTCATGTTTGTCAAGTTAGAGACATAATAATTAGAGATATAATAATAATTTATAAAATAGCAACTAAATTACATATACCATGAATTTGCTGTTCTTTTTTTTTCAAGTAAGAAACTGATATTTCGCTAATTTTAATAATTAATTTTAATTTATAAATATCAAAGAGTGGAGGAGAGTATGACGCTTTTTTGACGTTCATTCGTTGTGGGAAAGATAATTTTGCTACTATTTTTCACGTAAGAAAAAGGTTAGCTGAATCAACACGGCTGAGGGTTGTTGGGAGTGACAACAGCAATCTTTGTGTTAAATAATCACAACCATAATAAACTGAGACTGGACATAGACCAGCTAAGGTGTAAAGCAGTGGCTTACGAAATGAGAGCGATTTTTAGTTTTCCAACCGCTACTGGAAGTAGACCTAGCCCAGATTTTGTATTTTCATAGCAGACTGCCTATTTTGGCCGACGAACTCAAACGGAGGAGGTATATATTTCGACTGTGTTTTTTTGAAGGACATTTTGATGATTTTTCATTCATTTAAAAGAGGAGGAGGCATTTTTTTCTATCCGGGAACGTTTAACGTAGGTTTGTAAGGTTAAGTTATGAACTTGAACATTTTTGACCGACTTCTAAGAAAGGAGGTGGTATACCTACAATTCGGTTGTATGTTAGCTTTTTGACCGACTTTTTTTCTTATGTATGCTGTTCGCGCGTTTTGCTTTTGTGAACGTGCTCCTATTTTGATGATTTTTGTTTCATTTGAAAGAAGAAAGTTGAGAAATGGTCTCATATGTAGAGAAACTCAAATCAGAAATTTCCTTTTTCCTCAAAAAACCGAAGGGAGTGGAGGGGGCATATTTTTCGAAAATTGAAAATCTGAGAATGCAGAATTAAAAATTAGACTATATCCGGAAAGAATAAATTGTTTTTTTTTTTTAAAGAGTTACGGTTTACTAAAGTATTTGTATTTCCGCTATGAGAAGGAGTCAAATTTTTTGCAAAAACTGAAAATATGAGACGGCCAATATTTGGTACCAAAAGTCTTCTATCAAACTACAATTGTACAACTTCAAAAGTACCAGCATCAATAGAATTAATATTATTTTGTATTTTTCAGTGCACCAAATAATAAAGTCGGTCCAAGTTTTTTAACAAAATATTTATTTTATATTGATGTGTAATACTTTCTGAAATATGTTTATATTTTTCAAACTCAAAGATTCTTTTTCAGCAACCCTGTACTCTCCTGACTCGATAATATTGCAGCTATCCTATCAACACAAACCAGCTAACAAGTTACGCTGAAACCTTGTCAAAGTTGCAACGTATGTAAGAATCCCTTTAACGAACAAATAAATGCGTTAATAATAACTGGATCTAGCACTATCAAAATGTTGATATATTTTCAACACAATTGAAAGGAAAACGCTTTTACTGTGTCAGGAATTTAGCAGTGTGGAAGAGAAAGGGATACCGGTTAAAAGGAGCTAAAAACCAAGGAGAAAAAAAAAAACAAACGACGTGACAAAACAGCTGTCTGTGTCGGTGAAAGAGACCAAATCCCCGGTCCCGACAACGTCAAGTGGGAAAGAAAAAAAAAAGAGGAGGAAGCGTCTGCCCAAACGACGTCACGGCGTGAATTGAAGAGGGTTCCATCCTCTACTACTAGATACTTACCTACCTACCACCTGTTTGCGGTATAAGCGAGGCTAACTACTCGTGGAGAAGACTGAAAATCTTGCTTGTGGGGCTGATCTCGACGCCGACGTCGCCCCATTATCCTGACCTTTGAGCCATAGTGAGATGGGCGTCTGGCATCCCGAATCCCGACGACATGAGAGCCCTGCTCTCCTCCTGCTGTTGCGGTGGCGTGCTCCCGATGACGCCGCCGTCGCCGCCGCCGCCGCTCTCATGGCAGCTTTAAATGCCCCAGAGGGATATATATATATATATACTTGAAACACGGGGCTATCCTCGTCGGGTGTTCCTCTTTATGCAATTAACACACCACTCTGAGATTCGGATGTTGTTGGTTGGTTGGGGTTGTTGTTAGGGGATTGTGTCGACTTTCTTGGTTATTAGGAGGATTGAGCCGATTTCCTCCAGGTATATTTAGTGGTATATAGAGGGACATTGTCAATGTTAACCTGCAGGAGCTAAGGGGATCTTTTTATTTTTGCATGCTCAGTTGAATGATGTCTTTCTTATTCAACGATATTTTGTTGCGAAATTCAAAAATGAGTAAAATCGATATTACTACTTTAAAAACCGTTACAGTATACCTGGCAATTTCAAAACAAAAAAGTTTTCTGACGCCACAACAGAAAAATATGGCAGCGCGACTTAAAGTTTTAAGTTAGCAAAATAGTTCAAACCAACCAAAGAAAACCAAGAATAAATTGAGGTTATAGTCAATTGTCATTTTGTTTTCAGGTTATATTGCTTTTCTACTATTATTGTTATAATTATTTAACAAAATCGGATCCTGGATTCTCTAAGACTGACACTGATAATTTGCAATTAGTAGACAGCGTGATAACGAATAATTTGTTTGTATGTAATATGCAGTTTTTCAGTTCTGAAGTTCGCAATACTAAAACTAAAAAGTAAGTATTAAGCATTGTAGTAAATTGTATTTGTTTAATGTGAAATCCAAGTATATCCACTTGATTTGGATTGAATAGACTGTGTCTTACATTTAATCTTTACAATGATGATTTTGTAGGTTAGGTACAGGTCAATAATATATTATGTACAGTTCGTGGAAGAATAACTTAACCATATAATGTAGAAGTTGTTATTGATGAATCTCCTGGAGAAGAAACTCCTGGTCAATGTAAACTTTATAAACCATTTTGTAACATAAGAAAACAATGGTCTTGAATAAAATACAATTTCCAGTTGTAAACAAAGTGATGAGCTAAATTTAAACCTTCAAATAAATTTGACATGGACACTTTTATGACATTTGAGTAGATCTAAGGAAGGGCTGGTTAATTATGATAGCTATAACCAGCTTACTCTGAGGTCTACAGCCACAGCAGTGTTGCAATTTATGAGTTACGTAGACTATGACCATCTCTGTTTTTCATATTTGAATAGAAAACGTTTTCATTATTAAGCCAAATTATTAAGTTTTGATATATATGAGAGAATTTATAAATATAGAACCAAAAATTACAATTTTTCTATATTACTGAAATACCCCATTGTGTGATTTTATCGTAACGAGTTGATTCATTTTTATTCGACATACCAAAAGATGGATGTAGGTATAAAATTCGATATGCTTCTGCTTTCGAAAATTTACGTTGATCAAACCAAAATTTACAGAATATTTTAGGTCGGGGCACTTTTACCAAAACGCACACCTAAGAAATACGCCGACTCGCCAAGCTCAGCGAGTATCTAGAATTCTAGAGGCTTGCTTTTGTACACTATAAAGTCTGTCTCATTTCGATTTGAATTGTGGTTGAGTTCAGAGCATTTAGTGTCTCCTCGTGCGTTGTGAGTTTCAATAACTTTCGATAAATATTGTGAAATGGCTCCATATTGTTCAATGGAATGGTTGTTCTAGTAATATAGGAACGATGGGATTATGTATTTGCTCATCCGTCTACTTCTCCAAATTTTACTTTCAGTTTTTCACAAGCGACAATCAAAATATAAAATGTCTCGAAGGAAACGCCCTGGTTGGTTTATATCAAAGGTTATCGCATAAAGAAATGTTTAGAATATTGCAATTTCGCAGAAAATTTAATGAATGACGATTTATTTCTTAGCTTAAAGCTTAAAAGACGACGGATAAACAATTTGGTGGTTTAAGTGTCCCATCAAAGGATATTGTTGACCATGTGATGATATTGATGGAATATATTTTCATAGAAAATTTCTACAATATAGCTAGTCAAAAAGGATTAGAGCAGTATTTGAAAGAGGAATACTCGAAATCTCATTTTCTGTCATCCTTGTCAACAATTTCCTTTCGATTATTACGTATCTTTATTTACAACGCTTCGTATATATTTTATTTTAAAATTTATAAATAAAGATTATTAATTATCTCTTTAACTTGTCTTCTTTGTGTTATGTATACGAATAGATTTTTTAATAAAAAAATATATTTTTACATTTTCAAACTTGATTTCTCTGATACTAATCATTTACACATGGATTAATTACCCTATAGAAGAGGTTCCCCGAAATAAATTGATTTAAAAAAATCAAATCAAACATACAACAATTATTAGATATCCAATTATGAAACACCTTTGATATATTCTAATTAATAAGATAAGATTAATTACAGGTGTATAAGCAATTCATTTATGCTTAGCTTATCTAATCTTTTTAATAAATATTAGTTCTTATTTAATAAGCAATATTTTATTATGTATTCAAATTACAACACCATACGGGATTAACTTGTACGTTTTCATAGCTCTACAAATATAATTTAATTAATGATTTGTTTTTTCTTTATCTCTCTTAGGCCATCTTATATGTGCACATTTATTTTGAGGGTGAGGTTATTGTATTTTTATTTTTCGTTTTAAGAATTTAATAATGTGATTATTTTTAATAATCGGGCAGCTGATGAAGACAAGATTGAGGTCGAAACAATATTGAAAATTACATGTTAGAACGAATTTCGAAGAAAAAAATAATGGATTAAATGAGTCAGTATACAAGGTGGTCCGAATTATAATGGAGAAACCTTAACAGCGTTTTCAGCAGATAAAAATAATTAAAAAAGTTCAAATAAACTTATCTCCAAAAATGCTTCGTTTTGGAGATACGGGGTGTTGAAATACTGCGAAAAAATCCTTTTTTCTTATTTTTAAAAGAAACTCTTCTAGATTTTGCTTTCAAACTTAGTAGGTATTATTGCCACTTAAAAACAAATTTACAGCATGATAAACTTTTATTTTACCAGTGGCGTTCGTGAGACTATTTTAACTATTTTAAATAATAAAAGAACTAGTACGCCAATGGCTTATCGCAATTTTGTTAAAAAAATTAGATATACTGATCAATTCTAAACAAAAATGGTTTCTTTTGGCTTCTTGCTAAAACGAACCGTTTTCGAGAAAAAAAGAATTTTTGTTTGCATGTGCACCTATCTTTCGTTCGTTTTAGCGAAATGACTAAAGAGACCATTTTTGTTTATAATTGATCAATATATCTAAATTTATTAACATAATTACTATAAACCATTGGCGTATATTTTTTTTATTATTTAAAATAATTATTTTTCTCTCGAGAACAGTTCGTTTTAGCGAAAAGACTAGAGAGACCATTTTTGCTTAGAATTGATCAATATATCTAATTTTATTAACAGAATTGCAATAAGCCATTGGCACATATTTTTTATTATTATTTAAAATAATTAAAACGGTCTCACGAACGCTACTGGTAAAACAAAAACAAGTGTTCATGATGCTATAAATTTGTTTTTAAGTGGCAATAATCCTACTAAGTTTGAAAGCAAAAACTAGAAGAGTTTCTTTAAAAATAAGAAAATCCGATTTTTTTCGCAATATTTCAACACCCCTTATCTCCAAAACGAAGCGTTTTTAGAGACAAGTACATATGAACTTTTATAATTATTTTTATCTGCAGAATACGCTGTTAAAGTATCTCCATTATAATTCGGACCACCCTGTATATGATTAAATATAAATTGGTTGATTTTGAGTTCTTCACTCGTTCAGTAGGTATTTAATAAAAGAGATTTTTGTTGGGAATGCAGTCATTTAATAAATAAAATTATCAAACAAAAATTACTTAACTATTATTTTTGATATGTTTTGTTTTACTTTTAATTGGTTCACTGATAACTACATAGAGATATATTCAATTCTTTTGATACAGGTAACTTTGTAAGTTGTGCAGATATAAATAGATAGAAGAGTTTTGGCACCAACTTCAAAAGTACCTGCTAGAACCAATAGAATTAATATCATTTTGTATTTTTCAGTACACCAAGTAATAAAAGTTGATCCTATGCTTTGAAAAAAAATATTTATCCACATGTCATATAAATCTCTAAATAGCCCGCTCAAAATGACTTCAGAAAATATAGTGTAAGGTCGTATTTCTTTTTTCTTTCTTCAAGGTTGGTTCAACTTTTAATGGTGTTATAAACTGATTTAGTATTACCTATATATATACATTTTATATGGGAACTTTAAATTACTCAATAAATTAAAAGTTCGTTAAAGTTAGCACGCTTCATCTACTGTTTGGACTTACGGCTTTGTTGTGTCATATTGTTGAAAGCTAGACACTTAATAGACCGTGCACACGGCCTGGGTCAGAGTGGGACGGTGCGTCCAAGGCATACAGGGTTCATTTTATTGTTTATGGCACACAGCTCCACTCTGGAGATAATTAGATTTATCCAGACCTATTTAGCAAAATCATTTATAATGGTATATATCCGACCCGCTCTGACCCACGCCTTGTGCACGATGTTTAACATGTGTGTACTGGGTGGCCCATTAATAAAGGATGCTGGCCAAATCTCTGGATCCGCTAATCGGACGACACTGAGAAAAAAAGATATTGAGGTAAATCATCCAAAAGAAAAAGCCGGAAAATATTTATATGTTGCTAAGTCTACCGCTAGAGGGCGTAACTCACTCAGCGAAGTAAAAAACACTGTTTTATTCAAAATTATCCCAAGTTAACCAATATTGAAAAGAATTTTTTGCAACCTACTGAAAATAAGACAAGTTTTTTGCGGTAAAGATTTTTCTCTATCTTGTCAAATTATGGGTGGGTGGAGGAGTGGAGGTGGAAACGTTGGTTTGAAAAAAACTGGTAGGACCTATTTAGAATTACTCTATTTCATTTCAAAACACTTTTTTTATGATTAATGTACATTAAATAAAATATAGGTAATTTAATAAAAATTAATGATACTCAAAGTTTTCCTTAATATTTTTACGTAAAAATGAAGGTTTAAATATATTTTTTAATAAGTCTTTAAGGACTAATCATATCGAGTTGCGGTTTACATCAGTAGCTATAATTTTTGACGCTCTTTCTTATTAATGAAAAATAAAAATATCATTCCATTTGAAATTTTCGAGAAATTCATAAAAATCTGCGAGTTTGTCATAAAGTATCATGTACCGACTCGAAAAATAATGAAACTCGAAATGTTATTTTTACTCCAGTAGAAGCGCCCCAAGGTGTGAGTTACGCCATCTAGCGGTAGGCTTAGCAACTTATAAATATTTTCCAGCTTTTTCTTTTGGCCGATTTAGTCCTACAATTTTTTTCTCTGGGTCGTCCGATTAACTGATCCTGAGATACAATACTACCTTGTACTTCTGGAATAAGAATAGGATTATCTCCGTAAGGAGATGTGTTTGGGAACACCGATTAAGATAATTTGTGTTTTGTAATAAAAAAATCTTTAAACTTTCATTTAATCATAGTGTTAGGTACAGTAGTGGTTCAAAAAAAGCATTAAGAAAAGTAGGGCACCAAGTTATTAGGGCGCCCAAATATATTTCTTCTCCACTCACTAAATACTGTTTGAAGATTATTTTCATGCGTTTACGTATTACTTCAGACTGTTAAGTATATTTTATCTGTAAAAAATGTGACAAAAACAAGTTTGGCAATTTGTGAGGCTTAGATTCTAGCATTTTTATCACATTTTGATTTCCTAGTGAACCTAAGAAATTATTAGCTCAAACTAGTTGAACAATGCTTGAAACATGGTTAAACGAATCCAAACACAAGGGTAGCATTGGTCCAACTAAAAAGTTGAAAGAATGGCCAGTATAAATACATTTTTCGAAACTTCTATAAATCACATTCATGATAGTTTAGCAGCGTGGAAAAGTTTAGCAAGGCCTAGAAATTGAAAAAATACACAGTTATCAGGATGTGAATCGAATATTATTTTCAAAAATCATGGCAGTAAAGTAACTCGCATTTGCTCTCTGTACTATGCGAATACTGTCAAATATCAGATTCGTGTAGATACGAACAACAATGATGTTCCATCCCAATCAGCAAAACTTTCCAGGCAGCATATTATTTCGCCCCTCGTTATTTCTACAAATTCATCTCTGTTATATCCGTACACCTTTTTTTCTTTTTTGATATTAAATCAATAAAAAAATGCTCTTGTCGGATATTTTCATATACACTATATATGTCTTTTTCAGAACATAAAAAATTGCATGTAGATATGTATATTCTTTCATAAATAAAATCTTGATATGATATTTCCATCCACCATAAAATGAACTGGAGATAAAAAATTAAAAAAGAAAAATGTGATAGATATATGATGGAAAAATGTTCGAATTTATGTATTTTTGACCGACGAACCCCGAACGGAGGAGGTATACAATTCGACTGTCTGCTTTTTTTTTTTTTTTTTTTTTTGGTTCGTGCGCGCCTTTTATATAGTAGACGATCTCCGATTTTGATGATTTTGGATTCATTTGAAAGAAGGGGATTGAGAAATGGTCCCATATTCATAAAAACGCAAATCCGAAATCTCCTTCCCTCCGAAAACCGCCACCGAAGGGGTGGTGGGGGCGAATTTTCTCGAAAATCGAAAATCTGAGTTGGTATAATTAAAGATAGGACAATATCCGGAAACGTTTAAATTGAACATTTTTTCAAAAGTGTTACGGTTTTCGAGATAGACGCATGTTAAATATGTATTATTGCTATGTGGAGAGGACAATTTCTTTCGAAAATTGAAAATTTTTCGATACTACATGAAAGATATAATTATTTGTAGCAACATTTATAATGAACATTTTTTCCTTAGAATTACGGTTTTCGAGTTAAATCGGTGTTAAATGGTAACAACTAAAATATTCAAGCGTATTTCCGCCGCGATGTTCTGAGATCTCAATAATAACCACTACATGCAAGGAATATACGTGGGTAATAGGATAAGTATTATCTTCATTGATATGGTATAGTGAACGTTCAACGATTTTCGGGACTAATGTTACACTCAAAAGTGTGAAATAAATATTTTTTACAAAAAATTGGACCGACGTTATAGTTGATGCACTGAAAAGTATAAAATAATATTACTTCTATTGGTGATGGTACTTGTGAAGTTGGTGCGAAAAGCTATCAATCTAACTGCAACTGCACAACTTCAAAAGTACTATCACCAATAGAAGTAATATTATTTTATACTTTTCAGTGCATCAACTATAACGTCGGTCCAATTTTTTGTAAAAAATATTTATTATAGTAAAGGATTTCACAAAAATATATGCTTCTGTGAGACTAGACTTTTAGGTAATATAGGTATTTTGAAAATGATGAAATGTCATGGAAAATTACTTCTCAATATGAAAATAAACTGCAGATTACTACTGGGTGTTCTAGAAAATGTGGAAAATCCTCAGATATGAAAAGAAGATTCGAGAGTAGGTTCATGTAAACTTTTTAACTTTCCAGTAGGTATAGGAAGTTATTGTAATGGATCTGATTTTGCGGATTTGTAATTTTGACAAATCTCCACGTTTCAACGCACCATATTCATATAAAATAGTTTTCAACGGTATCTACTTAGCAATAAGCTGATTAGTTTTAGCCCAAAATATCTAAAGCAGATTTTTGTTAATACGAAAATTATATTTTGCACTTTTTTTTAGAAAGAAATTTGGAAGAGAAATCATTGGAAAATCATCATAGTATGACTGACTTTGTAGTTTCAAAACGGCGGCTTTCCAAACAATTTTAAGCATTTCTTGTGTAAGAATAAAAATAAAATAAAAATCAAAATTTATGTATTCTATATATATATATCAAATTCAAATTTCTGCTGCCCATCAGATTATGTTTATACTGTAAAGTATTGTGGTACGAGTATTATTTTTCCTTCCAAAAAAGAAGAAGGTATACAATTCGGTTGTGTGTTTCCTTTTTTTTTCTCTAAACGTGCTTTGTTTTTGATGATTTTTGATTTATTTGAAACAGAGTTGAGAAATGGTCCCTTATTTAGAAAAACTCAAAATCTCAATCTCAATCTCAAAATCTCTTTCCCTTTAAAAACCGTCCCGAAGTGGGCCGAGGGGCAATTTTTTTCGCAAATCAAAAATTTGAGACGGCAGAATTAAATATGAGACTATATCCGAAAACGTTTAAGCTGAACATTTTTTTTAAAGAAGAGGTACGGTTTTTGAGTTACAGCATTGGCAAAGATTGAAATATGTGTATTTCCGCTAGGTGAATGGGGCATTTTTTTTTCGAAAATTGAAAATAGGACACAGCCAAATTAAAGAAGAGATTATATGTAGCAACATTTAAGTTGGACATTTTTCAATCGAAGCCATGGCTTTCGAGTTACAGCATTGTTAAAGTTTGAAATATATGGGTATTTCCGCTGCGATGCTTTGAGATAAAAAGTACAAGCAATGAATATGACATGGGTAATAGGATAAGTACTATCTTCTTTGGTATTAGTTAACGTTCAATGATTTTCATGACTAATGTTTCTCTCAAAAGTGTATAATTACTAGACTTTTAAGAAAAAATTAGACCGATTTTATAAGTTGGTGCACTGAAAAATACCAAATAAAGTCGGTCCAATTTTTGGTGAAAAATATGTATTTTACTCAGCTGGTAATCAAAATGGGGGATAAAATTTCTCCGGACAGTTCACTGCCATTTTTTTCCTTTTTTTTTTTGTTCTTACGAAAAACTTATAATAGTTGAGAACTTGTAAACATAAATCTAAGTGGTCTTGAGATTCGAGTCTATGTATGTACTCGCGTTATTTACTGCTTATGTCAATATAAAATAAAAGCACCGTATATGCAAACTTGAATTATTAAAATTCATAAAAGACAATATAATCTTCCCAAGTTTTAATACCCTCACGCTCAGACTTTATTTCGTATAAAATTTCCATTCGTTCAGTTTCTTCCACTTTTCTCCACGCATAATAATATTTTTGCCCCTTTTCAAATCCTCCTTCCATCCTGCAGAAAGAATGTACCTACTCTGTAATATTGACTAGAACACAGGACCGTATTAGGATCGAAATGTTTCAAATAACTGGATGTACCATCAAAACTGACATTGAAACATAGTTAACCTATATTATGTCGATAAGTTCGAACAATTTAGCCGTTTTATAATCGTCACGAAACCCTTGTGGAAATTGTTTGGATTTGCATTTTATGCGCATGTGCAACATTCGCATCGTATCATTTCAGAGAGTGAAATTTCAAGTGTAAAAAGGGAGTCTATGAGGGTTCTTTTTGTCATCTTTCATGGAACCCTATTATTACTTACGGCATTTGATTGCAATCAAATTGATTCAACTTTCCCCTCAAAATTTCATGCATGGAAATAATTCATGCAGAAAATAGTAATGAGAGAAATTTCTTAGAAAATTCTAGAATTACGAAACACATGAATGCGCTTAATACGATAGTCGATCGATTTCAAAGTCCGATACTGAAGTATACAATATCTAGCTCAAATAGATTAAATTTAATTGAATTTATTTTGAAAAAAATATAAACTGCTGAGACAAAATAAAAGAACAGACTATCGCTTGGTCCTCTGCTATTAGAGATATAATGGAATCAACCGTTATTATTATTCATGATAGAAAATTATATGTTTGCTAGCCAGTCCCAAATGAATGAATGAATATGTGCCCAGTGAATTGATATCTTGGTACATTATGCACTTTGACATGAAGAATTACAAAACTGAAGGACGATTTATATTATATATATATATATATATATATATATATATATATATATATATATATATATATATATATATATATATATATATATATATATATATATATACAGGGGTATTCCGCAGGCAAAGATATGAAAGAATAATTCTAATTATTAAGGAATCACCCTGTATATAAATGGATTCAGTTCAACGATAACAGTTCATGTGTTCATGTGATTAAATTGTCTTCTGACATGTTCTTTGACAGCGGTTATATTTTTTATTTATAGCTGTGATTTGCAATGAAAAATACATACATTAGAAACAATATTTTTCTTCTAAAATATAATTTGTGTATTTTCTGGTGTATCATCATCATCTGTTTTAAATAGGTTGTTATTCTACATAATGATATAAAGATATTGCATTTATAAGTTAAATATTCCAAGGAAAAGCTAAGTTTTACGACATCTTTTTGGACATGCCACTTTTAGAGAAGGACATTCTCAAAAATTAAGAAAGTTGCCATCACGAATAAACTTTTAGGAAAAATAATTATAAAACTCATTAACGTAAAAGACATTTCAAAATGTTAGGCTTTGGGGGTAAATCAATTCCGTAATATTACTATACCATGTAAATAAAAAGCAGTTAGTGATCGCTGTAAAGTCTATTCTAAAAAAAACTAGTTATGCCAAATTTGTCATTAATACTTGAATTGTATTTTCTGAAATATGATCAAATATATAAACATTCATATGAACTTTCCGCCAACAAATCTTCTTCATCCACTTTATGTTTTCTCCTCAATTTGGGATCACCCTGTAAACAAAGTTATGTAGATTATAGATGAGAGAAGGAACGAGGTTTTAGTGGAGTGGAAAAGTAGGCCACCTTTGAGAGGGCGTATTTATATATATATTATCTAGGCGGAGATTATATTTGACAATAACCAATTTGATTGAAATATTATGTTGATAATTATATCGATAATTATATAGAGTATATTCATGATTTGTTGTGTTTAAGATAATATTGCAATACATATATACCTATATATTTGTTCATCCAATTATTATGGATTGTGAAGCAATTATGGTGGGGTATTGTGGTATGTGATTCTTTGCTGATTTCTCCTGAAAAATGTGGAAATCGTTTTGCGATTTTGTTGCGTTTTGTTTTTTTTTCTCTCACAATTTTGAAAAGCTTACGTATATCTTAATAACTTTTGAATTAGCATCAGCAACAGTACGTAAATTCTCATAACAGTTATAAATTAAGCTAAAAGAAAATGGTTTTCAGTCATATTTTTTGAGATTTAGGTATGAAATCCAATTGGTTGGATAACTGGAAGTGGATAAGGGGTAAAAAAGACTCTACAGCATTTATTTTATTCGTGTTTGTGTTGAATATTCTGGATATTTGTAATAAATTCAATATCAATAATTTTTATTATAACTATTTATCAAGAATTGAACCGACTTTAATTAGTTGGTGCACTGAAAAATACTAAATAATATTATTCAGTGGACCAATTAATAAAGTCGGTCCAATTTTTGGTTAAAAAATAATTATTTCACACTTTTGAGTGTAATAGTCATGAAAATCGTTGTACGTTCACTAATACCAAAGAAGATAGTACTTATCCTATTACCCATGTATATTCTGTGCTTCTTCTTGTTATTGTTCAGAGATCTCAAAAAATCGCGGTGGAAATACACATATTTCAGACTTTACCATTGCGGTAATTCGAAAACCGTAAATCTATTAAAAAAATGTTCATTTTAAACGTTTCCGGATTTGGTATCATCTTTAATTCTGCTGTCTCAGATTTTCGATTTTCGAGAAAAATTGATCCCTCTACTCCTTCGGGGGCGGTTTTTAATGGGAAGGAGATTTCGGAATTTGAGTCTTCCTAAATAAGAGACCATTTCTCAACTCTCTTCTTTCAAATGAATCAAAAATCATAAAATCAGAGCATGTTTACTATACAAAACGCGCGAACAGTACATAAAAAGAAAAAAGAAGCAAACATAGAACAGAATTGTATACCTCCTCCTTTTTCTGAAGCCGGTCAAAAAATGCAGGTTATTTTGTTAAAAATTTTGCGATCTACTGGATTCTGAAAGTCGGAATTGATTGACCTATTTTAAACACCCTGTACAATTTTCTCATATATCAAATATTAAGATACATTTTGGACTTTCTTCTTTAAAATTTCAAATATTTATGTGATAAAATACGGGAAATAAAGGAACCTATGTTTTAAGTGAAATTTTTGACAAAATATCATGTCTAGAAAACGTAAAAATAATGATACTGCTTAACTTCGAAGTAGAATTCAAAAATGAATTGAAAGGTAACATGTTTAATCTATACTACTAAATAAAATCTGTGTCTGTTTGTAATATCAAAATAACAGGTTTTAACTAATTGGGTACTTGACTAATTTTTTGAACAATTTTTATTTTGTAGTTAGACATTTAAACAAAAAAAAATCACAATTACGAGTCTATTTTGAAAATAATAAAAAAATATATTCAAAAATTGTTTTTAAATTTTCCGCTTGAATTATAAAAACGGCAGCAACGTCACAATCTTCCTTAGTTAGTGTCCCACGGTATTAAAGAAAGGAGGAATAGAGCAGAGAACACTATCTGACCAGAGAGAAGATAAAATATTGTATGTTCCCTCTGAGGAGGATTTGTTCATTGACTTGATTACTACGTCACTATCTTGGTCGATTTTGATAGGCGTTCGCAGTCACGTGATAATGGGTTTGAAATTACAACTATTTAAATTGATTATATTTTAAATTCTGAGAGAAATTTAACCTGCATAATGTGATTTTTGGTATGTTAAGACTACCTAATATCGTCTAAACATCACTTTATATTGAATTTACATTATTGTCAAACACCCATTTGCATATGGAACTATATGTGTCACTAATAACAAAACACCAATTTTTATAATTTTTGTCTGTCTGTCTGTTCCGGGTAATCTCTACGTAAAGACTGATTCGATTCCGACGGAATTTTCACTGGCAAGTAGCTGATATATATCAGGAATAACTGAAGCTGTTTTTATTTTAGAAAAAATCTATAGAAATAAACAAAATCGAACTGGTGGTTTCTAGAAACGGCTAAAATCTTCAAGGTACACATTTTGACAGTGTAATTCTTGACAATTATCTTGTGAAATATATATGATATTTCTAAACCTAAAAAGAATATCTGAGGCTTTGTGGAAAAGTATAACAAATGTTCTTCAATCACATTTGTGTCGAAATTCCATTGAAATGCAAATCCTCATTTCACTCACAAACCTACATCAAAAGATGTGAAAACTTTTGTCGGTAAACTTTTGTACAAATCTAGGTATATATGTATATTGGTAAAACTTCACTCACTCCTCTCATTCTTTTTTTGTTCTGTCTCTCTCCCAACCTTGCAGTATCGGACACACAACAAATTTTATTGAAATTCAACAGCACACAGAGAAAGAAATAATAGGTCTAGATAACAGATCTCGTTTTGCACAAGAATTCCTCTATATATATATACTATTATATACATATGTAGGTAGGTACATATAATGGCCGCAGAATTGGAACAATTAAACTGAATATAATAAACCACAAATAAGAACAGAAACAAACCAAAAGAAAAGCGCTCTTATCTGCTGTTGCTGCTGCTGTGTTGTTATTCCGCGACCTGTTCGCTCTGTCCGTCCTTCCTCCAGAGAGAACAATCGATCGTAATTTAAACTGGTTCTTATGGGGGATAATATAAATGAGTTTTTGCTGTTTCAGTGACATACACAAAGTAAATGTGTGTGTGTTTGTTTGTTTGTTTCTAAAACCCCAATAGTTTTTTTCTTAATTCCTTTTATTTTGCGCGGATTTGGTCTTTAGACTATTTTTCTATCTAATACTGGGATCAGCGTGGTAGGATACGACATCGGAAAAAAAATTCTCAAGTAAATCGGCTAAAAGAAATTCAGCTAAAATATTTTCTAATATGGCCGCTAGGTGGCGTAATTACAATGGTATTAAAATTATTTTTTTCCAAAAAGTTGTTTTAGTACCGGAAAGATCATTAAATTCAGCGTTATTTTGGTCTTTATACTTTTCCGTATTTTTTGATTATAATGGTGGAGGAGCTGGGTAAACAGAATTTTATTAAGAGGCAGTAATCTCCTAGACGCGTTATCAAAATTTAACGAGTTTAGTCTTGTTTGAAAGATAATTCGACAATTATTTCCAAAATAATGTCGGATATGTTCGCAAGTTCACATCATCACTCCTAGAGGGCGCTGATTAGCTCACGTTTTTGTCATTTTTTGTTTAAATAAATAGCGCATGATACATTTTTATTATTAGTCTTAAAAACCATATAAATAGCTACATTTTGGCGAAAGCCGCGAGTCGATATCTTCTACTCGTTTTTGAATGATTGTAAAATGTAGTCTCAAACGAAGCTAAACAATTTATAGACTGACTAGAAAGAACAAAACAAAATTTTGTTTCTGTTTTTGTTGGAGAATATCTAGTCCGGAATACCAGCACATATTCGTTAGCATTATTTGTCGTTATGAGCAGTGGCGTGAGGTGCAATCTTTTTTTTTTTTACTTAATTCCCCAACTTTTTGAACGTTATCCCCGCCGCAGTTGACGGTATTTTCATGTCCATGTCCGTATAATTAAAATTATTAATTCAATTAAATAATACGTTTTATTTTATGTTGTTATTAATCTATCAATATTGCTTAAATAGATAGTTATATTTTTTTGTTTCTATGGCCCTAATTTTTCTATAAATCAGTAACTAATTTTACGATAATCCAATGGTCTATCATCAAATTAAAATTGCGCAGCTATCAACAATTTTGGGGATATTATGATTAAAGTACCTAAAAGAATAATATTATTTTTTTACTCAGTGCATACTCATTGCATACGTAATAAGTAACTGATATCTTTAAATAGGTAGTGATAATGATTATTACTTTCTTAATAAAAGAAAAATATCATTTTTACAATAGCTCAAAAACGAGTAATGATATTGTCTTTCAGTTTTTTCTAAAGCTACTTATATGGACCAATAATTAAAAAAATATACTGGCATTTATTTTTTTACAAAAAAAAGGAACTAAGTATTTGCTAAACAGCGCCCTCTAAGAGTGAATGTTTCATCTTGAGAGCACATCCGATATTATTTTTGAAATAAGCGTCGAATTATCTTCCAAACAAGGCTAAACTCATTAAATTTTGAAACGCGTCTAGTAGATTACAGCGATTTAAGAAAGTACTGTTTACCCAGCTCCCCACCCTTATATTAAAAAACACGGAAAAAGTATGAAGCCAAAATTAAGCAGAACTTCATGAACTTTCCATTTCCAGTGCTAAAACAAGACGTTAATGTACCGATTCTTTGGAAAAAAAGGAATTTTTATTTATACCATGGTAATTACGCCACCTAACGGCCATTTTAGAAACTTTAAAATATCTTATCTAAATTTCTTTTAGCCGATTTACTTAAGAATGATTTTTTCCGAACTCGTAGGGTTCACTGTTTTCCTATTATCCTACCTCGCTGACCTTAGAGGGACACCCTGTATATGTGTAAGTGGGTACACATGTTTTTGCCATTTCTGATTCGAGCCGCCCGGCAATAATACACCATAATCAACCCTATTAATCGAGCGACACAGCATATTATCGTGATTTTGTGACCAAAAAGAACAAAAAAACAAAACAAAACAAAACCAGCAGCAACAGTCAAGTCGTCGGCTTTTAATCTTTCTCTTTTCTTCTCGAAGTCGTTGGAGCCGTTTCACTAGATCAACCGAATTGATATTAGGTTTTTTTTCTAGCTCTGTCGTCACCGTAAATTATTCACAAGGTTTGTTGAGAATGAAAGGGAAACATGGGTTTTTACAATAACTAGTTACGTACTTATTCGAAGGGCTTTCTCGAAAGGATCTACTTTATTTATGAAGGAATGAAAAATCAAATGTCGCATCATCCCTAAGTAGTCTTCTTTCAAATGAAAAAAAAAATCAACAAAATCAAAGCACGTTTCCATTGCAAAACATAAACATAAACAATGAAATTAATAAGATAGTAGTTACGGTTTTCCAGTTAAGCGGTGGTAAAATGGTTAAATTAAAAGGATATTAGTGGTATTAGTGATGGTGGTTTTACACTGAAAAGTGTGAAATAAATATTTTTTTACAAAAAATTGGACCGATGTTATTAGTAGATGCACTGAAAAATACGAAATAATATTAATTCTCTTGGTGCTGGTACCTACTTGTGAAGTTGGTGCCAAAAGTTATCAATCTAACTTCAACTGCAGCTCAAAACATTCTTATGTCTTGTAAATCCCCCATAAATGTCTCATAATAATAGTCCATCGAGTATGGAACACCCTTTAAAATACCTAACACGTTAACACCAACACCAACTATACCTTTTTTCCCTCATAATAACACAACCTATATGTGTTCTCATATATCACCTCTGGTTCGGCCCTCTTTTCAAAAAAATAAAAAAATATGCCCATAATGAAAAGTATTTCTTGATGAATAGTTGAAATTTACGATAACGACGAATATTAAACATTCTGGGAACAAAATTTACGATGTCATAAAACTGCCATATTCCCATAGTCTTTAAAATTTATGAACGATAAAAATAATACTGGGTTTTATTTTATACTACTATCTACTTCATTTCTATAAATTAATATTGCTAATGGACTTTTGTTTAATTGTTAGTGGTAGTAATTGAGAAATTAAAATATCTTAATTAATGATAAATAGCAGTAATATCAGTAAATAATAGATTCTTCCAGAACAAATTATAACTGCAAATATAATATTTCCCCAATAATCATTGATTCTATATTTTATCAACGACCAAAAGATGCCCGTGACTTCATCCACGCGCACTGTTTGTATCGTTTATTGCTTGTGTGTGGGTGATGGTCTATAAACTAGACCATGAATTTGTCGATCTCTTTCCTATCATTTTGTTTTTCATTCTTCTTTTAGAACCACTCATCTTCTTCGGGATGAAAATATTCTAGAATATGACTGTGGTATAAGCTATCATTACGACTAGTTTAATCAAAATTCATCAAATATTTTTGTCAAGAATGTACAATAACTGCATCAAAAGTGAGAGAAATTATTATTTGATAACCATCAAACGTCTAAAGTTGCAGAATCTGTAGCAAGAAAATTACAAGTTTCTTTGACAAATCTTTGATATAGAACCGAACCCACGAACCCCATTCAAAAAAAAAAGAGAGACCGTTGAAACCTCATAGAACAAGAAATATTTAATCATTATCATAAAGTAGGTATTACTTTCTTTATGAAATGAAATGAATGAAATTAAAAGCAAACATATCGAAAACAAATCACTGCGCCTGCAGGTGGATTCCAATTATCAGGCTCATTATAAGCAACATTCCCTTATTTCCCGCCCGTCACTAGAGTTGAATAGATTCAAAGGTAACCAAGACTAAATCTGACTAGCTGTCACCTCGTTCTTCAATCTTCAAATGGGACGAGCAAATGTATTATCGCACGCCATGCAAGGTGCAAAAGTAAACTCTCTTAAGTGACCAACAGTTATGTTATGACCATGAGGATGAGGAGAATACTTAGAACGTACAAAGTGAAAAGAGAAAAAAAAGAAAAAGAGATAGATGGAGATGGTAACAAAAAGAAAGGAAATAAAAATTA